>CP097977.1:1200000-2400000 GCA_023650705.1 Epichloe brachyelytri | reverse complement strand
CAACGTTCATGAGTCGGTGACCACAATGGCTTCGAGGCTATCCCAGCGGCTTTGGAAGGCTAATTCAAAGGTGTCTGCTCAAAAGCTCTGCTTTGTTGGGAAACATTCGCCGCTGACCTGCCTCCTATAGCTTGCAAGGAAGGAACAGATGCGGCAATTGAGTTTACATGAATATCAGGCCCAAAATTTGTTAAGAGATGTACGTCGAGTTTCGTGTCTAGAAATGACGGATTCACACTGACTGATGGACGATTAGCATGGCGTTCCAGTGCCTCGTGGTCGAGTCGTGGGGACGGCGAGCGAGGCTCGAAAGGCTGCTGAAGAGCTAGGTGAGCCCTTTGCGCAAGCATTCCTCCCATCATGTCATCATTCTCGGTATTCACAGACTCGTCTCAGGTGTCCCGTGCATAATCAAGGCTCAGGTGCTGGGTGGCGGCAGAGCGGGAGGCAAGTTTGGGAGTGGCCTCGGGAGCGGCATCCAGGCAACGTTTACGCCGTCCGGAGCCGGAGAAGTGGCAGGCAAGATGCTCAACCAAAGACTGAAGACCAAGCACAGCAGCTCTGACGGATCTGTTGTCGAGAAGCTTCTTGTCACAGAGCTTGCAAGCTGCGATTCAGAATGGTACCTGGCCATGACGATTGACCGTGAAAATTATCGACCAGCAATCATCATATCCAAGAAGGGGGTGTCGATTTCGACGTCCTGGTCCAGGAATACCCCGAGACGCTCTTCACATTCGATTTTGGCGTCAGCGAAGGAATTACAGATGCCTTGATTCACGATATTGAACAACATTTCGGTACAAGCGGGCAAGAAACTGGTCACCTGAGGCAAGTTCTTTCCCAACTGCACAAGATCTTCGTCGAGCGTGAAGCGACCCACCTAGAGATCAATCCCTTGGGTCGTTCAGCGCAAGGCACCTTCACGAGTCTAAATGCCTCCTTCACCTTTGACAAGGCCGCCGAAAGACGGCAAGCAGACCTGTTCGCGCTGCGTGATAAAGCACAAGAGGTGCAGGATGAAGTGGATGCCGAGAAGCATGGCCTCGTGTATGTGAGGATGGATGGAAACATCGGCAACGTTGTGAACGGGGCTGGCTTGGCCATGGCAACCAACGATGCAATCGGCTTTCATGGTGGCGCAAGTGCCAATTTTCTTGACGCTGGTGGCAAAGCCACAAAGGACACGATGATACAAGCGTTTCGCATCATTACGCGAGACGAAAGGGTAAGGGCCATCTTGGTCAACATTTATGGCGGTATGTGTGCTGAGATAGTGAAACCACTCACAAGGGCGTGAACTAACAAGACGCAGGTCTGACGAGATGCGACATGATTGCAGAATCCATCATCGGTGCAACTGCTGAATTGGGCATCTCTGTGCCCATGGTGGTGAGGTTACAAGGCACAAATT
This sequence comes from Epichloe brachyelytri, assembly GCA_023650705.1. Taxonomy (NCBI): domain Eukaryota; kingdom Fungi; phylum Ascomycota; class Sordariomycetes; order Hypocreales; family Clavicipitaceae; genus Epichloe; species Epichloe brachyelytri. Next base: position 2,398,586 of record CP097977.1, on the reverse strand, counting down.
CTGAACAGGGATTGAAGATGGTAAGCACCGAAGAAGTCTTGACCTTTATTCTTTACTCTTGTCTTTATTCACACGTGATGCGCTAGCTCAAGGAAGCCAATCTTGGATTGTTTGTCGAGTCGGGTTTTGGCGATGCTGCGAAGCGGGTGGTTGAACTTGTTCAGACGTGAATCTGGGTAGTAGGTAGTAGGTACTTGCTCCAGCGTCGGCGCTGTAGAGGACCACACGGATAATCGAACGTACAAGTGACAGATATGAACCTATAGAATTAATTTGTCCAGCCTCCCCATGCCCCCGCTAACGGGGCTTCACGGCTGGAACACATCGGGGAAGGCGCGACGCAAACCGCCCAGAGTGAATCCATGTTCATAAATTGGGTTGATTTTTAACTTCTCGGTAACCACCCGTCGTCACCATCTCCTCTCGTGAAGAAATCCGGCCGTTGCAAATCCAAGATGGCGAGCACGGAAAGGACCCAGAAACCATTGCTTTCGCAAAGACGCTCTCTAACATCCCATGGTGCGAACAATACGAAAGGATGATCTCAGGGCAATTGTATGTCCCCAGAATGAAAAGCATCCCCTTCTGATTCTTCAGCACCAACACTGTCCCGACCTCCCTAGATACGACGCGCAAGCCAAGGAACTTGTAGAGGGTCGGTTCCGCGCCAGACGCCTCATGCACAAATACAACAACCACTTCCCCGATGACGCCACGTCGGACTCTCTAGTCGCGGACAGAGAGGCCATGCTGAAGCAACTGTTGGGCAGTGTCGGCCAGGAGCCTTCATTGAGCCACCGCTCAACATTGACTATGGGTGCAACATCTCCATTGGTCACACGTTTTACTCCAACTTCAAGTAAGCCACCAGCGCTCTCGCCCACTCACAACATGCGCATTCACCTGATTCTGTACCAGTCTTGTCATTCTGGATTGCGGCATGGTCAAGATTGGAAACCGCGTCATGTTTGGCCCATTCGTGTCCATCTTTGCCGCTACCCACGAGACGGGCGTGCAATCACGACGCGACGGAGTCGAGTATGCCAGGTCTGTCGAGGTTGGGGACGATTGTTGGATCGGCGGAAACACGACGATCATGCCCGGCGTGAAGATCGGCAAGGGTGCACCATCGGAAGTGGCTCTGTTGTGACAAAGTCGATCCCTGATTTCTCGGTGGCTATCGGAACGCCAGCTAGAGTTATCAAGACGGTAGGTGCTGTACCTGACGTCGAGTGAAGTAAAGATTATATTGGTAGAAATAGGCATGCTTAGAAGCCGTAGAGGCTATAGCCAGATCAGCATGCGTCCACGTACAGCCGGAGGACCGGCGTCGTTACGGTGAAAAGGGACTCTTTCACTTTTAAACCAGGTGAATTTGACATTCCAATTTTTTTCCTCCAAATTGAGACTGAATTCTATTTGTGTCTTGCGCATCCCAACCTAGGACCTGTCCGTACAGTTTAAAGATCCTCCGCATCTTACTACCATCCATTGCTCGTACGAATAACATGTTTTTTTTTCTTGTCCAGTGCCACGTTACTCCTTCTCTTTACCGATACGAGGAAAGCAAAACCAAATTCCCAGCATAACAAACAACAAAGAAAACACAATTGGCTGCAAGACCTTTGGATCCTGTGCTTGCGCCAACATGCCAGTCACAAACGGGATAACGGCAGCACCACATCCGCCAAAAGCAGACGCAAATCCGATGACGACAACATGGTGCTGACGAGGCAACAGTCTGCTCGCGACAAAAATGGCATTAGGAGAAAGAGGACCGAGAAAGAAACCCTGAAAGGCGACGGCGACAGCGGAGACATAAAACTGAGGAACCAGCCAAAGATGAGTTCCAGACCTGCAGCCGCTCCAATATACATCTGTCGGACGCGTTAGTGGCCCGTCGCATGCTCGGATGAAGCAGAAGGAGATTTTTCCTTACACCAGTGGACAACTTGACGCCCAGCCGAGGAGTCACGAATCCTAGAGTGGCACTACCGACGGTGATGCCAAGCCAGAAGCCAACAGCCGACATGCCACTTGCGAACGGCTCGCCATTTCGAACACGCAGCATGAAGACGACGATCCAGCCTCCAAGGGCAACCTCGATACCGACGAGGCAGAGGAGGAACAGTGCTGCTACCCAGGAGACTCGGGCGGACGGCATCTTGAACAGGGCGTCGGTGAGGCCCGTCTCGTTTTCAAGTTCGTTGGTCTTGTAAAGCAGTCGGTACTCCGCGCCAGAAGATTCCCAGAACGCCCATGACAGGGAGAGCGTTTCGATAGCTGCCAAGCCAATCTATCAAGGAGTCAACAAAGGGCATTTCTCCGGTCTTCACAGAAAAAGGGAAACGAGAAAACAAAACTCACCATGAGATAGTAGAACGAAAACCATTGCAAATCTGCCTTTGTGACAAGCGTTGTGGCAATCAACGGACTGACCACACTACCTGCACCATAAGAGGCGTGCAAAAACCCCAACAGCTCACTAGAATTGGCGAGGTTGCCAACCCATGCATTCCACGCCGCGTCCGCCACTCCGTTTCCGAACCCCGCGAGAACAAATGCAAACACAAGCGCCGTGTACGGCGGGTGCAGCGCGATGATGGTGTAGGCCGCTACGTGGCAGCCTCCGCAGATAACGGCGATCCTCGCTGTCCCAGCTTGTGATGCAGGTAGTTGCTCAGCAGCGCAGACGACACATAGCCGATGAAGGGGGACAGGAAGACGAGGAAACGACAATGTACGAAAGATGGTAGTAGCTCTGGAGCTGAGCATGCAATTGTTAGTGCTTCGTCGCCGATGCAGAGGTCTCGGGCGCGAGAGATTGCGTACATATGGAATAAGAGGCTGTCGATTCATACGAATGCGGTTCCCCGGTCAGCAGTGAGCACGCATTCGTGAGTTGGCGACATGGGCTCCATGTTGCGACTTACGCCGTACGCAGCATCGTTGGCCCCATGACCAGGAAACAAAGAATGCGGCGGCGAGACGGATCATGCTCGCTGGCGACTCGTTCCACCTCTTTGCGGCGGCCGAGATGGCAGGTGTCGGGCAGGGTTCTGAGCCGCCATTCTCTCCCAGAAGAGACGCTCTTCCTGAGGAGGACGGAACATGTGCTCTGATGATGCGTCGTGGCTCTTGATCATCCGGCTTGATGGGCGCTGGCTCGGTCGTCAGGTGGTTCAGCTGAATGGCTAATGGCTGGAGACATGGTTGTGGTGGTTGACACGGCATGATGAGCTGGAGATGGGGAGTTCTCGCAGCTGCTTTTTCCAGCTCGCCGAGCAATTGGCAATTATTCCCCACGATGTAGCTATTTTATATAACCATAAAAGATACTATTAATTTTAATGATAGTGTCAGAAGGTAGGGATGTAATAGGTTGATGAAAAGCGTTCGATTTAGTCAATCAGAGGTGCAGACAGCACCTGACTTTTATACCTAAAAGGTACACAGTACACTACGGTCTTATCTAACTAAATCCAGTATATCTAATACATCATATCTACCGTTGTCTTAAGGAGGGTCTTATCTTTGTTAATGCAATTAATGTAACGTTCTAGCGTTATTAGAGCCCTTACCTAATATACCCCCTAGCTAATAACTAAAATAAAGCTATAGGTTATATAGGTTATATAGGATCTTAATAGATTTCTAGTGTTTTTAAATATTTAGGTATTAGTTATAGCCTAATTCTATAGTAGAATTCCTTATACTTTAGCCCTAATAGAGGCTTTATAAAGCTATTAGTAGGTATCTTAGAGGTCTTTATCTAATTAACCTTAATATTACCTAGGGTATATTACTCTTAAATCCATATTTAATTTATATTAAGATGCTTAAGGCTAGTCTAAAGCCTTCCTTTCTTATACTCTATAATATAAATTATTTACTTATTATTATACTAGATAATTAAGAGAGGTAATATATATATATTAATATTATAAAGTAGTTATCCTAGTAATATACGCTCTTTTATACTATAATTTAAGGTAAAGAGCTTTACTTCTATACTTAAAGTTATTATATAATATTACTTACCTAATTTCTAATCTATTATAGCACTATATATAATAAATATATAGCCTTATATTAATTTCCTAGTATTAGGGTTATCTCTAAGAGAGGCATTAGTACTTAAGAAGAGTATATTAAAGCTATTATCCCTAGAGTATTAGATATATAGCTTCTTTATGTTCTAAGTATATCTAATAATGCCTTTAGTAAGTTTAATATACTTAGAAGAAGGGTTAGTTAAGAATATAGTAAGCTTTAAAGCTATAAAGGCTATATTAGGTCTTCTAATAATATAGAGATATACTAATAATCTAATAATTACTTAGAATAGATTAATTTCCTCTTTAGTAGCTTAACTATTATTTAAATAGATAGTAGCTATATAAAGAGGAGTAATAGAGCCCTTTAAATTATTATCTATAATTGTTAGAACACGCATGATATCAACCGCGCTTGGCAGCCGCAATTGTGAGGTTGGCAGCCGCAATTGTGAGGTTGGCAGCCGCAATGTGAGGTTGGCAGCCGCAATTGTGAGGTTGGCAGCCGCAATGTGAGGTTGGCAGCCGCAATTGTGAGGTTGGCAGCCGCAATGTGAGGTTGGCAGCCGCAATTGTGAGGTTGGCAGCCGCAATTGTGAGGTTGGCAGCCGCAATTGTGAGGTTGGCAGCCGCAATTGTGAGGTTGGCAGAGTGGTTAGCCCGCGCGCGAGGGCCCCACACGCGACTCACAATGCGGGCATATAATAGGGCAGGGCTTGTGGTCACGTGACCCACACAGCCCCCTTTTTGTATTTTATATCTTATAAGAAGAACCCTTACTTTTGCCCTCTCTTTTCCTCTCTTTTCCTTTATAGCTTAGAATAGATAATTAATAATAATACTATTCTTAAGGCTTATAACATTAATAACCTAAATTTAGGCACCCTATGTAACTAATACTAATTAGTGGTTAACTTTATAACCACTCCTAAATACATATAGAAAATCATAGATTAGTAAGGTTAATAATAAAAGAGACTTTCCTAGAAGTAATGTAATCTAGCCCTTTTATTAAAGTATAGGAGTAACTAGATTATTATAAGATCCTTAATTATACTAAGGAAAAAGTTTATCCTAGTCCCTTAGTTAAATTATATAAGTAGCTAATAATAAATAAAAGCCTAAACCTTAAAGAAAAGTTTAAGTTTAGTAATAAAGTCTATCTTATTATTTTTCTTCTTAGTGTATTCTATTATATATAAAGTTAATACCTAGCCTTATAATCCTTTATAAATTATTCCCCTAAGAAGTAAAACTTTCTTACTACCCTCCCTTATCTAAAAATATAATATTTCCCTTATTTCCTTCCTTACTAAGGGTTATAAGTTATAATAGCTAATAAAAAGGAACTAATATAAGCCCTTAAGAGTTAAGAAGGCTTCTAAATAGGAGATACCTTTACTAAGGTAACTAAGTAGCCTAAAGAAAGTAAAATAAATATTCTTTCTCTTTTATATATCCTATAGTACTTCTATAAGAACCTTATAGAAGACTTATTTTATAAGGCTAAGAACTTTAATAATAAAGAGAATAAAATACCTAATATACTTATAGCCTATATCCTTATTAGAGTTATAGACTATAAAATAAGAAAAGTAACTAGAAGAATACTATTTATAGAGTTTACCTAGGACTTTAATAACTAAACCTAAGAAATATTTCTCTAAACACTACCCCTAGTGCTAAGATACCTTAGGGATTACCTTATTAATAATAGGGTATATATAATAATTAACTAAACTACTATAATAATAAGGAATCTCTAAGAAGTTATTAACTAATAAGAATTTTACTTCTAGTTATAGGAAGAAGTAAAAGATACCTAGAAGAAGTATATAGGATTCTAAAGAAAGCTTAAGGAAGATAGTAACTTCCTAGATAACCTCTTTAATAAAGGGATATCTAAGAATACTAAATCCTAAGAGCCCCTTAACCTCCTTACTAAAGCTTACTAAGCATTACCCTATTAAGGTAACTATATAGCTATAGGTATAATTTTCCCTAAGAGAGTATATATTAATATATTAAGGGTCCCCCTCTAGGTATTATATCTTATATCCTAACCCTATTAGGGCATTACTAGTAAGCCCTAATCCCCTTCCCTAGTATAAAAAGCTACTATCCTAGCCCTATTCTTATTAACTAATTAGTATAACCCTTAAGACTATTACTAAAGTAAATTATTAATCTAGCTAAGATATATACACTAGAGTAATAATATAGTATAAATAACTATAATATTTTTAAGTTAAAGCTTTAAATATTTTAAAGAAAATATAAGATTCTAGATATTAGACTAGAATAGGTAGGCTATATATTTAACGCTATACTTAAGGGTAAAGCTCTAAGATACTATTTAGATAACCTCTTAAAACCTAGGTAACTATAAGACCTACTAACCCTTATTACTTAAATAAGATAGAGATTTAAGACTAAGGAATTAAGATAGTATTACTTTCTAGAATAGTATAATACCTTACTATAAAAGATAATTTATAAGAATAAGTAAAAGTTAAAGACTAAATACTTTAATAATCTTATTAAAAAGCTTATAACCCTCTAAAAAGCTATTCCTAATATTAGCTAGATAGAGTAAGTACTCTAAAATTAAATTATATATACTTATAGTAGGATTCCTAAATATAAAAGCTATATTACTAACCCCCTAAAGGTTTATAAGAGTTCTATAAGTAAGTAAGGATAATAATCTACCTATAATCTACCTTATTAAAGAGAAATCTAGTAATTAGCACTAATTCCTAGTAAAGCTAATACCCTAGAGTAATTCTAGACTAACTAATAATATAATAGTAAGGGTAAAGAGTTAAGATACCCTCTATTAAGGTCTAGAGGTATAAGACCTCCCCTTTATATAAAGAAATACTATATTTATAGTAAGAAGGAATACTAGTTAATAAAACACTCTAAAGAGAACTATAAGAAAGTATATTAATACTTTAAGAGTTACTACCTTATTAACTCTTTAAAGTCTTTACTACTAGTATATAATATATTCCTTACTTAATATAAAGGAGAACCTAAGACTAATAATACCCTAAGAGCCCTAGAAGATAATAAAATTACCTAATATATATAGGGCCTTAGATTTACTAATACTTAAGAGGGTAAAAATAGCTTAATTCCTATAAGCTTCTTTATATATAGCGCTACCTTTAATAGCTAGAAGGTAATTAAAATCCTTATAAATTAAGTAATACTATATAGCCTAAGTAAGAAAAGCCCTTTTAATAATAAACTATCTAATTAGCTACCCTATATATTTATACTTAGGATTATTACTCTTCTAAAACCTTCTAAGGTATTATACTAAATACTAGAGTTACTAAGTACTTAATAGTAGGTTACCTATAATTCCTAGTATTATAATATATAATACTAAAGATCTAACTTAATAAATTAAGGGTAGGTAAAGTAGTAATTAGGTTTAGAGGAGATATACTAATTATCTTAATTAGATTAGTTAATATACTTACTCCCTTTAGTAATATTACTTTCTATATAGTTACTATAAGTATGCCTTTCTTAATATACCTTAGGGATATAGGCTAATTAAAGATTAACTTTATTACTACTAAGAATATACTATAATAAGGGAATATTAAGGTCCCTCTTATATATAAATAAGGGTATATATAGATATTACTAGGGTAAAATAAGAAGTTAATAGTATAGAACTACCTTACTAAAGTTAAATTATAGCACTTATATTACTAATTTAGTTATCCTTTAGTCTAATAACTCTATAATCTTCTATATAAATTAGGGTATAAGATTAATATTAAAGCTATTAAAGAGCTAATAAAGGTATGCTACTAATACTAGATAAATACTAATAGCCCTTACTACTTTAAATTTACCCTCTAGGATAAATATATATTTAACTTTAAAGTAATAGTAAATATTATATATCTTAATAGTAGCTACCTTACCCTTTATACTATTAATATAGCTATAGTATTTAATATAGTAAGATTCCTTAAAGATATCTTAGTAAAGATAATATAGGAGGCCCTTAGATTATACTAGATTAATATATACTAAGGACCCCTAATTAGATTATTACTAATACTAGCACTAACTTCTATAATAAGGAATTCTAATAATTTATAGTATTAATATTAATCTCTATTAAAGAGATTCCTATTAAAGCGTACTATAGTATTAGTAAGGTTAAGAGATATTATAGGCCTCTCTAAAGAGCCTATAATATTATCTAATGTAAATGCCTAATAACCCCTAAGCCTATAGCCCTATAAATAGCTATTAAGGCCCTTAATAATACTATAGGCCTAAATAGCCTTATTCTAACTCTCCTTATCTTTAGTGCCTATTTATAGATAATAAGTAAATCCCCTCTATCCCTAGAGATATTATAGTATATAATTATAATATAAAAGGCTATAAAGGAGATTAAGAGACTACACACTCTCTAGAAGGTTACTAAAGCTCTTATAATAAGGAATAGCCTAAATATATTAATAACCCTTAACCTCTTACTTAGATTATTAGTCTAGGTATAGCGTAAAGGCAAAGGGTAGTAAGGCCTATATAACCTCCTTACTATTAATAAAGAGAGCTATATGCTTAACCTCCTAAGAGGCCCTAAGACCTTTAGGTTAACCTCTATAAGACCCTATTATAAGGACCCTTATAGGAAGGACCCTACCCCTAATATAAAGCAGTATTATAATAGAGGCTAAGGGAGAGCCACTAGAGGCTAGGGATAAATATAAGGCCCTAGGACTAGAGATCTTACTAAAGTAAAGACCTAGAAGACCCTATAAGAACCCTCTAGCTATTATTAATAAGACTAATATTATAACCTTTATATTAGCAAAGGAGGAGGCTAACCTTAACCTTATAATCTAGTTATATAAGGAAGGAATTATTATAACCCTAGGGAAGCTATTTAAGCTCTCTACTAAGACTAAGATTAATACTTTAATTAAATAGGGCGTTTTTAAGTTTATTATATTTAATAAAGAGAAGCACTATAGCCTAAGAATCTTTAATACCTATATTATTAATAAGGTAAAGGGAAAGATAAGTTAACTATATAAGAGGTTATAGCTTATAATATAAGGATTTAGGGATAAGGAGAAGTAATTAATCTTAATATAAGCTCTAATAATCTAATAGGCTAGTTAATAACTTATCCTTATAATAGCTCCTTCTTTGCTTATAATAGAATACCTTATATGGATTTATAATATTATATAAGCCTATATCTAGTTATATATAGCCTTAAGCTAAGTTATCCTTACTAGGCTCTAATCTTAATCCACTACTAGCACCTAGAAGGTATAATTATAATTATAATTAAACCTCTCTATAGTATTATAGAAGCTAGAACACACTAGTAGGTAATATATTATAAGTATTATAGAGAGAAGCTCTAGATAGAGACTTCTATATATAATCTATACTTACTTATAATAATAAAAAGAGCCTAGAATTTATATATATAAGTATATAAACTAATAATACCCTTAGGTTATTAGATAAGGAGGTCTCTAGGAAAGAGAAACTTAACTAGCTACTACTACCTTTACTATAAAGCTAAAGTAATTCCTTAGGAGAATAACTTACTTATATTTAATAGAGTAGTTATTACCTAAGTAATAGGAATATTATATTATAATAGAAAGGGCAAAGTAGTAGCTTAGATTAATCCTACTAACCTAGTTAAAGTAAAAGTATATTAAGTAGTAAGCTTAAGGCACTTATATTACTTTAATTTATTAACTAGAAGCCTGCTTTAATCTTTTAGTTACTATATAATATTAGGAACTAATAGTTAAGAATATTAAAGCCCTTAACTACTAAATCTAGTAGTAAATAGACTACCTAGAGAGAGGCCTAACCTTTATTCTAATTAACCTTACTAAAGTAAAGATCTATGCCTTTATAAATAGATTATTTACTAATAACTAGGACCTTATATTATAGCTAGGATATATACTAATCCTAGCTAATAAAGATAATAAGGATAGTAAGTTTATAATTAAAGGTAATATTATACACTTTAGCTTAACTAAGAGTAAGAGAGTTATATAAAGTATACTTACCTTAGAAATCTATAGTATAGTTATAGGTATTAATATAGCCTATGTAATTATAATAATAATTTAATTAATTATAGGCTAACTAAAGCTTCCTTAATTCTAGTTATAGTATATATAGATTTATACTCTCTATATAAATACCTTATTAAGCTTAGTACTACTAAGGAGAAATACCTAATAATTAATATTATAGCCTTATAGTAATTATATAAGCACTATAAGCTCTATAAGATCTATTAGATTAATAGAGGTAATAACTTAGCTAATACCTTTATAAAGGTATTACTAAATAAGGCCCTTAAGAAATTTATCTTAAGTAACTAGATAATAATCTAAATAAAAGGGTAGGTTACCTATATAGAGGATAGTTACTATAGATAATATCCTAGGAGGCTTTTAGCCCTAATACTATAGGAGAATATAAAATCCTCCTAAGGAGGAAGAAAGAGAAAGGACTATAACTCTTATTAGGTTAGATTCTAATAAGAGCTATACTTATTATTACTCCTAACCTAGTAAGAGTTATAGGAAGACCTATAGTAGTCCCTTAGATCCCTATATAATATATATAGAGTATAGAGGAGGAAAGACTATTATAGTAAGGAGCACTATAGTGGTAAGGGAGGATTAGTGTGTAGCTAGATTAATTTTATCTAGTAGATTAAGAGAAGGTAGAGAAGGCCCTCTTATTCTAATTTAGAAGCCTTAGATTATAGGTTATTATTTTCCTTTCTTTTACCTACTATACCTATATAGGTATCTTTATTCTTTTATTTCCTATATCCTAATTAACTATAATATAGTCTATTATTTCTTTCCTTCTTTTCCTATTAATATTATATATTAATAGTTATATTAAAGAGAGAGTTTCTAGTGTTAGAACACATATAATATTAACCACGCTTAGTAGCCGTAATTATAAGGTTAGCAAAGTGGTTAGCCTACGCGCGTGCGAGGGCCCCACACGCAACCCACAATGCGGGCATATAATAGGGCAGGGCTTGTGGTCACGTGACCCACATAGCCCCCTTTTTGTATTTTATATCTCACAAGAAAAACCCTTACTTTTGCCCTCTCTTTTCCTGTCTTTTCCTCTGTAGCTTAGAATAGATAATTAACAACGATACTATTCTCAAGGCTCACAACATTGATAACCTGAATTCAGGCACCCTGTGTAACCAACAATAATATTAGGAATAAATTTCTATGTAATCTTATAGATATAGGATTCTTAAGATAACTATATCTCCTTTATAGCTTAATTTTAAATAATCTTAATCCCTAGAAATCACTTTAATTCTCCTTAATCCTTAATATCTAGGTTATTTATTAGTTAATTATATAGAGTATTAAATTTATCTTTAAATTTGCCTAGGAATATTACTATATTATTATTATTATTTATGTACGCTAGCTAGCCCTATCTAGCTAGTTCTAGTACTCCTACTAGTTAGTTAAAGGGAAAACCTTTTAGAAGGATAAAAAACCCCTTATGTCTTTATGCGGTCTGGCGCTAGCCCAAAGTTAGGTTAGCGCCACTGTTAGTGTGGCCTATTATAAGTGTTTGTTACTAGCTTACGCTAGCCTTATCCCTTTATTTAAGTATTTTAGATAGAAGCACCTCTATCCTACCCCTTAGCCTAGGTCCTAGCTCTTATCTAGTCCTATTCTAGTCTAACTAGATTTATTCTCTATAAAGTAAATTTAGGTATAGCGTAATAATTCATGTTTTCTTACTTTTTCTTACTTTATTACTAATACCCTTATTACCTTACTTTTAGCTAATTTCACCTCTCTCTAGCCTAGTTTAGTTATAAAGTTAGAGCACCTAGTTTTTAAAAACTACTAGAGGAAGGGCGGAGTTTATCTAGGTTTACCTTAGTTTTAGCGCTGCTTTATATTTAGGGTTTTTATCTATTTATAATATCTATATATTATCTTTATATTTATAGTAATAACTTATAGTCCCCCTAGGGATTATAAAAGGAGTTCTTCTTACCTTAGGATCCTAATCTCTTTCCTTTCTCTTATATTATACTTTCTTATAGGTTCTTTTTCTCTTTTTCTCTTAAGAACTAATAGGCCCTATCCTAGGTTAAGTCTAGCTTAGTAGCTAATAATAGTGTAGTTTTATATACCTATCCTTATAGCTAAGAAAATAACTTCTTTATAATCTAAGTTACTAGTAAGTTTACTCCTATTTTTACGTAGTTCTAGCGCTAATCTATATAGAAACCTATGCTTTTATTACACTATCTAAAGAAACTACTTACTTTAAAGTAGTTATAGTAAGCCCTTAATTATAAGCTATAAGTAAGTCTCTTTTACTCTAGCACTAGGCCTATTTTAATACTAATTTAGCCTAGCTAGGTAAACTATAATAGTTCTAGTATATATTGTACTATATATAATCTATTAAAACTCTAGGCTATTAGTATTATAATATTATTAGTATACTTTCTCTTTAGTTTTACTATAGTAGTAAGGCTAATTTAACTAGGTAAGGGCTATAACTAATACTTACTTTAATTATTAGGTTAGGAATAATAGGTATAAGAAGGTATAATATTATTTACTCTAGGCTAGTACTACTACTAACCTATTATATAGGTTAAAATTACTAGCTATTAGGTAGAATATTAGTAGCTAACTAAGGTATTAATAAAAATTACTAGTAGTGTAAAGGTAAGTGCTTCTTTAGTAAGTTAAGTCTAGGTTTAAACTAGGGCTAATTTCTCTCTCTCCTAGGTCCCTAAAGATTTTAATGCTTATATTAAGAAGTTATATACTAAAAATTAGAGTAAGAAAAGAGAAGTATATTAGTAGTAGGCCTTAACTAGGGCAGGGCTAGGTTTACTAGAGACTAGTATAATAAGACTATCTTTTAGCTACATTAACTTAACGCATAAATAGCGGAAATAAACTAGCTCCTAGTTACCTCCTACCTACAAAGGGATAGGCTAAGATTATTAAGGACATAGTGCCTATTCCTAAGGAGGATTAGTTTTTTTTTTTTTTTTCCCCTATTATTCTTATATTAGCGTAGGGGCATAATTAGTTTAGATACAGCCTAGAGGGGGCTAATATACCTAGCGTTTAGGGTTAGGCAGTTTTAATCTAAAGAAATATTCTAGAGTATATTCTTCCCTTATATATATATATTATAGCCTTGCCTCTAGCCTATTACCGCTCATATATTACCTAGGCTAGCTTTTGCTCTCCGCTATCCCTACTACTTATTATTCCTATAGTCTCTAGATTTAGTCTTATATATTAGAAGCGCCCTAGCTCTAGCTCTAGCGCCCTTAATTTAGCTACTAGGTTATATACTAGCGTATAATATTATAGTCTCTTTATTACTAGGAGCTATTTAGCTAAATATCTTACTCTTTAGGGATTATTTAAAGCTAGCCTTACTTCTTATATATCTATAGGTTAGTATTAGCGGGGTTATATATAGTTATATTTACAGTAGTTAATAATTATATAGTACTAGTCTTTCTTTACTTAGCTATAGCTATATAGGGGTAAAGTTACCCTAAGGACACCTCTAAGAAAAAGAAACTTATTTAGGCTAATCTTTCCTATATATAATTATATAATTATAGAGGAGATATACTTATTTAGTTTAGTGTGGAATTTTTAGATCTTTTTAGGTTATAGCTTAGTAGTTAGTCTTTAGTTAGCTCTTTACTATATTAGCTCTAGCCTAATCTTTCTTTATTATACTATACCTCCTATTACCTTTTCTACTCCTTATATAGGTCTATATTTAGTTTATCTTTAGTATAGTTATACTTTCTTTATAGTTTTCTCTAGTGTAATATAGTTATTACTAAGCTAGCTACTATTTAAATTATCTTTACTATCTTACTAGTAGTAGTTTTATTCTTAAATCTTTACTTTATATAGTTTAAGTAAAGGTCTATTCTAGGACTAAGGTCTTAGCTTTTAGCTATACTATTAGTATAGCCTTAAATACCCTTACTATAACTTAGAGGTAAGCTAACTAATCTACTATAAGGCTTTTAACTATATCTCTTAGGTTCTTACCTTTCTTAGTTAGTATATAGTAAGCGCTTACTCTATAGGTAATAATAGGGTAAACTACTTATATATATAGGAGGTAGGTATCCCTAAAGCTATAATCCTATGCTAATACTACTAGTAAAGTAAGTATAAGTTACTACTAGGCTAATTTCCCTTTAATAATATTCTTATAAGCGCTCTAGGTAAGTTTTCTATTAACCTATACCCTAAGGAATTAGTAAGACTCTATAGGCGCTATCTCCTTTACTCTAAGCTAGACTCTAGTCTAGGGAGGTTAGTAGGATTTACTAAAGTATATAAGCTTTATCTTAGCTAGGTTAAACTTAACTCCTACTTCCTTTACCTATTCTTTATAGATCTTCTATATAGCCTTAAGCCTCCTCTAGGTCTAAGCTATATTTTTCTAAAAGCTACGATGTTTATATTATTAGCAAAGCGTATAGCTACCGTGCCTAGGATGGCACGGAGGCGAACGTAGAGCTCCGCTAAATACAAGAGGAGGAATATTACTATAATATTATTTATATAGAAGAATAGGATAATTCTATCCTTTATAAAGATATATAGGTCTTCCTTTCCCTAAATAAAGCCTATCTTTAGTAGGAATTATATTAGATATAGGAACTATTATCTTAGAGCTTCTCTAAGACTATATAATACTTATATTATCTTCTAAAGATAACCCTTTACCTTTAAGCCTTCTAGTAGCTTATAGGAAATAGGTTCTTTAAGTTTTATATAAGAGAAAGTATTCTAAATATTATATTATTAAGTATTAAAGTTATTTACATAGTAAATAGTAAGTAGTATTTATAGAGATTATAAAGTAAGTATAGTAGTGTAGTTATTAAGGTTATCCTTTAGTTATTAATTCCCTTATATAACTATTTATACTTTAAACTCTATAATTATACCTTTCTTATTAGTCTTATACTTAAAAACCTATCTAAGGTTAATAATTTCCTTATAGGAGTAAAGATTAAATACTTCCTCTAGGATATCTTCCTAGTAATTTAAGAATAGAAGCTTATTAACTTCTTTTATAATTACTTCCTTCTAGTAGTTATAATATATTAAAGCTATGACTTAATAGTAATAAGTAGGTTCTAGGGGTATATCCTTAATTCTAAGGCTATACTAGGTACCTTATAATATAGTAGTAAAGGTAAAATAGGATTAAGCCTACTAAGCTTTCCTAGATTCCTTTTATTAGTATTTTCTAGTAATAATATTATTTAGATTAATACCTTTACTATAGGAGTATAAAGTATTAGAATATAAATTCTCTAGGCTCTTACTACCTTTAGTAGTAATTTCACTAGTATTAGTAGTAGGCTCTATATATTCTATTATTACCTTATATATAAAGCTATTAAACTCTTAAAAAAGTATATTATCTCCTTATAATAGAAGCTCTACGTTCTCTATAGAAATAGGGTGCTTATAAGAGGAGTTAGGAGGGTTAGAAATACACTAGAATAGCTCTCTTCTTACTATAAGGCTTAAAAAGGTATTTTACTCTAATCTAGTTATTTTCCTATATTATATTTGCTAGTATTAAAGGGAGGTTATTATTATTTATTTTTATGTACGCTAGCTAGCCCTATCTAGCTAGTTCTAGTACTCCTACTAGTTAGTTAAAGGGAAAACCTTTAGAAGGATAAAAACCCCTTACGTCTTTATACAGTCTAGCGCTAGCCCTAAGTTAGGTTAGCGCCGCTATTAGTATAGCCTATTATAGGTGTTTATTGCTAGCTTATGCTAGCCTTATCCTATTGTTTAAGTATTTTAGATAGAAGCACTACTATCCTATCCCTTAGCTTAGGCCCTAGCCCTCCTCTAGTCCTATTCTAGTCTAACTTAATCCGCCCTTTATAAAGTAAATTTAGCTATAGTGTAATATTTTATATTTTTCTTACTTTTTATTACTTTATTACTAATACCCTTATTACCTTACTTTTTAGCTAATTCTACCTCTTATCTAGCCTAGTCTAGTTATAAAGTTAAAGCACCTAGTTTTCCTAAATTACTAGAGGGAAGGGTAAAGTCTATCTAGGTTTGCCTTAGTTTTAGCGCTATTTTATATTTAGGGTTTCTATCTATTTATAATATCTATATATTATCTTTATATTTATAGTAATAACTTATAGCCCCCTTTAGGGATTATAAGAGAAGTTCTTCTTACCTTAGGATCCTAACCTCTTTCCTTTCTCCTATATTACCCTTTCTTATAGGTTCTTTTCCTCTTTTCTCTTAAGAACTAATAGGCCCTATCCTAGGTTAGATCTAGCTTAGTAGCTAATAATAGTGTAGTTTTATATGCTTACCTATATAGCTGTAAGGGCTTGGGCTTTGCCTAAGCATTCACTATAGTGCACACAAGTGGGGACAGTCCTAAGCAGGCAAGGACATAGAAAAGGGGCTAATATAAGGTAGCTAGGGGTATAAGGGCTCTAGTAAGGATAGGTTTCTTACCTCCTCTTTCCTTTCCTTAAGTTTCTTAATATTATACTAATGCCCTATTATAGTTACCTAGGGCTAGTCTATAATAATTAAGAAACTTCCTTTAGTTTTATAATAGCTACTAAAAGACATAATAGATATACTAATAGATATATTAATAGATTTAATAGGTATACTTTAACTATAGGATTATCCTAGTTAGGGATAGTTACTTCTTTATCTAATGCTATAGTACTATAGGTAGCTTAGTAAGCCTAATTTAAAACGCTCTAACTTATACTAAGTAAGTAAATAATAGAGATTATATACCTCTAGGAGCAAGTAAATATAAATTATATAGGACCCTTAACTTAATTACCCCTATAGCCTAGCCTAGTACTCTAATAGTTAACCCTATACTACTTCCCTCCTAATTTAGTCCTTACTATACCTAAAATAAAATAAAAACTAATCCCTATAGGTAACCTATATAATAGTAATAAGGCCTTATTTACTATATAAAGGCTCCTAATAAAGTATAAGTTATAGGTAAATAAGGACTTTATTAGTACTAATAAGAATAGATAGATATTTATTTACTAGAACCTTTTCTCTAAGGTATAGTCCTAGGTAGCTACTTACTTTAAGTCTAGTAGCTTTATTACTTTTAATCCTATAGACTTCCTAGAATACCTTAGGACTATATTCTCTAACCTATATAAATAGGAGATAGCCTTTATAAAGCTTAACTAGATAGAATAAGGACTAGGAAGGTATTTTCTATATTTTTATTTACTTTATAGAAAAGCTCTTAATAGTAGGAGGGGAATACTAGGGGATAATATAAAGCTAGTAAAGCTCTAATATACGCTTAATAAGCATTTAAGAGAGATTAGCGTAGGTTAGGGTATTAGCTATCTTAATTAGTATATAGCTATTATATAGTATTATAAAATTATAGTTAATATTAAGGCCCTTACCCTAGAGAATAAGTACTAGACCTAATATAAACTTTAATAGGCTAAGTTCTTAACCCTAACTAACTATAAGGGTAATACTCTAATAATAGGGGTTTATATAGTAAGGACTTAACTAGGGAAGTAAAATAAGCTAGCTAAGAAGGAGAAGAAAATAAAGGCTACTATAAATATATAATAGGTAAAATAGGTATTAGAAGTAGTTTTAGCTAAATACTATTAAGAGGGATACTATCTCTAATATAGATTTAAGGACTACTTTATTTAGGAGTGTACTTTTCTCCTGCCTTATTACCTATAGGTTAGCGTTAATATATCTAGGGTAAATAAGGAAAGCATAGATAAGAAAGTAAATATTCCCCTTATAGAAAATAAGTAGCCCCTAAGTAAAGTCTTATATAAGGGCAAATAGGCTAGTTAACTACTATAATATAGGATAATTATAACTACTATATAGAGATAGAATAGGGTATAGTATAATATATAAACTAACTACTATTCTTAATTTCTATACTCTTTAATATATATTATTTTATTAATATCTAAGTTAATTATAATTATAATTACTATAGTGCTATAAGTAAATTAGTAGTAAGATAGCTTAGCCTAGAGCTTATATAGTTACTAAAATAAAGATATATTTACACTATAGTAAAAATAAAAAGGAGAGGGAAGTAAGTTAAGGAAAACACCTCTTCTATAACCTATATAGTACACACTAGAATTAATATAGATAGCTAGGAGTTATTTATATACTTATATATTATCCTAGGTCTTACTTAGGATATAATATTTAGAATACCTTAGTTAAAGTAGTATAATATAGTGATTTATATAGTAAAATAATAACTAGTTATTAAAGCTATAGAGAGCCTTTATATCTCTAAGGCCTTTACTTAGGTAGTAAATACACTAGTATAGGAATTATTAGATTCCTTTATGCTACTAAGGCTTATAAGATATAATAGAATAAGGACACTACTATAAGGTTTATTACTATAAGCTTAAAGGAGATAATAATAGTACTATAGATTATAGTGCCTAAGATAAAGCTAGCTAGTCCTAATATATTAACACTACCTAAGGAGTTAGAGGACTTTATAGACCTCTTTAATAAGGCTAAGGCTAATAGTTTGCCCCTTATAGGGGTTCTCTTAACCACTATATATATATATATAAGAACCTAGATAAGTCTAAACTAATACTCCTATAGGGACTATTATATAATATACTATAGGATTAGCTCTTAGAGGTTTAATACTAGATTATAGACTTAATAAATAAGAGTTAGATTTATACTAGCTTCTTATTAGCTATAGCTCCTATTTTTCTTATTAAAAGGTAAATAAGGGATAGTGTTTTTATATAAACTATTACGCTCTTAATAAGATAATAGCATAGGACTATTACCCTTTCCTACTAATTAAAAGATATTACACTCCCTATCCTAGGTATATTAGTTTATAAAGGTAAATATTTATATAGTATTTTATAAACTATAGATAGCTAAGGGTAAGGAGTACCTTATAGCGTTCTATATAAGGTTTAGCCTATTTAAATAGCTAGTCTACCCCTTTAGCTTAGCTAGCGCACTAGTAACCTTCTAGTGCTATATTAATAAATCCTTAGGGAATATATTAGGGGACTTTATTATAGCTTACCTTAATAATATCCTAGTTTACTTAGGGGGTTAAGGAAGGATTATATAGCTAAGGTCTAGTTAGTTCTTAGCTACTTAAGGGCTATAGGCTTATATCTTAACCTTAATAAATCTATATTTACTATAAAAGAGGTTTAGTACCTAGGATATATTATTATAGTAAGACGCTTAATTTACCTAGATCCTATAAAGATTATAGCTATAAGGAATAGGTAGCACTTATAAAACTATATAGGGTTTATAGCTTCCTAGGATTTATAAATTTTTACCGCGATTTTATTAGTAACTTCTTAGAGATAGTAGCCTTACTAATATAACTTACTAAGAGGAATATTCCTTTCTAATAGGGATCTAAGGAGAATAAGGCCTTTAAGAGGTTAAAAGATACCTTTATTATATACCTAGTGCTAGTATAATAGGACCTAGACTACCTAATAGTAGTGGAAGCTAATTATTTAAGTAAAGCCCTTAGTAGGTGCTTCTTATAATAAGGTCCTAATAGTATCTTATACCTAGTTACTTACTATTTTACTAGTCTTATACCCTTATAGAAAAACTATATAATTTATAATAAGAAACTACTTACTATTATCTCTTACCTTAAGGTATAATTAGTAAAGCTTTAGGGTATATCTTATCTATTTATTATCTATATAAATTATAAGAACTTAGAATACTTTATAACTCCTTAGTTAATATTAAAGAGATAGGCTTAGTAAGTAAATACACTTATATTATTTAACTTCTACCTCTATTATAGGCCTAGTATATAAGCTTAATACTTAAATACCCTTTCCTAGAGGGAATAGGACTAGAATAGATTAGCTTTAAGAATAGGGTATATTCTATAGCCTATTACTATTATATAACTCTTACTATTACTAAAGGTATAAAGGGATAGCACTAGCCTAGTGCTATTCCTTATATATATACTACTACTACTAGTAAGGGAGGCTCTTTTTACTACTAAATACCTTTAGACCCTATAGGACTAAGCTATTATATTAGACCCTATATATAGTATTTAATTAAGGACTATTTAGGAAGGGGTTAAAAGTTTCCCCTTAAAGCACTAATAAGGAAATAGGTTATAGATTATTCTATAAGTATATATAGGGCGCTTTAGTTTAGGGGCTATACTTAGGTTCTAGCTTAGGAACCCCTTATAATAACCCTTATATAATAATACTATAACTTACTAGTAGTAAGGCACCTAGGTTATAATACTATATTTTAAATTTTATAATAGTAATTCTATTAGAATAGGATATTATAGGATATTACTTAGCTTATTTATAACTATTACTACTTTAGTAATTATAAGAGTTATTAATAGTATTAGGGCTTACTAAAGCTTTTACCTATCCCTAATTAGTTCTAGTCTTAGATTTCTATTAACTTTATAATAAACTTACTAGTAGTATCCTAGAGAGGCTATAGTACCTTATAGTTATTATAAATAAACTCTTAAAGTTTATATAGTTAGAAGCTATAATCTCTATTAGGGCTAAGGAGTATATAAAATAGTTTAAGATAGTTTAGTAAAGGTTTTAAGGATTTCCTAATCTATTATTATAGATTAAGGGTTAGACTAGCTAGGAAAATTTTAGATAATATTATACTCCTATATTAGGATAGACTAGCTACTTTTTATATTATATTACCTATAGACTAATAGTAGTATAGAGTAAGTAAACTAGGAGGTATAGGTAATATTATATATTATAGTCTCCTTCTTATAGTTTAATTAGCTAGAGTATCTAGTAGCTTACTAGCTTATAATTAATAATAAGTCCTCTTCTATAATAGGAGTTAGCCTAAATACATTACTATATAGCTATAACTTAGAGCTAATCTAGTTATAACTAGACTAGTTTACCTTTATAATAATACCTAAGGGATAAGCTATATAATTCCTTAAGTACCTATAAGAGAGTACTTATCTAGTATAAGCTATAATAGCCTATATTTAATAAAGATAGTAAGACACTATATTAGCTTCTTAATAGCTAGTAAAACGGTTTTAAGTTAGAAATAAGGTATAGCTTTTACTTAAGAATATTAAGACTAATTACCCTTTATAAAAACTTAATTAGGTTATAGTAAAGTATATAGTTATAGAAATACTAATACTACTTATAGTATAGTTAGATATCCTAAGGGGTATTTACTTAGTTCTCTATATAGACCTTATTAAATAGGCTATAGAGAACCCTCTCCTTAGCTAGAGACTTTAGGACTCTTACCTAGGGCTAGAATAAGTCCTAGTAAAGGATAATAATAAACTTATAGAGGAATATTAAGTTAAATAGATCTTAGTAGCCTAGAATGCCCTAGGCTAGGGTAGGAGATATAATATACTAGTTAAGTAAGTAGGTTATATATAGCTAATATAGGAACTACTAGAGAGTATAATATAGATATAAGCCCTTAATAAGTTTAAAGTAAAGTAAGGAGATATATAATATAATAATAGACTAAATTAATTATAAACTACTTATTTACCTATAGAGACTTCTAATAGTATATAAGGCATACCTAATTTACACCCTATTAACTTATTCTAGCTACTAAAATAAACTTAGAATCCTTTATCCCCTATAGCGTAAGGGTTACCTATACTATTAGATAGGTTATTATTACTATTAGATAGGATATTAATTAGCATTACCTTATGTCTAGTAAGGACACGGATAGTGTTATAATAGATAGAATAGCTACTACTATAGTTCTAGATAGTAGGAGTAAAATAGTAATTAGTAAATATAAAGTAAGTATAGGCTAGGGTAGCCTATCTTTAGGTTAACCTCTAGTAGGTAATAAATATTAGGTAGTATTTAACACTATAGGATGCCTACTACCTAGGGTATAATTAGTATTATAGTTAGTTAGACCTAACCTAGTCCTAAGTTAGGAGCGTTCCTAGTAGTAGTAAGAGGGTAATTTATCTCTAGACTTAATAAATTAATAGCCCTAGCTATTACTATAGTAATAGGGTAAGAGAGCCTTAAGGAGGTGTGTAAACTAGTTATAATATTCTTAATATATAGAGTTTAAACTACCTATAATCTACTAGTTCTATTAGAATAGAATACCTATAACTTACTATATAGAGTTTCCTATACTATAGCTACCTATAAGGCTATTACTACTAAAGGGGATAACTTTAAGCCTAGTTATATTTATAGTAAGGGAGTTAGAGGAGGGAGGTAGCCTAAGGGCTAAATAAACTAGTGCTAGATTAAATTAGGCCTAGTTTAAAAGGGCATTCTATTAACTAATAAAGGCATAGAAGCCCTAGGATAGCACTAGTATCTTCTTCTTAGTTATTATAGTCCTTATAACGCTAGGTATAATAATATATATCCCTAAGGTAATCGTAGCCTTAAGGTCTTTTAAGTAATATTAGAGCTAGGGATTAGCTAATAGGAACCTAGTTAACTAGATATAGGTTATATAGTTCTACTAATATAAGGGTAGGACTAGCTACTTTTAGGAGGGTAGTAGTCTAATATACCTGTTATGGACTTGAGCTAGGAGCTCGGGTTAAGTCCGGTCAAGGTTAGGTCCGGAAAGGGTGCGGATTGTGCGCGGGTTATGTAAGGGCGGATGTAGGTTAGTGCGTAAACCGCGCACTAACTAAGTGTAACCCTATAAATTAGAATATAGTGTAATCTCTAGTTTAGTTCTCTTCTTCTTCTATAAGAATAATAATTACACTTTAAATACTTATATATAGTAGCTATAAAGCTAGTTTATAATATTTATTATTCTTTACTATTTATTTATTATAGGCACTTAATAACTAGTAAAGGTACTATTACCCCTAGAGAGAATAAATATAGATAAGATAGTAATATTATAGGAAGTACTTAATAAGTAAGCTAAATAAATTAAATACCTAGTTAAGTAGTAAAATATAAACCCTAATCTAAATTAGCTAAAATAGAAACCCTTACCTATAGGGCCCTTATTTAATAGTAATAAAGTGCTATTTATAGTATAGAAAGGTCTTATAACTTATAAGCTATTAATAAATAAACACTTTATTAGAGATAAATAAGACTAGTAATTCTTTATTTACTAGAACCTCTTACCTAAGGTCTAGGCCTATATTACTCCTTACTTTAAAAGGGCTATTTTCTAGACTTTTAACTAAGGGTATTTCTTACTTACCTAGGGAGATATTTAATAACCCTTATTAATAGGAAATAGCTATTACTAAACTTAACTAGTTAATATAGTATTAGAATAAGTATTTTAGTAACTTCTATATTTAGTTTAAATAGAAATTAGCGCTTACTAAAGGGTTAGGCTAGGATAACTCTATAAAGTTAGCTAAATTATATATAGTGCTTAATAAGTAAATAAGAGACTATAGTATTAGCTAAGATATACCTAGGCAAATTATATAGTAGCTATAGCTTACTATTATAGTATATTATTAGATATTAAATCCTATTACTTAGAGGAAAAGTATTAGTTATATAAGCTTACCTTACTAGTAGCTAATATAGGTAAGCACTAGGTATAAGGTAAAGATATACTAATAATAGATATTTAATTAATAGGTATAGTAAGCACCTAGAAAGGTCCTAGAAAGTCTTAGGGCTAGTATATATAGTAAAGATTAGGTAATAAAAGTAATATAAAATAAGCTAAGTAAGTTTCCTAAGAAGTGTTAAATATATAATATAAAGAGAGTAAGTGCTTATAATATAGCTTTACTAAGCACTTTATTATAGTATATACCTTATATGCCCTTATTTATCTATAAGAGAGATTATTAATTAATACTTATAGTATAGTTAAGGCTAATCCTAAGGACTTAGGTAATAAGTCTAGGGAGTAACTAGAAAAAGAGTAATCCTTTTATTAAGTTATTTAAAAGAGGTTAAGGGAAGGGAATATAAAGAGGCTTTATAGTATATAGTTATTACTAATAAGGACTTTAAGTAAATCTAGAATAGTATAGATTTATTACCTTCTTAGTTCCTATATTAATTAATAAGACTACCTTTATAAATACTTAAATTAATATAGGTTATAATTACTATACTACTATAAGTAAATACCTAGTCTAGAAGCTTTAACTAAAATATATTACCCTTCTAACTAAGAGGTTAGTTTATATAGTAATTAGTATAAAATAAGGGAGAACTAAGAGCTATAAGAAATATTTATATATAATATATATTATTTATTTTTAGGTAAATTTAGATAGATAGGAGGCGCTAATTATAGCATATATAATCCTAGGATTAACTAGATAGTTAATCTTAGGGATACTATAAATAAAGCGCTATAATATAAACTTAGATATAAAGTATTACTAGTTAA
Source organism: Epichloe brachyelytri (assembly GCA_023650705.1). Lineage (NCBI taxonomy): Eukaryota > Fungi > Ascomycota > Sordariomycetes > Hypocreales > Clavicipitaceae > Epichloe > Epichloe brachyelytri. Next base: position 2,373,976 of record CP097977.1, on the reverse strand, counting down.
ACATAAGGGTAGTAAATAACCTATAAGTATAGGCTATAATTAATAGGAGGGTTAACTAGCCTATAGTAGTAATCTTAGGCTTAATATTTATAGGGATAGTATATTAGGTAAAAAGCAAAGGAGTATATTTAGCTATATACTATAAACATAAGAAATTATATCTATTTTATAGATTAATACTACACTAGAGGCTTTAGAATAGGAGCTTTTAGCTTCCTTACTAAAGGTATTATAAGACTTTAAGAACCTTTTCTATAAGAGTAAAGTAAATACTTTACCCCTATATTAGGGAATTTAGATTACTATATCTACCTTAAATAAGACTTAGAGGAAATAAACTAGACTTACTATAGGTACCTTTATATAATATACTACACTAATACCTACTTAAAATTAGGAAGTAAGTTATAAACCTAATAAATAAAGGTTAGATTTAGGCTAGTTCTTTATTAGTAGTAGTACTAGTACTATTAGTAAAGAAACTAGGGGAGGGTAAAGGTTTTATATAAATTACTATGTATTAAATAAGATTATAAAATAGGACTAGTATCCTTTACTATTAGTTAAAGAAACACTACATTTATTAGTAAAGGTAAAGTGGTTTATAAAGCTAGATATATAAGTAGTATTTTATTATATATATATTACTAAAGGTAAGGAACACTAGACTACATTCTAAATGTAATTTAGGTTATTTAAATAGTTAGTTTATCCCTTTAGCCTTATAGGTATACCTATAACCTTTTAGAGATATATTAATAGGGCCTTAAGTAGTATTCTTAGGGACTATATTACTATATACCTTAATAATATCCTAGTTTACTTAGGAGGCTTATAGAAGGATTATATATAAAAGGTCTATAGAGTACTAGCTAGACTATAATAGGCTAGTCTAAACTTAGATATTAAGAAGTGTGTTTTTACTATAAAGGAAGTTAAATATCTTAGATTTATTATTTATATAGGAAAAGAGATTTATCTAGATAATAAGAAGATTATAGTAATTAGGGATTAGGAGGCCCTAATAAGGGTCTAGGGAGTCTATAGATTCCTTAGGTTTACTAACTTTTACTATAATTTTATACTATAATTCTCTAAGATTATAGGCCCCTTATTAACTTAATAAAGAAGGGCACTCTATTTTATTAGATAGATACTTATAAGAAGGCTTTTAAAGTATTAAAGCTAGCTTTTATATTATATCCTATCTTAATTTAATAGGATCTAATAAGAATATAGTAGTAAAGGTAGACTATTTAGGAATAGCACTAGGGGCTATCTCTCTTAGGTTAATAATAAAGAAATTTTATATCTAGTAGCATACTACTTAGCCTATCTATAACTAGCTTAATAGAATTATACTATATATAATAAGGAATTACTAGCGGTTATTTTATACCTTAAGGCGTGGTTAGTAAAGCTATAGAGTATTAGTAAACTATTTATAATACTAATAAACTATAAGAATTTAGAGTACTTTATAGCACTAAGGGAGATATTAGAATAGTAAGCATAATAGGTAGAGACTTTAGTGCTTTTTAATTTCTATTTATATTATAGACTAGGCACTTAGGCAAGATAACTAGATATATTATTAAGATATTATTAGGAGGAGTTATAGATAAGGAGGCTAAAAGCATCTATTATATATTTAGTAATAGCCCTAATATATTATAGCTTTAGGTAGGGATAGCTATATATAGAGGTTAGGCCTATTATAGTATTAGAGAATATAACTCTAGGAAATAATTTAGTTCCTATAATAGGTTCTCTAGCTAGCATATTAATGTTTATAAATAAACACCTCTAATCCTTATAGGACTAGTTACTAACCTATAATAAGACCTATAGGTTATAACTTTATATAGTTAGGGTAGGTACTTAGAAGTTTCTAGAGGTAGCTAATATAAGGGAATAAATAGTAAACTACTAGATTAGTATAAAAGGGTGCTTTAATTCTAGGGCTAGACATAGGTCCCTAAGTAGGAGCCCTTAACTATAACCTTAATTTAGTAAGCTTATAACTTACCCTTACTAGGTTACCTAGGCTAGAATACTACCTTTAAGGCGCTTTAAAGAGACTACTATTAGGATAGTATATTATAGGATATAGCTTAAGTTATATATAACTATTACTACTATAGAGGTTAGAAGAGTTAATAACTATAATAAGGCTTATTAAAGCTAATTCCTCTGCCTAATAGATACTAGTTATAAATTTCTATTAATTTTATAACTAACCTACTAGCTAAGGACTAGGGTAATCTATGGTTCCTAATAGTTATTATAGATAGGCTCTCTAAATATATATAACTTAAAGCTATAATATTAATAGGGGCTAAGGTATATATAAAGCGATTTAAACACTATTAGTAGTGGTTTTATAGTTTCCTTACCTAGATTATTATAGATTATAGATTAGACTAGCTAAGTAACTTTTAGATAGTGTTATATAATAATATTAGCACCTAATAGCTCCTATTAACATTATATTACCTATAGATAGATAGTAGCATAGAAAGGGCTAACTAGGAGGTACTAGCTATCCTATAGGTATTACTATCCTTTTCTTAATTTAACTAGGTAGACTACTTACTAGCTTACTAATTAGCATTAAATAATAGGGATTTATTAGTAATAGGCATAAGTGTAAATATAGCCTTATATAGCTTTAATATACTAATAATCTAGGAGGCGCCTCTTATATAAGTATTAGTAACCTTAGTAAAGGGGTAGGCTTAAGTATTTCTATAATACCTAAAGGATAGTATAGATCTAATATAGGCTACTATAGCTTTTATCTAATAATAGTAGTAGGAGAATATAAATAGTAGTTAAAGACTAGTAAAATAATTTTAGGTTAGGGATTATATATAGTTAAGTCTTTAGAATATTAAAATAAACTATCCCTATAAGAAATTAGACTAGGTAATAGCTAAATATAAGGTACTAGAGGTCCTTACACTACTAATAGTTAAATTAGATATCCTAAGGGGACTATACCCTATTTTCTATATTAATTTAGTATAAAGAGTAGTAGAAGATCTATTACTAAGTTAGAAGCTAGCTAATAAATAACTATTACTAGAGTTAGTTATAACTAATATTAATAAGGATCTCTCTAAGTACTAGGTTAAGGAGATTCTTACTACTAAAAACACCTAAGGCTAGGGATTAAACTATAATATCTTAGTAAAATAGAAAGGATATATATAGCTAATATAGGAACTATTAGAAAATATATAAGATATAGAGGCACTAGATAGATTTAAGTTATAATAAGGGGATATATAGATAAGTAATAGTCCTAAAAGGGTATAGTTTAATTTAGCTATAGAAAGTTAATATTCTAATCCTTCTCTAGTATATATATATTATAGTACTATTTATTTACTATAGTAAAGAGTAATTAGGAGAAAGGGAGGCTTTTAAGGTAGTAATAATATTTATAGTAATCCTTTATAATAGAGTAAGTAAGTTTAGCTATAGCTTTAGTTAGGTTATAGGTATTAGCTATAACCTATTATACTATAGTAGTACTTACCTCCTAGGCTTAGATAGACTATATAAGGTTATTACTTATATTAGTTATACTATAAAAGAATTTAGTAGTAAAAGGGTTTTAGGCCTAGTAAGTAAGTATAGTTTATATAAGTATAAGAGCTTATACCTTAGTAGCCCTTAGGTATAAGCTATACCTATAGGGGAAGAGGCTAAGGGCTAGGCCTTAGTAGGATTAATATAGGTAGCTATAAGTATACTATTAAAATACTTATAGTAGTAAATAAAATTTTTATAAGAATAGTATAGTATCCCTTCTTACTAGTAAACTACTTTATAGCTAGGGTCTTAATAGCTTTATTTATACCTATAAGAGTCTTAAGGTACTTAAAGGTATAATATAATTTAGGGTTACTATAGTATAAATATATCTCCTAGATATATAAGTAATAGGCTACCTAGTAGGGACTATAGGCCTAGTTTATACCTAGAATATAGATATACTAGCCTTTAGTATATAAATTATTAATATAAGGGGTATATAGGAAATTATACTTTTACTATTAGAGAGAGCTTTATTATTAGAGTTACTCTTAAGGATATATTTACCTAGGTAGCTCCTTTTACCTAGGGTATAAGGAGAAGAAAGAGAGGGAGGGGGTATAGTAGTAGTAGCTTTAGTAATAACTTTAGATATAGGTAATATAAAATAGGAGATAAAGGGAGCTTAAGGAAAGTTAAAGGGAATAAAAAGAATACTTTAAGGGAATATTATAATACTAAAAGGAAATAAAAGTAAGAAATAAGGGAAAAAGGAGGATTATTTATATTCCTATAAGTAAGGGATTTACCCTAACTAAAATCTAGGCTAGGTATAATATTAGAAGTAGTCTAGGGATAGGTAAGGGTAATATATTATATAATTATTTAATAGGTAATTAGAGATAAGGGAGATATTAGGGTAAAGTTAGGTTAAAGTTAGGATTTAGTAAGTAATAGGGAGAAGGTAAAAGGAGTAATAATATAAGGTATAGAAATAGCTAGTAGTAAGTATAGAAATAAGTAAGCTAGTAGTTTTAGGGTAGTAAAGTTAGAGTAAGTAAGGCTATTAGTATAATAGGGATAGTTAGGGGTAAGGTAAGTCTATAGTAAAAATTTTTATAACCTATATAGGGGTTTAGCCTTACTAGTAGCCCCCTTACTAGGGGTTAGCTATATACACGTAGGGAAGAGGGCCTTATACTAGGGTCCTATACTTATTATTCCCTTACTTATATATAAGAGGGATAAGAGAAAGGTAAGTAAGGGGTATATTATAGACTTAAGCTAGGAGCTTAGGTTAAGTCTAGGTTAAGGTTAAGTCTAGAAAGGGTATAAATTATACATAGGTTATATAAGGGTAAATATAAGTTAGTGCGCAAACCGCGCACTAACTAAGTATAACCCTATAAATTAGGATGTAGTGTAACCTCTAGTTTAGTTCTTTTCTTCTTCTATAAGAATAATAATCGCACTTTGAACGCTTATGTGTAGCAGCCATAAGGCTAGTTCATAACAATACCTATAGTAAGGTATCTTTTAATATATAGCCTATAGGGCTAGAAGACTGCTTAGGGAGTAATATACTTCTTATTATCTAAGTTCCCTTAATAAGGAACTTACTAATAAATTAGGTAGTTAGTATAGTAGGGGTGGCTAGAGCACGTAGGGGAACGCTATAAGGGTTACTATATTAGGCTATATCTAGTAAGAGTCTAATAGGTAAATAAGGGTATTTTTAATAATAGGATAGGAAGGAGTAATAGTATTATAATATTTTAGGAAAATTTTACGTAAGGAAAGTAAGGTTATATAATATAAATAAATAGTGGGTAGTAAGTAGGGGTTTTGCGCTAGTAGAGGATAAGTTATACCCTAGTGGGGTAGGGCTACTATTAACATAATAATAAGGCAGGGCTAGGAGAATGCGTTACACGCCCTACCTAGACCTAACATTAAAATAATAGGTCCCTACACTATATTAAGGGGGTAAACACCTATAATAACTATAGTTAAGGGTAGTAGGAGGGGAGGAGTAAGGGTATATATAAGGGCTTAGGCTTTGCCTAAGTATTTACTATAGTGCATATAAGTAAGGATAGTCCTAAGTAGGCAAGGATATAGAAAAGGGGCTAATATAAGGTAGCTAGGGGTATAAGGGGCTCTAGTAAGGATAGGTTTCCTACCTCCTCTTTCCTTTCCTTAAGTTTCTCAATATTATACTAACGCCCTATTGCAGTCGCCTAGGGGCCAGTCCATAACAATAGCTAAGAAAATAACTTCCTTATAATCTAGGTTACTAGTGGGTTTGCTCCTATTTCTATATAGTTCTAGCGCTAATCTATATAGGAACCTATGCTTTTATTATACTATCTAAAGAAACTACTTACTCTAAAGTAGTTATAGTAAGCCCTTAATTATAAGCTATAAGTAAGTCTTTTTACTCTAGCACTAAGCCTATTTTAATACTAATTTAGTTTAGTTAGGTAAACTATAATAGTTCTAGTGTATATCTTACTATATATAATCTATTAAAACTCTAGGCTATTAGTATTATAATATTATTAGTACACTTTCTCTCTAGTTTTACTATAGTAGTAAGGCTAACCTAACTAGGTAAGGGCTATAACTAATATCTATTTTAATTATTAGATTAGGAATAATAGGTATAAGAAGGTATAATATTATCCGCTCTAGGCTAGTGCTACCTCTAACCTATTATATAGGTTAAAATCACTAGCTATTAGGTAGAATATTAGTAGCTAACTAAGGTATTAGTAAAAATTACTAGTAATATAAAGATAGGTGCTTCTCTAGTAAGTTAAGTCTAGGTCTAAACTAGGGCTAATTTATCTCTCTTCTAGGTCCCTAAAGATTTTAATACCTATATTAAGAAGTTATATACTAAAAATTAGAGTAAGAAAAAGAGAAGTATATTAGTAGTAAGCCTTAACTAGGGCAAGGCTAGGTCTACTAGGGATTAGTATAATAAGACTATCTTTTAGCTATATTAACTTAACGTATAAATAGTGGAAATAAACTAGCTCCTAGTTACCTCCTTACCTATAAAGAGGCAGGCTAAGATTATTAAGAATATAGTTCCTATCCCTAAGAAGGATTAGTTTTTCTAATTATTTTATATTAGTATATAGATATAATTAGTTTAGAAGTAGCCTAGAGAGAGGCTAATATATCTAGTATTTAAGAGTTAGGTAGTTTAAATTTAAAGAAATATTCTAGAGTATACTCTTCCCTATATATATATATATTATAGCCCTACCTCTAGCCTATTACTACCCTATATTACCTAGGCTAGCTCTTACTCTTTGCTATCCCTATTACTTATTATTCCTATAGTCTCTAGATTTAGTCTTGCGTATTAGAAGCGCCCTAGCTCTAGCTTTAGTGCCCTTAATTTAGCTACTAGGTTATATGCTAGCGTGTAATATTATAGTCTCTTTATTACTAGGAGCTATTTAGCTAAATATCTCGCTCTTTAAGGATTATTTAGGGCTAGCCTCGCTTCCCGTGCGTCTATGGGCTAGCATTAGCGGGGTCGCATATAGTTGTATTTGCGGCAGTTAACGATAATATAGTACTAGTCTTCCTCTGCTTGGCCGCAGCTGCATAGATTAAAGGGAGGTTATTATTATCTTTAAGCTCTATTCTAATAAAGTCTTAACTAATTTCCTCTTTAATATTTTTAGCCTTAAGCTCTTTAAGTAAATTAATTATTAATATCTTCTCTTTCTAAGCTAATTTAAGCTCTTCTTCTAGTTTAAAGAAGGCATTCTTATTAAACTAAATATAAGCTAATATAATTACCTTCTAATTCCTTAATATTGGAACCTAGATAATATACTATAACTTTCCTTTATATCTAACTAGATAACTAATATAAGCCTTTTACTTAAGTTAAGGTATTAAATTATTTAATTTTATATATTCTAGAGCCTTTATAGTTATAGGAAAGGCTTTATAACTATAGGCTTAAAGGTAAGATATTAAGGGCTTTTGTAATTCTAATAACTATAAATAAGTAAGTATAGTCTTCCTAGCCTAATTTTACTAAAGCTTATATTGTTAGTTACACAGGGTGCCTAAATTCAGGTTATCGATGTTATAAGCCTTGAGAATAGTATTGTTATTAATTATCTATTCTAAGCTACAAAGGAAAAGAGAGGAAAAGAGAGGGTAAAAGTAAGGGTTCTTCTCGTGAGATATAAAACGCAAAAGGGGCTGTGTGAGTTACGTAACTATAAGCCCTACCCTATTATATGCCTGCATTATGGGTCGTGTGTAGGGCCCTCGCGCGCGTGGGCTAATTACTTTACTAACCTTATAATTATAGCTACTAAGCGTGGTTAATATTATATATATTCTAACACTAGAAACTCTCTTTTTAATATAACTATTAATATATAATATTAATAGGAAAAGAAGAAAAGAAATAATAGACTATATTATAGTTAATTAAGGGTATAGGAAATAAAAGAATAAAGATACTTACTTAGGTATAGTAAGTAAAAGGAAGGAAAATAATAACCTATAATCTAGGGCCCTTAAATTAGAATAAGAGGGCCTTCTTTACCTCCCTTTAATTTACTAAATAAAATTAATCTAGCTATATATTAATTCTCCCTTTACTACTATAGCGCTCCTTACTATAATAGTCTTTCCTTCTTTATACTCTATATATATTATATAGGGATCTAAGGGACTACTATAGGCCTTCCTATAACTCTTACTAGGTTAGGAGTAATAATAAGTATAGCTTTTATTAGAATCTAACCTAATAAGAGTTATAGTCCTTTCTCTTTCTTTCTCCTTAGGAGGATTTTATATTCTCCTATAGTATTAGGGCTAAAAAGCCTCCTAGGATATTATCTATAGTAACTATCCTTTACATAGGTAACTTACCCTTCTATCTAGATTATTATTTAGTTACTTAAGATAAATTTCTTAAGGGCCTTATTTAGTAATACCTTTATAAAGGTATTAGCTAAGTTATTACCTTTATTAATCTAATAGATCTTATAGAGCTTATAGCGCTTATATAATTACTATAAGGCTATAATATTAATTATTAGGCATTTCTCCTTAGTAGTACTAAGCTTAATAAGGCATTTATATAGAGAGTATAAATCTATATACACTATAACTAGGATTAAGGAAGCTTTAGTTAACCTATAATTAATCTAATTATTATTATAATTATATAGGCTATATTAATACCTATAACTATACTATAGATTTCTAAGGTAAGTATACTTTATATAACTCTCTTACTCTTAGTTAAGCTAAAGTGTATAATATTGCCTTTAATTATAAACTTACTATCCTTATTATCTTTATTAGCTAGGATTAGTATATATCCTAGCTATAATATAAGGTCCTAGTTATTAGTAAATAATCTATTTATAAAGGCATAGATCTTTACTTTAGTAAGGTTAATTAGAATAAAGGTTAGGCCTCTCTAAGTAGTCTATTTACTACTAGATTTAGTGGTTAAGGGCTTTAATATTCTTAACTATTAATTCCTAATATTATATAGTAACTAAAAGATTAAAGTAAGCTTCTAGTTAATAAATTAAAGTAATATAAGCACCTTAAGCCTATTACTTATTATACTTTTACTTTAACTAAGTTAGTAGGATTAATCTAAGCTTACTACTTTACCCTTTTTATTATAATATAATATTCCTATTACTTAGGGTAATAATTCCTCTATTAAATATAAGTAGGTTATCCTCCTAAGGAATTACTTTAGCTTTATAGTAAAGGTAGTAGTAGCTAGTTAAGTTTTCTCTTTCCTAAAGAACTCCTTATTTAATAACCTAAGGGTATTATTAGTTTATATACCTATATAAGTAAATTCTAGGCTCTCTTTTATTATTATAAGTAAGTATAGGTTATATATAGAAGTCTCTATCTAGAGCTTCTCTCTATAATACTTATAATATATTACTTACTAGTGTGTTCTAGCTTCTATAATACTATAGAGAGGTTTAATTATAATTATAATTATGCCTTCTAGGTGCTAGTAGCGGATTTAGATTAGGAGCCTAGTGAGAATAACTTAGCTTAAGGCTATAAATAACTAGATATAGGCTTATATAATATTATAAATTTATATAAGGTATCCTATTATAAGTAGAGAAGGGGCTATTATAAGGATAAGTTATTAACTAGCCTATTAGATTATTAGAGCTTATATTAAGATTAATTACTTCTCCTTATCCCTAAATCCTTAGATTATAAGCTATAACTTCTTATATAGTTAACTTATCTTTCCCTTTACCTTATTAATAATATAGGTATTAAAGATTCTTAGGCTATAGTATCTCTCTTTATTAAATATAATAAACTTAAAAATACTCTATTTAATTAAAGCATTAATCTTAGTCTTAGTAAAGAGCTTAAATAGCTTCCTAGGGTTATAATAATGCCTTCCTTATATAACTAAATTATAAGGTTAAGGTTAGCCTTCTCCTTTACTAATATAAAGGTTATAATATTAGTCTTATTAATAATAGCTAGAGGGTTCTTATAGGGTATTCTAGGTCTTTACTTTAGTAAGATCTCTAGTCCTAGGGCCTTATATTTATCCCTAGCCTCTAGTAGCTCTCCCTTAGCCTCTATTATAATACTACTTTATATTAGGGATAGTAATCCTTCCCTATAAGGGTCCTTATAATAGGGTCTTATAGAGATTAACCTAAAGGTCTTAGGGCCTCTTAGGAGGTTAAGTATATAGCTCTTACTATTAATAGTAAGGAGGTTATATAGGCCTTATTACCCTTTACCTTTATACTATACCTAGACTAATAATCTAAGTAAGAGGTTAAGGGTTATTAATATATTTAGGCTATTCCTTATTATAAGAGCTTTAGTAACCTTCTAGAGAGTGTGTAGCCTCTTAATCTCCTTTATAGCCTTTTACACTATAATTATATATTATAATATCTCTAGGGATAGAGGGGATTTACTTATTATCTATAGATAGGCACTAAAGATAAGGAGAGTTAAAATAAGGCTATTTAGGCCTATAGTATTATTAAGGGCCTTAATAGCTATTTATAGGGCTATAGGCTTAGGGGTTATTAGGCATTTATATTAGATAATATTATAGGCTCTTTAGAGAGGCCTATAATATCTCTTAACCTTACTAATACTATAGTGTGCTTTAATAGGAATCTCTTTAATAGAGATTAATATTAATACTATAAATTATTAGAATTCCTTACTATAGAAGTTAGTACTAGTATTAGTAATAATCTAATTAGGAGGTCCTTAGTATATATTAATCTAGTATAATCTAAGGGTCTCCTATATTATCTTTACTAAGATATCTTTAAGGAATCTTACTATATAAAATACTATAGCTATATTAATAGTATAAAGGTAAGGTATCTACTATTAAGATATATAATATTTACTATTACTTTAAAGTTAAATATATATTTATCCTAGAGGGTAAATTTAAAGTAGTAAGGGCTATTAGTATTTATCTAGTATTAGTAGTATACCTTTATTAGCTTCTTAATAGCTTTAATATTAATCTTATACCCTAATTTATATAGAAGATTATAGAGTTATTAGACTAAAGGATAACTAAATTAGTAATATAAGCACTATAGTTTAACTTTAGTAAGGTAGTTTTATACTATTAACTTCTTATTCTACCCTAGTAATATCTATATATACCCCTATTTATATATAAGAGGATCTTAATATTCTCTTATTATAGCATATTCTCTATAGTAATAAAGTTAATCTTTAATTAGCCTATATCCCTAAGGTATATTAAGAAAGGCATACTTATAGTAACTATATAAAAAGTAATATTACTAAAGGGAGTAAGTATATTAACTAATCTAATTAAGATAATTAGTATACCTTCTCTAAACCTAATTACTACTTTACCTACCCTTAATCTATTAAGTTAGATCTTTAGTATTATATTTTATAATACTAGGAATTATAAGTAACTTACTATTAAGTACTTAGTAGCTCTAGTATTTAGTATAATACCTTAGAAAGTTTTAGAAGAGTAATAATCCTAAGTATAAATATATAGGGTAGCTAATTAGATAGTTTATTATTAAAGGGCTTTTCTTACTTAGGCTATATAGTATTACTTAATTTATAAGGATCTTAATTACTTTCTAGCTATTAAAGGTAGTGCTATATATAAAGAAGCTTATAGGAATTAAGCTATCTTTACTCTCTTAAGTATTAGTAAATCTAAGGCCCTATATATATTAGGTAATTTTATTATCTTCTAGGGCTCTTAGGGTATTATTAGTCTTAGGTTCTCCTTTATACTAAGTAAGGAATATATTATATACTAGTAGTAAAGACTTTAAAGAGTTAATAAGGTAATAACTCCTAAAGTATTAATATACTTTCTTATAGTTCTTTTTAGAGTATTTTATTAACTAGTATCCCTTATTACTATAGATATAGTATTTCTTTATATAAAGGAGAGGTTTTATATCTCTAGACCTTAATAGAGGTATTTTAACTCTTTACCCTTACTATTATATTATTAGTTAGTCTAGAATTACTCTAGGGTATTAGCTTTACTAGGAATTAGTACTAATTACTAGATTTCTCTTTAATAAGGTAGATTATTATCCTTACTTACTTATAGAACTCTTATAGACCTTTAGGGGGTTAGTAATATAGCTTTTATATTTAGGAATCTTACTATAAGTATATATAATTTAATTTTAGAGTGCTTACTCTATCTAGCTAATATTAGGGATAGCTCTTTAGAGGGTTATAAGCTTCTTAATAATATTATTAAAGTATTTAGTCTTTAACTTTTCCTTATTCTTATAAATTCCCTTTTATAGTAAGGTATTATACTATTTTAAGAGATAATACTATCTTATATTCTTAGTCTTAAATCTCTATTTTATTTAAGTAATAAGGATTAGTAAGTCTTAGGAATACCTAGGTTTTAAGAGGTTATCTAAATAGTATCTTAGAGCTTTTCTCTTAAGTATAGTATTAAATATATAGCTTACTTACTCTAGTCTAATATCTAGGATCTTATATTTTCTTTAAAATATTTAAAGCTTTAACTTAAAAATATTATAGTTATTTACACTATATTATTATTCTAGTATATATATCTTAGCTAGATTAATAATTTACTTTAGTAATAGTCTTAAGGGTTATACTAGTTAGTTAATAGGAATAGGAGTAAGGATAGTAGCTTCTTTATACTAGGGAAGGGGATTAAGGCTTACTAGTAGTGCCTTAATAGGGTTAGGATATAAGATATAATACCTAGAGAGAGACCCTTAATATATTAATATATACTCTCTTAGGGAAGATTATACCTATAGCTATATAGTTACCTTAATAAGGTAATACTTAGTAAGCTTTAGTAAGGAGGTTTAGAGGCTCTTAAGATTTAGTATTCTTAGATATTCTCTTTATTAAAGAGATTATTTAGGAAGTTATTATTTTCTTAAGCTTTCTTTAGAATTCTATATACTTTTTTAGGTATTTTTACTTCTTTCTATAACTAGAAATAAAATTCTTATTAGTTAATAACTTCTTAGAGATTTCTTACTACTATAGTAGTCTAGTTAATTATTATATATACCCTATTATTAATAAGGTAATCCCTAAGGTATCTTAGCACTAGGGTAGTATTTAGAGAAATATTTCTTAGGTTTAGTTATTAAAGTCCTAGGTAAACTCTATAAATAGTATTCTTTTAGTTACTTTTCTTATTTTATAGTTTATAACTCTAATAAGAATATAGGCTATAAGTACTTTAGGTATTTTATTCTCTTTATTATTAAAGTTTTTAGCTTTATAAAATAAGTTTTCTATAAGGTTCTTATAGAAGTACTATAGGATATATAGGAGAGAAAGGATATTTATTTTACTTTCTTTAGGCTACTTAGTTACCTTAGTAAAGGTATCTCCTATTTAGGAGCCTTCTTAACTCTTAAGGGCTTATACTAGTTTTTTTATTAGCTATTATAACTTATAACCCTTAGTAAGGAAAGGAATAGGGAAATATTATATTTTTAGATAAGGAAAGTAATAAGAAAGTTTTACTTTTAGGGGAATAATTTATAAAGGATTATAAGGCTAGGTATTAACTTTATATATAATAAAATATACTAAGAAGAAGAATAATAGGATAGACTTTATTACTAAACTTAAACTCTTCTTTAAGGTTTAGGCTTCTATTTATTATTAGCTACTTATATACTTTAACTAAGGGATTAAAATAAACTTTTTCCTTAGTATAATTAAGGATCTTATAATAATCTAGTTACTTCTATACTTTAATAAAAAAGCTAGATTATATTACTTCTAGGAAAGTCTTTTTATTATTAACCTTACTAATCTATAATTTTCTATATGTGTTTAGGAGTAATTATAAAGTTAACCACTAATTAGTATTAGTTATATAGGGTGCCTAAATTTAGGTTATTAATATTATAAGCCTTAAGAATAGTATTATTATTAATTATTTATTCTAAGCTATAGAGGAAAAAAAGAGAAAAGAGAGGGCAAAAGTAAGGGTTTTCTTATAAGATATAAAATGTAAAAGGGGCTATATAAGTCACGTAACCATAAGCCCTGCCCTATTATATGCCTGTATTATAGGTCGCGTGTAGGGCCCTCGCGCGCGCGGGCTAACTACCTTGCTAACCTCACAATTGCGGCTGCCAAGCGCGGTTAATATCATGCGTGTTCTAACATATATAGTATAATCTATTTACTATAATATTTAAAAGGTATTTAATTTAGAAGGTATATAGCTATACTAAATACCTTATTATTAAGTTTATATAGGAGGTTTACCTTTAGACTTAGTATTCTAGCCTTTTACTTTACTACCCTCTAGATCTCTTTGCCTTACTATTTTAACTAGGTATTAAGGAGCTAAATTATACACTAAGATACCTAAAAGAGTTATTTTATCTCTTATTTCTCCTATAAAGAGAGCTTTCTTAATATTACTATATAGAAAGCAAAGCTAAATCCTAAATTATATACTTAGGAAGCTTATTATTATATAAAAGTAGTTATAAATCCTATCCTTTAATTTAAATAAGTAAAAGAAATATATTAAGGTTATAAGGTATATAAATATATACTAATACCTATTACTATTCTAATATTCTAAGTTATAATAGTCTAGATCTATAGATAATCTATAACCTAGTCCTTAAGGAAGTCCCTTAGGTATAGCTTTTAATCTCTAATACCTTACTTTACCTATAGTATATATCTTATACTATATAAGGCTAGGTCTAATTATTTTAATACCTAGAGTTATATTTATAAGCTATATAAAGGCTTCTATGCCTAGATAACTATATTATTAATACTATAGGTTTATATTTCCTTTTATAGGAGGTTTTAGTATTTTAGAAGTTATATAAGCCTCTTTTAAAACCTTAGATAGCTTTAATAATATAAAGAGATTATTAACCTTATATAGTTTAGCTATAGGATAGCCTTTTTATATTAATATATTCTTCTTCTAATTCTAAAGATACTTATATTTATTAAAATCTTTGCTAATATAATATTAACATTAAATTCTAGGATATATAGAGCATTTACTAGCACTATAGTCCTTATAGCTTATATAATAGAATCTATAACTATAATTTATACTATACCTTAACCTAAAGCTATATATACTATACCTCTAGCTCTAATCTCTATCTTAATATCCTTATTAAATTTAGATAGCTTAAACTAGCGGATATTATTAAAAATATAAGTATTTACTCTAGAATTATAGATAACTATATTATTCTTTATTTCTAAAGTATTTACTATATTTAAAGAAGTAATTATAACCTTCTTTATTAGTTTAGAATACTTAGATTAAATAAATATTAATATATTAGTAAATTTCTTACCTAGTGTAGTTATAATAGAGTTATTTATAGGGTTTTATAAAGGAATAATAATATCTCTATTTTCTCTTACTTCTCTAGCTTCTAATCTATAGCCTTTAACTTTTCCTTAGGGTTTTTCTTAAGATACTTCTTAATATTTTCCTTTAAGGTCTTCCTAACTAACTAGTCCTTTAGAGTAATCTCTAGCTTATAAAGAGTTAAAGAAATTATAGTATTCCTACTACTTTAAAGTATTATTAATATTATAGCTAGAATAGCTAGGGCACTTAGATTACTCTAATTTATTCTAACTATTTAATCTTTTAAATATAAGGGTATTTACTAACTTTACTAAGCTTTATAGAGCTTTATAGTTATATTTAAATTTAGTAATAGCCTTTAGGAAGTCCTATTTCTCTCCTTTATTTAAGAGATTATTCTATTTCTTCTAGAATAATTTAAATTTACTTTAAAGAAGTATAATAAACTTATAAAGTATTATCTCTTTAGTCTATTAGGTCTTAAGGTCTTAGTAATTCCTTTATAGTACCTTACTTATTATAGCTTACTTATACTAATTATAAGTTTCTTTAGCTTATAGATAATTATTAAGATAAGTTTCTATAAGAATAAGTATCTTCTTAGTATTTAGTTAATACTAGTCCTAAAGAAGCTTTAGTATTCTTTAAGAGTAAAGCTAAACTAACTCTTTTTTTAACTTTAGTATTAAAATTAAGAGAGTCTTAAATATTCTTTAAAAGGGTTTTATAAATAAACTCCTAATCTTTAGTAATTACTTTAATAGGGTTATATACTTTATAAGGTTAAATTAAAGTTCTTTATATTAAAAGTTAAAGTAGTCTTTTATATCTTTATTAGTAATTCTCTAGTCTTTAAGGGCATTAGGGTTATCTAGTAAGACCTCTAGTCTTAGTTCTCTCTATAGGTAAGTAGGTATTATAGGCTCTTAAAGTAATTTAATCTTATTAGGGTTAATATACTCCTAAATACTATAGGACTCTATATAATTCTTAATCTATATATACTATTTAATCTAGTTCTTCTCTAATAATAACACTATATTAGGGTTTTCTTTAGATATTATAAAGGGAATACACTAGAGTAAGGAGGTATAAAAGTAATATATTTAATATATAGTAATAGATTAAGCTTATCTTATAAAGCTTATAAGCATTAATAATATTAAATAGAGTATATAATTTAAAGATAGTAATAATAAGGGTATTAGAAGTCTCTAGGCTTATAACTATTAGAAAGTAGGGATATAATAGGTTAATAAAAAGCGTTTAATTTAGTTAATTAGAGGTATAAATAGTACCTAACTTTTATACCTAAAAGGTATATAGTGCGCTATAGTCTTATCTAACTAAATCCAGTATATCTAATACATCGTATCTACTGTTGTCTTAAGGAGGGTCTTATCTTCGTTAATGCGGTCAATGCGACGTTCCAGCGTTGTCAGAGCCCTCACCCTGACAGATAGTAATTCATGAACGCAAGCCGCACTGAAATTAGGCAGGTGGACCGTTGATCCGGATCCACAGACTATAATAACGCGGTATGCGCATTCAATAAATGCTGTTATACAGTCTAACCCCTGTATGATTTTACACGAGGTACATGACCAGGGCAGCAGGCCAATAATAGATCTTTCTGTGGGGTAAAAGGTACCTTATACTATATATATTTTACCTAGACTATCTAGTATCCTCCACTAGCGTGAATACCCTGTAGTATCCTAATAGCTCCACTTACTTTAGCTACTAAGCTAATTGTAGCTGTTGTAAAATCATTCAGGGATTGACTTGTATACATAATATGCGCATTTAATCCGTAGTGACCTGGCAATCAGTGGCCTGGCACTATCTCCTTGAGCGTGCTACAGCTTGTGGACCGCGCTACTAATCCGTAGAAGATACATAATTTTTCCATATCAAGTGTGTCCCTCATTTCCTTTCTAGCACCTGATTCGCTCAATCCCCCTGTCATGTAGATCTGTAAGATAATTCAGGGGTGTACTGTATTACATGTACGTCCGTATTCACTTCGCCAACATGGCTCAGCCCTACCGACCCAACAACTTCTTCATCGTGGCCCCATCACGCCCGGGTCAGGAACGATTACCGCGCCAGCATCCTCCAAGGCCTTCGCCTTCTCAGCAGCCGTGACATCTCTCGCCGTCAGTATCGCGCCTGCATGCCCCATGGTCTTGCCGCGCGGGGCCGTCTGCCCTGCAACCATGGCCACAATCGGTTTCGGATGCCGTGTTGATCTCCGGTACTCCTTGATCATCTCCGCTGCTCGTAGTTCCTGCTCACCGCCGATCTCCCCAATCACGACGATGCCTTCTGTTTCCTCGTGGTCGAAGAAGACCTTGAGGAGTCGACTATCGTTGTGCCTGAAATGATGAGTCAGCTCGCTGTATGGACCTGAAAAGGGAACAGCACCCCTTTTCTCGTCTCTCTTTTTTGGGGCGTCCCTGGTGTTCCGTGACGTACCAGGCATGGAATCGCCTCCCACGGCAATCACAAAGCTCTGTCCCAGCCCAGCCGCGCTCGTTGACCCTACCGACTCGTAGCTCAGCGTTCCCGACTTGGACACGATGCCCACGCAACCCCTTTGATACTGGCGAAACGGCATGATTCCCACGCGACATTGGTCTGGCGCAATGATGCCCGGACAATTCGGTCCCACGAGCCGAGACCTTCCCTGCGTCCGCAGCACCTCCTGCACACGGAGCAGATCGTGGACGGGAATGTGCTCGGCCACGGAGACAACGACAGGTACCTCTGCCTCGATGGCTTCAATGATGGCCTTGGCGGCAAATTGGGCGGGCACAAAGACTGCGCTCACATGTGGCTTGGCCTGTGCCATTGCCTGTTCTGGACTGTCAATGATATCGCCCCCATCCTGGTCCTCTGCGTTGCCCGATCTTGTTCCGTTTGTTCTGCTCCAACAGCCCGATCACCGGAGGAATTTGTGTGTGCTGAACGTACTTCTCTCACGGTCCCAAACACGGGCAGATCAAGATGTACTTGGCCGCCCTTTCCAGGCGAGACGCCGCCCACAACTTTGGTGCCATACTCTATGGTATCTTTAGCATTTGAAGTCGCCTAGTCGTCCTTGATGTCAGCGTTCGTGTGGCTGTCAAGAAAGGGGTTCCGCCACGCGCGCAAACGGTGTCGCCGTACTGCCTGGCCCGTGAATCCTGCCATAATATCACAATCAGCTTCTCAGCTGCGCTCCAGAGTAGTTCCGCGGCCACTCACCCTGGTATATGATGCGTGTGTTCTCGTCGATGTGCCTCAAATTGTCTATCGTGCAGTCGTAATCCGCCATGCGCCTGCTTGATGTCGAGAACGCTCGGTGAGGGAGACTGGCAGATGCCGCGCATGCGGAATGCGACGCGCAACATGATGCTGGTCTTGTTGTTTTGTTGGCCCACGAGTAAATCACATATACGCTGCTGCTGTGATGTCGAGGCCACATCAGCGATTGCCCGTTACAAGAAGGCTTGACGGGCACAAAGGGTTCCTGGGCCGAGGTGGTCGTGGACAAGCTGGCGAGTCGACGGCTATAAGGCCTCGGCAATAAACTCGACCCCGCCATCTCCGGTCTGGTACTGCGCTCAGTGATGTCACCACATGGTGGGTGCTTCACGGCCACACGGCCACACGGCTACACGGCTTCTACACGGCTACACGGCTACACGGCTACACGGCTACACGGCTACACGGCTACACGGCTACACTCGTACCAAAGTCCATCAGCGTGGTGAAACGCTTCCCGGTGCGGATTCTGTCCCGGGTGGGCGTCCTGGTCGGGAGTTTGGACACAACCTTCGGAGAGATTGCCAAGCCGGAGCACGCGGACGCGGGTGAGCACAAACAGGATGTCGACTGCTGGCCATGATGCCGTCATCCATGCTTTTTCCCATTACGGAGTACATCACTAACCTCGACGAAAAAAACAATCATGAACCCGCCCTTTCACAGCTCAATCATTCCTCTCTGCTCGCCTGCAGCTTCATGCTCTCCCTCCACGACTTTTTGACCCTCTCTAGCAGGTCGGGGACTCGAGAACATCAAGGCCACCCCGGCAAGACCGTTGGCCACTCTCACGGCATTCCGGTACGCGTCCTCGGTACGCGCTGCCTCGGCAAACTCAGGATTGTGCGGTCCCTGCCCCGGGGCCAGGTCGGACATGAAACGAGGACTCAGGCTCGGCATCGCATAGCTCACATCTCCCTGATCAGTGCTTGCCGCCGTCGTGCCTCTTGTCTGATCCAGATGCGCGTCTCCTGCTATCTTACGGTCTGAACTGAGCGCGTTGAAGTAGCGAGTGTACGACTGAGCCAAGATTTCGTTCGGTACGTGGTCCTTGTACGCTTCGCCTCTCGTCAGGACCACCTTGGCGCCAGCTGCTTCCGCGCCAGCCTTGAAGCACGCGTAGACCCTCTCCTAAGCGCCTCCAGCCGGGATTGCGAGGAGCCCGTATGACAAATTTTCCCGAGGCATAGGCATGAATGATGTTGGGCGCGACGCCGCCGTCTATAATGTGCCCTTGGAAGATGTCACCCGGCATGGTCTGTTGCCTGAGCATAGACGCATTGACATAGGCTGATATGAGGGCATCGAGAGCATTGACTCCAGGCCAAGGGCTGGCCGCTGCATGAGCCTCGCGACCATGATACTCTGCCGTGAACTCTTCAAACGCGTTTGTGCGCGTCCGCGCCGCGTCTTGAGCAATCCCCGGGTGGGAAATGAGACTGATGTCGACCTGGTGATCAGAGAAGGCGCCTCTCTTTAGCAATTCGATCTTGCCGCCGCCCTCTATGTACTCTGGTCAGCGACGTGGTGTGCAGACGGGGGTCACTGGACTTGGATGTCCTTCCACATGCCTTCTTCAGCTGGCGTGCCGAAGAGCACGATTTTGCCAGGTATTCCTTGATCTTTCATGACCTGGGCCGCGGCGACGGCTCCAATGACGGAAGCGCTGGCAATGAGGTTATGGCCACATGCATGCCCAATGCCTGGCAGGCAGTCTGAAGCAGGGCTAGTAAGTGCGAGCCGACATGAAGAAAGAGGGCGCAAATTCAGAGAAGAAGAAAAAAAAAAAAAAACCCCAGACAACATGAACGCAAGCAAGCAAGCAAGCAAGCAAGCGGCAGACTTACCCATCTCCGCGTTGAATGAAACCACGCCTCCCCTCGTGCCAGAATCATACACGGCAATCCAAGCCGTCTCCATGCCATATGCTGACGGTGTAACCTGCCATCCTCGCAGGCGTTTCATAAAGGACGTGAGGACTTCATGTGCAACAAACTCCCTGTAGGCCAGCTCAGGGTTGTCGTGGATTTGAATATTGACCGGCCAGAAGTCTTTGGCGACTTGGTCGGCGGCTTCGCCAATTGCTTTTACCAGCCTTGGCTGCGTCTGCGGGCCAGCCGAGCATGAGGAGCAATCATTCGACGATGAGACGATGATGAATCCATCATCGTCTTCGTTCATAGATATCCGAGTCATTGTACGAAGCTTTGAAACGAGCAGGCCTGAATTTTCTCCTCCATGTCTTGAAGAGGATGGATGATGCAGCATCGGATCCGCCTGGCTGGAGAAGCAACATGACATGTGTGTAATTGTTCCGCGGCCCCTCCGCCAACCCGCCAACGTTCAAATCCGTCGTCCTCGGCCAATTCTCTCAAAAAAGTAGGCCGATCGGCGATGAATAACAAGTCCGGCCAGTGCCCGTGACGACGCCCCCGCGCGCTCGCTAAAGACAAGCTGAATAATACAGCTAGCTGGCTGGGCGGCGAATATCTCCTGTTTTGAAAATTGTGAGACGGTGTGGAAAGTGATGATCAATTCAGCTATCTAGGTTATCCACACGTGGCAAAGGAGGCTATATAACGAGGGCAAAGCTAAGTGCCGAGGTCTCGCAATCAGCCGCGAAGAGGAAGGTATCACGAAGAGAGTTGATGCCCAGGATGTGAGGCTGTACGGAGTAATATCCAACAAGAATCAACTAGGTGGTAGCGCCAGGCAGCGGGGTTTGGCGGCACTGACTCTGGCTGAGCAACTCTCGTCACCGCCACCTCGTTAAGTTCATAGGGATGATGTGTGCCGGGGGCTCCCGAAGTTATCCGCTGTGAAAGGATGCAGGCCATGTCAAAGAGTGGGAAGAAGAGAAGATGAATCTACTATCTAGGAATTCGGAATCTAACAGAGGGAAAAAGGAAGCTTATCATAAGCTTCAAATCTATCAACAAGTGAATCTAGGTCTTCAAACGAAGCCTACGATGAACACGATAACAAGCGCCAATGTGTCAGTCTGCATCAACAAACGAAGAGGGATGACGAGGCTGATGCCTCAGATTTGAGGCTGCAATAACCTCAACATACGCGCCCCTACAGCGCAGAGAACCGCGCTCCCCGAGGATTGATGGCTCTCGAACTTTACATACGGCCTTGCATCCGGGCCTCTAGACATTCCCACCTCTCCCCGCCCGCCAAAAAGCCGTTGAGGATTCAGATTGACGGGCCGCTTATCTCGATCCAGAAGCTTGTTCCCGAGGCACAATGGCATATTAATGTCTTTAATCAGATATTTCCACAGCCTGCAGGGCCTTTATTAGCAGGATTGGCATTTGAAAAGATCTATGGACGACAGGCTCGCCTAGAAGAGATCCCCGGTGACCTTGTTATTCGGGATCAATACCTTGGCTGGGTAAAGGAAGGGTTTAAGCCTTTAAAGTAAGTATATTTACAATTAAGGGGGCTGCTTTAAATCTCATTTGCTATCATAGCGCGTCATCTTTCAAGACTAATTCAATGAACAGCCAGATTAACTATTATGGCGTTACATTTGGCCATCTCGTTCCAGCTGATGATGATGACCCGGAAGTCTTACAATTCAATATTACCGAGATGGACGCTGATGGAGGTGCGTATGCAAATAAGACGCTGCCGTTCAAGGTAGATCCGACGGAGTATACCGGTAGCAGAGTCCTAGGAGTCCCAAGGTGTTGTCAAAAGACGAAAGGCACACAGGATCGATGGAGGATTAACTTTGGGGTTGCGGATAGGGATAAGAGGGCTCGGTCTAGCGAGGAAGTTGATGGGGTAGGCTCTGTGGTAGGAGCCATGCTCGCTGTTATCAGGTTCACTGCTTAAGGCTTTGCTGGAGGCATGTCGAACCTTGATCCATTTCATCATGGGTATTGACAAGATCCCAGGATCAGCATCGGGCTGCTGTTGGCCTGTGGGCAGTGCTCTCGCGATCCGGTAGAGTACCTGCGAAGATGAAAAGTGGCTTATTATAGACTGGGCGAGTCTGCAGCCCGGCCGGTGGACTAGGTGGCTTGTGGATGGCAATAGCTAGGTTTCGAGGTAGGCACCATCAGCGACTATAAATGGCGGGGAGGGCAGCAGGTAGTATTAATCAGTATAGCTTGAGTTCTTCAAGAATTTTGAGATGAAGGCCAAAGGTTCATGGAGAATGGGTGTCTCGCCCGCAACACTTGCTTCTATCAACCAGACTGACTTGCACCGACCCGACTGCA
The DNA here is from genome assembly GCA_023650705.1 of Epichloe brachyelytri. Taxonomy (NCBI): domain Eukaryota; kingdom Fungi; phylum Ascomycota; class Sordariomycetes; order Hypocreales; family Clavicipitaceae; genus Epichloe; species Epichloe brachyelytri. Next base: position 2,350,960 of record CP097977.1, on the reverse strand, counting down.
TCCAGCTTGCAGCTGACAGGAACTGCATGTTGCTACGCTCGAGTATCTATTGTGTAGAGAAGAGTCCCCGTAATAATATGACGCTTTGTGAGGTATGTGGAAAGAAGGAAAGCAAATGGGCACGGGTGATTTTCCTGCAACGGCCGGAGATCATCAGCGAGAAGTTGAATCAGCCAATCTATAACGATAGGGTTTCCGGACGCCGCCCCAGCACCGTTGCTGCCGCCAACTTCTGCTAGTGGACAGCAGCTGCCTATGTGTTGGTAAATAACAATAGCATTGTCCTCGTCGAGGCTGTGCACTCTTTCTTTTTCAAGCTTGCGTGTTCAGATTACATAAAACAAGGTACAGTGACCGACCATACGATGCTCTCTTTCAAGGAGACTCCATTCATCACTGTGTTCTCGGCGGCGTGCTTCAGCCTCATCCGTACCATCTTGGCTATCAATAGAAGTCGTATTAGAATCTCCCGAGTCACTGTCTTCTCGATGGCGCGCTTCAACTCGTCTATATGACCGTCGTTGCCAATATGAATTGTCCTGGAACCGCTCGCGTCACCTCGGGCCACTCGTGCTTATAGCATCATCGTGTCCCAATGCAAATTAATTGCCGGGGTACTCGAAGTGATGTTGTTGTTACGTTGTGCGCTCGTAGCTTGACTTGTTCCGAACGAGGTCGATAATCCGCGAGGTTGTGGGTGCGGTGGTGTGGTAAGCTGCCTGCCGTATTAACGGCGAAATACTCCAAGAAAAACCACAGCACGTACGTATCGGCATCACGGGCGCCTCGAATGTTGATGAAGCTAACACATATTAACTCGTTTGAGACTATGTAGCGCTCCTGCAACAAATTCGAAGTCCTAGCACGGAGTAAAGTCATTTCAAAGCATGTGAAAGAGTTCGAGTAATGGAGAACACACCGTGACCACGGGAGCGTCGTAGACCAGGTTTGGGTCTTGGCCTGCAGATGACGGAGAAGACGCGCAGCCGTCCATTGTTGCATAAGAAAGAGTGGTCAGCCCGTGGTGTAGAGATGTGGAATCAGGCTGCAGCAGTTTCATCGTTTTATGAACATATGAAATCAGAAACACAGCAACTGGATAAGTCTGGGCGGAAGTTCCCCGGACGGAGCAACCCATGTCGAAGTATCACTGGGATGATCAGCTTTCTGAAAGCAACTACGGAGTACTCCGTAGACCGGGCCATCTACTCCGTAGGCCACCAAGACATCTACAAACGCCACCAACATGACTCCCCCAAAGAAGTCTTCCTCCTGGCCGCGGATGAGTGTGGGTTGGCGACTACGGAGGAGCTGACCCCGTCTAGTTGCAGGGGTATGGCAAAGTACATTGTAGCTGAATGCCTTAAAATGTCGCAGGATGCCTCAAAGTTGTGTTCGATGTCACATTCCGGCTCACATCTGCTTATGCTTTGTATTCTAGTCCGTATTGCCCATCTCTGCCCTTCTAAAAATCAGCCACCCCAACAATGGACTTTTCCACGTACCAGATCGATGCTCGTATTGCTTCGCAGTGTCTGCGAAGCAAAAGGCACAGCTTGCTAAAAAGGAGGCTCTTGGCAAGAACCATGGCCCTCTTCGGGCTGCTCTATGCCTCTTGGGTAAGTGAAAGTCGAACGAACTTTCGCGGTTGTCGAATATGATGGCCTGACCAAATGAAAAAGGGGCAGCATGTGATACTATTGATTGTCCACGTGCTTCGAGACCACGAAAACCCACCGGCTGCACACGTCGAAAAACTACAGATACCTCCGAAGTAACCATGAGAGTTCCTACGCTCGGCTTCGTTTTTGAACAGCAAACGGGCGAGGTGTAGGACCACTGTTCAACATGAACGAATTGGCACTATGCCAGACTATTGACCCCGATACGTTGAGCAGTCCCAGGCGGATGGATAGTAGGGCAACGGACTATGGGTCTCGGTCGTGTTGCACCTACTTTCTTCCCGGTCTCCTGTTCGCTGGCGTCCCATGCCTTCGGGTAGATTGCACCTACTGTGCCTCCAGGTATGCCCAGTGCAGCGGTGATGGGAAGGCATCTTGACCCAAGGTCTGATCAAACATTGCGGTGTCTAAAAACGCCACCACTTCTGCAAACACCTTGTGCGATATACTCTGGGGAAAACGAATCGTTAATAGGGATCCTTTTTGATACTGAATTTATCGCTTATCCGTGGGGATGAGTAGGATCAATTGAACGGTCAGACCAGAACTGAATTATCAATCAAGAGAGGGTAATTGATTTTATTCATAACCTGTTGCGAGATATACACATAAACAAGCCACAGCAACGCTGGGCTAGAAACAACACAAAACAAAAATCGACGATGATACTCTAAGAGCATGACCTAAGTGATCCCTTTATAGATCAATTGATCCCTTTCCCTTGATGACTAATATCGTCATCCATTGATGTACCGACTGCCCCTTTTTTTTTTATCCCTGACGCAACGCACACACTACCTGTCAAGCGAAGCTCATTCACGACATTTGCGAGAAATGGAGATTGCAGTCTGTGAGCGCCTAATGTCTGATGACGGCGAGGCCACGATGCCATCATGCCGTTCCATGGGGTCCCGGACGGTCAGAGTGTGCTTCTCCAGCTTGCAAAGAATGGCTCCATCAGACAATACTATGCGAAGCACAAGAATGACGCTCCTGTCCTCGCCCGGATTCTCTGGGCCGGAAAAGCTGCTCCAAAACGGAACAACACGGCGATATCTCGTGCAACTATATATTCCTTGACGATCAGCTCAACGCCAAGCTCGGAGATTTTGCAGGCTCATCGATCAATGGTGCACCATATCCGACTGTATACGGGACAAGTCGTTACCTTCCCGATGTCACATCAGCGTCAGTAGAGCGGGAGATATTTGCACCGGGCTCGGGCTTTCCACGAGATCATGGCAAGGCGCCGGCCATTCGAGGGCGCTGACGATTGTACTGTTGAAATATCTTTCAGCCAAGGTCATTCCCCAGACCTTCGATTGCTGCCGGCACCAGATCGAGTTATCTTGAGGTGCTGGGAACGGCAATATCACACGGCAGGAGAGTACTGCAAGCTGTAGAAGAAGGTGCTGCCATTCCCAGATGCCTGACGGGTCATGAACTAATCGAGCCTAGAGCGTAACGAAATCACACCTGCCGCGTCTGACGACATACATGCACGCTGGCATTCGTTCACAACCCACCTCAGCGTTGCTCTCTTGGCACTCCTGCCCATCACGTGGTGGGTCAGATACCGCAAATGATGGGTTCCTAATACACATCTCGCACTGGAAGCTCTGAAGATTTTAGAAGATTTCTACAAACGGTCCGCGAAAAGTAGCTTTCATGCACTTTTGGCCCATTCATCGGTCGAGCGGAGTGGATAACACACACCCATGAATCTAGAATCGAGCTTCGAATCTTGTCATGAACAAAGACCCGTCGATGGGGTGAGAAGACGTAGTTGCACAAATATCATTAAAACTACTTCTCTGCAAAGTTCCAGCAACTATGTACAATTGCGTGTAACGGCTCGAGGTCAACACGAGCGTCGTAGACTAGCCTTAGCATCATGCCTTTATTATTACTTTCAAGGTATGTTTGTTAACAGTGGTTTCAAGCCCGAAAGAAAATGAGAGGCCATGGCAGCAAACGGAAAGCAATCTTGCTCGGCCAACATGTCAGCAGCCTCTCAATACCTAATACCTCCCTCGCTATCATCAATCCGACAGTAAAGTCACGTGGCTTCGTGGTTTAGTGGTATAATTCTCGCTTAGGGTAACACCCGAAGCACCTCTTGCGAGAGGTCCCGGTTCGATCCCCGGCGAAGCCCCTCTTTTGGTCAGATCGAAAGTTCTCACGAATCACGATGGAGGGAACGTGAGTGAGTAACTTGATAACTTGATGGGAGTGGGGCTTGAGTAGTCTGGGCCGGGTCCCGCTTGCGCTAATGGCGGGTGCGGGCGCAACCTGGCTAGTGGGTCCGTTGCGGTGGGAGGCCGGCGTTGCGGTGGGGCGGTGGGGCGATGGGCGGGTGTCGGAGGGCGCATCCAGTCACGTGCGGCACCTTTTTAGGGCCGTCATCAGGGGAATGAATGATGTAAAACACTCTGCGAGTAATTTTTGTACCAGACTTTTTTTTTTTTTTGTAACCAGACCAGACTTCTTTGTCGCATGGGTTGGGGTTACTGGATTGCTGTCCCGAAACGACCAGTGCATCAGCTCAAGCTTATCGTGCGATCCGTCTCCCGAGAGGCAGGCCATCAAAAGGAAAAAAAAAAGGAAAAAAAAAAAAAAAAACGAGGGGCCGCTGGGCCGATACTGAAATTTGTTTGTCATCGAATCGCCGCCATGAGTTCGATTCTCGCCTCAATATTCTCTCCCCGCAAGGCTGCGATTGACGGCAGCGTTGCGTCGTCGCCGTTGGGGCCGGATCCTGCCACGTCCGCCAACAAGTTGAAGAGAAAATCGCTCCCCGGAATCAAGAGGAGAAGATCTGTGAAATTTGTTGGTTCCCGAATTCGTGACTCGTGAGCCAAAAAAAAAAAAACAGGCGGAAGGCACGTGTAAGTTGATATGCTCATTGCTAACAACTACCTCTTTTTTTTTTTTTTTTGCGCCGTGGAACAGCAAGACATACTCAACGACGAACCACCACCGCCAAGCGCCTCTCAGCCCACAACAGAGACGACATCACCTGCAGAGTCAGAGTCGCCTGCCAACTTGGCGTCTGACGAGGGTGCTGCTGTTCCACAAGACTCTGCCGAGGAAGCAGCCGCTGTCGTGGATGGCTCTCCCAGAGATGCGCCGAATGAGACCGAGACTGAAGAAACAGAGTACGCGTTTGAAAAATTCACGCATCACCGATGGGCGGGGAACTCGATTGAGATCCAGGTAGAGTGGCAAGATGGCGATGCGACGTGGGAGCAGGAAGCCGTGTTGCACCAAGATGCGCCAGATGCCTTGCTGGAGTACTGGGAGAGCCAGGGCGGACGTCCCACTAACCCGGATGACCCGGATCTGTTTGACATACACGCGATTCGCAGACACAGCAAGGACCGCAAGAAGCTGCTCGTCGAGTGGGTAGGCTACGGTCCCAAGGAAGCGACGTGGGTGCCGCGCGCTACAGTCGAGGAGACTGCGCCAGAGGTGGTGGCTCAGTACTGGGAGTCGGTCAAAAGCGCGAAGTCGAGACAACGACGAAGACGCCGGTGAGAATCACACTGAGGAAATGATGAAATGGAGGGGCTTATCTTTATTTTTACTTCTCTTCATATGACAGTTCGATTTACAACACGATGGGCTTGGCAACTTGGTGTTACGAGGAATAAACGGGCGTGTATTATTTCGGCGAATTTGGTTGGCTGGGGCTTCTTTGAACGACATCATTTGCGGCCAACTTGCTGTACAACACACTATGATTGTTTCTTATCGCGGGAGGTGCAGATCGAAGCCACGGGATGCAGGCGTTCTAGGCAACTCGCCGTTCTGCTTGACTGGGAGAAGATTGAGAGGGAAGAATATGTAACCGCAACAATATGAAACATGACACCTGCTGTACAAGCGTTCAAGTCCCTTCCCAGGTTTTCACTACCCCTTGTTCTCGTAGGCCAGAAGGAGGTGAGGAAGAAGCAAGCAGTCACCATATTAACAGATGGGACCAAAGTTGCCCGGGGGGGAGGAACACGTATTTCATAATTCCAGTCGGCCTGGGACTTCATGGGCGTGCGGAGTCCTTTCCCGACATTTAGATTTACGCCGTGCCATTTCCTCGTGTACGGACTCAGGAGCCTGTGTTGAAACTTTTCCCCGAGCCGTCTACTCATCCGATTCCCGCACCAACACTTCGCTCGCTGTTCCTGGCGAGCAACGACAGCATGTACCGCACCAGCTCCTGGCATGGAGGGAACGGACCTCGGGCCGCATGTCAACATGCCCTGATCCTGATGATTGGCCTCGCGCAGAATTTCAAAGTCACTTCCTCGAAAACTTGTAGGCGTGGCTCCTCCAGGACTGGCACACGCCGTAGGTACTAGGCAGCGGCGATGCCAATCAGGGTACCGGTGGAAAGTCGTAACATCTTGTTGGCAGGATACTGGCTGATACCCAGGTCTCTCTAGTGGTCGTTCGAAACTTGGGGGTTCATGAAAAGACCTCTCGGGCTGATCAACTCGTACCGGGAGGTAGTTGTGCTGATATCCTTTCCGGCGGAAATATAAGAAGTTAATGTTTTTGAGGGAATTCTTTATAACGAAGAACATGTCTCGGATCAATCACTCTCCGTGCTACAATCTTTTGATGATGGCCTTGTTTTCATCTTGACTCGATGCTGCTGAATGTTTTTATATGAGTCTACAGCAGTGCCGTCACTGCCGTGAGCCGAGTTTGGTAAACTCCGGGAACGGGTCTCTAGCACGGAACGGGTTCTTGATGGAGCACGGAACCGTTGCCGTCTCACCCGGCTGGGTCCTTGGACGGATCCATTGTTGTCGGGTATGATTACGATAGCCCGCCTGCCAAGACGAGGACCTTTCACACGAGAGGGGAGGGGGCTGGTTTGACGATTTGGGGTCCCGCCTGAAATCCATTCAAATTCATCTCTGCCTTCGATGCTCGTGCACTGCGAGAACTTGGGAATTTGCTAAATTAGTTTTCAATTTGAGACTTGCTTTTGCGGAGCCCGGTCACTACTCTTCACGGTATAGAAAGCCAGGTATCGCACAAAAGAGGGGTTGATAGTAGGGCTCAACAAGCCGGGTGTACATGAAATCATTTACAAGAAGGTACAAGGGTGGCCACAAGAGACCCTATTACAAGTGAGTGTAGAATGTTGCCCCCCTTTGCCCGTGGCAGTTTCCCGTCATCTCTCTACAATCCCAGGTCGCGCATCATTTTGGCCAGACGTCTCGAGAGTCGGCTGCCAATGGTCTCTTGTGACGAGGCAGTCACAACACTGCGTCGGTCTCGCTGGACCGCCTCCGTGACTGCATCTCACTGACAAACTTGGGCCACGTGTTGGTAAGAACCAGATACTTGACATGGCTCTGAATGTCGTCGAAGACGTCGATGCCGAACTTCTCAGGCACATGACCATGGTATTTGGCAAGGAGCCGACGTCAGGATCGGACGTGTTGCGGAGCTGGCCGCACATTGGCGCCTCGATATCAAAGGAGCCGCCGGGTTCGAGCGAGAATCACCGATCAAGATACGCGCGGCTTTCTCGAAGACGGCCTCGAGACTCTTGAGCTCTCGAGAAGACAGGTTCAGCGGAAACTCGGCATCTCGGGTGCTGATGAAGTCGGTGTAGATGGAGAGCGCCTCGTTGTACACATCAGTCTCTGTCCTCCCTCTGGCAGGACGGGCCACGACTTCTTGAACTTGGCAGCCCGGGTGAGGAACGCAATGTTCTCGCCGGAGAAGTCGTGGATGGCGGAGAATTCCTGCAACGGACTAGGGTTGTCCTTGAGCACATAGTCCAGGGCCGTCATGGTCAGAAGTCGGTCGCCGAGCTCTTCGTCAAAGTAGTCGACCTTGTTCTTCTCAGACACGCTGTTTGATGAGCTCTTCCAGTCCAGGGTTGATGACCCAACGGAGCTCTGGATCGAGGCGGTTTCCCATTTGCTGTTCAAGTCGTTGACTCTGCGGACGGATGCCCAGGATCGAATGACTAGGTAAGCGGGGACGAAGACGGTGAGGATTTCGAAGACTATGATGGACAAGTGAATCCTAGTCATTGTCAGTGACACTATACACCCGAGAGAGAGGAGAGAGAGAGCGCAGACTTACCATTGACTGGGAGTATAGTAGGCATTGATCTTTTCAAAGGCAGGGACGTACGACGCAATGAGGAACATCGGAATGGCGTGAAGACTAGAGAATGGGCTGGCAGTGAGCACTCTTTGATTCAAGGATGCAATTTTCGGACGATGAAGGGAGGGCATATTACCTGGCCAAGCAGCAACCAATGGTCTGTGTGCGCCATCCCATGGTGTCTCTGATCCCCATGAGCGCCAGACCAGATAAGGAGCGACCTAGACAAGTCAGTTACGGAAATGTACGACGTTTCCCTCCTTTATCAGGCAACTCACCATCCAAGTCAAACGAATTGCCAAACCAGCGAAGGCCACCATTCCCAGCCGCGACCCAAATCAACCAGTTGCTCTGGCAAGGAAGCTCCTTTGATCTCGGTCCCGGGAGTCCAAAGGTGGGATGGTACTTCTTGCAAGCAAACCACATGGCGACTGTGAGGAGAATCTGCGCAACAATGTCAGCCAGCCAGCCAGCCAGCCAGCTGGGGCCTCTCGTCCAATCGAAATGGCAGGGATCCGACAAACCTGGAAGATCATGCCGATGCCGATAAACAGCATGATACGCACAGTGTAGGCCAGATTTCTGATGCGGCAGAGGATCGAAGACTTGGAGCCATTGCACCCATCTCTGGCGCGAGGCTCGGGATTGGTGAATGCTTCTGCAACTTGGCCACGTGAAGGAAACGGAGGTTCGAGGCGTGGAAGAGAGCCATGCCCAGCGGGTAGTAAATGCCCATGAAGAAGTATTGGATATCGTAAGCCAGCACTACCGGCATGGTCCTTCCGACCGAGTAGGTAATCTGTGCGAGGATCCAGTATGAGTGAAGCATGAGAATGGCGCCGAAAGAGAGCGGGATGCAACGGATCTTGATGAGGGATTCTTGTGGTTGAACGCGCAGAAAATCATGCCCGAAGACGAGTAACGTCCATGTTGACCCGAATGCGATGAAGAACCTGCCGACTTGGTCAAAGTTGGGAGGAGCAGGGGCATGTTGTATATCGTTAGCTTGGCCAACATTTCCGGTGATGCTGAATCCATGATCACACGTTGTCCAATGTCGGGCTTGATTGCCAGGTTGTTTGTGTGTGAGTCTGCCTAGAATACCCAGTATCCAAGAAAATAAAGGGGTCATCAAGGAAATAGAAAGAGGACAAGAGGACATAGATATATTAAAGAACCTCGTTGGGGTCTGATGGCTGATGGCGTCCTATGTCTCCATCACAGGGGTTACGACCGGGGGCTGGCGTGTGCGGCGAACTAGGGCGAGAAACTAAGATTGGCGAACAAGAGTGTCCCAGTCGTTTCGTGCTGTTTGCCAGGTTCATTTTCTTCTCTCTGGAAAAGGCCGTCGACAAACTCTGGCCGTCCAGGGGGCAGGCAGGGTGGTGGCAGTGGTCCCAGGTATCCGGGTCCGGTCATTCTAGTGTCGCCGAGGACTCGGCAATTGGACTTTGCTGCATGGCATTCACCATCTACCGATGTTTGGTTTGCTTTTTGAGAGTGTTGAATGATCCGGATTGTGCCCTCCCGTGGCCGTCCCCGCCGCACCGTTCCATTCGGACCCCATTCGGACGTGGACGTGGCATACGGACTACATGAAGGACACACCATCCTAGCTCAGCTGCAAGTGCTGATCTCCAATTTACCGGGTCAAACATGGTGGCAAAAAAAGGAAAAAAAGGAAAAAAAGGGAAAAAGGAAAGAAAGAAAGAAAGAAAAGCAACCAACCTCACCCATCTGGCACTTCTCTCATGGGTCCGACAATCGTCGGCGACCCTGAAGTTCTCAGAGCCAGCCACGATCCGGCCTTTGCCGTTATTGATTCAAAGCTGGGAGCGCCAGGCGAACAATTGTAATTATCGCGAGTCATGCGAGTCATGCGAGTCATTGATAACGTGATGGTGAGTCGTGCCAAACTTTAACATTGGCTCAGAGTCCACCACTTCAGGCGTCCCGCACCCTTGCTTCCCAAATGATGGCGAAGATGATCGGAAAGTGGACGACACAACAATCCCCTTTTCCTTTTGGTGGGCGTCGGTGGGCGTCGGTGGGCGTCGGTGGGCGTCGGTGGGCAACTGAGTGCAGGCTGCGGAGAGATCCAAGCGTCGTGCCATATTCGCGATTGCGAATCAGGGAACCCGAAGACTTGTTGCACTTGTCTCGGATCGCCCCCAAGGCTGTTTGTTTTCTTCTTGTTCGATTCGCGTCGTTCATCATTGACAAGCTCAACCTCAACCTGTCGGAGCATACGAGCATACATACATACTTTTTTGCATGCGTTTGCACTAGTTTTATGTTCCCGCCCCTGCCCCCCGCCCCGGCGCCTTTCCCCCATGTCCATGTCAATCAACACCGCAACTCGGCCGGGTGATGCTGGCCCCTGGGCCGCCTGGTTGGTTTCCCAGAGTCGCCTGCGAGTGAGGACAGGACGTATGGAGGGTTTGGAGGGTTTGCTTGCTTGCTTTGGCTTGGGTATCGGCTGCCCGTCGTCATTCTCTGCTTTCGCTTCTCAACCCCGCTTCTCAACTCCGCTTCTCAACCCGAACGAAGCCTTTTCGCAGAATATCGGCCATGATACTGTATTGTATTCGGACGGTCGGGAGAGAGCAGACAATGAAATGACTCTCGGATTTGTTCAGTCCTCATCCGAGACATGCTCCTGCGCCTCCGCCGGTAGCTGGTGGGCCGAGCCGATGTCACCGGTGAGGTAAGCCGTAACGCAAAATTGGGTTACAACGCAACCGCGAAAGAGATGTCAGAGCGATCGCACCAGTAGAGTACTTCCCCCTTGCATCTTGGTGCAGAGCGACCTTTCTGGATTGAGTTAGATCCTGCTCGATATTTGAAAGCTCGGGCGCCAAATTTGCGTGCCCCACTTCCATCTTTCTCTCCCTACAGCAACCGCCTCTACAGCAACCGCTTGAGCGAAGAAATCGTTGCCAAGGTCAAAGGCGGCACAATGGCGACACGAATGTCGTATCAAGAAGGGCTGACTGCCTTCAGACAAAAGCCGAGAAGGATGTTTTGTCACGGTGCATGATGCTCTGCGCTAGGAGTGCCGCTTTTTCTGTCAGTACAAGGTTTGCGGCTATATCAGCCCAGCGAGATACACCAGCAGCCACTTCAGAACAGAGACACCATCTATCAGCGCCTATTTGACAGCATAATTACTAATCATTTTAGTCAAGTCTTGTTACTGAAGCCATCAGTCGTTACGCGCCAGGACATACCCAAAATGAGTCCTACCGCTCCCATGACACAGATTCGGCTCAGCCGAAATCACTCTGGCTTTGAGATTGTCACGCCCTCCGGGGGCAAGGATTCTCACTACAAAGACTACAAAAACTACAAAAACTACAAAAGGAACATGACGAGATGGAGGCCTTCTTGCTCAGCAACTGCGCTGCCAATCTCTGGCATCACGGTTCCTATAAAGCCACATGTCCGCGTCCCATTCTCGTCGGCAAGCACCACTTGCAACGCATGGAAGACATACAGAGGATGCCCGCTGGAGCCAAGGGAAGAAGAGCATCTGAGAGCAAGGAAGCATGTCAAGTACAAATCCCTCTGAAAGCTAATCCTGTCGTCGTACCGCACAGTGACTCGACACAGTCCAGTCCATCCATCTGCCATGTCGAATTTTACCAGCACGAACCAGGCGATAGATCAGCTTTCTGAAAAGCTTTCCAGGGCCGAGCTGTAGCGACCTGGGCCGGCCGTTTGCCTACTGCCCGACCCGGAGAGCAAGACGGGATACAAGCTACTCTGTACCGTAGCACAGCCTGGTCCAGGCGACGGGTCTGCAAAGCAGGAGCTCCTTGGCCGGGGAACGTTGGCCGGCGGGTATATCCAGCAGTAGTTCGCGTCCCGAGGTAAGACTCTCTCTCTCCATCAGAGCTGGTGGACCAAGAGCAACAAGCCAGTCAAGGTACGAATCAAGAAACAAGAAAGTGTCGTAGTGCGGTTTCGACGCCAAGCTCCCTTCCCCAGGTCGTCGGCGGCGACCTGGACACCTGCGCGAACATGGTCCATTTTCGTCCAACTGACGAGGCTGGTGTTCCCTGGGTTCGGCCCATCCTCACCGATCCCGACTCATTTAGGTTTTGTATCCTCGGCGAAGTGCGTCTCGAGGGTCTGTTTGTATGAGGGAACAAGAGGAGAACAACAAGGCTGTGTCAAGTCTCACACTCTCGCCTGGATTCATCCGCAGCTGAACTGTGCAATGCCGTTATAAAGAGTCGAAACTATGCAGGTGTCGCTCTGGCGAGTTGTGAACTCGGTACTCTGCCGAAATCCTGGCAGGAGGCTATTCGTTGATTGAGGCGTGCATACTTGCGTCATCATCTTCCTAGCCCTCAAACCACCATGTCTGTCTGCCATTGGACTCGTGACGTTGATGCTTGCTTGAAGGATTTGATTTCGGGCCAAGTTTCTCGCTCCAGGATCATGCGGTAGTCGATCAGTTCATGTATATATTTGGAACAGGCTGAAGATGAGGCCTTTGCGAAAATCCGGAACCGCGAATGCGAAAGTTTTTGTTGTTGCACGTAAATTGTCTGCGACCGATGACAACACACTGTACCATCGGCAGCGATACGTTTCTCGCGAGGGCAATTGCAAGTAGAGGCCGGACTTATCATTCGATGGGAAACGGCCATACAACCAACGGTCCACCGATTTGTTCTCCCATGACATTCACGACCACATATGTCGACATCGTCTCGTTCCAGTCGTCCGGTAGCAGCTTGCAACATGGATGCACACGCCCTCCTCGGTCAGACCTGAGTCCCCATGCTACTAGTACGGCGTACCTGGAATGTATAAAATCGACGTCGAACCACTTTTCTGTTTTTCAAAGAAGAGGCCTCATCGCCCAACCCTTTTTCAAACTTTCGTTCTTGCTCCGTACAAAAGTCTAATCCGTATCTCCTACTATTTTCCCCCAATCCATCATCATCATCACCATCACCATCACCGTCATCATCATCATCACCATCATCATCATCATCATCATCATCATCATGAAGTTATCCGCCCTCGCTCTGGCCGCCCTCGCAGCCGCCCAGAACATCGACATTAAAACACCCCGGCCAGGCTCGACCCTCGATCGCGAGAGACGCATTCCCATGACCGTTCAAACCCCTGTATGTATATACGGCCCCGACCCGAGCTCCCCTTTAGCCAAGCACCTCAGTCCATCTCAAACGTCCAAGAAGAGAACTAACGGGTCGTCCGATCAGACAAACGGCACCAAACTCCAGGAAGTCTCCCTCGTGCTAAGCATTCTCCCCTGCCCCAAAGGATCGTGCCCCAATGCCGGCGAAAATCTGGGCACCATCCTGCACTCCGGTGCGTTTCAGCCCACTGCGGAGGAGGGCGGGGTACGCCTGAGCAGAAATTCGATATCACGATCCCTTCGTCGTTTGCCGCCGGACCGGCCGAGTTGTTGGCGACGCACTTTGTGCTCACCGGGGTGAGTGGCGCTGGCGCTGGCGTGCACCGAGAATCGGAATTCCAAGACAACAACATCTGCTGACGTTTTATAGGACGGAAATGCGCCGAATTTACAGATTGCCGGGGAGATTGTCTTTGTTAAGTGATCACTGACGACGGTACCTGGGACGGGCCCTGCCTTTGTTCGAATGTATGTACGTCGCCCGACAACCAAAGGTGCGGGCCATGTAGAACAACTTTCTTGACTTTTCAAAGCGATAACGTATTTCATTAAATTTATAGACGCATGTACTGCTGCTATACACAACGCATTCATCATATCAATATCTACACGTCATTGACATTCTTCTCCAAGTGAGAAGCGCCGGGCTGTATTCGCCATGGCTACCACTGCCCTTCGTCTCGTCTTCCGCCGCACCGCCCTGCTGAGCAATGCTTCGTCGCTGCACCCAGCTGTTCTGAGGCTTCCAGTCCTTCGATCTTCTGGCAGACGATACCTCGGTGTAAAGCAAATCAATCTCTTCCAGGGTGAGACCCTTCGTTTCGTAAATGAAGAAGTAGACAAAGGCAATGCAGATGAAGCAGCACCCGAACCAGATGAAGAAAATCTTTGACTGCAGGTTGGCGTAGCCATCACCGTAGTTGACGAGATAAGGTGTCGAGTAGGCAATGGCCCAGTTGAGAAGCCAGTTGGTGGCGGTCGTCATACTGAGAGACTTGGCACGCGACTTGAGCGGGAAAATTTCTCCAGTGACTACCCAAGCCAGAGGTCCCCAAGTAGAGGCGAAGAAGAAGATGTAGATGCAGGAAAACGCGACGGCTACCTTCTGGCCGCCAATGTTCTTCACCGTGACTTGTCCATTGGGCTCTTGTCCAGAACTTAGGGTACCTGACACTGCGACCACCAGTTGCGAGACGGCCATGCCGATGGCGCCGAGGAGCAGCAATGGCCGACGTCCCCACTTGTCAGTCATGTACATGCCTGGCAGTGTAGAGAGCACGTTGATGGCCGACGTAATCATGGAGATGACGAATCCGGACGAAACACCCGAGTTCTGGAAATACTTGGTGCCGTAGTAAAAGATGAAGTTGATTCCGTCAATTGCTGAAGGCCTTGAAGGGCCATACCGGTGAGCTGTCGTTTCAGAATCGGGCGCTTGAAGCATGATAGGTATGAGGCTGATCCCAAGCTCATCTCATGGTCGTGGGAAGCCTTGATCTCTCTGAGTTCGTCACTGACAGCAGGATGATCTGCGGGAAGTCGACGAAGCATGCCCAAAGCCTTGGCTGCCTTTTCTCCCTGGCCCGATTTGATCAGATACCGGGGTGTTTCAGGAAGGATGATCATGCCGATGAAGAGGATGAGGGACCACGCAAACTGGACGGCAATGGGGATGCGGTAGCTGCCAGAGTCGTTTCGATCTTTGCTGGAGTTGTTGACAACGGCTGCAAGTAGCAGACCAACGGTAATGGAGAACTGGTAAGCACCGACGATTGCGCCACGAATCCACTTGGGCGCAGTTTCGGACTGATATAGAGGAATCAGAGCCGAAATCAAACCGACACCAAGACCAGCGAAGAAGCGGCCGGCCAGGAACATGGGAATGGCAGTGGACGCGGTTTGCAGGATGACCCCAAGGTTGAAGACCCAGCATGAGATGATGAGAGCCAGACGCCGGCCAATGTGGTCGCTCATGAGTGGCGATAGCAAGGCACCGAAGAATGTACCGGCAGACAAGATTGATACAATGGCAGATTCCTGGTCAGTGGTAACGTCGAGGTGGTTATTGGGGTTTCGATATCCGGTGCTGAAAGTGTCCTGCCAGTACGGCATGGCCAGAATGCCACTAATTGTGCCGGTATCATAGCCAAAAGAACGCCACCAAAGGCGACGAAGAAGCCAACAACGATGCCAGGCCAAGATTTGCCCGCCTCGCCAGGAGGCTTGGACAGAGACACCTTTCTAATGACACCCATGACTGCTGTACCTCAAATCGTTCTTGAGGATGAATGAAGTGTCAGTAAGTAGTGATTTAAGTAACTGAATTTGTCATAAACATGGGCAAGACGGCTGGGTAGTCATGCGGGGGATGGGACCACCTTATACATTGCAGTCACGTCTGTCAGTCATCATAATAACGTCGAAGAGTGAACCAACCTTCCATCCTCAACAAGGTTGGACCCCTCTTGAGTGTGTCTTGTGACATGTAGATTTGTGAGTGGGGAGTAAACAGAGCTAATAATGAAGCAGCCATCGTTACAACCAATACCACACCCTTTCTGCATTTCCCCATGGGCCTTCCATGGACTTGGGAAGACGAGGATTGCGTGTGGGATTCGGCCTGGGGCCCCGGCCACCTCGGGACTGTGTGCTAGTGGTGGGTAGGCAAGTAGGGATGGTGTGTGCGCATCGAGAAAGTTTGGAAGTGGAGAGAGATCGTGTTGTGCACGGTGGTTTGGCCAAAATGTTGGCTTGCCACTCACTTATTTTGTCGTATTTCCTGCAAGCAAGACCAACAATTCCGTGTCAAAAGAATTGTCGGATTGACGCGGGCTGACCGAGTTGATGGCTTCAGCAAGGTGAAGACTTTTTCCCGGCGCAATGATCAATGTTTGACAAAAGATTCACGGGTTGAGCGACCAACGGCCAGGTTCCATAAATCGCAGCGACTCGACAAGAATCTGCAACGGACCAACGGTCAATGCAAGCCCCGTTACGTGACCAGGAAGGCCCGAAGAAGAGCAAGGATCATTACTCTGGGGCCCGTACAAATAAAGAACAAGTAAGTGTTTAGCCGACGAGAGAGGCAACGATGCCTTGGGCTCGGAATATGTCGAACAGGGAATTGAAGAATTCAAATTGACAGATGTCGCGACGTCAACATAGGTTTAGATTATGGTGCCGGTATTCTTAGGAGCAAAGAGAGTTTGTCTTCTCTCGCGCTAGGTGAGGTAAAGGTCTGCTTCGTGACGGTCAAAGGCGAGAGACGGAGATGCCAAAGTGGACATGGCCGATATTGGCATGGACGTGGAGGGCATTGGGGAGGGGCGACACAGGGATAATGGCCCCGCGGGCGGCTCACTGCTTTCTTCGTGACCGCGTCTCTTTCCACGGGACCAGAAAAGCAACGAACGCCATGTATTATTGTCGTCATCGTCGTTGTTGTTGTTGTTGTTGCCGCAGCTGCTCCAAGCGGCCAGTCGCACCATGCCATGCTTATGCGTTGTGCATCCGTCCTCGTACTGGGGAAATTCGACAATTCCATCCCTCCACGGAATTGGCGTGGACTTTCACGTATGCGTCCTGCTGCATTTGCGGCGTCGTCAGGAAAGTCTTGGTCCGTTGACAGGCACCGCGGCATGATCCCTTAAAATGGCTCAAGCCGTCAGCCGTTGACGACAACTAGTTTGACGTACTCCGTACACGGCGCTTTGAGGACCCCCGTAGCTTTGGTCGATGAGGCTGAGGATTCTTGTTGTTTTGGGCGATGAGGCGGGGGCGGGAGACGGCTGTTGCATTGGCGATGGCCCCCGCAAACAATGCAAATCGCTTGAATCATCATCAGACGAGAATGGAACAATAGAAACCTGCGCAGGGTTTGACACGAAGACCTGCTGCACTCCAAGCACCCCAAGCCCCGTGTCTGGCATTCCGCATGTACGGAGTACTAGCACGGCATCCAGATTTTCCAATACGTCGCGGAAGGAGCGGGCTTTCTCTTCTTACGCAACTTGGCAACGGCTGTACGCGGCCCGACAAAGGCCCGGTCTGGGTCACCTGCCACGTCAATTCGCGAGGGCTTTTTCTTTGCATGCGCCTTTGCCCCTAAAATTGCCTTTGTCTTGCAGCTCAGCAACACTTGCATTTGCGAAATTTCACAGGAGAAAATTTGCGAAATTTCGCAATTTCTCTCGTTTCCGAACAACCGGCGCATTATGGCACTGCGGCACAGCAGCTGCATCGAGTCAAGCTCAGACGTTCTCGTTCTCGTCGACTTATGCTAACCCCGTGCCCGCCCCCTTGCACCACATTTCTTGGGCGCAACTCTGGGCAATCGAAGACCTCTTCCGCGCCGTGTGCAGCCGCTTGCCGCGTGCTAATAAGCTTGTTCTTGATTGCTCAGCCGTCATGAGAAGCCGCAGGCTGCCGACAGGGTCATCTACGTATTATTGAGGTCACGAGCCTTCTTGATCCACCAGGTTATATCACTGTAATTCGCCTATATAATGCCTGGGTGCAGTGGGAACGAGGCGCCTATTAAGGCAGTTCAGCCGGAAGCAGGGAATTGGGACCAGGTATTACCCAGCAGAAATATGTACGACCGGGCCACCAACCCGTCGGCTCGGGGTCCCGTCGAAGCCTTGGGCACAGAGACACAGGGCTGTACGGAGTAAAATGAGGCATTTTTTTGGCGCTGCGTTGTTTCTAGAACCTTGGAGCAAGCAGAGATCGTCAACTCCCTCAATTCTCAAGCTTCTGCCACCTAAATTCCCTGTGATTGAATGGCTAGATAGGATCATGAGAATCTAACAATTTCACGCTGTTAGGTCCTTCTTCCTAACACGTAAACATGCAGTAATGATTTTCAATCATGCAGTAGTAACTAGGCCCAAAACGGAAGAGGTACCCGCGTCCGCAAATTTGTAAGGGAGTGACCTCCTGTATTTTATGCATTTCACACCTCTTCCGTTTTAGGCCTAGTTACTACTGCATGATTGAAAATCACTACTGCATGTTTACGTGTTGCCTTCTTCCACTTCGGTCTAATTCCAGGGTCCCCTGTTCGGACCGCAAGTATATTCAGGCTATTCGTTTGTAATGTTGTTATTTGGCCCCAGATATCACAAACAAGGAAAAACAGGTGTTCATGCGAAATGGACCGGATTCCATGTATGCAAATTCGCTGACAAAAATTGGTTGGCGCGTCCTTTATGCATGGTTATGCTCCTGCGAAGTTCGCAGAGTTTTCGTAGAGTGGATTACACCCTTGGTTCAGTTCCGAAATCGGAGAGCCAAAACCCAATTATGACGAAGAAACTACATTCGGCGCTTCAACGGAGACGAGACAACTGTAGAGACTATGTATGCATGTCGGACCGACGCTACCGAATCGAGCCAATTCAACCGCTGCCGCTGCCGCCACCCCTACATAATGACCGTTGGAGGAAGCGAGATGGCTTCTTGTGTTCGGTTTGATTGCGGGGACCATGTGCATGAACAAGCATAATGAGATGCATATCATGCCAATTACAGTCTACCCCTGTTTGATTTTACACGAGCACATGACTAGGGGTAGTAGGCCAATCACATGTTAAACCGAGGATTAGCGTAGCACTAAGCGGGGTAACAAGTACCTTATATTACGTGTATTCGACCTAGACTATTTAGTAACTCTTACTAGTGTCAATACCCTGTAGCTCCCCTGACAGCTCCACCCATAACAGCCAATGAGACCTTACAGTGGCCGCCCGCGTGGGGCTTGTAGTCGTGTAAAATTGTCAGACCCTTAGACCCCTCGTCGCACGATAATCTCGGTGGTTAACCACTTAAGACACTAGGACCCCTACCTAGTTATTTTCTAGGACCTTAGTAAATACATAGTATATTTTATATAGCTAGATTACACACTATATTATATAGGTACTTAGCTATTTAAGTAACTATTTACACCCTTTTATAGGGTTAGATAACTTAATCTATACTTATTAATCTAACCCTATGTTAGGGCTTAGGCTTTGCCTAAGCATTAGTTGCAACGTAGACATTAGGGGGCTAATAGAAGATAATAAGGGGATAGAAGGACTAGAAATAAGGAATAGAAGGACTAGTAATAAGGAATAGAAGGACTAGAGATAAGGCTATTAAGAAAATAGTAAGGGATAGAAAAGAGAATAAATAGGATAGCTAAGGAGTATAAGAGGGTATAGTATAAATAGGTTTCTTACCTTTTCTTTTTCTCTTCTTAAGCTTCTTAATATTATATTAATACCTAATACTAGCTACCTAAAGGCTAGTTTATAATATTTAAGAAGCTTCCTTTAGTTCTAAGAAGAAAACTACTAAAAATAATAAACCTTATAATAGTGTTAGAACACGCATGATATTAACCGCGCTTAGCAGCCGCAATTATATGGTTAGCAAAGTGATTAGCCTACGGGCGCGCAAGGGCCCTACACGTAACCTATAATGCAGGCCTATAATAGGGTAGGGCTTGTGGTTATATAACTTATATAGCTCCCTTTGTGTTTTATATCTTATAAGAAAAACCCTTACTTTTACCCTTTTCTTTTCCCTTTTTTCCTCTATAGCTTAAAATAGATAATTAATAATAATACTATTCTTAAGGCTTATAATAATAATAACCTAATATTAGGCACCCTATGTAACTAACACTAATTAGTAGTTAACTTTATAGATAACTACTCCTAAACACATATAAAAAACCATAAATTAGTAAGGCTAATAATAAAAGAGACTTTCTAGGAAGTAGTATAATCTAGCCTCTTTTATTAAAGTATAAGAGTAATCTAATTATTATAAGATCCTTAATTATACTAAGGAAGAAGTCTATCCTAGTCTCTTTATTAAAGTATATAAGTAGCTAGTAAGAAATAGAAGCCTAAATCTTAAAGAAAAGTTTAAGTCTAGTAGTAAAGTCTATCCTATTATTCTTCTTCTTTGTTATGACTTCGGTTAGGATTAATGATAAACAGAGTGGAGGCTAAGATTCGCAGTTGCTACTAGATATATGCTACCTAGGGGCTAGTGTATAAAGGTTTTAAACTCTAATCTCTTATATTTTATATAAGTAGTCTTTACTAAATACCTTACCTAGTAAGCATATAGCTATCTAGTAGCTAGCTAGTCCTTTTATTATCTTAGGGGTCTAAGGTTCTTCTAAAACCTTACTATATAATTACCCTATCTCTAACCTTTACGCTCTAATATAATACCCCTTTTATATATAATTACCCTTAATTATATAATAAGCTACTAGCTTAGGGTGTGTTTACTATATAAGAACTTATAGATAGTAACTAATCTAATAAGGGAGTTAGGGTTATTATAACTCTTTATAGGGTAATATATTATTAAAAATAATAATATTAATAATATTAGGTTATAAATATTTCCTTACTATACCTGTTAGAACACGCATGATATTAACCACGCTTAGCAGCCGTAATTGTGTGGTTAGCAAAGTGGTCGGCTCGCGGGCGCACGAGGGCCCCACACGCGACCCATAATGCGGGCCTATGATAGGGCAGGGCCTGTGGTCACGTGACCCACACAGCCCCCTTTGCGTTTTATATCTTATAAGAAGAACTCTCACTTTTACACTCTCTTTTTCCCTCTTTCCTCTATAGCTTAGAATAGATAATTAATAATAATACTATTCTTAAGGCTTATAATATTAATAACCTAGTATTAGGCGCCCTATATAACTAACACTAATTAGTAGTTAACTTTATAACTACTCCTAAATACACGCGAAAAAACCGCAGATTAGTAAGGTTAATAATAGAAAAGACTTTCCTAGAAGTAATATAATCTAGCCCTATTAGTTTAAGTACCTAAGTAACTAGATTATTATAAGATTTATAAACATGCTAAGGAAGAAGCTTATCTTAGTCCCTTTAGTATTAAGTACCTAAGTAGCTAATAATAGGTAAAAGCCTAAACCTTAAAGAAGAGTTTAAGTCTAGTAAGTTAGACCTATCCTATTATTCTTTTTCTTAGTATATTTTATTATATATTTAAAACTAACTACCTAGCCTTATAATCCTTTATAAATCCCTCTCTTATAAGTAAAACTTTCCTACTACCCTCCCTTACCTAAAAACTATAATATTTCCTTATTTCCTTCCTCTCTAAGGACTATAAGTTATAATAGCTAATAGGAAGGAATAAGTATAAGACCCCTAAGAGTTAAGAAGGCTTTTAATTAGGAGAAACCTTTATAGAAGCTACTAAATAATATAAAGGGAATAAAGCTAATATCTTTCCTCTCCTCTATATCCTAAATACCCTCTATAATTACATTATAAAAGACCTATTCTATAGGGCTAAAAACTTTAATACTAAGGAAAATAAAACCCTAAAGTGCTTATAGCTTATATCCTTATTAAGGTTATAGACTATAAAGTAAGAAAGGTAACTAAAAGGACCCTATTTATAGAATTTACTTAGGACTTCTATAACTAGACCTAAGGAGCGTTTCTCTAAACACTATTTCTAGTGCTAAGGTATCTCTAGAATTACCTTATTAATAATAGGGTATATATAATAATTAACTAGACTATAACTATAGCTAGGAACCTCTAAGAAGTCCTTAACTAATAAGAATTCTACTTCTAGTTATAAGAAGAAGTAAAAGATACCTAAAAGAAGTATATAGAATTCTAAAAGAAGCTTCTAGAGAATAATAACTTTCTAGATAACCTCTTTAATAAAGGTAATATCTAAGAATAGTAAATTATAAAAACTACTTAATCTCTTTACTAAGGCTTACTAAGTATTACCTATTAAGGTAACTATATAGCTATAGGTATAATCTTCCCTAAGAGGGTATATATTAATATATTAAAGGTCCCTCTCTAGGTATTATATTCTATATCCTAACCCTATTAGGATAGCACTAGTAAGCCTAATTCCCTTCCTTAGTATAAAGAAGCTACTATCCCTACCCTTATTCTTATTAACTAACTAATATAACCCTTAAAACTATTACTAAAGTAAATTATTAATCTAGCTAAGATATATACACTAGAATAATAATATAGTATAAATAACTATAATATCTTTAAATTAAAGCTTTAAATATTTTAAAGAAAATATAAGATCCTAGATATTAGACTAGAATAAGTAAGCTATATATTTAAGGCTATACTTAAGGGTAAAGCTTTAAGATATTACTTAGATAATCTCTTAAAACCTAGGTAACCTTAAGACTTACTAACTCTTATTACCTAAATAAAATAGAGATTTAAGACTAAGAATATAAGGTAATAATATCTCCTAAAATAGTATAATACTTCCTTATAAAAGGTAATTAATAAGAATAAGAAAAAGTTAAAAACTAAGTACTTTAATAATTTTATTAAGAAGCTTATTACTCTCTAAAAAGCTATCCCTAATATTAGCTAGATAAAGTAAGCACTCTAGAATTAAATTATATATACTTATAGTAAAATCCCTAAATATAGAAGCTATATTACTAACCCCTAATAGCTTATAAGAGTTCTATAAGTAAGTAAGAATAATAATTTACCTTATTAGAAAGGAATCTAGTAATTAGTACTAATTCCTTAGTAAAGCTAATACCCTAGAGTAATTCTAGACTAACTAATAATATAATAATAAGGGTAAAGAGTTAAGATACTCTTTATTAAGGTCTAGAGATATAAGACCTCTCTCTTATATAAAGAAATACTATATTTATAGTAAGAAGGATACTAGTTAATAAAGCACTTTAAAGAAGACTATAAGAAGGTATATTAATACTTTAAGAGTTATTACCTTATTAACTCTTTAAAATCTTTACTACTAGTATATAATATATTCCTTACTTAGTATAAGGGAGAACCTAAGGCTAATAATACCTAAGGATCCTAGAAGATAATAAAGTTACCTAATATATATAAGGCCTTAGATTTACTAATATTTAAGAGAGTAAAGATAGCTTAATCCTATAAGCTTCTTTACTTAAGGTATAACCTTTAATAGCTAAAAGGTAGTTAAGATTCTTATAAATTAGGTAATACTATATAGTCTAAGTAAGAAGAACCCTTTAATAATAAATTATTTAACTAGCTACCCTATATGTTTATACTTAGGGATTATTACTTTTCTAAGACCTTCTAAGGCATTATACTAGATACTTGTAATAGACTAGCCCCTAGGCGGCTGCTGTTAGGCGTTAATATAATATTAAGAAGCTTAAGGAGAGAAGAAGAGAAGGTAGGAAACCTATCTATACTATGCTCTCCTTATACTCCTTAGCTATCCTATCTATCCTCTCCCTATCCCCTACTATCTTCCCTAATAGCCTTATTTCTAATCCTTTTATCCCCTTCCTTATTCCTTTTATCCCCCTTTCTTATTCCTTTTATTCCTTATTTCTAGACCTTTTATCTCTCTTATTGCTTCCTATTAGCCCCCTCTAATATCTATATTTTAGCTAATACTTAGGTAAAGCCTAAGCCCTTATATACATCCTTACTTACCTATCTTAATATTACCTTAAAGACCTAAATCTATAACTAAGAGTAATGCCCTTAAATACCTCTCTTTACCCTATTATAGCTTAGTTATAGGTAGTGTGCGTGTTATTATTAGGTAGTGTATATAGTATATATACTTAATTATATTATAGAAACTTATAAAAACTGTCCTTATTTAGTGTGTAATATTTATATTATTATATAATATATATAATATATATCCCTAACCCCCTTTATTACTATAATAACCTCTAGCCCCTTCCCTTACTTATTTATAACCCTTTCTCTATAGTTATACTTCCTATATAAATATCCTATTTTCTTTTCCTTATATAACCCCTCTCTCCTTTATATAACCTTAATCCTATAAATATTATAACTCTAATATACCTTCCTATCTTATTACTCTCTTTATCCTTCTTATTCTATTTATTTACTTACTAAAATACCTTATCCTTATTATCTTACTCTATTCCGCTATAAGTCCCTATTATACCTCTAGCCTATACTATAGGTAAATTCCTTATAAAGGGAGACTTAGATAATAAATAGTATACTATACTTATATTAGTTTTTATCCTTATAGACCTTATATTAAATAGTTCTTAACTACTAGTATTTTAGAATATTATTCCCTAAGAGTAAGGAGTCTTATTCTCCTTATTATTATAATTATATAACTTATATTTAGTTAACTAGGTTCTTATTTACTAACCTAAGGCTTTACTATACCCTTAAAGATTTAGAGGCTATAATTACTTTATATATATATATTATTATACCTAGTATTACTAGGACTAAGACTATAAAGTAAAAATACCTATTTTATCCTAGGATTTCTATACCCTTATAGGTAAATAAACTATATTACTAAACTAAGTGTAGTTTAATCTAGCTTTAGTTTATTTAGCCCTTAGGCTCTCCTTTTACTAATATACTTATATTAAATATAACTAAGCTTAATATTATCCCTTTTATAGGTAATAGCCTTTTAGCTAGCTATAAAATAGGAAATACTCTTTAATAGGTTACTAGTACTTTATTTTAATAAAATTAGTAACTTATAAGTAATATAATTACTATATATAAAGAGTTTTATAACTAATTTATAGTAATAATTAAAGTGCTTTTCTCTTATTATTATAGTAGTAATTTAAGCTATTCTTAACTTATTAAAGTAAGTAATAATTTACCTTCTTACTAGTACTAGTATTACTTCTATCTTACCTTTAGTGCTAGTTTTATTAACCCTTATTCTCCTTATACTATTAGAAACCCTTATATTTTTACTATAGCTAGTAGTTACTAAAGAAGTAAGGCTTTATCTTTATATATTTACTATATACTTACTAACTATTATTTTACTTATACTATTTAAAACCTAGGTAAAGGCTATAGCTAGTAATATTACCACTAGTAAAGATTATTTTATACTCTCCTAAATATAAAGTAAGATTATCCCTAGCTAATCTATATATAGTAGATAATAATATAAATTCCTATAGTAACCTAAGTAAGCTAAAAGATATAATAAAGGAAATAAGGTAAGTTTTTTAAGGGATATATAAGTATTATTAAATAGTAATATATATCCTCTAAAGTCTTATTTATAGTCTCTCTTAGTAAACTAGTTTTACTTAATTAATTTAGTTTATTATTATATTATATATTCCCTTACTTCTTTTTAAACTTATTAAGGGCTTATACCTTTATTATATTCTCTAATAGTTCTTATATTAGCTATAAGTAACTTACTTATTTAACTAAAATATTATATTTATTACCTTTACCTAGTATATTCTAGGCTACTAGAATTTATTTTATATAGTATTTCTTAATAAGTTTATTATTATCCTTTACTAAAACCTATTCTAGAGCTAGCTAGAGTCTTATAGCTTTTAGCTTAGAAGAGAATTATTTATTACTTATTTAATAAGGTTTATATAAAAACTAGGTAAATACCCTATAGTATATTTTACTAAACTATAAGTAATATAGGTATCTCTATAATAGTGTATTTTACTATAACCTAGTTAAGTTTCTATAATAAGTAATTTATCTTAATATTCTTAAGGGAAAGCTATACCTTATTCCTAACCTAAAAGTACTTTACTAGATATTATAATACTATAGTTATATTCTATTATTATTACTATATATAGGCTATTATAGCCTAGGCTAGGAGAGTCCTTTTCTAAAGGTATTCTAGGAACTAAATAGCTTTTCTCTTAGGTATTATAGTAAATACTAATAAGTCTAGTTAAAATTAAATAGGTTTTAAATTATAGCTATAAAGTAATCTATTTAGGCTTACCCTTATAACTAAGGAGGTCCTATTATTTATTATAAGCTAGTAAGTAACTAAGTATTTAGGCTAATTATATTAAGAGAAAAAGATTACTACTTATAGTATTACTTATACTTCTAGTTTACCTATTTTATATTACTATTAGTTTATAGATAGTATAATATTAAAAGTAACTATTTTATTCTAACTAATAAGTATAATATTATCTAAAACTTCCTATCTAATCTAAACCTTAGTTTATAATAATAAACTAAGGAATCCCTAAATCTTTACTAAACTATCTTAAACTATTTTATATACTCCTTAGCTTTAATTAAGGTTATTACCTCTAGCTATATAAACTTAAAGAGATTATTAGTAATAACTATAAGATATTATAGTCTCTTTAAGAATAAAGTAAGTAAGTTTATTATAAAATTAATAGAGATTTATAACTAGAACTAATTAGGAATTAGTAAAGGTTTTAGTAAGCCTTAATATTATTAATAGCTCTTATAGCTCTTATTATAATAGTAATTATAAATAAACCTAGCTATATCCTATAATATTCTATCCTAGTAAAATTATTACTATAGGATCTAGAATATAGTATTATAACCTAAGTGCCTTATAACTAGTAAATTATAGTATTATTAAATAAGGGTTATTATAAGGGATTTCTATACTAGGACCTAGGTATAGCCTCTAAACTATAGTGCCCTATAAGCACTAATTAAGTAATTTATAACCTATTCCCTTATTAATACTTCTAGGAAACTTTTATATCCCTTCCTAAATAGCCCTTAGTTAAATATAATATATAAGGTCTAATAAGATAGCCTAATCCTATAGAGTCTATAGGTATTTTATAGTAAAGAGAGCCTTCTTAGCTAGTAGTAAGTTTATATATAATAAAGGTAAGTCCTAACTATAACCTTCCCTTAAATCTAATAGTAACTAAGAGAGTTATATAATAGTAATAGGCTATAAAATCTATCCTATCTTTATATTAGTGCCCTTTCTATCCTATTCCCTTTAAGAGAGAGTATCTAGTTATTAAGCTTATATACTAGGTTTATAATATAAGTAAAAGTTAAATTAAGCTAGAGTATTTACTTACCTAGCTTACTATTCTAGTATTAAGTAAGGAGTAGTAAAGTATTCTAGGTTCTTATAATCTATATAAATTATAAATAGCTAGGAAATACCTTATAACTTTACTAACTATATTTTAAGGTAAGATATAATAGCTAGAAGCTCCTTATTATAAATAGTATAGTTTCTTTATACTAATAATAGGCTTATAGAGTAGTATATAACTAGGTATATAATATAGTTAGATCCTTTTTAAGATAAGTATACTCTAAGGGCTATACCTAAGTAATTTACTTTAACTACTATAGGGTAGTCTAAGTTTTATTATATAAGGACTAGGTATATAATAAAAGCCCTTTTAGCCTCTTAAAAGCCTTATTCTTCTTAGGCCTCTATTAGAAAGAGATATTTCTCTTAGTAAGTTATATAAGTAATACTATTATCTTAGAAAAATCCTTAATAAAGTCCTAGTAAAAGTTTATAAATCCTAGGAAGCTTTAGATCCCTTATAACTTTATAGATACTAACTATTCCCTTATAGCTATAATCTTTACTAGATTAGGATAAACTAAGTAACTTACTATAATAATATACCCTAAATATTAGACTTCCTTTATAGTAAATATAAACTTATTAAGGTCTAGATATAGCCTTACTACCCTTAAGTAGCTAAGTATTAATTAGACTTTTACTATATAGTTCTTTCTTAATCCCCTAAAGTAAACTAAGATATTATCTAAGTATACTATAATAAAGTCCCTTATATATTCCCTAAGGACTTATTAATATAATATTAAAAGGTTACTAGTATACTTACTAGTTTAAATAGGTAAACTAGCTACTTAAATAGCCTAAACCTAGTAAATACTATAAGGTACTCTATATTTAGCTATCTATAGTTTATAAAACACTATATATATATTTACCTTTATAAACTATTATACCTAGGAGAAAGATTAGAGTATTTTCTTAATTAGTAAGAGGGGTACTAGTTCTATACTATAATCTTATTAAGGGTATAGTAGTTAATATAAAAATATTACTTACTATTTAACTTCTTAACTAGAAAAATAGGAGCTATAGCTAATAAAAAGCTAGTATAAATCTATTCCTTATTTATAAGATTTATAATTTAGTATTAGATTTCTAAGAGCTAGTCCCTTAGTATATTATATAATAGTCCTTATAGTAATACTAGCTTAGAACTATCTAGGTTCTTATATTTCTAGATATAATAGTTAAGGGACCCCTTATAAGGAGGTAAACTATTTACCTTAGCTTTATTAAATAGGTTTATAAAGTTTACTAGCTTCTCTAGTAATATTATTATATTAGGGCTACCTAGTTATAGCTTTAGGGCTATAAGCTATAGTACTAATATAATTTCCTTAGGCTTATAGTAATAAAGTAAGTTATAATATCCTTTCTTTATTAAGTGTTATGAACTAGCCCCTAGGCGACTGCAATAGGGCGTTAATATAATATTAAGAAACTTAAGGAAAGGAAGAGAAAGGTAGGAAACCTATCCTTACTAGAGCCCCTTATACCCCTAGCTGCCTTATATTAGCCCCTTTTCTATGTCCTTGCCTGCTTAGGACTGTCCCCACTTATATGCACTATAGTAAATGCTTAGGTAAAGCCTAAGCCCTTATATATACCCTTACTCCTCCTCCTACTACCCTTAACTATAGTTATTATAGGTATTTACCCCCTTAATGTATTATAGGGACCTATTATTTTAATATTAGGCCTAGGTAAGGCATGTAATACGTTCTCTTAGCCTTATATTATTATTATATTAATAGTAGCCCTGCCCTTACTAGAGTATAACTTATTCTTTACTAGCGTAAAAACCCTTACTTACTACCTACTATTTGTTTTTATTATATAATCTTACTTTCCTTATATAAAATTTTCCTAAAATATTATAGTATTATTACTCCTTCCTATCCTATTATTAAAAATACCCTTTATTTACCTATTAGACTCTTACTAGATATAGCCTAATATAATAACCCTATAGCATTCCCCTATAAGCTCTAGCTACCCTTACTACACTACTTACCTAATCTATTAGTAAGTTCCTTATTAAGGGAACTTAAATAATAAGGAGTATACTACTCCTAAGCGGTCTTCTAGCCCTATAGGCTATGTATTAAAAGGTGCCTTACTATAGGCATATTAGACTACTACCCTCCTAAAAGTAGCTAGTCCTGCCCCTATATTAGTAAAATCACATAACCTATATCTAGTTAACTAGGTTCCTATTAGCTAATCCCTAGCTCTAATATTATTTAAAAGACCTTAAGGCTATAATTACCTTAGGGATATATATTATTATACCTAGTGTTATAAGGACTATAATAACTAAGAAGAAGATACTAGTGCTATCCTAAGGCTTCCGCGCCCTTATTAGTTAATAGAATGCCCTTTTAAACTAGGCCTAATTTAATCTAGCACTAGTTTATTTAGCCCTTAGGCTACCTCCTTTCTCTAACTCCCTTACTATAAATATAACTAGGCTTAAAGTTATTCCTTTAGTAGTAGTAGCCCTATAGGTAGCTATAGCATAGGAAACTCTATATAGTAGGTTATAAGTATTTTATTCTAATAGAACTAGTAGATTATAGGCAGTCTAAACTCTATATATTAAGAGTATTATAACTAGTCTATATATCTCCTTAAGGCTCTTTCTCCCCGCTACTATAGCGGTAACTAGGGCTATTAACTTATTAAGTCTAAAGATAAATTACCCTCTTATTACCACTAGAAACACTCTAACTTAGAACTAGGTTAGGCCTAACTAACTATTATACTAATTATGCCCTAGGTAGTAGGTATTCTATAGTAATAAATACTACCTAATATTTATACCCTACTAGAGGTTAACCTAGAGATAGGCTACCCCTAGCCTATACTTACTTTATATTTGCTAATTACTATTTCGCTCCTACTATTTAGAACTATAGTAATAGCTATCCTATCTATTATAATACTATCCACATCCCTACTAGATATAAGGTAATACTAATTAATATCCTATCTAATAGTAATAATAACCTATCTAATAGTATAGGTAACCCTTACGCTATAGGGGATAAAGGATTCTAAGTTTATTTTAGTAGCTAGAATAAGTTAATAGGGTATAGATTAGGTATGCCTTATATACTATTAGAAGTCTCTATAGGTAAATAAGTAGTTTATAATTAATTTAGTTTATTATTATATTATATATCTCCTTACTTTACTTTAAACTTATTAAGGGCTTATGTCTATATTATACTCTCTAGTGGTTCCTATATTAGCTATATATAACCTGCCTACTTAACTAGTATATTATATCTCCTACCCTAGCCTAGGGTATTCTAGGCCACTAAGATCTATTTAACTTAGTATTCCTCTATAAGTTTATTATTATCCTTTACTAGGACCTATTCTAGCCCTAGGTAAGAGTCCTAGAGTCTCTAGCTAGGAGAGGGTCCTTTATAGCCTATTTAATAAGGTTTATATAGAAAACTAGGTAAATACCCTTAGGATATCTAACTATACTATAAGTAATATTAGTACTTCTATAACTATATACTTTACTATAACCTAATTAAGTTTTTATAAGGGTAGTTAGTCTTAATATTCTTAAGTAAAAGCTATACCTTATCTCTAACTTAAAACTATTTTACTAGCTATTAAGAAGCTAATATAGTATCCTACTATTTTTATTAAATATAAGCTATTATAGCTTATACTAGATAAGTACTCTCTTATAGGTATTTAAGGAATTATATAGCTTATCCCTTAGGTATTATTATAGAGGTAAACTAGTTTAGTTATAACTAGATTAGCTCTAAGTTATAGCTATATAGTAACTTATTTAAGCTAACTCCTATTATAGAAGAGAACCTATTATTAATTATAAGCTAGTAAGCTACTAGATACTCTAGCTAATTAAACTATAAGAAGGAGACTATAATATATAGTATTACCTATACCTCCTAGTTTACTTACTCTATACTACTATTAGTCTATAGGTAGTGTAATATAGAAAGTAGCTAGTCTATCCTAATATAGGAGTATAATATTATCTAAAATTTTCCTAGCTAGTCTAACCCTTAATCTATAATAATAGATTAGGGAAATCCTTAAAACCTTTACTAGACTATCTTAAACTATTTTATATACTCCTTAGCCCTAATAGAGGTTATAGCTTCTAACTATATAAACTTTAAGAGTCTATCTATAATAACTATAAGGTACTATAGCCTCTCTAGGATACTACTAGTAAGTTTATTATAAAGTTAATAGAAATCTAAGACTAAAACTAATTAGGGATTAGTAAAGGCTTTAGTAAGCCCTAATATTATTAATAACTCTTATAACTACTAAAGTAGTAATAATTATAAATAAGCTAAGTAATATCCTATAATATCCTATTCTAATAGAATTACTATTATAAAATTTAAAATATAGTGTTATAATCTAAGTACCTTATTACTAGTAAGTTATAGTATTATTATATAAGGGTTATTATAAGGGTTCCTAAGCTAGAACCTAAGTATAGCCCCTAAACTAAAGTACCCTATATATACTTATAGAATAATCTGTAACCTATTCCCTTATTAGCGCTTTAGGGGAAACTTCTAACCCCTTCCTAAATAGTCCTTAATTAAATACTATATATAGGGTCTAATATAATAGCCTAGTCCTATAGGGTCTAAAGGTACTTAGTAGTAAAAGAGCCTCCCTTACTAGTAGTAGTAGCATATATATAAGATATAGTACTAGGCTAGTGCTATCCCTTTATACCTCTAGTAATAGTAAGAGTTATATAATAGTAATAGGCTATAGGATATGCCCTATCCTTAAAGCTAATCTATTTTAGTCTTACTCCCTCTAGGAAAGGGCATCTAGGCATTAAGCTTATATACTAGGCCTATAATAAAGGTAAAAGTTAAATAATATAAGTGTATTTGCTTACTAAGCCTATCTCTCTAATATTAACTAAGGGGTTATAAAGTATTCTAAGTTCTTATAATCTATATAGATAATAAATAGATAGGATATGCCCTAAAGCTCTGCTAACTATACCTTAAGGTAAGAGATAATAGTAAGGAGTTCCTTATTATAAATTATATAATTCTTCTATAGGGGCATAAAACTAGTAAAATAGTAAGTAACTAGGTATAAGATACTATTAGGACCTTATTATAAGAAGCACTTACTAAGGGCTTTACCTAAATAATTAGCTTTTACTACTATTAAGTAGTCTAGGTCCTATTATACTAGCACTAGGTATATAATAAAGGTATCTTTTAACCTCTTAAAGGCCTTATTCTCCTTAGATCCCTATTAGAAAGGAATATTTCTCTTAGTAAGTTATATTAGTAAGGCTACTATCTCTAAGAAGTTACTAATAAAATTATAGTAAAAATTTGTAAATCCTAAGAAGCTATAAACCCTACGTAGCTTTATAAGTACTACCTATTCCCTTATAGCTATAACCTTTATAGGATCTAGGCAGATTAAGCGTCCTACTATAATAATATATCCTAGGTACTAGACCTCTTTTATAGTAAATATAGATTTATTAAGGTTAAGGTATAAGCCTATAGCCCTTAAGTAGCTAAGAACTAACTAGACCTTAGCTATATAATCCTTCCTTAACCCCCTTAAGTAAACTAGAATATTATTAAGGTAAGCTATAATAAAGTCCCCTAATATATTCCCTAAGGATTTATTAATATAGCGCTAGAAGGTTACTAGTATACTAGCTAAGCTAAAGGGATAGACTAGCTATTTAAATAGGCTAAACCTTATATAGAATACTATAAGGTACTTCTTACCCTTAGCTATCTATAGTTTATAAAATACTATATAAATATTTACCTTTATAAACTAATATACCTAGGATAGGAGTGTAATATCTCTTTAATTAGTAAGAGAGGTAATAGTCCTATACTATTATCTTATTAAGAGCGTAATAGTTTATATAAAAACACTATTCCCTATTTACCTTTTTAATAAGAAAAATAGGAGCTATAGCTAATAAGGAGCTAGTATAGATCTAACCCTTATCTATTAAGTCTATAATCTAGTGTTAAACCTCTAAGAGCTAATCCTATAGTATATTATATAATAGTCCCTATAGGAGTATTAGTTTAGACCTATCTAGGTTCTTATATATATATATATAGTAGTTAAGAGAACCCCTATAAGGGGGCAAACTATTAGCCTTAGCCTTATTAAAGAGGTCTATAAAGTCCTTTAACTCCTTAGGTAGTGTTAATATATTAGGACTAGCTAGCTCTATCTTAGGCGCTATAATTTATAGTACTATTATTATCTTCTTTAAGCTTATAGTAATAAACCTTATAGTAGTGTCCTTATTCTATTATACCCTATAAGCCTTAGTAGCGTAAAGGGATCTAATAATTCCTATACTAGTGCCTCTATTACCTAAGTAAAGGCCTTAGAGATATAAAGGCCCTTTATAGCTCTAATAACTAGTTATTATTTTACTATGTAAATTACTATATTACGCTACTCTAACTAAGGCATTCTAAATATTATATCCTAAGTAAGACCTAGGATAATATATAAGTATATAAATAACTCCTAGCTATTTATATTAATTCTAGTGTGTACTATATAGGTTATAAAAGAGGTATTTTCCTTAACTTACTTCCCTCTCCTTTCTATTTTTACTATAGTATAAACATACCTCTATTTTAGTAACTATATAAGCTCTAGGCTAAGCTATCTTATTACTAATTTGCTTATAGCACTATAGTAATTATAACTATAATTAACTTAGATATTAATAAAATAATATATATTAAAGAGTATAGAAATTAAGAATAGTAGTTAGTTTATATATTATACTACGCCCTATTCTATCTCTATATAGTAGTTATAATTATCCTATATTATAGTAGTTAACTAGCCTATTTACCCCTATATAAGACTCTACTTAGGGGCTACTTATTTTCTATAGGGGAATGTTTACTTCCTTATCTATGCTTTCCTTATCTACCTAGATATATTAATACTAACCTATAGGTAGTAGGGTAGGAGAAAAGTGCACTCCTAGATAAAGTAATCCTTAGACCTATATTAGAGGTAGTATCCCTCTTAATAGTGTCTAGCTAAAACTACTTCTAATACCTATTTTACCTATTATATATTTATAGTAGCCTTTATCTCCTTCTTCTTTTTAGCTAGCTTATTTTACTTCCCTAGTTAGGTCCTTACTATACAAACCCCTATTATTAGAGTGTTACCCTTATAGTTAGTTAGGGTTAAGGACTTAGCCTATTAAAGTCTATATTAGGTCTAATACTTATCCTCTAGGGTAAGGGCCTTAATATTAACTATAATTTTATAATACTATATAACTACTATATACTAATTAAGATAGCTAATACCCTAACCTATGCTAATCTCTCTTAAATACTTATTAAGTATACATTAGAGCTTTACTAGTTTTATATTATCTCCCTAGTATTCCCTCCTACTATTAAGAGCTTTTCTATAAAGTAAATAAAGAATATAAAAACACCTCCCTAGCCCTTATTTTATCTAGTTAAGCTCTATAAGGGCTATCTCCTACCTATATAAGTTAGAGAATATAGTCCTAAGGTATTCTAGGAAGTCTATAGGATTAAAAGTAATAAAGCTACTAGACTTAAAGTAAGTAGCTACCTAGGACTATACCTTAGAGAAGAGATTCTAGTAAATAAATATCTATTTATTCTTATTAGTACTAATAAAGTCCTTATTTACCTATAACTTATACTCTATTAGAAGCCTTTATATAGTAAATAAAGCCTTATTACTATTATATAGGTTACCTATAGGGATTAATTTCTATTTTATTTTAGGTATAGTAAGGGCTAAATTAGGGGGAGTAGTATAGGGTTAACTATTAGGGCACTAGGCTAGGCTATAGGGGTAATTAAGTTAAGGGTCCTATATAATTTATATTTACTTACTCCTAAAGGCATATAATCTCTATTATTTACTTACTTAGCATAAGTTAGAGCGTTTTAAATTAGGCTTACTAAGCTACCTATAGTACTAAGGCATTAGATAGAGGAGTAACTATCCCTTAACTAGGATAATCCTATAGCTAAAGTATGCCTATTAAATCTATTAATATATCTATTAGTATATCTATTATATCTTTTAGTAGCTATTATAAGACTAAAGGAAGTTTCTTAATTATTATAAACTAGCCCCTAGGTAACTATAATAGGGCGTTAATATAATATTAAGAAACTTAAGGAAAGGAAAGAGGAAGGTAGGAAACCTATCCTCACTAAAGCCCCTTATACCCCTAGCTACCTTATATTAGCCCCTTTTCTATGTCCTTGCCTACTTAGGACTGTCCCCACTCGTGTGCACTACAGTAAATGCTTAGGCAAAGCCCAAGCCCTTACATTAAGCCTAGTATACCTCTATAGTATATAAGAATCTAATAATCCCTAAATAGGTTTCTCTATCCCTTACTCTAAGGCTTTAAATATATATAGGCTCTTTATAGCCCCTATAACTAACTATTATTTAGCTATATAAATTACTATATCCTATTATTCTAGCTATAGTATTCTAAAGATTATATCTTAGGTAAGGCCTAGGATAATATATAGGTATACTAATAACTCCTACTTATTAATATTAATCCTAGTATATACTATATAGGTAATTAAAGAGATATCTTCCTAATATACTTCCCTTACTTTTTATTTTTACTATAATATAAACTTATCTTTATTTTAGTAATTATATAAGCTCTAAGCTAAGCTATTATACTACTAGTTTACTTATAGTACTATAGTAATTATAACTATAGTTAATCTAAATATTAAGGTATAAGTATATATTAAAGAATATAGGAACTAAGAATAGTAGTTAATCTATAAAATATTTTATATCCTTCTTAGTCTTTATATACTAACTATACTTATTTATAACTATAGCTACTAGCTAGCCTTTTTACCCTTATATAAGGCTTTACTTAGGGGCTACTTATTTTCTATAGTATTAATATTAACCTCCTTATTAGTGCTTTCCTTATCTACCTTATATATATTAATATTAACCTTTAGTTAATAAGGTAAGAGAAGGGTATATTCCTAAATATAGTAGTTCTTAGAGCTATAATATAAATAATATCCCTTTTAATAGTATTTAGCTATCTTAGCCCCTAATACCTATCTAGCCCTCTATAGGTTAGTGTTTTTTTAACCTTTATTCTTTTATCTAACTTATTCTTCTTTTCTAGCTAGGTTATTATAGCTTAGACTCCTATTATTAGTATATCCCCCTTATTATTAATTTACTAAGGTACTAGGTAAGCTAGCTAGGGTTTATATTAGTTCTAATACTTATTCTCTAAGGTAAAGGACTTAATATTAACTATAATACTATAATATTAGGTAATAGTAGTATAGTATTTTATTTAACTAACTTCTTTACTAATAAAAATTTCTCTTATTTATTTATTAAGTACTTATTATAGCTTAGCTACCTTAATATTATTTACCTAATAGGCCTCTCTAGCTAGAGAGAGTTTTTACTTAAAATAAATAAAAATATAGTAAATATCTCCTTAGATACTTATTCTATCTAGTTAAGTTTTATAAGAGCTATTTCCTATTAATAGGGGTTTATATATAGGGTCTCTAGGTAATAAAGAAAGGTATTTAGATTATAGTTACTTAATTCTTTTATCTTAAAGAATATAGTAATATAGGCCTAGACTCTAGGTACTAGGTTTTAGTAAATAAATATCTATTAGTTCTTATTATTTCTAATAAAGTCCTTATTTATATCTAACTTATATTATATTAAGAACCTCTAAGTAATAAATATATTTTTATTACTATTATATAAGTTACTTATTAGGATTAGCTTTTACTAAATTAAGATTATATTAGGGACTATTAGTTATATAGGAGTATTTAGTATAGTAGTAGCTTAAGGAATAGACTTTAGATTTATATATATATTTTATTATAAAGAGTTAATTACTCTAGCTTACTATTCTAATATTAGTTAAAGTGTTTTAAATTAGGTATTATAAGCCCCTAGTAATAGTATAATATCTAATAGGGAGTTAGAGTTCCTAGCTAGGTAAGTTCTATAATTAAAGAGAGTCTATTATATAGTTTATTATTTTTAGTAGTCTTCTTTTTAGAACTAAAGAAAGCTTCTTAAATATAATAAAATAGCCCTTAGGTAGCTACTATAAGGTATTAATATAATATTAAGAAGCTTAAGGAAAGAAGAAAAAGGTAGGAAACCTATTTATACTATACCCTCCTTATACTCCTTAGCTATCCTATCTATCCTCTCCCTATCCCTTACTATCTTCCCTAATAGCCTTATCTCTAGTTTTCTATTTCTCTTTCTTATTTCTTTTATCCCCCTTTCTTATTTTTTATTCCTTATCTCTAGACCTTCTATCCCCTTATTACTTCTTATTAGCCCCCTAATATCTATATTTTAGCTAATGCTTAGGCAAAGCCTAAGCCCTTATATATACTCTTACTTACTTACCTTAATATTACCTTAAAGACCTAAATCTATAACTAAGAGTAATACCCTTAAATGCCTCTCTTTACCCTATTATAGCTTAGTTATAGGTAGTGTATGTGTTATTATTAGGTAGCGTGTACGCTTAATTATATTATAGAAACTTATAGAAACTATCCCTATTTAGTGTGAAAACTTATAGAAACCCTCCTTATTTAGTGTGTAATAT
Source organism: Epichloe brachyelytri (assembly GCA_023650705.1). Classification (NCBI taxonomy): domain Eukaryota; kingdom Fungi; phylum Ascomycota; class Sordariomycetes; order Hypocreales; family Clavicipitaceae; genus Epichloe; species Epichloe brachyelytri. Next base: position 2,313,327 of record CP097977.1, on the reverse strand, counting down.
TTATATTATTATATAATATATATAATATATATAATACATATCCCTTAACCCCTTTATTACTATAATAACCTCTAGCCCCTCTTCTTACTTATTTATAACCCCTTCTTTAGAGTTATACTTCTTATATAAATATCCTATTTTCTTTCCCTTATATAACCCTTGCTCCTTTATATAACCTTTATCCTATAAATATTATAACTCTAATATACCTTCCTATCTTATTACTCCCCTTATTCTTCTTATTTTATTTATTTACTTACTAAAAATACCTTATTCTTATTATCTTACTCCTATTCCCTATAAGTTCCTATTATACCTCTAGCCTATACTATAGGTAAATTCCTTATAGAGGAGACTTAGATAATAAATAGTATACTATACTTATATTAGTTTTTATTCTTATAGACCTTATATTAAGTAATCCCTAATTACTAGTATTTTAGAATATTATCTACCTAAGAGTAAGGAATCCTATCTTTCTTACTATTATAACTATATAACCTATATTTAATTAACTAGGTTCCTATTTACTAACCTAAGGCTTTATTATACCTTTAAAAATCTAAAGGGTATAATTACCTTAGGTATATATATTATTATACCTAGTATTACTAGAACTAAGACTATAAAGTAAAAATACCTATTTTATCCTAAGACTTCTATACCCTTATAGGTAAATAAACTACACTACTAAACTAGGTATAGTTTAATTTAGCTTTAGTTTATTTAGCCCTTAGGCCCTTCTCTTTTACTAATATACTTATATTAAATATAACTAAGCTTAATATTATCCTTTTTATAAGTAGTAGCCCTTTAGCTAGCTATAGAATAGGAAATACTCTCTAATAGGTTACTAGTACCTTATTCTAGTAAAATTAGTAACTTATAAGTAATATAATTACTATATATAAAGAGTTTTATAATTAATCTATAATAATAATTAAAGTGCTCTTTCCTTATTATTATAGTAGTAATCTAAGCTATTCTTAACTTATTAAAGTAAGTAATAATTTACCTTCTTACTAGTACTAATATTACTCTTATCTTACCTCTAGTGCTAGTTTTATTAACCCCTATTTCCCTTACCTTATTAGAAACCCTTATATTCTTACTATAGCTAGTAGCTACTAAAGAAGTAAGGCTTTATTTTTATATATTTACTATATACTTACTAACTATTATTTTACTTATACTATCTAAAACCTAAGTAAAGGCTATAGCTAGTAATATTATCCTTAGTAAAGATTATCCTATACTCTCCTTAAATATTAAGTAGGATTATCCTAGCTAATTTATATATAGTAAATAATAATATAAATTCCTATAGTAACCTAAGTAAGCTAGAAAATATAGTAAAGGAAGTAAGATAAGTCTTTTAGGGAATATATAAGTATTATTAAGTAATAATATATATTCCCCTAGGGTTTTATTTATAGCCTCCTTAGTAAACTAGTTTTACTTAATTAATTTAGTTTATTATTATATTATATATTCCTTTACTCTCTCTTAAACTTATTAAGGGCTTATATCTTTATTATATTCTCTAATAGTTCTTATATTAGCTATAAGTAACTTACTTATTTAACTAAAATATTATATTTATTACCTTTACCTAGTATATTTTAAGCTACTAGAATTTACTCTATATAGTATTTCTTAATAAGTTTATTATTATTCTTTACTAAAACCTATTCTAAAGCTAGCTAGAAGTCTTATAGCTTCTAGCTTAGAAGAGGATTATTTACTACTTATTTAATAAGGTTTATATAAAAATAAGGTAAATACCCTATAGTATATCTAGCTAAACTATTAATAATATAAGTATCTCTATAATAGTATACTTTACTATAACTTAGTTAAGTTTCTATAATAAGTAGTTTATCTTAATATTCTTAAGAGAAAGCTATACTTTATCCCTAATCTAAAAGCACTTTACTAAATATTATAATACTATAGTTATATCCTATTATTATTACTATATATAGGCTATTATAGCCTAGGCTAGGAGAGTCCCCTTCTAGAGATATTCTAGGAACTAAATAGCTCTTCCCTTAGGTATTATAATAAATGCTAATAAGTCTAATTAGGATTAGATAGGTTCTAGATTATAGCTATAAAGTAATCTATTTAGGCTTACCCTTATAACTAAGGAGGTCTTATTATTTATTATAAGCTAGTAAGTAACTAAGTATTTAGGCTAATTATATTAAAAAAGGAGATTACTACCTATAATATTACTTATACTTCCTAGTTTACCTATTTTATATTACTATTAGTCTATAAATAGTATAATATAGAAAGTAACTATTTTATTCTAATTAATAAGTATAATATTATTTAAAACTTCCTAACTAATCTAAACCTTAGTCTATAATAATAAACTAAGGGAATCCCCTAAATCTTTACTAAACTATCTTAAACTATTTTATATACTCCTTAGCTTTAATTAAGGTTATTACCTCTAGCTATATAAACTTAGAGAGCCTATTTATAATAACTATAAGGTATTATAGCCTCTCTAAGGATAAAGTAAGTAAGTTTATTATAAAATTAATAGAGATTTATAACTAAAACTAGTTAGAGACTAGTAAGGGTTTTAGTAAGCTTTAATATTATTAATAGCTCTTATAGCTCCTATTATAATAGTAATTATAAATAAACCTAGCTATATCCTATAATATTCTATCCTAGTAAAATTATTACTATAGGATCTAGAATATAGTATTATAACCTAAGTGCCTTATAACTAGTAAATTATAGTATTATTAAATAAGGGTTATTATAAGGGATTTCTATACTAGGACCTAGGTATAGCCTCTAAACTATAGTGCCCTATAAACACTAATTAAGTAATTTATAACCTATTCCCTTATTAATACTTCTAGGGGAAACTTTTATATCCCTTCCTAAATAGCCCTTAGTTAAATATAATATATAAGGTCTAATAAGATAGCCTAATCCTATAGAGTCTATAGGTATTTTATAGTAAAGAGAGCCTCCTTAGCTAGTAGTAAGTTTATATATAATAAAGGTAAGTCCTAACTATAACCTTCCCTTAAATCTAATAGTAACTAAGAGAGTTATATAATAGTAATAGGCTATAAAATCTATCCTATCTTTATATTAGTGCCCTTTCTATCCTATTCCTTTAAGAGAGAGTATCTAGTTATTAAGCCTATATACTAGGTTTATAATATAAGTAAAAGTTAAATTAAGCTAGAGTATTTACTTACCTAGCTTACTATTCTAGTATTAAGTAAGGAGTAGTAAAGTATTCTAGGTTCTTATAATTTATATAAATTATAAATAGCTAGAAATACCTTATAACTTTACTAACTATATTTTAAGGTAAGATATAATAGCTAGAAGCTTCTTATTATAAATAGTATAGTTTCTTTATACTATTATTAGGCTTATAAAGTAATATATAACTAGGTATATAATATAGTTAGATCCTTTCTAAGATAAGTACTCTCTAAGGGCTATACCTAAGTAATTTACTTTAACTACTATAGGGTAGTCTAAGTTTTATTATATAAGGACTAGGTATATAATAAAGGCCCTTTTAGCCTCTTAAAAGCCTTATTCTCCTTAGGCCCTTATTAGAAGGGGATATTTCTCTTAGTAAGTTATATAAGTAATATTACTATCTTAGAAAAATCCTTAATAAAGTCCTAGTAAAAGTTTATAAATCCTAGAAAGCTTTAAACCCTTATAACTTTATAGGTACTAATTATTTCCTAATAATTATAACCTTTACTAAGTTAAGGTAAACTAAATAGCTTATTATAATAATATACCCTAGGTACTAGACTTCCTTTATAGTAAATATAGACTTATTAAGGTCTAGATATAGCCTTACTACCCTTAAGTAGCTAAGTATTAATTAGACCTTTACTATATAGTTCTTCCTTAATCCCCTAAAGTAAACTAAGATATTATCTAGGTATACTATAATAAAGTCCCCTAATATATTCTCTAAGGACTTATTATTAGAACACGCATGATATTAACCGCGCTTGGCAGCCGTAATTGGGAGGTCGGCAGAGTGGTTAGCCCGCGCGCGCGAGGGCCCCACACGCGACCCATAATGCGGGCCTATGATAGGGCAGGGCTTGTGGTCACGTGACCCACACAGCCCCTTTGCGTTTTATATCTTATAAGAAGAACCCTCACTTTTGCCCTCTCTTTTCCTCTCTTTCTTCTTAGTAGCTTAGAATAGATAATTAATAATAATACTATTCTTAAGGCTTATAATATTAATAACCTAAATTTAGGCACCCTATGTAATTAACACTAATTAGTAGTTAACTTTATAACCACTCCTAAACGCACGTAAAAATCATAGATTAGTAAGGTTAATAATAAAAGAGACTTTCCTAGAAGTAATATAATCTAGCCCCTTTTATTAAAGTATAGGAGTAACTAGATTATTATAAGATCCTTAATTATACTAAGGAAGAAGTTTATTCTAGCCTCTTAGTTAAAGTATATAAGTAGCTAATAATAAATAAAAGCCTAAACCTTAAAGAAAAGTTTAAGTTTAGTAATAAAGTCTATTTTATTATTCTTCTTCTTAGTATATTCTATTATATATAAAGTTAATACCTAGCCTTATAATCCTTTATAAATTATTCCCTCTAAAAAGTAAAACTTTCTTACTACTCTCTCTATCTAAAAATATAATATTTCTCCTATTCCCTTCCTTACTAAGGGTTATAAGTTATAATAGCTAATAAAAAGAAACTAGTATAAGCCCTTAAGAGTTAAGAAGGCTTCTAAATAGGAGATAGCTTTACTAAGGTAACTAAGTAGCCTAAAGAAAGTAAAATAAATATCCTTCCCTCCTATATATCCTATAGTACTTCTATAAGAACCTTATAGAAGACTTATTTTATAAGGCTAAGAACTTTAATAATAAAGAGAATAAAATACCTAAAGTACTTATAGCCTATATTCTTATTAGAGTTATAAACTATAAAATAAGAAAAGTAACTAAAAGAATACTATTTATAGAGTTTACTTAGGACTTTAATAACTAAACCTAAGAAATATTTCTCTAAATACTACCCCTAGTGCTAAGATACCTTAGGGATTACCTTATTAATAATAGGGTATATATAATAATTAACTAGATTACTATAGTAGTAAGAAATCTCTAAAAAGTTATTAACTAATAAGAATTTTACTTCTAATTATAAAAAGAAGTAAAAGATACCTAAAAGAAGTATATAGGATTCTAAAGAAAGCTTAAGGAAAATAGTAACTTCCTAGATAATCTCTTTAATAAAAGGGATATCTAAGAACACTAAATCTTAAGAGCCTCTTAACCTCTTTACTAAAGCTTACTAAGTATTACCCTATTAAGGTAATTATATAGCTATAGGTATAATCTTCCCTAAGAGAGTGTATATTAATATATTAAGGGTCTCTCTCTAGGTATTATATCTTATATCCTAACCCTATTAGGGTACTACTAGTAAGCCCTAATTTCCCTTTCCTAGTATAAAGAAGCCACTATCCTTACCCTTATTTTTATTAACTAACTAGTATAACCCTTAAGACTATTACTAAAGTAAATTATTAATCTAGCTAAGATATATATACTAGAATAATAATATAGTATAAATAACTATAATATTTTTAAGTTAAAGCTTTAAATATTTTAAAGGAAATATAAGATTCTAGATATTAGACTAGAGTAAGTAAGCTATATATTTAATACTATACTTAAGGGTAAAGCTTTAAGATACTATTTAGATAACCTCTTAAAGCCTAGGTAACCCTAAGACTTACTAACCCTTATTACTTAAATAAAATAGAGGTTTAAGACTAAGGATATAAGATAGTATTACCTCCTAGAATAGTATAATACCTTACTATAAAAGGTAATTTATAAGAATAAGGAAAAGTAAAAGACTAAATACTTTAATAATCTTATTAAAAAGCTTATAACCCTCTAGAGAGCTATCCCTAATATTAGCTAGATAAAGTAAGCACTCTAAAATTAAATTATATATACTTATAGTAAGATTCCTAAATATAGAAGCTATATTACTAACCCCCTAAAGGTCTATAAGAGTTCTATAAGTAAGTAAGGATAATAATTTACCTTATTAGAGAGGAATCTAGTAATTAGCACTAATTCCCTAGTAAAGCTAATACCCTAGAGTAATTCTAGACTAACTAATAATATAATAATAAGGGTAAAGAGTTAAAATACCCTTTATTAAGGTCTAGAGGTATAAGACCTCTCCCTTATATAAAGAAATACTATATCTATAGTAAGGAGAGATACTAGTTAATAAAACACTTTAAAGAGAACTATAAGAAAGTATATTAATACTTTAAGAGTTATTACCTTATTAACTCTTTAAAGTCTTTACTACTAGTATATAATATATTCCTTACTTAGTATAAGGGAGAACCTAAGACTAATAATACCCTAAGAGCCCTAGAAAATAACAAAATTACCTAATATATATAGGGCCTTAGATTTACTAATACTTAAGAGAGTAAAGATAGCTTAATTCCTATAAGCTTCTTTATATATAGCACTACCTTTAATAGCTAGAAGGTAATTAAGATCCTTATAAATTAAGTAATACTATATAGCCTAAGTAAGAAAAGCCTTTTTAATAATAAACTATCTAATTAGCTACCCTATATATTTATACTTAGGGATTATTACTCTTCTAGAACTTTCTAAGGTATTATACTAAATACTAGAGCTACTAAGTACTTAATAGTAAGTTACCTATAATTCCTAGTATTATAATATATAATACTAAAGATCTAACTTAATAGATTAAAGGTAAGTAAAGTAGTAATTAGGTTTAGAGAAGGCATACTAATTATCTTAATTAGATTAGTTAATATACTTACTCCCTTTAGTAATATTACTTTCTATATAATTACTATAAGTATACCTTTCTTAATATGCCTTAGGGATATAGGCTAATTAAAGATTAACTTTATTACTACTAAGAATATACTATAATAAGGGAATATTAAGGTCCCCTTATATATAAATAGGGGCATATATAGATATTACTAGGGTAAAATAAGAAGTTAATAGTATAGAACTACCTTACTAAAGTTAAATTATAGCGCTTATATTACTAATTTAGTTATCCTTTAGTCTAATAACTCTATAATTTTCTATATAAATTAGGGTATAAGATTAATATTAAAGCTATTAAGGAGCTAATAAAGGTATATTACTAATGCTAAATAAATACTAATAGCCCTTACCACTTTAAATTTACCCTTTAGGATAAATATATATTTAACTTTAAAGTAATAGTAAATATTATATATCTTAATAGTAATTACTCTACCCTTTATACTATTAATATAGCTATAGTATTTAATATAGTAAGATTCCTTAAAGATATCTTAGTAAAGATAATATAGGAGGCCCTTAGATTATACTAGATTAATATATACTAAGGACCCCTAAGTAAATTATTACTAATACTAGCACTAACTTTTATAGTAAGGAATTCTAATAATTTATAGTATTAATATTAATCTCTATTAAAGAGATTCCTATTAAAGCATACTATAGTATTAGTAAGGTTAAGAGATATTATAGGTCTCTCTAAAGAGCCTATAATATTATCTAATATAAATGCCTAATAACCCCTAAGCCTATAGCCCTATAAATAGCTATTAAGGCCCTTAATAATACTATAGGCCTAAATAGCCTTATTCTAACTCTTCTTATCTTTAGTGCCTATTTATAGATAATAAGTAAATCCTCTCTATCCCTAGAGATATTATAATATATAATTATAGTGTAAAAGGCTATAAAGAAAATTAAGAGGCTATATACTCTCTAGAAGGTTACTAAAGCTCTTATAATAAGGAATAGCCTAAATATATTAATAACCCTTAACCTCTTACTTAGATTATTAGTCTAGGTATAGTATAAAGGCAAAGGGTAGTAAGGCCTATATAACCTCCTTACTATTAATAGTAAGAGCTATATACTTAACCTCCTAAGAGGCCCTAAGACCTTTAGATTAACCTCTATAAGACCTTATTATAAGGACCCTTATAGGGAAGAACCCTTATCCCTAATATAAAGCGGTATTATAATAGAGGCTAAGGGAGAGCCACTAGAGGCTAGGGATAAATATAAGGCCCTAGGACTAGAGATCCCACTAAAGTAAAGACCTAGAAGACCCTATAAGAACCCTCTAGCTATTATTAATAAGACTAATATTATAACCTTTATATTAGTAAAGAAAGAGGCTAACCTTAACCTTATAATTTAGTTATATAAGGAAGGCATTATTATAACCCTAGGGAAGCTATTTAAGCTCTTTACTAAGACTAAGATTAATACTTTAATTAAATAGGGTGTTTTTAAGTTTATTATATTTAATAAAGAGAAGCACTATAGCCTAAGAATCTTTAATGCCTATATTATTAATAAGGTAAAAGGAAAGATAAGTTAACTATATAAGAAGTTATAGCTTATAATCTAAGGATTTAGGGATAAAGAGAAGTAATTAATCTTAATATAAGCTCTAATAATCTAATAGGCTAGTTAATAACTTATCCTTATGCTAGCTCCTTCCCTGCTTATAATAGGATACCTTATGTGAATTTATAATATTACATAAGCCTATATCTAGTTACACATAGCCTTAAGCTAAGTTATCCTCACTAGGCTCCTAATCTAGATCTGCTACTAGCACCTAGAAGGTATAATTATAATTATAATTAAACCTCTCTATAGTATTATAGAAGCTAGAATATACTAGTAGGTAATATATTATAAGCATTATAAAGAGAAGCTCTAGATAGAGACTTTTATATATAACCTATGCTTACTTATAATAATAAAAGAGAGCCTAGAATTCGCTTATATAGGTATATAAACTAATAATACCCTTAGGTTATTAGATAAGGAGTTCTCTAGGAAAGAGAAAACTTAACTAGCTACTACTACCTTTACTATAAAGCTAAAGTAATTCCTTAGGAGGATAACTTACTTATATTTAATAGAGGAATTATTACCCTAAGTAATAGGAATATTATATTATAATAGAAAGAGTAAAGTAGTAAGCTTAGATTAATCCTATTAACCTAGTTAAAGTAAAAGTATATTAAGTAGTAGGCTTAAGGCGCTTATATTACTTTAATTTATTAACTAGAAGCTTACTTTAATCTTTTAGTTACTATATAACACTAGGAACTAATAGTTAAGAATATTAAAGCCCTTAACTACTAAATCTAGTAGTAAATAGACTACTTAGAGAGAGGCCTAATCTTTATTCTAATTAACCTTGCTAAAGTAAAGATCTACGCTTTTATAAATAGATTATTTACTAATAACTAGGACCTTATATTATAGCTAGGATATATACTAATTCTAGCTAATAAAGATAATAAGGATAGTAAGTTTATAAATAATAGTAATATTATATACTTTAGCTTAACTAAGAGTAAGAGAGTTATATAAAATATACTTACCTTAGAAATCTATAGTATAGTTATAGGTATTAATATAGCCTATGTAATTATAATAATAATTAGATTAATTATAGGCTAACTAAAGCTTCCTATAATCCTAGATATAGTATATATAGATTTATACTCTCTATATAAATGCCTTATTAAGCTTAGTATTACTAAGGAGAAATGCCTAATAATTAATATTATAGCCTTATAGTAATTATATAAGCACTATAAGCTTTATAAGATCTATTAGATTAATAGAGGTAATAACTTAGCTAATACCTTTATAAAGATATTACTAAATAAGGCCCTTAAGAAATTTATCTTAAGTAACTAGATAATAATTTAGATAGAAGGGTAGGTTACCTATATAAAGGATAGTTACTATAGATAATATCCTAGGAGGCTTTTTAGCCTTAATACTATAGGAGGATATAAAATCCTCCTAGGGAGAAAGAAAGAGAAGGGACTATAACTCTTATTAGGTTAGATTCTAATAAGAGCTATACTTATTATTACTCCTAACCTAGTAAGAGTTATAGGAAGGCCTATAGTAGTCCCTTAGATCCCTATATAATATATATAGAGTATAAAGAAGAAAAGACTATTATAGTAAGGAGCACTATAGTAGTAAAGGAGGATTAGTATATAGCTAGATTAATTTTATCTAGTAAATTAAGGGGAGGTAGAGAAGGCCCTCTTATCCTAATTTAGGGGCCCTAGATTATAGGTTATTATTTTCCTTCCTTTTACTTACTATACTTATATAGGTATCTTTATTCTTTTATTTCCTATATCCCTAATTAACTATAATATAGTCTATTATTTCTTTTCTTCTTTTCCTATTAATATTATATATTAATAGTTATGTTAAAAGAGAGAGTTTCTAGTGTTAGAACACGTATAATATTAACTGCGCTTAGTAGCCGCAATTAGGAGGTTAGCAGAGTGGTTAGCCCGCGCGCGTAAGGGCCCCACATGCGACCCATAATGCAGGCCTATAATAGGGCAGGGCTTGTGGTCACGTGACCTACATAGCCCCTTTGCGTTTTATATCTCACGAGAAGAACCCTTACTTTTACCCTCTCTTTTCCTCTCTTTCTTCTTAGTAGCTTAGAATAGATAATTAACAACGATACTATTCTTAAGGCTCACAACATCGATAACCTGAATTCAGGCACCCTGTGTAACTGACACTTATTAATATAATATTAAAAATTACTAGTATACTTACTAGTCTAAATAAGTAAACTAGCTACTTAAATAGCCTAAACCTAGTCTAAAATACTATAAGGTACTCCTTATCTTTAGCTATCTATAGTTTATAAAATACTATATAAATATTTACCTTTATAAACTATTATACCTAGGAGAGAGATTAGAGTATTTCCTTAATTAGTAAGAGAGAGTACTAGTCCTATACTATAATCTTATTAAGGGTATAGTAATTAATATAAAAATATTACTTACTATTTAACTTCTTAACTAGAAAAATAGAAGCTATAGCTAATAAGAAGCTAGTATAGATTTATCCCTTATCTATAAGGTCTATAATTTAGTATTAGATTTCTAAGAGTTAATCCTTTAGTATATTATATAATAGTCCTTATAGTAGTACTAGCTTAGAACTATCTAGGTTCTTATATATCTAGATATAATAGTTAAGGGACCTCTTATAAGGAGGTAAGCTATTTACCTTAGCTTTATTAAATAAGTCTATAAAGTTTACTAGCTTCCTTAGTAATGTTATTATATTAGGGCTACTTAGTTATAACTTTAAGGCTATAAGCTATAATACTAATATAATTTCTCTTAAACTTATAGTAATAAAGTAAGTTATAGTATTCTTTCTCTATTAGGCCTAGTATACCTCTATAGTATATAGGGATCTAATAATCCCCTAAATAAGTTTATCTATTCCTTACTCTAAGGCTTTAGATATATATAGGCCCTTTATTACCCCTATAACTAACTATTATTTAGCTATATAAATTACTATATTCTATTATTTTAGCTATAGTATCCTAAAGATTATATCTTAGGTAAGGCCTAGGATAATATATAGGTATACTAATAACTCCTACCTATTAATATTAATCCTAGTATATACTATATAAGTAATTAAAAAGATATCTTTCTTAATATACTTCTCTTACTTCTTTATTTTTACTATAATATAAACCTATCTTTATTTTAGTAATTATATAAGCTTTAGGCTAAGCTATTATACTACTAGTTTACTTATAGTACTATAGTAATTATAACTATAGTTAATCTAAATATTAAGATATAAGTATATATTAAAGAGTATAAGAACTAAGAATAGTAGTTAATTTATAAAATATTCTATATTCTTTTAGTCTTTATATACTAACTATACTTATTTATAACTATAGCTACTAGCTAGCCTTTTTACCCTTATATAAGGCTTTACTTAGGGGCTACTTATTTTTTATAGTATTAATATTAACTTCCTTATTAGTACTTTCCTTATTTACCCTATATATATTAATATTAACCTTTAGTTAATAAGGTAAGAGAAAGGTATATTCCTAGATATAGTAGTTCTTAGAGCTATAATATAAGTAATATCTTTCTTAGTAGTATTTAGCTATCTTTATCCCTAATACTTATTTAGCTCTCTATAGATTAGTATTTTTCTTCTAATCTTTATTCTTTTTATTTAACTTATTCTTCTTTTCTAGCTAGGTTACTATAGCTTAAACCCTTATTATTAGTATATCCCCTTATTATTAATTTACTAAGGTACTAAATAAGCTAGCTAGGGTTTATATTAGTTTTAATACTTATTCTCTAAGGTAAGGGACTTAATATTAACTATAATACTATAATATTAAGTAATAGTAATATAGTATTTTATTTAACTAACTCCTTTACTAATAAAAATTTCTCTTATTTATTTATTAAGTACTTATTATAGCTTAGTTACTTTAATATTATTTACCTAATAAGCCTCTTTAGCTAGGGAGAGTTTTTACTTAAAATAAATAAAGAATATAGTAAATATCTCTCTAGATACTTATTTTATTTAGTTAAGTTTTATAAAAGCTATTTCTTATCTATAGGGTTTATATATAAGGTCTTTAGGTAATAAAGAAAGGTATTTAGATTATAGTTACTTAATTCTCTTACCTTAAAGAATATAGTAATATAGGCCTAGACCTTAGGTACTAGGTTTTAGTAAATAAATATCTATTAGTTTTTATTATTTTTAATAAAGTCCTTATCTATATTTAACTTATATTATATTAAGAATCTCTAAGTAGTAAATATATTTTTATTACTATTATATAGGTTACCTATTAGAATTAGTTTTTACTAAATTAAGATTATATTAAGGACTATTAGTTATATAGAGTATTTAGTATAGTAGTAGCTTAAGGCATAGACTTTAGATTTATATATATACTTTATTATAAAGAGTTAATTACTCTAGCTTACTATTCTAATATTAGTTAAAGTGTTTTAAATTAAGTATTATAAGCCCTAGTAATAGTATAGTATTTAATAGGGAGTTAGAGTCCCCTAGCTAGGTAAGTCCTATAGTTAAAGAGAGTTTATTATATAGTTTATTATTATTATTTTTTTAGTAGTTTTCTTTTTAGAACTAAAGGAAGCTTCTTAAATATAATAGACTAGCCCCTAGGTAGCTACTATTAGGCGTTAATATAATATTAAGAAGCTTAAGGAGAGAAGAAAAGAAGGTAAGAAACCTATTTATACTATACCCTCCTTATACTCCTTAGCTATCCTATCTATCCTCTCCTATTCTTTACTATCTTCCCTAATAGCCTTATCTCTAGTCCTTCTATTCCCTTTTCTTATTCCTTCTATCCCCTTCCTTATTTCTTTTATTCCTTATCTCTAGACCTTCTATCCCCTTATCACTTCCTATTAGGCCCCTAATATCTATGTTTTAGCTAATACTTAGGCAAAGCCTAAGCCCTTACAGCTTATAACATTAACAACCTAATATTAGGCACCCTGTGTAACTAACATTTTCTATTAATATTATATATTAATAGTTATATTAAAAGAGAGAGTTTCTAATGTTAAAACACGCATAATATTAACTGCGCTTAGTAGCCATAATTATATAGTTAGTAAAGTGGTTAGCTTACAGGCGCGTGAGGGCCTCACACGTAACCCACAATGCGGGCCTATGATAGGGTAGGGCTTGTGGTCACGTGACCCACACAGCCCCTTTGCGTTTTATATCTTATAAGAAGAACCCTTACTTTTGCCCTCTCTTTTCCTCTTTTCCTCTGTAGCTTAGAATAGATAATTAACAACGATACTATTCTCGAGGCTCATAACATTAACAACCTGATATTAGGCACCCTGTGTAACCAACAAATTATAAGTAATCTTATACTAAAAAGCTATAATCTATTACTATAAGATAGGCTATTAGTTATTATTATTATAATATTTTAGTTAAGTAATATTATTATAACTACTAGCTAGTAAATAGCTATCCTTTAGATAGTAAACCTAAAGCTATTTAAAAGCCTAGCTAAAAATAGGGGGTAATTATAAGGCCTTGCTTATAATACATAGGTGTATATAAGTGCACCCCACGGACGCACTATACCCTAGGGCTAGGTTCACGTAACACTAGCAAGCTACTAGCTATAAGCTAGCGGCTTGCACTATAACACACTTAGACCTAGCAAGCTTTAGTCAATATACTAGAGCCCCTATGCCTCTTGCCTAGCTATCTCTTTGTTCTCACATTGCGTGTAAGGCCCGCGCGCTCATGGCTAACCACTTTGCTAGCCACACAATTGCGGCTGCCAAGCGCAGTTGATATTATGCGTGTTCTAACAATACTATTTTCTTCTATTATATAAATTAAAGAATAAAAGCTTATCTTTTATAGATAGAGTAGTCTAAGTAAAGGTTAAATACTTTTTATAAGATTATTATATTTAGCTTTATGTATCTTTAGCTTGCCTAATATAGTTATCTACGCATGCTACTCGTCATAGACATTGTATCCGCCATTGGGCAACAAATTACACACACCAAGATGGGCCAGAAGTCTCTCTCATGTATGTAATTTTTCCGCCGCCTGCCCCTCCTGAACTTGAGCTTTATGAGCTGAGCTGACTCGAAGAGGAGGCCCTGTAGCGTCCATCTGCCGATACAACCAAGCCATTCCGGTGGTTCAACACACGAAGCGTACTCCGTACAGTCCAAACCGGTTCTCATCGACATCTTCAACATGGAAATATACTCGTAACACAATTTACTGCTTCCTTCACTGTGATGATGGTTCGTTTCACTCCAAGTTTTATCTATTTTTGTCATGCCTTGTTGAACGCGAACGCCACTATAACTACCAGTATGGCGCCTGCCAGCCCGCCAATGATGGCATCAACTATTTCGTCCACATAAATGTGCGCTGGTTAATCTTAGGCAAGCCTCAGTCCTTGTTCACCATGAATCAAATCCACAAGAAGCAGGAACGGGTCATAATACAAGAGCATGCGAGACCACAATACTCTTTGTTGTGTGACCAAATATCGTCTCTGATGTACGTTAGCCTAGCGATGGCTAGATCAACGACAGACATATAGAGCCGATGAGCTGGCAGACTATATGCACACGCAGCGCACGCTTCAGATTGAGATTCGAAACGCGAGAGCTCCAGGATGGAATGTAATAACGGCTAAAATGATTGATAGGGCACATATGGTGCTCCTCTCACATGAGAGATGCATTCCTGCGCCTTGGCTTTTCCGACTACAACGCCATCCAGCCAGGGTATTAGCAGACTGGGTGATGCATGCCGATCGTCGAAAGTCGCCTGGTTGAGTAAGCATCAGGCGGTCGGGCAACAGTCGACGGAGACAAAAGCTCTGCAGGCCTGGAAGTCGAACCGATGTCTCGCTAAAGCAAAACGCCATTCTCTGGGAGATGATTTGACACCGTCCCTCAACAACAATTTCACGAGAGAGGAACAGAGTCAGAGTCAGAGTCAGATGTAAACACAACAATGACGAGGAATGAATCATCTTACAAGGGTGGATCCCAGCACAAAGATTAGCGGTGTCTTGACTGGACGATAACCCAGTGCCTTGGACAGCCCGTGGGAGGAGCTAAGAGTCGGGCTACTTTAATATCGCCGAGCCACTTCCTTTGCACTTATGTGAAGGTCGAAGTGAACTCGGCCGATCCATGCGCACTGCCGGCTAGGAAGAGTTTTGGAGCCCATTTGAAGTCAACAAACATACTCATACTCGAGATTCGGCGCAAACAGGCCGGCCAGCAGTTCAATCGACGAGCCATCCTTCTCACATCAAGGTCTCTCCTCTTATCTATCTGTTTTCCATCGGGCCTTTCGTGCAGGCAGGTCGTGTCTCCTCAAATGTCTGTGAAGCACATATTGGGGACAAGCCTCTGGTAGTAAGGAATTAATAATAATCTCCAGCGGAATCTCCAGCGGAATCTCCAGCGGAGCGGGATCCGACAGGTGGTGAGAGAAGTCAGAACCCACATGGCGTGTAGAAAAGGTCGAAGCGGGAGATGCCGGAGCCGGAGCCGGAGATATCTAAACTCCAGCTTATGATGCAATTGGCGATGACAGCTCGATGGACCTTAGCGCAGGGCCTAATCTTGTCGCCGTCGTCATGAGCTCGGGTCACGAATTTTGACCTTTGCGGCGGCCCTTGAACCTTTAAGACTGGAAGTTTGATCAATTGCGACCCGTTGCCTTGATCGTTCTGCGCCATCTCTGTCACTTGTCAATCACAATCACTCGCAAAGGAGCCTACTTTGCGAGAAGCTTAATGCCTGATCGATTCCTATGCTGACGCCTCCGATCGACCCAAAATCGCATCGTTAAGAAATAATCTACAAGAACGCGCCCCCGTGGTCTTGGCCGAGGAGTCGAGGACTCGCAACATGACGGACCAGGCACATGGGCAGGCCAAGTCCAGCCCGTCACCAACTCGAGACGGAACGGTGCCGAAATCATCCCCAATGCAAACGCAAATCTGACACAAGATACCTCCAACGATGGCTACTGGGGAGATACCTACGTCGATGGACCAGTCAGTCAACATGCCGCACGCCAGGACTTTCGAGATCTACAACGCGAATTGACCTGAAGAAGCACCACTGCATCGGCAGCTCACAAAACGGAATCCAGAGGCAGTTTCATTAGCAGGATATTTTCGGGTCGAGGCGCTGCCCTGATGCCGAAAAGGAAGCCTCTGCAGCTGATGCGGACAGTGAGACTATCGCGCACGCCGACGGTTTCGAACTGGAACAATTCATTCGAGAAGGCCATTTGGAGAAGCGCAGTCCAGAAAACGGCGAGTCAACCAAGAAGGTCGGGGTGCTCTTCAAGAACTTGACGGTCAGGTGTCGGTGCAAGCGCCGTCTCCGTACGGACACTTCCACAAGCCATTGCGGGCACTTTTGGTCCTGATCTTTACAGCCATCTCTGCAGCTGGATTCCTTGCCTCAATTTCCGCAAAGCCAGAGAGCCTTGCAGGAACTTGATACAAAATTTCACAGGCGTGGTCCGACCAGGAGAGATGATGCTCGTTCTAGGCAGACCAGGCTCCGGCTGTAGCACGTTTCTCAAAGTCATTGCCAATAATCGTGCGTCTTTTCGAGCCGTGGAAGGAGACGTCGTATACGGAGGCATTCCTTCATTTAAAATGGACAAACGGTTCCGCGGCGAGGCTGTCTACAATGCCGAAGATGACCAGCATATGCCCAGTCTGACAGTCGGCCAGACCCTGACGTTTTCCTCTGGACCAAAACCAAGAAGAACGAACGTGGCAATATTCAATTGATTGTCGATTCGTTTTTGAAGATGTTTGCCATGTCTCACACCAAAGACACTCTTGTCGGAGATGCTTACACCCGGGGCGTCTCTGGTGGTGAGAGGAAGCGCGTTAGTATTGCCGAGACACTGGCGACGAAGAGCAGTGTCACTTGCTGGGACAACTCAACCCGGGGCCTGGATGCGTCGACGGCATTCAACTACGCCAAATCGCTTCGTATAATGACCGATGTGTCTGACCGCACAACCCTGACAACACTGTATCAAGCTGGCCAGGTATCTACGACTTGATGGACAAGGTCCTCGTCATTGACCAAGGACGAATGTTGTACCAAGGCCCCGCCAGCGAGGCCAAGCAGTATTTCGTCGACCTGGGATATTACTGCCCCCGCGACAGACCACGGCTGATTTCCTGACTTCACTGTGTGATGTGAATGCTCGCCAATTCAGACAAGGATGCGAGGACCGATGCCCCAAGACCGCAGAGGAGCTGGAGAAAGCTTTCTGCCAAAGCAGCGCCTACAAAATCGTCATGGATGACGTCAGTGGCTACGAGAAGCACATTGACGATACTGGCCATGTAGATGCCCAGACTTTCGTTGACTCGGTCAGAGATGCGAAATCGCGAACCGTCATAAAGCAATCCGTTTATACGGTCAGCTTCTGGCAACAGGTATTGGCTTGCACGCGGCGAGAGTTCTGGCTCATCTGGGGAGACAAGACGTCCCTGTACACCAAATTTTTCGTCATTATTAGCAACGGTCTTATTGTCGGTTCCCTGTTCTACAACACGCCTGACGACACTGGCGGTGCCTTTTTGCGTGGTGGCGTTGCCTTCTTCTCCATCCTTTTCCTGGGTTGGCTTCAGCTCTCCGAGTTGATGAAGGCAGTGTCTGGACGGGCAATCATTTCGCGGCATCACCAAGACTTTGCATTTTATCGACCCAGTGCAGTCAGTCTGGCACGAGTACTCGCCGATTTACCAATCCTCATCGTCGAAGTCATCATATTCGGTGTCATCATGTACTTTATGACGGGCCTCAGTCTATCCGCTGGGCGGTTTTTCATATATCTACTCTTTGTGTATGTCACCACCATCTGCCTCACAGCTTTGTACCGAATGTTTGCCGCACTCTCATCGGGCGTCGACACGGCCGTGCGCTTTGCCGGCTGTGCGCTCAACCTCTTGATCGTGTACACCGGCTATACCCTTGCGAAACCCGTCTTGCTCAATGATAAGATCTGGTTTGGTTGGTTGTATCATGTCAACCCAATCAGTTATGCTTTCGAGGCGGTTCTGACGAACGAGTTCGGGGACGAATCATGGACTGCGCACCAATGCAGTTGATTCCATCAGGCCCAGGCATCAGCTCTCAAAACCAGGGATGCGCCATCGCTGGCTCTCGACCGGGCACCCCGGAGGTGGCGGGAGATGCTTACCTGTCGTCACAATTCGACTATAGCCGATCAAACTTGTGGCGAAACTTTGGCATTCTCATTGCCTTTACCGTGGGCTACATGGCTGTGACCGTACTGGCCACTGAAAAGCTCTCCTTCGTCGGCGGCGGCATGGGAGCGTTGGTTTTCAAGTCTTCCAAAAGCCCAAGCAGGTTGCCAAGGCCCGGAACAGGACTGATGAGGAGAATGGCCAATCTGACAATGACAACGCGACTGCGGGTCATGTTCAACGCCAAGGAACGCCAGACGAGGATGAGGTTTTGGGGACCTCGAACGGCAGTGGCCAGGTCTTCACGTGGGAGAACATCAGCTACACCGTCACCACCTCAGCGGGGCCGAAGAAACTCCTCAACGACATCAACGGATATGCCAAGCCCGGCGTTCTTGTCGCTCTAATGGGCGCGAGCGGCGCTGGTAAAACGACGCTGCTGAACACTCTCTCGCAGCGCCAGACCGTAGGCGTCGTCGAGGGCAACATGCTCGTCGACGGCAAGGCCCCGACGTCTGATTTTCAGCGGAGAACCGGATTTGTAGAGCAGATGGATCTGCACGAGGAGACGGCCACCGTACATGAGTCGATCCTGTTCTCGGCGGAGCTTCGACAGAGTCGAGATGTGCCCCGCGAGGAAAAGGTCGAATACGTCGACAAGGTGATTGACCTCCTGGAGCTCAACGACATTCGAGATGCCGTGGTATCTTCTCTCGGTGTCGAGCACAGAAAGAGACTGACCATCGGAGTTGAGCTGGCGGCCAAGCCAGAGCTTTTATTGTTCCTGGATGAGCCCACAAGCGGCCTTGACTCGCAGTCGGCCTTTTTCCATCATTCGCTTCCTCCGAAAGCTCTGCGCATCAGGCCAGGCCATCGTCTGCACCATCCATCAGCCCTCTTCCGAGCTGATTGAGCAGTTTGACAGGATTCTTGCGCTCAACCCCGGTGGCAACACCTTTACTTTGGCCCTGTTGGCCAGAACGGTCAGGATGTGGTGGACTACTTTGGAGCTCGCGGGGCCCAGTGCCCCGAGGGCAAGAATATTGCCGAGTTTCTCATAGAAACTGGTGCGCGAGCGGCTGGTCGTGAGCACTGGAATGAAGAGTGGCGTCGGTCTGACGAGAACAAGGCCTTGATCGAAGAGATGAAGCAGATCAAGCAACGGCGCGGCGAGGCGACCTCTGGCGAGCAGGAGGTTCTGTCCCACGAGTTTGCCGCACCAGTCTCGCTGCAGATCAAGCTGCTCACCAAGCGCATGTTTGTCAACCAATGGCGCCAGCCGTCATACATTTACGGCAAATTCTTCACCTCGGTCATCATCGGCATCTTCAACGGTTTCACATTCTGGCAACTCGGCAACTCGGTCAACGATATGCAGAGCCGCATGTTCACGTCTTTCCTCATCCTCCTCATACCACCCACCGTGCTCAATGCTGTCCTCCCGAAATTCTACGCGGATCGCGCACTGTGGGAAGCCCGCGAATACCCCAGCAGGATTTACGGATGGGTTGCGTTCTGCACCTCGGAAATATTGTCCGAAATTCCCGGCTCCATCCTCGCCGGAGTCTTGTACTGGGTCCTGTGGTACTGGCCAACGGGTCTGCCGACCGACTCGCTGACATCAGGCTATGTTTTCCTGATGAGTGTTCTGTTCTTCTTGTTCCAGTCCAGCTGGGGCCAGTGGATTTGCGCATGGGCACCAAGTTTCACCGTCATTAGTAATGTCTTGCCATTCTTCCTCGTCATGTTTTCTTTATTCAATGGCGTCGTCGTTCCCTACGAGCAGCTCAATGTCTTTTGGCGATACTGGGTAAGTTGGGACTTGAAATCTCGGTCTGTATCTTTCCGTGTCTAGGACTAACACTCCTGTTGTGCTAGCTCTACTACTTGAACCCCAGTACCTATTGGATCGGCGGCGTTCTCGCCACTACATTGGAGAACCAGACAGTCGAGTGCGCAAGCAACGAAGCTGCTCACTTTAACCCACCAGCCGGCCAGACATGTCGAGACTTCGCAATGGACTTTGTCAGGAGCGCTGGCCGAGGATATCTCATGAATCCCGATGACAGTGAAAATTGCAGTTACTGCCCTACGCCAGTGGTGTAGAATATCTCGCCGGCCTCAGCATCAAACCCAGTCAAAAGTGGCGAGACCTTGGCATTTTTATTGCCTTTGCATTTCCAACTGGATGTAAGTATAGACCCCGGTGGCCCTCTGACAATCATGAAAATACTAATGAGCTCGTTGTAGGTTGGTCTATTTCTTTATATACTTTGTCCGCGTTCGACGATGGACCTTTGGTTTCGGGTATCTGTTCAGGTTTCTGTAGATGACAGTTTAGGAGCGAATATAGAATAAAGATTGAGGTGTGTTTATTTCCGAACGGGACATGGGCTTTTCCATGTACAAGCATAGACGTTCAAGTACCACTGGAGCTTTTTGTTTCACTTTGCACGCTTCGCAAATGACTGGTCCAGCAATGACTCAGCTGTTCGAGAGTGAGAGCTTTTTTTCTCACGTCTTCGACCCGGGTTTGCTGTTTGAGAAGCGGGGGTTGGGTTCTTAGTCTTGGCTCTTGGGGTATTTATTCGCCACCAAAAACCCCTGAGTTAAGTCGTCCCAGCCGAGCCGAAACAAAACCGGGGTAAAGGGAGCGGCAAAGCCGGGCATTATCGCGGGGTTGTGCCAGAGCTTACTAATACTTGACTCGACTAGGAAAAGTCACGACGCACCCAGGCGAACCCGCGTCGCGATGAAGACACCAGGCGAGGCAGTTCTTACATGCTTACTGGGCGGGATGGATTCCCGTGGCGTCATGGCCCATTCGGATCTGGCCTTCAATTCGTCTGGTTCTCGTGCAGCCAGTCCGAGCCTCCATCACAAAGGCGGCTTACCCCGCAATGCTTTCCTTTGCGCGGACCGATGAACTATGTATCCTGTCGAGGCTCCTCCTTGTTGTTGCCTTTCTGATGCCTCGCGCGGCCCGGCTCCAGCTTCTTACATCTCATCAACTTCCTCGCCACCATGGGTTCACACGAGGGAGGACAGGAGGAGTACGACATCATCATCGCCGGAGGAGGTACGGCAGGATGCGTTGTGGCAGGTCGTCTCTCAGAAGCAGACCCGAATCTGTCCATCTTGGTGATTGAGCAGGGCCAGAACAATCTTGACAACCCCACCATCACGACACCGGCCATCTACCCGGCGCATTTGCTCCCGGCTCAAAGACGGCAATCTTTACAAGGGAAACAGGAGGATTCCATCAATGGACGGCAAGCCATCGTGCCAGCGGGTGGCGTGTTGGGGGCGGTTCGTCCATCAACTTCATGATGTACACACGAGGTACGGACTCCGGGAGCGTTCATCAGACATCATCACACAGCATGTGTTTGTGTGCCTTCGAGATGCTTACCTACCAGTCTCTGCGCCACACAGCGCAAGCATGCGATTTTGATTCGTGGAACACCGAGGGCTGGGACTCGAAGACGCTCATCTCGCTGTCGAAGAAGCTTGAGAGCTTTCACCCCGAGGGCCCGGATTACGACAAGGGCAACCATGGCTACGGCGGACCCATCAACATCTCTTTCGGCACCTATGGGCCCAAGGGTCCGCAGGACGACATAATCGCCGGTGCCGTGGCGACTGGCGAGAGAGAAGTCGTCGACATGCAGGACTTCAAGACAGCCAGCGGCATCTCTCGATGGGGCCGATATGTCTGTCCCGACGGCAAGCGCCAAGATACTGCCCACCGATACGTCCATCCATTAATGGCATCTGGGAGATGTCCCAATCTCCGTCTTCTCGTGGAGAACACTGTGTCGCGCGTCATCTTCGATGGCAATCGCGCGACCGGCGTCGAGGTTCAGCCGACTGGCTCCGGGGCACAAGGCAAGCCTTCCATCATTACAGCAAGAAGACTTGTCGTCGTCTCAGCAGGCGCGCTGGGCACGCCGCAAGTCTTGGAGCGGTCCGGGGTCGGCAACAAGGAGATCCTGTCCAGGCTGGGCATCCCGGTGGTCGCACATCTCCCCGGCGTTGGTGAGGAATATCAAGACCACAACTTGATTGCCTACGTCTACAAAACGAACCTGACTCCAGACCTGACTCTGACGCTCTTCTTTCCGGCCGCCTCGACTTTGCGACCGCTCTTCAGGAGAAGCAGCCTATTCTGGGGTGGAACGGCATCGACCTCGCGGCCAAATTCCGCCCGACCGAGGACGAGGCTGCCGAGCTAGGCCCGGAGTTCAAACAGCTCTGGGATCGCGACTTCAAGGAACGGACAGACCGACCCTGATGCTGATGGGCGCCGTGTCCTTCAGCCTCGGCGATCCCAAAGACGTGGCAGAGTCCATGGGCGGAGAGCAGCACCAATACGTCTCCATGGGCAGCTATACCGCCTACCCATATTCCCGTGGAAACGTGCACGTCGTCTCCAAGGACCCCTTCACGCCACCCTCGTTCAACACGGGCTTCTTGTCCCATCCTGCAGACGTGAAGAAGCTCTTGTGGGCGTACAAGAAGCAACGCGAAATCATCCGCCGGACGAACCTGTTCGAGGCCGAAGTCCCAGTCAGCCACCCCAAGTTCCCCACCGGCAGCAAGGCTGCTCTGTTGGACCACCATCCCGTAAAGGAGGATTCGGCTCTCCTGAGGAGCGGAAGAACTTGCCGCCAATCGAGTACGACGGGGAAGATGATGCCGCCATTGAGGATTACATTCGTTCCAACATGAACACCACGTGGCACTCGCTGGGGACCTGCAAGATGGCGCCAGAGGAAAGCGGCGGTGTTGTAGACAAGGACCTGAATGTCCATGGGGTTACCGGCCTGAAGCTTGCTGGTAAGGACGCGTGTCCCGTGTATCACAACAATCTCGCCGGGGCCATTTGTTGACATGCAGCAGATTTGTCGATTTGTCCCGAGAATGTGGGAGCCAATACGAATAACACGGCTCTCATAGTAGGCGAGAAGGCCGCCGTCATTATCGGCAGAGAACTAGGTCTGGAGATCTCTGGATGATTGCTTCGCTGATACGGTTAGATTCAATCTTTCGTTTTTTGGTGAATAGGAGATTTCTCACATTATTTTCATAGGTTACATTTGCATTTGATCGGACCATCCAAGTATCACCATGCCGCTGGTTATGGCGATCCTATGAATACCTACCTTGTCTTGCTTGAGCCCATTGGCTCGGACACGATGACGTGGTTGTAGAGTGCACGATGCGACGAGGAATTTGTTGACTGCACCAGTGAATGCCGGGCAGTGTCAAGCCGTGCAGATCAGATGTTCTAGTCCATGTGTAGTGTGGATGAAAAGAGGCTCTGCGACGTCGATGTATTATATAAAGAGCCTCTTGGTCATCATCCTTTTCGCTTCTCAACAGGACCTCGAGACGATAACTTGTGTTCAACAAGTTCGAAACAAAGTCAGCTCGAACAGCCAGTACCCGACCACCCAAGCAAGCCGAACTCAATATCGGTGTCCAGAAGGAATGAATCCCAGCCACACTCGCTCGCGCACCCGAAGTCTGCAAGTCACATCTCTCAAGAGTCCATCGTCGCCCCGCACACCTGCCGTCTTGACAATCGCAGACAGAGTATCAAGGGGGCAAGTAGGATGAGGCTGCTTCGAGTGCCAGTCCGTGCCCTCGGTCACTGGATTCGCTTACCAGATGGTCTGCCCGGACGAAAAGCCCGCTGCCGATGATGGCGACGCCGATATTCCGTGCCATGTTTAGAGTTTGTGGGAAGGAATGTCAATGGGTCACATCGAGAAGGTGGGGCGGGCTTTAATTGGTGGCCAGTCGGCTGCGCCTCTTTGGGCTCATAACTATTGTCATTAATTTGTGCGTTTATTATTATCCCTATGTGCCTTGCAACACTTTTATTCCATCTAGTCAAGTTCAGAGTAGTGGGGTCCGTCAGATGTCGATGTTTGTGGACGTGCTAGATATTTCAAAAGAGGGCGACATGAATAGATAAACGATGAGAGATGGGAGTTGAGAAAAAAAGTGGTATGTAAGGAATATGCTGTGAGTCGTGGTTTGAAGCTGGATATCTCTGGTAAAAATCATCTTTGAAAGCCCATCAAGACATGTCTTGTCGTTTCCCGTTTGCGCCGTGCTCCGATCCCAAGTTTAAGATGCTGTCCCAGCTGTCCCAGCTGCCCCTTTCTATCTGGCCTTACTGAGTGTGATGTTGCTGACAGTGAAATGAATGTTGATGCTGAAGTTGGTGTGGTTGCGAGTGGAATGAATGTTGATGTTGAAGTCCCTGTTGCGAGGGCAGGGTTTGTTCTTGCGACTGATGTTGCTGTTGCTGTTGCTGCTGCTGTTGATGCTGCTGCTGCTGCTGCTGCTGTAGTTGCTGGATCTGAGCTGGCGATTGCAGCACGAGATATCCTGGTCCAAGTAATGGATGAGGCGCATATTGATACTGCATGGAATCAAGCTCGCGGAGCAAGGACAACAGGTTGTGAGGTGGCGAGCTCGTGATGCTGCCATGTTGGCGTTTGTTGAGGCACGTACCAGTTTTGATGCATGGGGGCTGGGCGGGATAGTCCTTTGTGGCCACAGAGCGTGTTGATAACCGGTGCCGGGGGCATGACAGGAGACGGTCCGGTCGTGTAGGTGGGTGCCATTTCCGAAGCCATTGTTGACACACTGGATGCCGACCACGGCTGATGGGTCGTCCATATTCCCTTGTTCCTCCGCATGCCGATGATCAGCAACATGACCAACTGCATGAACCGAATCCAGGTATTTCCGAGCGCGTCGACCAGGTTCCACCATCCAGGGTTTTCCGCAGCAGGAAGAATCCACTGGGCATACAGCACAAGAAAGAACGTCCAACGAACAAAGTCCAGAATGGTTATGGTGAGATAGAGAATGGCCACCTGATATATTCAAGACGACAAGATGATTTGGTTAGTTCAACTCACCACAAAAGAACCGTGGAAGCAACATGACCAGGAGGAGAACATACATGTCGCGTCTTGACGCCGGCCTTGTGCCTGTGCATGACAAATGACGCGTAGGCGACTTGGGCGATGGAGACGACCCACGAAGGAATGTAAAAAGCCGCCCTGATCTTGCCCACGACCTTCAACGACTGTGTGAGCTGCGCATAGCTCGAATTACTCTCCGAGCTGTTCCAGTACGCCACCCAAGCTGACACTGGTTGTCCGAAGTAGGAGAGTACAAGCGAGATCATGAAAATAGTGGTGACGTAAGCTGCGTAGCGCAGCCGGAGTTGGTAAGGCGAGGATTGACGATCCAGTGAGAACATGAGTCCGTTTCCAAGTTCTACGAGAATGATGACGAAGAGAATGTCGACGAGGTGTTCGAAGAGGTTGCCAGTGAAGCTGAGATATCTCTCTGACCGGATAATACGACTGATGTCATCGTGGGTGTGATTGGCGGTGTCATAGTAGCCTTCATCGTTTTGCCATGAGAATAGAACAACGTTCAGAATGTCGGCTGCTATGATGCATGAGATGGAACTATACATGTGTGGTCAGTTGATTGAGTCGGGAATCGTCCATGGTAAGACGACCCATTCATTCATCCATTGGCATGCTCATGAAGTACCCAAGTATAGCAATTAATTTTTTTGAGGCGGTGGATGAAAGCTTTTGCACATCTACTTACACCAATAGCAGCGGGTGACAGGCCTTGAGCCATGTGAAGGCTCTTCGTGCCGGGTCATTTTGACGTCTTGCCACGATCAAGGTTAATATGCCGGCCATGAGAATCGGCAAGGCCATAAACCCAGTGACGGCTGCATGGACAATAGTCCATATTGTGGCATCGTTCGCCATGACGGCGAATGCGACGCCAGGTTACAATCAATTAAGGCGTGATTCTCGCAGCCCAGACACCCATTATACTTGACAGGCAGATACCAAGCAACCAGGAGGAGAGGATGCCGTCGTCGTCGTCGGAAAACGTGGTCGCGTTGATGTAGAGGTATACGGTGGTATATGGGGGAAAATAAAAATAGAGATGGAAGGGAGTCCTGTCGTAGGATAGGCAAGGGAGCCGGGCTGACAAGCTCGTACTGCCATCAAAAGGTAGGTAGGTTATGACGGGGACGGGCAAAGGTTAATGTGGTATTGGAGGGCGGATCTGGACTAGTCATTGCGCAGAAAAGACCAGGAGGGTCAAGGGAATTCTGAAGCAGGCCGAAGCTTTCGCGTTGGAATCAGTGGCGGTCGTCGAATCTGGGTCCGACGAGGGTGAAGTGAGACAAATCCGGGGGAGGGCGGGGGCGGCGCTGCGGTGGAGGTCATGGAACAACTCTGGTCCGTATGTATGTACATGTACATATGCACGGAGTAGCAGAGCGTTGGTGAGAGAGGCATTCGACAAGGTGGCGCTCGGTGCAGCCCGAACAGGCAAGGGTGGTCTGGCACAGTGTCTTTTGATTGGCTATCCGCCATGATTATCATTTGCGAGAGCATGCCTTAGGTGGGTCCATGTCTTGCACATGTGTGTCTTTCCGCTCCTCCTCTCCTCCTTTGCTTCCAGGAGTAATTTAGTGGGTGGGCGAGCCTGAGGCGAGGAGTGAAGAGAAAAAGAAAATATGAGCAGGGGAGAAGGAAGACAAGAAGAACAATAAAAGGAAAAAAAAAAAGGGGAGCATAACAAAGACACGGACAAGAACCGGTCTTGCCCACGAGAGTATCAATTGCCTCTCAAGGCGTCGCAATGCTGCGTCCAATGATTGAACCTGTCGGCTGGATTGGATAATTGGAGACAATAACAGGTCGCGCGTCTTTCTCTCAGGCTCTTTTGATTCCCGCGAGAGACAAATGGCGTCGCACTGGCACCTGCCACCTGCCACTGGCGCTCCCACGCAAGATCGGGAAGAAGATCAAAACATGTGCAAAGGACGTCGTCACAAGTTGGCGGCGGATGTGCCGAGCGGCCTTGGGCCCTTGCAGGGCGAGGTGAGATCCGACGATCAGCGACCGCTTATCACAGCCCAACAAGGCAGAAAGAAAACCTCTGCTTTCCCACCCTTTTCGCGGAGGGCTTGAATGGTGGCGCCGTGTCCCCATCTTCCGGGCTTCGTTTGAACTCTACCGACGCGGGCGCGATGGGGTCGATGGAGACACTGGGCATGTTATGTATGCCCTAGACACAAGCCAGGTACCTCAATCTAGCAGAGAAACCCGGCTCAGCGAGGTATTCCATTGTACATGGGATTCATCACAAGCCACAAGCACACGAGGTCGCAATCATCCAATCACCCATAGTGGGGCTCCTACAGCTCCGAGCGATCATTGGCGGCCGCGTCCTGCAGCTGACGGCTTGCCGTCGACAAGGATGACGCGGCTGATGCAAAACCAGCTGCCAGTGCCGACATGCAACTTCTACGGAGAAGACGATGATCATCCCTCGTTCCGACACACCCGCGGGCATGTCTCGAAAGTTTTACACGCATGTCGCCGCCATCTTCGGATGCCGAACCTTTCTTTTCACGCCGTACATACAGACAACCGCGTCGCGTTGGCAGTTCTTGTCGACGGCACTCAAGGATAATAGCTAGCAATAGGCTTATCGATATCGTGTCTCTGCTTCGGCTCCAAAGAACATGCATATTACATAATTACGACTTTGTTGCGGGAGGAGCCAATATGCCCGTGGACGCAGGGTGATATTCGAAACAGGAATAGCCAAGACCAAAAAGTCTCAAACGTCTCATCTCCATTCCAACGCGAGCCGAGTCGCCATCGCGAGCTTGCTTGCTTGCACAAGGAAGGGCTTGGTGATTGCTAGACAACTCTGCCCTGACCTGAATGGCGGTTTTTGGGCGAGCCAAGTTTCGACTGCGACGTCGGTCGTCGGAAAACCTGGCAGCTTTTCAGTTACGGTTGGTTGCCTGTCCCGGTCTTGGCCGTTCTATTCAGAGAAACGCTACATTCCATCTACGCCGAGTATGGAAGCATAAAACGAATCACTTCACACTGGCCATCCTCGTCGGAGCTGCGAGGAATGACATCCGTACATCTTTCCTACTTGCAGTTTGGCGTCTCCAAGATCCGTCCGTGTCCAAGCTACAGAACCCGA
This sequence comes from Epichloe brachyelytri, assembly GCA_023650705.1. Lineage (NCBI taxonomy): Eukaryota > Fungi > Ascomycota > Sordariomycetes > Hypocreales > Clavicipitaceae > Epichloe > Epichloe brachyelytri. Next base: position 2,284,513 of record CP097977.1, on the reverse strand, counting down.
ATGGGGCGCATCCAGGCTGCCATCCATCAACTAACTTGCGGCCCTTCCCGGCCAGGACAGCAAGTTGACTCAAGGGCAAACTATCCCAACGTCCTCAGCTAGACCATGATCCCACCAACTGAAGCTTATTCTCACAACTAGTAAACCTTGACGGATGTTGCTTCCCACCGCGGCAACGTTTGACATCAGTAGGGCGCACGTGCGACGAAAGAAATCGTCACATTCTTGACAGGTCGTCGACGAGTCATTGACTCCCAGGGGTATGTATCGGATCTGTAGTCCGTACTGTAGATCAATTTCCAAGACCCGGTGTGGTTGAATTCGTGTTCAAACGGACGTTGCGATGTACATGTGAATGGCTACCCTGCAGTGGGGAACGTCAATTCACCCGCAAGAACCTTGCCATATCCATCACCAACATCCACGAAATCAATGCACAACAACCAACCTCCGTCTGACATGCTTGCCGAACCTCCTCACAGGGATTTCCTCCTCCGCCTCGTCCGCCGAAGGGGATCAGAGATTACTCGCAACACGGCCACGTCTCTGTTCGGCGGAAGCGCACGCTTTGCTTTTCTTCCCCCGACCTAATCTTAAAAATTCTACGCGAGGTGCGACAACAACGGTCGCCCCGGCTTCGAAGGACCTCCTTTTTATTATCATTATCATTCAGGATACCTAATTTACCCCCTTTTTGGTCGGGGAGGGTTTCGCAAGGGCGCACCACCGAACCCGGCGATTGTCCAGCGTAGATTGTGGGAATCGCGACGACTTCCGTTGTCTCGCACCTTTGCTTCCAGACGGAGCAGGAGCAGGATGGGTAGTCGTTGACGTTTGTCCGTGCAGATTGCTGTGAAAAGAACCGTCATTCCTGCTAAAGCAAGAGTAAAAGCAAGAGGAATAGCATCACGTGTTTCCCGAGCTCAACTCGCCCAAGTTATGTTCTTGATCCCTCATCATCGCGGGTGGGTAGACACGGCACTGCATCTGCACACAAACAAAGTGCGGAGCACGGGCCAATGATAGGACGAACGAAGCGATTGACCCACCCACCTTTGCAACGTGGACAATTCTATCTGGACCACCAAGTTCGTGATTCACGATTTCATCCCAAAAGCGCTGTTTGAGCCCCGCGATTGTGAAATCCATTGCTCCGTGGGTTCAACGCGCCACGAAATGCAACGCCCAGTAATACATCTCGACACAAAATGCCCGGCCAACATCATCAGTCTATGCACTTGCATCACGCAGGGACCCATTCCATTCCCCGTCCTCTGACTGATTCTCGTATCGATGGTCCGGCAAATCTATAACGTTCTCCTTGAACACGAAACCAAAGTCTTCGATGGCTTGCTCTCCCCAGATGCACCACTCAGACTGCCCAACGGCTTGCTGTCTCTGCCCGCCCGAAGCCATGCTTGCATCTTCAGCCCAGCCGTTGCGATGTCCGCTGCGACATGCCAGTTCTCTGTTCCCATATACGTAAACGTTGTCACCGTCATTGTTTTGAACATTCGGGCGTGTATCGTATTGTGGCACAGCGGTGCAATGGCGATGTTCATCCAGGCGAACACGCCGCTGAGGCATGACCACCGTTCCAATCCTGCAGCCCAAGCAAAGCCCCAGATGCGCACGAACTCGGTCTCAGTGCAGATGTGGCTGGTAGGAACCCTTTGCAGAATGGCTTTTGCCCAAATCAGTGCCGTCAGCCGGACGCAGAGATACACCATATCCGGTGGTTCATCACGCGTGGACTTGGCGCCCGTGGAATCATTTCGCCTCGTTCTTGAGAAGGCCGACGGGTCGTCGCTCTCCTGTCGCCTTCGCTTCTGTCCCGCTGAAGCGGCGGAGGAGTCGTCGTGGCCGGCGTCGGGCTCCATGAGCACTTGGTCGGGCAGTTGGCTCAGAAAGTTCAGCAAGGACGTGGCCAGTTCACTGACTGCGCGTAACTCTGCCTCACCGGGATCGTCTGGCAATTCCATGACGGCTTGAAAACCGTTCGTGTGCTATCAAGGATCTCGGATGTTGGCTTGTGCAGTCGCAGTGTTGATGACGGAATAAGAAAAGGCGGGCCATTGAAGAGCAGCGGGAGTTGAAGGAGACTTGCAACGGAACTCGGAAGGGGTCCTCAAACTCGAACCCCGGCTGTCCAAACATGAGTGGCTCTGTATCATGACACAGAGCAATGACGATGTCGTTGCTTCATCCGAACCTTAGCAAATTTATTCCCGGATAAGTCCCCAAAGGCGTCAGGAAGACGGGGACATGCTTCACGAGGATAGACTTACACTAGAGCAATTTTGCTTGTGTAACCCTGCATTCCAAGGTTTTGACATCCTCCGCGCAGCTGGATCATTCTTTAAAGCCAGCCATATGAGCATGTAGTTCCTCTGTACTACTCCAGTACCACGACGTCAGTATCAGTTGATACACGGCAAGCATGGCCGAGTCACTTATGCTCAGTGTGGGGAGCTGATGTACTCGTTCAACATGCTGGTCGTGGTGGCCTGATGAATGTGTAAAGCATCTTTGGAAGTCGTCCAGTCTCATGTAAGAAACTGGCCGTGGTGCAAAGAATGACATGCAGTACAAGCCTGTCCTGTATTGAGAATGGAACCCAATGCTTCATGAACCTGTTGTTGGGGCGTGGGCTGCCATCAAGCGAGGCTTTGAATCGGCTAAGGAGCTGCAGATCTGTTGGCAGAAATTAGCCCATTGTCACACTCGAGCCATCCATGATGCTAGCGGTCGCCAATGTATCTTACGGGTTCGAACCAGTTCTTTGTTCATTTTTGTTGGTTCCATAGGGAGGCGGTGCATCTGCTCATCCAACGATGATATGTTGCTGCTCGGCTGGCCCTGTGATAGAAGTGCTCGCACTAACTGCTTGCCGTCAATCTCCCACTCGTCTTGCACGATGCGATTGGCGACTCTGAGGCGCGTTTGCATGATGAATTGAACAAGTTCAGCGAGGGCCCTGTCTCCCAAGAGTCCCGAACTGTCACGAAACTTGACGACGAACGGCTTGTCTCCGGCCCACGACTCGTCCTTCATGGAGTATACGGGTCGCTCCCGATTTGTGAGTCGGTATGTTGTCGGCAGTGCATGTGGTTGTGTACCCGAAAGATTGTCCACAGCAGCTCCCGGGTCGACCCCTCCTCAACGTCGAGGATTGCGTCGTGGATCGAATCTAGGTCAAGATGAGAATAGAGACCACTACCGCCGGGTCGAATCCCACCGTTTTGGACCCTGGCGGCGACCCCCATGATGGTCTGTCACAGATGGCCATTCATTGTTAGTATCCCTCATGTTGAACGTGTATATACAATCGCGTCCAAGCAGACACTGTCACGCTGCGCCGAAGTACACCAATACACAGAACCAACTGACCAGCTTCTGGGGAGAATCTTACCTCTTTATCTTGGCGACACCATACTCGCAGGTAGGCTGGGGAAGCGTCGCGCACAGTTTGTACACGGATGTGTAAGCGAGCACTGGCGCGTGGCACGGTATTAGCACAAGGCATCATCTCTCATCGATGCCATCGTCGTTGACGTGACATGACTCTTCAGCAATGGCCGACCGAAATGGCGCGCAAAAGGTAGCGGAGCTGACTGAAGCTGACTGAACCTCCGTACAGTGGCCCCTTTTAAAAACCATGCTGTGCAAGGCGTTCCGTCTGATTCCCAGTCGCATCACCATCACTTGCAGGCGCGCCAGAGAGTGTCCACGTGTCCGTGTAGAACCGATGAGAGGAGAGTTTTGTGCCCAGCCGGACCAGCATACCTTTTGTTTGCGCCTTCGGCATTCCTTGCATGCTGAAGGATACCTGGTTCTGAGCACGGCGCCACGATCCGAGGATCTCGCGACAGGCTGAGCTTGGGACGGCGGCGAGGTATTATATTCGTGCATCTGCAACATGTCGGAGCCCATCTTCTCCCAGGGGCACTTGTACGGCACACACCCAAATCACCTGATGTGCGTCTGAGCGCGGGGAAATCGGACGTCCCTGCTCCGCACAAGCAAGAGGACGGGCGATGCTGAATGACGAGATGTGCAGTGAGTGAGTGGTTCAGGCTGACGCAGGCGGACTAGTTTGCCTCGGCCACGGCTGCCAGGGCTGAGGCAGGTTTATGCAAGCGATGTGCAGAGAGATCAGAGATGCGGTTTGTGCGGCGTCTGGCGGCAAATCAGACCGGAGTGACGAATGAGAAAAAGAAGCGAGGATTGCCGAATCTTTGGTGGGACCAAATGGGCGCCGACTTGAATCCAGCCCCAACAAGTGTTCCACAGGAAGGCTGAGGAGAGAAGACTACAGCGTCGCAAAATGACCCAAAATCGTAGTCCGTATACCTGGACTGGATCCTTTCCTCCCGACCCTGGGACATGAATGATTTCGTAGGATATCGGGTAGTCACATCCGGACGTTCAGGGTCAAGATCCGCGCACGCGCAGCAAACTGTATTGCATTATCACGTATTTAGCTGGCGTTGGAGTAACAAGTCACCACCATTCTAATTTTCCGAGACCACATGACCACACTTCCAGTTCTGGAGAGCCAGCATTCGACGCCGATTGTAACGATACACTTGCACTTTCAACAAATGCACCATCTAGCGATGATGGTTGCATTAATTTACCGATAGTGCTATACATAGAGTCATCCAAGAGCTCCTTGCTCCATTCCCAAACAAATTACAACCGTGCGTTCTGTCATTGTAAACTCAAAATTTACCACAATGCAAGCCCCGTGGGGTCAATAGTAACGCGAGATTCAAATTGCTGTGCTGTGTTGTTCATGAAGGCAGCCCAATAACTCCCCAACGCCGGTTTCACCGCTGCGCAGATAAAATGCATCGAATCCAGAAAAAAACAGCATGTAAGAACAAACACGGTTCGGTGTGTTCTTGTGCGGTTGTAGACGGTCTAATGCGCCCGGTACTCGGGTTTGCGAGCCATGTTGACTGGCGGGGAAGCTCGTCATCGTCCACGGGTACGGCGCAATCGATGCCTGAGAGAGACGTGACGGAGTGGGAGCCTGTGATGAGCGCCGGCGATCGCTGGCGTCAGGTAACGGCGTCTTGGGCGGCAGCGGAGGCGGTTCGATTCTCGTTGGAGGCGGCGCGACTGGATGAGAGGCGGCTGGCCGAGGATGCTCATCGAGACTCATGATGGCAATCTTGTCCGCGTCTGATGCCGCGCTACGGTATTGATTTGGTGATGGGGCTACGACTGTCAGGCGATCGGGATCGTCTCCCGTGGCTCGAGAAGCGGCCGTGTTTGGACGTGTGCGATCATGCGAACTGCGAGGCGAGCCCAACTGGTCCGGTCCGACTTGTAGACTGTCGGACCCTGATTCGAAGGAGGATCGACTTGGTGGACTTCGCGGCGGTTGCTGGAACGAGATCGGTGTATCGCCGGGAAGTTCTACTGCAAGAGGCATCTCGAAATTGGTCGCCGAAGTGGACTTGACGAGCTCCGGGATTCCCTGCTGGGCGCGTTCCCACCTGATTTTGGCCTTGAGGATCTTGGCCAGCTTGGTTGAGATGCCATGGATCATCTTCTGCTCGGTTTCGCGAGCCATGTACCGCCGCGTGCTCGTGCTGATGTCTCCCAATCGATGCCATTCATTCATTCCAAACTCGCCTACGCCGACTTCCACGTTGAGTCGGTAGTAATTCTCGACATTCACACCCCGTTTCGTCAGGTGCTCTCTCAGCATGAATTCGTGGATCTTTTCACATCCCTCAATCTTGAGATCAACCTTCTCCGTGCTTCGGAAAATTCGCCCAAAAATCCTTCGTACCATGCGTGGGAATTCGAGTCGCTGGATTTGGGGCGTCGACCGGTTCCCACACTGACAAACACGCCTATCTCACGACCGGGCCACTCGTTCACCACGGCCTCATCCAGCGCGTCGGGGGCAGGGTTGAAATTTCCGGCGCCTTCATCGTGGAAGATGGACTGGCCGATGCGAACAGGTTTGAAGGCTAGACCAATGGCGCTGGTCGCGCGACCGGCTTGCCAGATTTTACAATCAAACTCGGGTGGTGGCTCGTGTCTTGAATCATACGACCGCAACATGGCAGGAGGTGAGCCGCGCGGCGAACCTTGATATATTGCTGTCACAGCACTAGCAATCTCATGTTATTTTAGTCGCTCGCTTGAAAGGAAAGAGGAGAGAGAAAGGGCAGAGACTCTGATGGAACCTGCGACTTACGTTTTGGTTCTGTTCTCTCGTCCATCATATAATCTTGCTTGTGGATTACCATGCCTCGAGTTGAAAGCTGGTCGAGCCATCTGGGCAGATGGACTTCGAGCGCTGAAGCTGATGGTGCTCGCGTTGCTCGCGTTGCGCCTTGGACCAGCTGCGCTGGAGTACTGGGCGGCGTTCAGAGGGCTCATCAGGTCGGCATATTCTCGCCAATCATTCCCTTCCTTCTCATGTACGGTATGTTCTTGAACTGCTTGTTGTATAGCCTCCTCCAATTTGCTTGCCTTGAAGAGTGTTGACCGGTATGGAATACCGGCAATAGTCTTATCCGTTTCGAAGACCATCCGCGTCATGCGAACGTACAGCTCCTTGCATATCTCCAAGTCAAGGCGCAAGCGACCGAGCATCAGGGCGATCAAGCCGCCCGTACCAGTGCCCACGATGAGATCGAAGTGGTCGCATGGTTTAGGTATCTCGTGACGTCGGGGGCTCGTCCTGCGATCTCGACAAAGGTGCGGTGCATCAACTCCTGGATGATAATAAGCATAGAATAGCCACGCACGCCTCCTCCATCTGTGCGGTCTGTTAGTCAGTGATGTCCGGCGTGTCAGAGAGCGGGATGATGTACCTAGAGACAGGACGCGAATTGGCGGACCCTTGGTGGTATCCTTTCTGCGAACGCCGTAAGCGTCCATTTTGGACGACGAGGCTTGAAAAGCTGTCTTGGAGAACTAGTATCGGTACGAGTGAAGGATCCTTTGTTGTATTGCTTGAATGGTCGCTCAGGCTGAGGTTTTGTCGCAGCTCTTCGGGTGTGCGGTGCTGTGTTGCAAAAGAGAAAGATGTCTGATCTGTCAGCCATGCCGAAGTAAGCCTGTGTTCCTGGAGCTGGGGCGGCAACACCGGGTTCCTTTTGGACGCAGAGACAAAGTGCCCAAACTGTGACGCAACCCTGGCGCAGCGGACGTTTGTCAACTTCGCGTGGAGACAAAGGCGGGGGTGCTCACCTACTGTACAACTTTGTTTGTACAACTTTGTTTGGTACCGCCACTCAGGGTCTTGCTAGTGCTAACTCAACTGTCCCCAGCCTCGTTGAGAAAGCACTGCCAGTCGTTTCGAAAGATACGAGGCATGCGAGGCCTCCATGGATGATAGCACCGAGTATCACTGAGTATCACCCGCACTTGAGCAGGCTGACAGAAGATTGTGGTTGCATCAGTTGTTACAGTACGGAGTACGGATTACCCCATGCACAATTTGAAGCCAATTTGTTGGTGGAAGGGCGTTGCGTCATACATAATACCAGGCAGTTTCTGGTACTTGCAAGACTGTGCCACCTATTACACCAGCCAAGTTGGCAACAACCGGATGGTGACCAGGTGCAAAGTTTGGCTGCAATCCCACCGCAAGTACGGAACAGGACCAAAATAGAACCAAGCAGTACTCCGCACGTACGCGTCAAAGACTGCGACGATTGGCTGCCAACATCACGGCTTTATCAAAATGATTTTCATTCGTTTCATGAGTGGCAGGGATTTCCCCTCCTTGCGTATCGCATGGCTGGGTCTTGGCCCGTGGCTGAGCCTCGCCACATATCATCACTCTGGTAGATCGTTGCCAGAAGAACGAATCATCATGACGATAAAATGCTCATTTTGCAAAGCATCCATCACAGCGCAAACATGTCCTCAGCTCTTCTTTGCTGTACCAGAAAACGAGTCGGAGGATTTGAGGATCCAAATATTGTGCCGATGGGGATTTCGCCAACTAACTTACAAGTTGGGCAGTTTCCCAGTATTACCCGCCGCGATGAATTTGCGTCGTGCGGTTGGAGGGTGCAAGGCCAGGTCAGGCTGGTCCCACAGGGCTATTCCCGCCGCCCGGGTGGCTAGGCTGAGTGGCTCCAGAAGGTGTACATGGAAGGTAGTAGCCACATTGCCTCTGCTTCCTCGGCTATCAGCCAATGATAACGAAGCCTGACCGTGTTACTTCTAACGCTGCTACGCCCTGAAATCCTCAAGCCCTGGATTCCTCAGCCCTCACTTGCTGATGTGGTGCCAGCCTTGCGGTTTCGCCTTACACAGTCCGGCCCTCCAGCCAGCATCAAGCCAAGCCAAGCCAAGCTTGTTGGTCCACCACTTGCAGCCTCGAAACCCACTTCCTCCTGTCCCCTCTTTCAATTCTTCTGGCGCAAGCATTGAGACCAATCGATGGACTCATTAGCAGCCTTCGTCTGCAGTCGATCTTCACACTCTCTTGTCTCTGCTGCGTTGTTTGGCGTCGTACCCTCGCTGCGTGGCTCGCCGGGCCAATCCGCCTCGTCCTGACACAACCCGGCATTACCGCCTTTCCGGCTCTGGCTGTCCCAAGGCTTGTTCCACGTAGCTTCTTCCTCCTGCCTCCTCTTGCAGTCTAATATCTTTGCATGTCCTTGACCAATTCTTCGGCCGCCCTCTCCGGTGCTCATCTTGTCGATGGAACCGTCTACTAAAAAAGGAAGTTGGCTCCCAAGGTCAACGCTTCGCCGGCCCCATCACGCAGCCTCTTGCCAATCAGTACGCACACGAACCATCGGTGAGCCACGACACATATCCGCACGAGGAAATACTTATCCCCTCCCCATGCGACGACGCATTGGCATGTCCGACTGACCAGGTCATTAGCTTCCACAAAACCAACACCATGCCAATCATGACGCACCGCTTACCGAGCGACAGGACTTTGAGTCCTTCGCCAGACACCTCCAAGACGCTGCCATGCTCATCCAGCGTCAGACTGAACGACTGCCATATGGTGATGTCTCCGTGCTGCTATTGAGTTGGGAGGAAGACCGATCAGTGGACGAGGATATCACGGCCTTCGAAAATATACTACATAACAAATACAACTATGTCACACACCGATGGCAGATTCCAACCGTGCCAAACCCAAGCATAAAGCTTGGTGTACAGATGGCTTCATTTCTCGAAAATGCCCGACCGAATCACTTATTGGTCATATACTACGCTGGCCACGGATATCTTGGTGGTGAAGGTCATCTGTACTGGGCATGGTAAGTCTGCCGAAGCCAGGACAGGACGTGCACCTAAGCCATGTCTAATCTTCGATGTGTTTTTTTTTTAGCAATTCTCGGGACGATGCAGCCAAACTCAAATGGGATGGTGTCAGATGCTTGTTCGAGGATGCCCAGTCTGATATCCTGCTTTTGCTTGACAGCTGCGCCATACCCGATCCCCGACCGCTGGCAGCCATGGAATAAAACAAGGCATTGCTGCCTTTACTCCTGAACATAGACATAACTCTCGTGAGAAGGGATCCTGTTCGTTCACCACGGAAATGATTGACGCCCTACAAAGCCTGCACAACGGCCGGCCGTTCAGTGTGAACAAGTTTTACGAGGAGATTATAGCACAAAAGCAACTGCATAATGCGCATGGGGAGACCTGTGAGCATGATGCAGTCCCGGTTGCCACTTTTTTCAGTTTGACACCAGGCAAAGGCCAAGATCTCAGTCTGGCCCCTCTGCCACCAAGACCAGCCACCGAATCCCAGAACGGGACCGCCTTTGCGGATGTTCAAACCCAACCTGGCCGTGAAGATCACTTGATTGACCCAGAGTCGGTTGCAGACCTTCGATTTGACCAAACACGAATACTAGTTTGCACAACATTCGTCGGAGATGCCAGTCCAGACATGTCGTTCTTCAACCAGTGGCTTCAAAATCGACCACCGCTTGGTTCGAGGATTGCCGTCGAAGGAATGTTTTTGGGCCCGCCAACAATGCTGCTCGTTTCCATGCCCCAATCCATATGGAACGTTGTGCAGCACGACAAAGTCTGCTGTTTCCTGGGCTACATCAGCTCCCACAACATGATACACTTGTATGAGAAACTTGTAGGGCCAGCCGGTGTGCGGCCATCTGTGAAGCAGGTGGAGGACGGGAGAATACTATCGGCCGCGGGAGGAGGACTCGCAACTGGCACACCGGCCAGGAACTCCCGGGACACCGAGAATCTTGATCGAGTGAATCATTCCTCTGCTTCTCGAGACAACAACGTTCAGAGCGATGGAGCAATTCCCTTGCCCCAAAGCAGCCCGTCCCGTCCGCCACCTGGTGTCGAAGCTCTCAAGTCTAAAGATGATGTGGAGGACTCGGCCGAGATGCAGGAAGCTGCTGAGCAGCTCAAGGCTCTCAGTCATGTGCGCCACCGAAGCGACGAAGCAGCCCCGGCGGAGCGTATGCGAACCCTGCTGCCGGAGGCCATCTCGGATGTAGCACGCGAAAAAGCCAGATTGTCCCAAACAACGGGCGACTATCTGGGCAACGATCCAGCCATGCTGGTTGACATAACGACGACCCCATACTCAAAAGCGAAAGGGCCGCGGCGCTCTGTAATGAAGCAAGAGACGCACTGCAGCCATTGCAGCCATGCCCCGTTCAAGGACTTTTCGTCGCTGCGCAAGCACATCGCTGCCGCGCATACGAGGCCGTTCCCATGTGCCTTTTCTTTCGCTGGCTGCACAAGCACATTCGGCTCCAAAAATGAGTGGAAGAGACACATTGCCTCTCAGCATTTGTGCTTGCAGTATTACAGGTGCTCTGCGTGCCCTTATAGCGCCATCCACGGCAAGGGGAGTGAATTCAACCGCAAGGATCTGTTCACGCAGCACCTTCGCCGCATGCATGCTCCTTTTCAAATAAAAGAGCCATCTCCCAAGGCGACGGGCGAATCCAACTCGAATGGGAAGCATACGTCAAGGAAATGCAACAATCGTGCTTGGTGACCAGACGCCAGCCGCCGCAGCGAGCAGCGTGCTCGAAACCCGAATGCCAAAAGAGCTTCGAAGGTCCCAATGCGTGGGACGAATGGACTGAACATGTCGGAAGACATATGGAAAGGGCGAGGGCCGATATTGGGAGCTGACGGCTTGCTCACCCAATGGGCTTTGGATGAAGGAATCATCGAATCGAAAGGGGCGAAGAATATCGCCTATGTGCCGCAAATGGCCTGCTCTCGTCACACAGCAGCTCCGGTCCGCTGCTGGATGGAAAGGACTCGTTGCTGACGTCCTTTACCGATGCGTCACAGGCGAAGGACACTTCCATGACGGACACCAGACTACCGGAGAGCGAGGCTGATGACAGCCAAGCTATCATCACATGAGCATCATCCGCAGGTGGTGTTATTTTCATCCAGATGCCGAGGGTCTATTGACCGACACGAAAGCACGTTTTTTTCTCTCTCTCTTTTCTCTTTTATTCTTTATTCCTTCAAGTTATCAAGACTGAAACGAAGTAATGAAGCCATGAATAATCAATTTTGAAACTGCGAAGCACTTTTTTATTTCAAGGGCTGGGTACGGAAACAGAAAAATGAAGCACGTCGGTTGTTTGGAACAAAATTTTTTTTTTTCAATAAAAATGGTGCAATTCTCATTTCTCATCTTTGGGTCCATGGCGCAGAAAATTCTGACAAAGCAGCGGGGTTGGCACTACATTGTTAATGAATTGTTTGAAACGGCATGAGCCGAAATTACCGGAGTTCGGGGTCTCTTTCACACGACGAAGCATGTCGGCATGGGAAGGTATGGTTGTTCTTTTTCACAAAAAGACTGCTTCTCGATGAGGCAGACAATAAATATACTTTTCTGATACTCTGCGTCTCTGGAACCTGAATATTGAAGCTACTGACGGTGTGTTTATTTCTCATTTACAAGCAAGTTTTTGATGACTCGGCCATCCATTTGTATTTTTTTCATCTATTATTAAGATTGTGTCCGGGACATTTGGCCAAGGCATCACCACCATGGCGACTGAGCAGGGCACTCGTCGAAGTGAGCCGACGCGCTGACTTGCGAGGGTGGGGCAACTCGGTAGTGCCGTGCCGTGGAAAGCCCATCCCATCCCATCCGCCAAGGGGGCCACAAGCAAAGCTAACATTGAACAACCACATCGGCAACGCCTCCGCCATGGCCTTTGTTCTGCCCTTCAATCCCAACAATACCGGTCCCGCGACTAGCGACACGAGCCAGCATCCGCAGCAGCAACAGCTCCAGCATCACCACCACCCAGGCGCCATGAATGGCATCAACGGCGCCAACATGGCTGGGAGCGGCGGCGGCGGCGGCGGCGGCCCTCCCATACCCGCTGGCCCTACACCAGCCGGCCACCAAGCCGAGTTGAACTACATCTACGGCATGGTCGAGGAGCTCAGTCGACAGTTGGCCGACAACAGAAGAGTCACGGAAGACATCGTCAGCGGGCTGGGCAGAGTGCGCAACAGAGCCAAAACCCAGGGCCTGTCCAACGACGAACTACTGCTCTCAGCCGCGGCCGACCTCTCAGGTACGAAACCCCCATGACTGCACTGCATCACATCACTTTTTCCCTCTTGCTCACCTCCCCCAGCCGAAAACCAAAACCTGGATTCCCTCGTCTCCATCCTCTCGGAATCTCTCGAAAAAGCAAACTTCTCGCGCGACGCCAACGCCGCCCTCCTGTCTCAATACGCAAACGCCCTCGCCCTCATGCTCAAGCAGCTCCACGAATACAAATCCAAACACGTCACCGACGTGGCCGCCTGGCATCGTTCATACAGAAGCCAGCTCGACGAGGCGCGGCAGGAGAACAGCCGTCTGCGCGAGCAAATCTGGGAGATGCAAACGCACGCGGGGCGGGCCAACGAGAGCCTGCGCCAGTTCCGGCGGAAATACGACGACGACGAGGAGACATGGGATCGGAGGGTCGAGCACACGGCGTTGAGGCAAGAGCTGAGGTTCTGGAAGAGGATGGCCATGCCGGAGCTGGAGGATGACGATCCGTACTGGAGCGACGACGACGACGTGATTGATCTGGCGGAGAAGGAGAGGCTGAGGGAGCTGGAGCAGAGGGCTGTTCAGGAGCAGATGGAGCAGGAGGACGATGGCGATGCGGGACAACAACAACAACAACAACAGGGGCCCTCGCACTTGGCCATGATGGGGATTGCCATGCAAAGAGAAGACGCGGCTGGGCGGGCGGTGCCCGTGCCGCCTCCGAGACCATCGAGCGCAGCGTCAAGCACGGGGTCGACGGGACAGTAAAATGAGTTGAGATGATGGATGGGAATGAAAGAAATGGCTTTTGCCCGAGGAAAGCCTTGCTGGGAATATACCCTCTGCTGTACTATGCTTCCGGCCTGTTGGATTACAATCTGGTACATCAACGCTAAAATACTACACGACCCCCGGACTCTCCAGTAACTTGGCCTGACGCCCTCATCAGTTGACGTCGTTTAGTAGCCACTTTGCTCATGTCTCTGATGTCCGTCCTCGCCACCGTCCTTGGAGTCAGCAGCTGCTTGTCCTGCCTGCTTGATGCCTTGCTCATCACCACGTAGTTTGGCAAAGTATGCTTTGATGTCCTCGGCCCCAACGGCCTGGCCGCTTTCCGCGAACTGCTGGAAGAACGGCTTCAGCTGTTCCTTGAGGTGGTTGTACGCCATGACACCCTCTATGGCGCGCACACGATCGACGTTGCGAAGGGCACTCTCACCCCGTTCGAGCAGACTGCCGCTGCCGTGGGTTGAGCCGCCGTGTCGAGAAGCGCCGTCCTCGGAAATGGGCGGTTCATAAACCTCTTCTTCCTCGAGGAGTTGCGGGTGTTTCTTGTGGAGGAGTCGGTAGCAGTCTGAGCAGTGGCATAGTTGATCGCGAAAGCCATCTTTGAAAAACAGCGAGAACCGCTCGGTCGGGGCCGCGGGCAAGTTTGCCAACTTACATGCCAATGAATTGTCGCCGTCTGTCTTTGTCTTGGCGGCCGTTTGCTCTGCCGCTGCTGGCGCCTTCTCGGATGTGGCTTCTGGTTCGGACGCCTTTGGTTCTTCTGGTTCATTCTTGACGCGCTTGGCTTCGGCCGACCCTCCTCAGGATCGTCCTCGGCCTTGCGCTTTTTGGAGGCGGCATCGCCCTCTTCGGCCTTGGTTGCCTCGGTGCGCTCCGACTGTTGGAGGAGGACGGCTGGGAGGAAGCCGGACGTGCCAGCATAACGCTTGATCCACGGATTGGCATCCACACACTTGTAGCAGAGGAAGCCTTCGAAATCGTCCTCATCAGGGAATCCAGGGGGCATCGGGGCTCGTCCTCGTCCTCGTCCTCGAGTACAGCCATGTCGGCAATGTTCGCAGATGCGTCTGGTTGATCTTCGTTGGCCTCGGAAATCGTAGCCAGTCCGTTGCCGTCTGCCACGCTGGCAGAGCAATTTCTCTTGGCACCTTCCATCTTGTCGAACCATTTGGGCCCCATTCCCACCAAGCAGCCAGGGTGATACCAGTCTTCGCCACAGCCCCCGTCTCGAGAGTCCCCAGGCCCAGGCACTGATACATGGTGCCCTTTTGCTGAAATGGGTCGTAGTCACATTCGCACCCGCAGAAAACGTTGCGAAAGTTCTGATTGTATTTGTTATTGACGTCGGGCTGCTCCGAATGCACGCCGCCCTTGGTATTGGTCCTCTCGTTCGTTCGCAGGGTGCAAGGGCTTTCTTTGGGAATGCGCGTGGTTCCGCAATCGCAGGTAAAGTTTCGTTTTTGGAAAATCTCAACGAGGTCGTGCTCCCGTGACACTGGACTGAGCAAGCGTAGCATACGCCGGCCGGTTTCCAGGTGCCGGACTCGGACTCGGACGAGTCGGAGGGCGGCGCAGGCGCAGGGTTGCATGTCAGGCAGGCAAACACGTTCTGTCGAAGAGGCCCGAGGATTTTGGTACAACTCTCGATGCTCTGGACTATTGTTAGCAATTGTCGCAAAAGTGCGCCAGGGCATCTTTCTCTCCAGTGGAGACGCTGGACGTACGTATGGCAGGGCTTCACGCGCATCAGCTTCCAGTAGCTCTTGGTCGCGGAGAAAGCTACAAACCCGTCAGTAACAACATCACCGGCGGCGGCATTGGTGCGTGTGCTTACTCGGCTGCAGTTTGAGAGTCATTCGATGCTTTCGAGTGTTGGGAAAAGCTATTGCTTCGCGCAGATGCGACTTTGTCCTGTGGCGGGTCGTTGGACATGATGCGAGCGGCTGAGTTGTAGATGTTTTGATGAAGAGGAGCCGTGAATGACAGACGCTGCTTGGTTTATTTGTCAGCCAACCAGAATACCAGAATACCAGAATACCCACCCACTCGATCAAGCTACCACTTTGCGCGTTGGTACCGTCTTGGTCTAGCGCCCGGACTAATTAACGCGTCGTCGCGTATTAGTTCGTTTGACGGTTTGACGCGAAACCCAGCTTGCCCCTTCCTTTGTCTGGTCACTTCGCTTCACACAACCCTCCATCTACTGTCTGCATTTTTTCCCCGCCAAAACGGTAGAGCAAGAGAAGAACACACGGAAATGAGGTAAGGACAATGTCATCATCACCTCTGTCATTTTTCTCCAGGTGAAAACGCTGACAATAATGCTTTCAGTTCCCCGACTTCGGCCAAGGGAGCCGGTCCACGCTCCAGTCGCAAACGTGCGAGAACTGGCGGCGACGATGCTACTTCATCAATAGGGCTTGGGTCAAGTCCCATGCCATCTTCCCCCGCCCCTTTCGACATTGCACATGGTGTAGAGGACGACGATGATGTCGACGACGAACCGGAAATCCAAGATGACATCGACGACATTGACGAAATGGCAGATGACGATGTCGACCTGTTTCGAGAGGGGTTTGAGACCGACTACCGATCTCGTCAAGACGACGCATACGAAGGTGTCGGCCTTGATGACGATGGCGATTACGACGCCATGGATATGGGAGATAGACGGAGATTGGAAGCACAGCTGGCTCGTCGTGACAGAGAAGTCGCTCGCCGGCAAAGAATCCCGGCCGCTTTCCTCCCCGGTGATGACGACGAGGGCGACATCGATCTGGCTGCACAGCCTCGTCGACGACGTCACCACTACGATGAGGACCCCGATGAAGCCATGGACGCCGACATCATGGACGAAGAGCTCTCGCTGGAAGCCCTCGGTGACGTCAAGGCCGCCAATCTCACTGAATGGGTGTCACAGCCACCGGTTCAGAGAACAGTCAAGCGTGAATTCAAAGCGTTTCTCACGTCCTACACGGATGCTTCTGGGTCTTCTGTCTACGGCAATCGCATTCGAACTCTTGGTGAGATCAACGCCGAGACCCTCGAGGTCTCTTACGAGCACCTGTCCGAAAGCAAGGCCATCTTGGCGTATTTCCTTGCCAACGCTCCTGCCGAGATACTCAAGCTCTTTGACGAGGTCGCCATGGATGTCGTTCTCCTGCACTACCCAGACTACGAGCGCATTCATTCCGAGATCCACGTGCGCATTTTTGACTTGCCCGTGCACTACACCCTTCGCCAGTTGCGGCAGTCCCATCTAAACTGCCTGGTCCGCGTCAGTGGCGTCGTCACGCGGCGCAGCGAGTCTTCCCCAGTTGAAGTACGTCAAGTTTGACTGCGGCAAGTGTGGCACCACGCTGGGGCCGTTCCAGCAAGAGTCGAATGTCGAAGTCAAGATTACCTACTGTCAAAGCTGCCAGTCCAGGGGCCCTTCACCCTCAACTCGGAGAAGACGGTGTATCGGAACTACCAGAAACTGACACTGCAAGAGTCCCCGGCACCGTTCCCGCCGGACGCCTGCCCAGAACTCGGGAAGTCATCCTGCTCTGGGATCTCATCGACAAGGCCAAGCCTGGCGAGGAGATTGAGGTCACCGGCATCTACCGCAACAACTACGATGCTCAGCTGAACAACCGAAACGGATTCCCCGTCTTCGCAACCATCTTGGAAGCGAACAATGTCATCAAGGCTCACGACCAACTGGCGGGATTCCGCATGACGGAGGAAGATGAGCACGAGATCCGCAAACTGTCACGGGACCCCAACATTGTCGACAGGATTGTCAGCTCCATGGCTCCCAGCATCTATGGCCACAATGACATCAAGACTGCGGTTGCCCTGTCGTTGTTTGGCGGCGTGGCCAAGACGACCCGGGGCCAGCATCACATCCGTGGCGACATCAACGTCCTGCTTCTCGGCGATCCAGGCACGGCCAAGTCTCAAGTGCTCAAGTATGTTGAGAAGACTGCCCACCGAGCCGTGTTCGCGACTGGCCAGGAGCCAGCGCGGTCGGTCTGACGGCCAGTGTCCGCAGAGACCCGTTGACCAGCGAGTGGACACTTGAAGGCGGTGCGCTGGTGCTGGCTGATCGCGGCACCTGTCTCATTGACGAATTCGACAAGATGAATGACCAGGACCGAACATCGATCCACGAAGCCATGGAACAGCAGACGATCTCCATTTCCAAGGCCGGTATCGTGACAACGCTGCAAGCGCGATGTGGCATCATTGCGGCCGCCAATCCTCAGGGTGGTCGTTACAATTCGACGCAGCCATTCTCAGCCAACGTGAATCTGACGGAGCCCATCCTGTCGCGTTTCGACATACTCTGCGTCGTTCGAGACACTGTGGAACCCGAGGAAGATGAGCGACTTGCTCGTTTTATCGTCGGATCGCACAGTCGCAGCCACCCCACCAGCACAGAGTCGCAAAATTCCATGCAGGTCGAGCACGACTCTGCACTGCCCGAGACACAAAGCACATCCTCATCCTCCACCAACGCGGACGGTCAAATCCCACAAGGGCTCCTGCGCAAGTACATTCTGTATTCTCGTGAGCGATGCCACCCGAAGCTGTACAACATGGACGAGGACAAGGTTGCGCGTCTCTTTGCGGATATGAGAAGGGAGTCATTGGCGACAGGTGCCTATCCCATCACCGTAAGTTTTGGCACCTTTCTGGCGTATCTCGAAACTAACATGTGTTTCCAGGTTCGTCATCTCGAAGCTATTATCCGTATCAGCGAATCCTTCTGCCGAATGCGTTTATCCGAGTACTGCTCAGCTCAGGACATTGACCGAGCCATTGCCGTCACAGTCGAAAGCTTCGTTGGAAGCCAGAAGCTCAGCTGCAAGAAGGCGCTGTCTCGTGCGTTTGCCAAGTATACTTTGACCCGGCCTGGTGCTGGTCAGAGAAGGGGTAACCCGCAGAGGCGAACTGCTGCAGCATCTGCGTGAGCCGGGGCCTTGTTGGGAATGGAGACGGGCGTTTGGGTGACGATTCTGTTCATTATTGTCGAGATGTGTCGTACGAAAATCATGCTGTATCGGGAGAGAAAATATTGGAGAGGCAATGTTGGTACATGGCGTAGTAGATAGTACACCGTCTCTGCGAATGTAGTTGAGGGTCGACTTGTTGGGCCCTGCTTTGAAGCCAACAGATAACTTCATGTTCCTCGACCAATGGCGCCGCGTTTCTCTTGGGCGCACGGCATCCGGCCTCGCCTTTATTCGCTGCCTTGTTTCTCTTTTTGTGGAGTCAGTCCCATCCATATGCCACCGATGAGAATAACCTGCTCATCGTGGTCCGGTAGAGACAAGGCTGGATGGACTCAGATGATCAGATGGCGACCCGGCGCAGGTTGTGGGAGGGCACCGACCACGTCCTGCGCATTGCTTCTTCGCTTCGCTTCGCTCGTCCATGCCCTCTCTCCGCCTCCTGGTGAATTCTTCCCCTCTTTCTCTTTCGTCTACGGCTTGTCTAAAACGCGGCCCTGAAGCCATACCTTGTTCGACATCCCCCTCGCCGGTCGTGAACTTGAATGTGTATTTCGAGGGCGCTCCAGTTTTCTCAATCAGATGAACGAATTTCTGCTCGGAATTTAAAAGAAAAAGAAGAAAACCAAGCAACATGGCAGATTGGGTACCGGCAATGGCCAATGAGCCCGTTCCGCTGCACCCCTTGGAGGAGGTTGACGACGAACATGTCATCTCACCACTTTCATCAAACAGCTCGCCGCCGTCACCGGAGTCCCGGACATGTCCGCTGCGCAATACATACAACGCTGGTGGTTACGACCTCGTCGATTCTGACCATGGCGACATGGCAGCCAGCAGCAAGGATGAATCTTCCCGCAACCTCAGACCATGTCTCGCGGTTCGACTGATGGCCTGGGAATTCCCCAGCCACAAAGCTAGCAACAGCAGCAGCCTTCCTCGCAAGCCTGTTGCGGCAGAGACACCACGGGGGAAACCGCCTAGAGGCCGCTTCATCTGGGCAACTTCCCCGTCTCAGCCACTTGCTTGACAGACTCGGCCCGCGAAAGCGGACTGGACAGGGGGCAGACCCGTCGAACGACAATCTCGCACCGAGATGCGCCTCCAACTCCTCGGGTCTCCCCAGTCCCGAGGCGGTAGGACGTTGCGCTTCTAAATCCTCAGACGTTGACATGGAGCCGGCGAGTGAGGATTTCGACGATGAGTGTTTAACCAGAAGTTCGGTACGTCGCCGTGAGAGTAACCCCCTTTCTCCCAATCCGTCTCTCTGAAGAGTTGATTCGGCGCAGTTGCTCATGTACATCAGGTGAACCACCAAGCTACTGCTGGTCCAAGCAAGATGTACAACAGAAAAGTCGGAGTATATCCCCAGGGTCATCTTTGCATTGTCCATCTACTCGACTGTGATGAGCGGCATGTGGCTGGTCGTGTCCATCATTCAGCCTCGCTATGGCCACGGCATATCCTCCCAGGGCAAACTGCAGCCGTCCACGGCAACGCTGCTCACGGCCTTGTTTGCCAAAACCATTGAACTGTCTTTCGTCACAGTCTTCATCTCCTTTCTCGGACAAGTGCTTAGCAGGCGGTCGTTTGTGAAAAGAGCCCATGGGGGCATGACTCTTGCCGAGATCACCATGCGGAACTGGATACTCCAGCCGGGATCTCTCATCACACACTTCGAAACCGTCCCGTACGCGGGTGGTCATTCCTCGGGCCCTGACGCTGACGGCGACCTCTGCCGCCATGTTCTACACCACGGCTTCCGATGCCATGGTTTCGCCAAAGCTGATGACCAAGGGCTGGGAATGGAGGGAACTGTCGGGCCCGATCGCGGCGTCTTACGCCAACGTGAATTATCTGAAAGACACCTGTCCCGATATGCTCGGCTCGATCCCGCGGATCGCGGATAACGACATAGCCTGCATGCAGATCCAGTTCTCCGGTCAGTCGCACCGCAACCTGTTCTCCTTCATGTCCACTTGGGCGGGTATCAAGGCAAATGGGACGGCGGCAGCAAAAGAATTGAGGGACAGGCCGACGGGCAAGCACTCCTCTATGAGAACACCACCATGATAGGAGCTTGGATCGAGACCGGGCACGGCAACGTGACGGCTAGCTTTGAGAAATACGGGCGTATCATCAACAACGTCACCATGGCGATGCCCCATGCCGGCGTCCACGCCGCTGCCACGTCACCGGAGAATGAGATAATGCAGCCCATCGACTTGGCCGGGGTGGGAGAGTACACGATCAGGGCGGGCGTCGTCTCGCCCGCAATCAACGTCATGTGTCAACATGGACAGGGACGAGCTCGCTCCTCTGGTTTACACCGAGTGGCCGTTCAGCAACACCACCAGCACCGGTGTCGGAACTCAGCGCATCGGCCCGAATGACTGGCAGGATTTCGTCCCCATCCTCTCAATCAAGACGGTAACCCGGAGTACCTGAACCGATCGGTGGTGGATGGAATTTTCCGCTGGGGCCCAGAATTCCGTCGACGACCGCCCGTATTCAGCATGGTATGTGTGTGCTGCGGCGTATTATTCGTTGTAGATGGGATTTACCTACCCCCGAAGCTGACTCACATGGTTGATAGTACCCGAGTGATTACAATATGGTTGCCAATTCGTCCGTGCTCGACTCCGACTCCATCTACATTCTCACCAAGAGCCACAAGATAGACAACTACACATTGTGCGAGATGCGATCTTGGGTGACCCCTATGCTCTACCGAGTTCAGAAGCTCGGGAACCGCAGGCACCAGCATGACGGCGTGGTGTGAAGATGCCCAGGACACCAATGCGTATCATCGGTCCTTTCCGCAGGGCTTCGGGGACTGGCCAGGGCCGGCAAAGGATTGGAAGGTACGTCCATTTCACATTTCACGCACAACATTCAGTCTCCCATTGGGCGGAAGAGGAAGGACGGCTGGCTGCTGACACGAGATGAGAGCAAAAATCCAGTCTGTGGCTGAAGTCTGGCGCCTGGCCCTGGACATCAACGGCGGATATCGCAACAACAACGCCACAAACGCGCGCCAACTCACGCAGCTGATTCTCGACAAGCCCAGATTCGCGCCGGATCTCCCTCACTGGCCGAGGCACTGGCCGCGTTCTGCGGCTCGACCCTGGTCGCGAGCTCCATCAGGTCGCCCTTCCAGCACTACTGGGAGTACCAGTCCACGCAGCTGACGCGCGACAAGGCCGCCTACTTCAACGCATCGCTCACCACGCAGCAGTACACGTCGGGGCACGTGCTCGGGTGGCAAAAGCTATTCTACCTGGTCCTGTCGCTCGTCTTCGTCATCAACGTCTTCTGCTTCCTGTACGCGTTGCCGAAGCCGGGTCTCGTGACCGACTTCACGGAGCCGCAGAACCTGTTCGCCCTGGCCATCAACTCGCCCCCAGCGCGCAGCTCAAGGGCAGCTGCGGAGGGGCCCGGAGAAGAGAGATCTCGTGGTCCCATGGAGGGTGGCATATGCGCCGAGCGCAAACCACTACTTCCTCGAGGAGGCGAATGAGAGGCCGTGGCGGGGAGGTATGCCCGGGAAGCTGCCACGACAGCCAGACCGGCGGGGACGATGCAAAGGGGATCAGTTATAAGAGGCTGAGCTCGGGACGAGGATGGTTGTAATCGGCAGCCTCACATCTTGGGCCTCACGGGGACCTCACGGGGACCTCACGGTGCCCGGCTTATCGCGAGACCTCGGCACTTGGCTTTGCCCTCTTCGTTATATATAGCCTCTTTTCTCGCCATGTGTGGATAGCCTAGAAAGCTGAATACATCATCACTTTCCACACCGTCTCGCATGTGCTACAGTCGGACACGGCCCGCTGGGCGTCAAACTGTCTCAGGCTGTGTAACCCAAAACAATCCCGAGGTGACCTTGGTAATAGCGGGCACGTCCTGGAGAATGAAGTGGGAACGACTTTGTGTGAAGCAGATCTGTCGCCGTGGGAACATGGGTTCCCATCCTGGTTACCACTGTCGGATCCGTCTGGTCGATTCAAACATGGCAGTCTCGTATAGCCCGGACGATAGGCCGCGACGGGGATTCCCTCTCCACAGATACCTGGATGCCTCTACCTTGGGTCCGAGGTTCTGGCGTCCCGTTTTAGGATGCATCTCAAATCTGGTCATGCTTGGATGAACGGCTTTTGCCATGGTCTTCTACTGCTTTCCATACCAAGTCCTTGTCGAGCCGGAAAGAATGAATTACGTCTCTGCAGCGCTGGGTGTCATGGCTCTTTTTATTTGTACACTGTGGGTTTCCTTTGCCAAGAGGCATTATGAAGTGAGCTACAACGGGCACTGAGCCTGTTGCGTCCATAGGTTAGATCGGCTTGGACGACATGCCGCTCACTAAAATTACATAGTCATCTAGAAGAAGACATTGCTCACGCAGTCGCACATCTTTCATGCCCAGAAGAGAAGAGAAACATGCTGTATGTTGTCCTTCAGAATAGACGCCGGGGATACCGTGCCCCACGGCAACATCTTCTTCTGGCAATTGTTCCTTTGCGCTTTTGTCCAAGGGCAGTATTGTATTGGGTTTACGTCCCTGGCAGAGGTGTACGCGATCCATGGAGACACAGAGCAATAGGAAATCTGTCTCGGCTCTGCCCAGCTCTTCAAATGTTTTGGCATCCAAGCACATCAGGTACGATTTTCGTCCACTGCTATCAAGAACCAAGGCCATAATCACACCGTCGTCTTCCTCGGCTCCACCTGGCCGCGGTATGAACATGGGCTCGCCCGGCGTGTGGCCGACTGGCCCCTTCCATATCAAAGCTTCACGGGTCTGCAAATCTGTCTTGACCAGACAGTCCATGAAAATGCTCCTTCCCCATTCCCAACCCCGTAGGCGTACCTGTAGACCTTGCCAGCTCGGTTTGGGTTGATGGTTGGCAGGTCTCCCAGTGTGGGCCCGGGATGGAAAAGACCTCCTTGGCAAGCCGGGAGTACGCGCCATCATCGTTTTGCTGCGAGTGGGCGTGCATCGTAAACTTTGGCGAACAAGCCGAGTCTGCGCTGATTTGAGCCCGCACTCGGCCAGACCCTTGGCTGCCGCTCCGTTGCGGTCCGTGAGGATGTCGTAATACAGCATGCGCATCAAGTTTGCATCTTCATATCCGACGTAGTCCATGTACAGATCCGTAACCTCGTCGCCGTTGCCGTCCTTTGACTTTTCCTCGAAAGCATTGACAGTGTGGAAGAAGAACGAAGCCGGTGTCGAAAATCGGGCCACTACTCCTCTCCCGTGACGTCGGTCGACAACCAGCCATTTGCATTCATCCTTCTTGTCAAAAGGCTTGATCGACTCAATAATGTTGCGCTCCCACAAGACTTTGAGTCCTTTCCAGCCGTAATGTGAAGTTGGAACGCAGAGAATGACGTGATTTTCTGTCAGGAAGAAGCTGTGAATGTAAGCAGGAGCCAGCTCCTTGTCCGAGATGGTTGCCAAGATGTCCGTGGTCCCCGACTTGGCATTGACTCGAAATATGCGATAGGTCGCTCTCATGCCTGGCTCCAGATTGAAGTTGAACAAGTCTCCAGTCTCGGGGTCCCTTTGGGCGTGCGCGCATGACATCGGGCCTTTGAGGTCAGGATGTAAGCTTTTCTGAGTCGCCTTCCCCAAAGGCTCCAATGTCCTTGGGTCCAGCTTTTGAAAAGTGGCATTGTCCGTGCATGCATACACGTTGGCAGGCTCTTTGCGGTGGCCTCCTGCGTGGAGTGCTTGTCCCTCAGTCCCGGCAGGTTCGGAACAACAGTAACATTGTTGTTGATTTGTCGTGGGACGAAGAGGCTCATAAACTTGGCGAACAGTCCAACGCAAGGATCGCTCCTCTGTCCAAACGAGACACCTACGCGCCATCCTCTTTTCTTGACCAGCTCTATACACTCTTCGGACTGACATCGAGACGAATAAGTCACTGAGCAAGTTTCCTTCTCGCCGGCAGTCGGTGTGATGTCGAATTTGTGGATTTGCGCGAAGCCGTCAAACCAGTGGGACACATAATGTGTTCCCCTCGATGTGTTCTCCACTACAGACTGACCAGGCCCAGTTCTATAAAATGTTCCGGCAGCCCAGGATGGAATGTTTCCCTTCACTTCAAGTTCAATGGGTCCACGATGCTCGTCAAGCCCGTCGAACTATGTCATGTATGTCAGTATATCTCAACAGATGGATTCCTCAGCGCCGGGTGACATACAGCTCCCTGATTCGGCCACGATCTCCATTCTTCGTTTTCATAATTCGTAAAAGCTTGTTGTATGTCAATCTGCTCATCATTGGCGGTGCGACGGATAACGTGAGCTTTTTCGACGGTCATCTTGTTTTCTTGGGCTCCTGTGTAGAGACTGGCCCCAAAGATTTATATTCGTCTGGGCAGGGTTAACAGTTGGCCCCGTCAAGTGTTTGTCTGGAAGACCGGAACTCGCACACGCGTCAAAGAAGAAGACCCGAATGTCAAGTAAGCAATGATGGGCTGTTCTCGAACATTTTTGCCGGGAATACTGACAGTCCCAGAGCTGACCAACACCTCCTACACCTGGCCGCCACCAGTGATGCCAGGAAACGGCCAGCATGTGGGCTTATACATGGTGACCGGGGAAGCGCTTCGGCACTCTTGGAGCCGTTGCCAAACCGCCAGGAACGGAAAAAGCCCACCAGGCAGGCCACCACCAACATATTGGCCCACATAGCGCCTTTGGCAAGCGAGTCCGGGCAAGTGGGTGAAAACAACACGACGGGTGTTGCTGTCATGGTGGGTGGGCCGCGGTCCGTCGTGTAATTTTCCACCACCTGGTGGGATAGGCCGTTGAGTGTGCTCTGAGAGCGATTCCTTTTATTCCTTTTGCCCATGGTGGGCTGGCCAGACCGTGTAAGTCAGAGAGGTCTGTGTGGAGTCATGCAAAGCAAAAATGGCATTCGAAGCATTCTCAACCACGTCAGCCTGCGGATGCTAATTTGGCTCAAGTGATGATCATGGCATCAATCGCCATCTTTCGGCCTCGCCCTCGGCCTCGCCGGAGCACAGATTTTGATCTTGTCAACGACTGGGATATTCGCGAGGAGATGGAGGGCCCACGATGAGGAGAAAAGAATAGTGCCAGATGGCAACAGCCGCCGATGCAGGGTCAAGAAAGGCCAGACCCCGTATCCAAAGTCAGGGTGTTGGATGCTGCGCCAGCTGGAGGATCCGAACAAGCCGAGGCTTGTCGGGTTGAAGATGGTCACAATTCACAAAAGAAATGCCGGACCGCACAAGACAGAGTAATTACTGCTGGCATTTAAAACGGCTTCAACGGTGATGGACGTCTGTCTGCCAGCTGGCTGGCACGGCCAAGTCGTGAGCTTCGCTTCGCTGCATCACTGATTGGCCAGCTGTCAGCCTGAAAAGGCAAGTGCCAATCCACCATGCGCGCGGGCGGGGCCTTGCTGACGACGACAGCTCGAGGTTGTCTGCCGCTGGAACACGTCTTCCTCTTCTTTGCTCCTCCACTGTTGGGATCTCGCATGATACATGTTGGCCCTGGATCATCTTGCTAGACCCACAAGATTCGCATCATCAATCCGGACCGGCCGGGGTTTGAAATGGACCCGGAACTTAAAATGTTATTCTGGCCAGGTACGTAGATGGTGTGTCATGCGGAAGGTGACGGGGAAGGAAAAGAAACATTGATAACATTCCTAGACGCCGTCATGGCTCTGCTGAAGCATTTGGATATTCGTCACGTTTCAATAGGCACACATTTTATGCACTTGATTTAATACTACACCACCCTGATATTTGCATCCGGACAGACCGTACCTGGGTGCCGTCTTATGGCCGCTACTCAGTCCCTCGAATGGCTTTTGTTGCGACCCAGAATGCTCAAGTATTCCAGTGCTGTTCGGGGTCTCTTGATGAAACGAACCAACTCAACGTCCGGGTGGAGCGACTGGGGGGGATTATGATGAGCTGATACCACATTTGATAGAAAAGCTCCGCTCTAGGAACCCAGCGTCCTGTCGATCCATTCCTGGGGAGACAGATTTCATGATCGGAGACGCTGGTTCCAGAGGACCAGATTGGTTCAAGACTTGCTGGAAAGCCTGCAAGCAATGAAGACAACAGCCCGATCCAGTTCTCCAGCAAGGTTGTCTGACCACAACACAGTGTGGGACCTGAGTGGCCCTGATTTTTTTGTCAAGGGTGAACTAAATCTCTGTCGGGCGTTTTGCGTACACTGAGCTCACTCGCTGGTTGGCAGATCCCAACTTGAACCCGTGCTCAAGATGGAAATACCCTGGGATCCGATAGAAAGTTGTCAAGATTACGCTTCCGTGCCTTTGTCATGTCTCCAAAATCCACCGCTGATGAAGTCCGCGATCGTGAACGGTTATTCGCCGGTTGGTCTGGCAATTCCGCAACCTGCCCGGCGACACGCGCCAGCAAGGCGCGCATCTTCTCCAGCTCCTGTTCCACGGGACCATTCTTGGTGACCAAATTATCCTGGACGTTGTTGTCTTCCGTCGCGGACAGAGGTTTCACGGACGCTTCCATTCTCCGCAATCGCTGCACGCGAAGTCTAAGTTGACGCCGTTGTTCCGTCAATTCAGTCAACCTCTGCACAAGTGCCTCGTATTCCTCTGCCGCGGCGGGATCGTTCTCGATGTCCTTTTCGATGGGCCACAACGTGGGAAGCGCTTCTATCGAATCGTCCGCCACTACAGCCATCGCATTAGTGTCTGATTCATTCTCGCCTCGGTGCACTACGCGTCAAGTCGTACCGAAATCCAGCTCCTTCCCAATGGTGCTCTCCGACTCCTTCAGCCCTCTCACTCGGTCCTCCGCATCGCGTAGGTAAGAGTTTCTGATTTGTTCGGCGACATTGTAGCTCGCCTGGGGGTACACGCGTCGACAGTGCTGCTGAATCGTATGGTTGAGGGAGAAGAGGACGTCGTCGAGGAGTCGCGGCGGGATGGGCTGGTTGGAGGCGTCGTTGGCTCGGCGCCAGGTTCTTGACGGGCCGAGTGGTTGCGAGAGGAGGTTGGTCTGGGCGGTGATGAAGGCTTCCTTGAGAGAGGGGACGGTTGGAGGGCGCTGTCATGTTTTGCTTTTGTGCGCGCACTCTGGAAGCACGAGATGTAAGAGTTGTGTCGCGGCTTTGAGCCAGCCGCGGTGTGGAGCCTGGCCTTGCCTGCGCGCGCGCACAACGATTTGGACACAACTCACCTGCCCTTCCAATTTTCGCGTATTTGTTCGGGGTCATTGATTCTAGCTGCATGGTGGCAAGGTTGTTGTGATGCAATGGCATTAACTCGCACGAAACAGAATAGGTTTTGCTTTTACTGCAATTTCCCCGCACGTATTTTGTATCCTCGCCAGCTGCGTGGAATACCTGCTGCAAACATTGACGTTAAAATGGAAACACCTTCCTTGAGTACCTCGGACGTCAGTCAACATGCCAAAATAACACACACAAGACACACACAATGCACAGCCTGCTCATACGCTACAGAAGGAACCGTGGAAGTTGACATGTCGAGAACCTCACAACTTGCTCTTTGACTTGAAAGGCTCGCCACCCTTGCACAACTGCTCCAAGCCCTCTCTCAGCTCGGGAGCCATCCCGGTCTTGGCCGGTCTTCCCGTCGCCCTTTCTACAAAGACATGTATGAAGTCACATACAGCCTTGACATCCGGTACGCCCTTTTCGAAGAGCGCCAGCTCAAACGTGACGCTGGAATTGCCCAGCTTGACCACCCTCACACCAACCTCCGCAACAGAGGGTACGCAATGGAGGAGTAGTAGTCGGTGCTGGTGTGAGCAACGAGAGGGTAATGCGGCGAACTGGGGGTGTAGGTTGCAGTGTTCCATCAGATAGGCGTTGGCGGCAGAGTCGAATCTAGACATGGACATGTTGAGTCCAATGGCCCTCTGTATTTGAAACGAATCGAATGCACAGTCATGTGTCGGGATGGATCACTTACAAGAAATTGTATACAGAGTTGTTCATGTGATCATACATGTCGTTGTCGTTCCTTTGAAAGGCGAAAGATCTCTGGTTAGCCTCCCCGGCTCCGTGGCACCTCATCGCAAGCTTTCTTCGGAACAAGGGCACAGAGACTCACCACCGCGTTCGGTAATCCAAGATATAAGGGTAGTCTTCCCTTTTGCGGGTCTTCTTGTCCGCCGAAGTCATTGCCGTGATGGGGCTTCCCTAGTACGAAACGTTGAAAAAGGGGGCGACGGAGAAGTCGCAGCTGCAACCAGGTCGCCTTTGAGCTCCGGCACCAAGCACGCCAATGTCGTCGTATTGGAGGCTCCTTGACGGATGTTGGAATTACCGGGCATGTGGAAAACGAAGGGTTGAAGAGGAGTTGAAGCTCACGAGTGGAGCTCAAAGTGCCGAGGCTTTTGACGTTGAACCAATTGGATCGGCGCGGCGTAGGGTAGCACACGTTCAAAATTTCATCGACCTTTGAGAACGATTTGGGTTTGAGATCCTTGGCCCAGCTGAGGGACTTGTAACAGAGAGGCCGGCGAGAAGCACACAGCCGGCGATCTTTCGGCCGAGTGGAAAGATATCATACGGGGCTCCATGGAGCATTTGCGCGGGGACTGTTCTAGGAGCCTCCACCAATGTAAATCTGATCGTAAGCACCGGTAGTGTCATGCCATGGTATGCTGGGATCCCGTGTGCTGGTGTTCCCGTCTCCAGCAAGTGTTGGCGCAATCCAATGGACTCCACGTTCGCGGCATAGCTCAGGAAATTGGTGTGCCGATCCTGCGTTCATCACACCGCTGAAGAAGATGACAATGATCTTTGAGTCGGCAGTTCCGTTGTGCGCATATGCCAGCTGCCGACCACTGGGAAGCTGGAGAAAATGTTTCCCCCGGTACTGCAGAGCCTGTCATTTTTCTTCTTTGATGCAGTGGCCGAGGTTTAATGGACGTCCGTGGGACCGTTGGCGGTTGACTTGCTCGACACACGCTCAGTCACGTGGAGGCCGCCGATATACTCCGTACAGGAGACAAAGAAGGCGGTATACAGCTGCCTGGCTCTATGCGTACAAGAAATGGTAATGAAGCACGAGGTGTTCCTTGGGATTCGAGATGCCGGTCGCCGAACCAAGCCCAAAGAGGCAGATTCGCTGGAAAGTTCTGCCGGCTCTCTCCGCCCAGTTTTCTCCTCCTGGCTTCCAGATGCCCCCTCCCGGTGTCCAATAGGCCGCGCCTGGACGAAGCACGGCAGGGACTATTGGGGAGATTGAAAGCTGGCATCTTTTGGATCACTGATGCTAGTGAGAGCCGGATCCAGAGCCTTTGGAGCTTTACTAAAGAGAGTGGCCGCAATGGCGACCGTAGATGGCGACGTTTCAGTCGCGTCGAGCCTGGAAACGACGACAGCACCAAACAAAACATTGCCGACGGTAGACGAGACGACCAAGGAGAAGCAAGAGTCCAGAAGTCCGATGGGAAAGGAACAGAAGAAGAAGGAGACGAGTCGGTTGACCCGTTGATCACGCCAGTCGATTCCGTCTGGCCGCCGCCGTATTATTTCGAGGACGATCTACGCCGCGTACGACCTTATTACTGGACATACAATACCTATTGCAAAGAACGATGGCGTGGACGAACCTTGATAGAGATCTTCGAGTCCGAGTTTCGAGACAGACCCACCGAATACTACAGGGAAACGATGGAGAAGGGCGACATCTTCGTCAACGGAAAGCGTGTTGGGCCGGACTATGTCATCCGCAACGGCGATTTGATATCTCACACCATGCATCGTCACGAGCCTCCCGTCACTGCAGAGCCAGTGGGTATCATTCACGAGGACGATGACATGATTGTCATCAACAAACCATCAGGAGTTCCGGTCCACCCGGCAGGACGATACAAGTTCAACTCGGTTTTGGAAATCATGAAGGCGGGTCGAGGCCAGCATTTTATGCCGTACCCTTGCAATAGACTAGACCGACTGACGAGCGGCATCATGTTTGTGGCCAAGAGTGTCCAGGCGGCAGAGGCCTTGGGAAACCAGATCAAGTCGCGGACTGTGAGAAAGGAATACGTGGCGCGAGTGGCGGGCGAGTTTCCGCAAGGCGAGGTTGTCTGCGACCAACCCATCCTCACGATATCGCCAAAATTAGGCCTCAACCGGGTGCGAGCCAACGGAAAGACGGCGCGCACAGTCTTCAAGCGCCTCGCCTACTACCCACCAAAGGACAGCCGGGCCTCGAGCGCCGACGATGGCATGCGAGATGCCACCGAGGCAGGTGACGAATCCAGGGCAAGCCTTGGGTGAACAAGCGAGGATACTCCATCGTTCGATGCCTGCCCGTCACGGGACGAACGCATCAAATCAGAGTGCATCTACAGTATCTGGGGCACCCGATCCAAAATGATCCCATCTACGCAAACCAGCGGGTATGGGGCTTCAACCTCGGCCGCGAAGACGAGGATGGTACGCAGACTCCCGACGAAGACGTCATCAGCAGGCTGTCCCGGATGGGCAAAGAAGATGTGGCAGAGGCAGTGGTCTACTACGATGAAATGGTTGACAAGTACGAGAAGAAGCGCGCGGAAAGGATGACGGGCCAAGTGTGCGGCGTATGCGCGACGCCATTGTACTCTGACCCCGGAATGCATGAGCTCTCTCTATGGCTTCACAGCCTGCGGTACGAAGACGCCGACGGCGCATGGTCATACAAGAGCCCTCTTCCCAGATGGGCTCTCCCACCGGAGGGCATGACCGGGCCCACGACAGTCGGCGGGATGGAAGAGTTGGTACAGGCTGTACAGGATGAGAAGCCCGAAACCACGGCATGACCGAAGACGGCCCAAGAAAGGAAGGGTCAAGAACTGTGACAAACGAGCCAGCATTCAGCGGATGACTCTACTTTTCGTTCATCATGTCCGGGCGGTCCTTTGTAGCCGGCCGTAGTAAGCCTTGCCGTAAATGTGAGTGAGTCACCTCGGAGCCTTTGAAAGACGACGCCACATGGAATTGATGAGTTTCTCATGATGGTGCATGCCAATTCAGACAGGTGGTACGGTTCACTCTGTCATACTCCCCAGAATCACAATCACAATGCGATACATGGTCGGCTGGAACCAACGTCATGATGATCAGGCGTCCACCCGGCAGTCTTCGCCGCCGACATGGCACACCCTTTCTATGTGAAGATGGCGAAACCTGCGCTTCAGGACGACAAGACATACAACCCAAGTGAAACCACAATTTGATGCGTACCTGAGGTGTAGCCACAAACGGCAAGTGAGCGCGGACGGGAGGGACGGAATGGGCATGGATGGATGGGATCATCCAAAGTCGCATTTGATGCTGCTAGGTCCGGCGGAGGGTTCCCAATTCACCAGCTGTCGGAGCTAAGGAGCCTCAACTCGGGGGGAGGGCGTCGCCGGGTCGCCGTGTCGCCGTGTCGCCGTGCCCATGTGCACATTTCCTGTTCTTCGGAACTTTCCATTACCAAAAACATGGCGAAATCACCGATATGGAAGGCCAGGAATTCAGGCAGCTATGCCATCGCGCTATAGCAAAGCCCCAGCCGATATTCGCCAGCATTAACCTTTCACAAGGCTGTGCAGAGTCCAACCAACACCCCCTCCTTGCATGTTGCATGCCGGGAGATGCCCGTTTCTTTACCCCTGGCGAACAAAGGGAAACCTGGAAAAGTCGGCCCGCCGTAATATCAGCCAAGTACTTCCTCTATGCATCCCGTGGTTGTCTCGCTTATCCTTATTTCTGCCTTCCAACGTTATTTACGTGGGGTGGAGGGGAGGACGGAGGGGAGGGCCTGAGCCAATGGAAATTCAACCACGGGGCTGCAGGATGCGGCGGACGACGGGAGTGACTTTTTATATCATTATCATTATCATTATTATTATCATGGCAAGGCCGTTGCTAAACGGTGTAATTAGTTCGCATTGGAGGAAAGGGAATAAGTCAATCGAGATCGTTGATCGGTTTCAGCAAGATCAGCAAGAGGTTTTGTTACTTCTATTTTTCAGGTCATGCGGGCAGTGCCACCGTCCTCGCGGCCCCAGCTCAAATCAAAATCATGCATTGTAAATTGCACGTACGGAAGTGGGAATATGGGGATGTCTTGTACTGGGTACCGCATCGGGGAGATGTTCACGGGAAATGTTTGATTTTCCTCACAATTTTGTGTCGCGACGAGCTGTATGTAGCTCTGCCGCTCGACGATCTGAGACACGATTTCAACGGCGGTTCAATGTCGTGCCTGGGCGGGCAGGAGAGAAATGCCGCGGGTCCGCACCCCCATGACGACCGTCCCATCGAATCATGATGTTTACCACCACCACGGATAGACATGCATACACGGTAGGCCTGGACAAGCCATGTCGGGTGGTACTGGACACGTGATTCATGGAAGAAGAAAGAAGCAGCAATCTCTTCGATTACCGACCGATGTGATGGGGCTTGTCCCTGCAGCGATGGAAAAAGAAAAAAACTCGTCAATCAGCCTTGGGCAAGAACAGTTTCTTTCCAGAACATTTGCCGCGCCCTTCTTTTGTGGACATCCTGCGCCATTATTAACAAAGTTAGTTTTGAGCAGAGGGGGCGTGGCGTAATGCTGCCATGTGCCCATGTACATACGGCTTATTAGCCCCATGTCGCAAGTCAATGGCGTCTAGAAGTCCAACTGGCTGCTGCTGGCTCATTTTCAACTCGTTGGTCTCTGTTTCGGCAGGTCCATCGTACATGAACTGATCAAGATGAGTACGACGCCTGGCTTGTATGCGGAAGGCAGTCCAAGCGCCCTTGACGTAATCTTGGGGTTGTGGTATAAAATGCCGTCCACATTGGCTCTCGCTCGCGGATGCCGACGGATATCCAATCCATCCGTACTTGGCTTGTCTGTACCTTGTCTCATCTCGCCCTGTCGCTAGCTTCGGCTCAGGAGCGCGGGGAGCCGGTTTCGAGAAGAATATAAGGGCGTGGTCCCTCGCAGATTAGACAAATTCCCCAAAGCCGTCATTGGCACGAGGCGAAACCGCCTGCGAAACAAGAGGTGGCCCGGGCAGGTACAGCCCTGTCTCATGCCTGCTTCGTCTGGGACTGAACTGTCAGCTCCGAAGTCTTCTGTTCTTCATGTTTCTTTCGTACCTGCGCAGCGGCTGAGCACCGATTCCCGTTTTGAGGAGTGGGAAGAAGAATAAATTGCCTTCGCCTCCACGTGGGCGGCTGGCTTGCGTTGAAATAAAAACGGGGCGCCTGCGCCTTTCACGAACATCAATAGGAGCCCCCAATCGAAGAACGGTCTTTTCAGCCACACGAGCATCATTCAAACTGGACGTGGGCAAGCCAAGACAAGCCCGTGGCGCAAAGTCACCCATTGTGCTGATTAGAATTGAACCGAATCCACACACGGCTGAGCGGCTCTCGACCTCTCGAGTCTCGGGCACCGAGACAAATCGAGATGCTTTTCAAAGCTCATGCCGCGACATGTTTGAAAGTTTGGAAACAATCTGCTCGGCGGTCTGGCCGGCGACAGCGAGCTCAGTCTTGCGTGCGAGAGAGTCCTTCAGATTGATGCAGCAGGAAAGTGGTTCAAGGGGCGACACGGTTTTAGACTTGGCTTCACCTGGCGTTTACTCTGACAACTGCCAGCAGCCGCCATTGAATCCCCTGGCTGGCACAAGGGGTGAGACAGGACAAGGGGCGTGGTTATTGCGACGCCCCTCCAGCCAGGCTGTCACGACTGGTTTTGGCAAAGCGTCGAAATTCTCACCTGGGATGGCAGGGGTGTCTGGACGTCTGGAACAAGGGTTGACCCGGTACTTGCTCGCCGCACCCCACACACCTCGCCTGGCATCTTGTCATCGTTGGATCAATCAAACAGACAGAAAGCATATCTATATCAGGATGGGCCTGTCCTCTCACTCCACTCGCTGCTTTGTATCTTGCTGTGACATCTCTACTTTTACAGCATCATACCAACTCCTCTGGAAGGATATAACACGGCCGCAACGTCCCTCGACTTCTGACTGAACCATTACTCGACACAATTCTATTCACACACACACACACACACACACACACACACACACATCACGGCCATCATGACTCGATCACCATCAGCAGAGCCGGCTAAGCCATCTTCTTCCAAACGAAAGGGTAAGTAAGCCCTGGCTCACCCAGGCTCCCAGCACGTTTTCTTCGGCCTTGCTAACATGGGTACGTGTAGGTACCCGAAGCGTCTCTACCTTGACGCCCTCTCAGCTCGCTCGCAAGAGAGCTAACGACAGAGAAGCCCAGCGAGCCATTCGCGCCAGGACCAAGGAGCACATTGAGCGTCTGGAACATGAACTGGAGGAGCTTCAAGCCACCAGAGCCGGGATAAGACGGTGCAGGACCTCTTGCGCCGCAACAAAGCTCTCGAGGACGAGCTTCGTCAGTTGAAGGAGTCCATGGGTGTCTCCATCACCTCCTCCCCTACTCAGCCCCAACCGGTACGGCCTCCTCTTACCACTCTTGTCTCCCATGCCACCGACACAGCTTACTGACACCTTCTCCGCCCAGCGTATGACGACAGCTGTGGTGCCATTCCCAGTCCCAGAATGTCCCCTCTTCCCTCGGGGCCAGCCGACTACATCTCCGACTACAGCCAGACCACCCAGCAGTACGTGCCCATTCCCAACTGCGAGGCCTGGGCTTCCACGCTCCCCTCCAGTGTACCCAGCCCTTCCTCCTCCGTCAACACGGACGAGTACGGCCCGACGGCAGGCTACATACCAACCAGCGTACCGAGCAACATGATGGGCACTGCCGGTATGGGCCTCGGCGATGGCAAGAATATCAAGATGGAGTACGAAGACGTGCACAGCATAATGGCCGCTCAGGGCTACATACACCATGGTCAACATCACCAGCAGCAGCAGCAGCAGCAGCAGCATCAACAACAACAACAGCGACCCCAAAACTGGAACATGTACCCTGGCATGTACTATGGCAGTAACCAAAACGTCGCCTGCGTTACTCGATGAGCTTTCTGACACACAATACGAGAGCCACAGCACAGGCTGCTGCTGACCTCGACATCTGCCCTGCTCATAGTCTGCAAACGACGATTCGAGAGAAGAGAAGGCGATGCCAAACCACGCAAAGCTGCCGAGCCACAACCAGCGTCGATGCATGCGCCCAAGACATGGCCACGGCCAAACCGGGTTTCGGGGTCGAATGGATGTATCAGGGGCCACACCTGCACACGCCGGTATTTTTGGCTGGCTCGAACTAGGCACTCTTCGGAAGGGAGGATGATGACAATGATGTGGCAACAACAGGCGCTAGGAGGTGCCATCTTTTCATTTTTATTCTACTTTGCGATGCACTTTGGGGCGTGCTGGAGCAATGGATTTCACGGAAACGAGGGGACTTGCATTGCATTGCGTTTCGCCTGGTGCTATTCTTGGGAGGGTTTTCTCTTTACAACATCTTGTTATATACCATGGGAATTTTGGTCTTGCTGCAAAAACTATAGACTCGGGGCAACGATACAGGATCGGGATATACGGGGAAAAGGTGCACGCGGGGCCATCTCGGAATTAGCATTTTAGCGTTTTTTTATTGTTTATTATTTTATTTCATCCTCGACTCTAAAAGTGCAGATTGATGACTGTCAAATGCCCTTTGCCAACACCGGCGTTGTCCTGCGCGCCACGCGGGAAACGGCGCCATTGTTTCCCATTTGTCAAGCAGCCCTACTTGCAACGTGGTAGATGGCTGCACACGGCGGGATTCCGAGGCACCGGCAGACGGAGACTGTCCGCCAGGCCGTGCCGGGCATTGCCTGCGCGGCATCTTCCGCAAGACCCGGCATCGTGTCGCAGTGGCAGAGTTTCGACGTCGGGGTTGCTGTTTGGGGTTTCATTTCTGCCAATCCAGCGCCCTCGCTCCCCAGCCAATCAATCGTTGGACGCCTCGCGCCAACGTACCGTGGATCTACGTCCGTAAAGGCAGATCACCATGCGAAATGGCATATGCAGAGCCAGACCCCGTCCAGAGGGCCGTGCTCGCCCAATTCGAGGCCGCTCTGTCAAATGGAGTCTGTGCGCTCGGACAAACACCGTCATGATGAACACGAGATGGACTTGGAGTTGCTCGACAACTTTGTGCTGATAACTCCGTACACCCACCCCACCTTGACGTGGTGTCACATGACAGGCAGCCTGAGGAAGAAAGCCAGGTGCCAGGCATTCAAATCTTCAGCGATAGCCGCGAGGGGACTTGGCCAGATCTCGGCTGCCGCCCGCGTAGCACTCCCCAGCCTTTGCTCTTTTTTTCTCTGAAAACAGGCCGGCCGGACACCAATGTTATCATCGGAACATTGGAATTATTGATTTGCACCCCGGTGCGGGCAGGCGATGCGGACAAGAAAATCGAGGTCGCGGACCCATATTTCGACGAGCCCGCTGATATCGGCTGGACGTTGGGACGAAAAAGGACCTCGGGCGGGGAGCGCAGATGGGAACATGGACCAATGAGAAACAGGGGCAGGGGCAGATGAAGGGTTACTTCCATCTATGAAGTACCCCTGCTTATACCAGGCACCACCAACTCGAAGCATAGGAAACACGATTTATGTATTATCCTCCTTTCCAAGTGGGCCGTGCGCCGGCGCGCCAGACACCGGCAAAGCCGAAACAAGGATGCCCTGGGCTGCGGACGACGCATCGTAACGGGTTTCTGTTCTGGTTGAGGAGCTGCCGATTGAGTTTGGCGATCAGACAAGTTGCAGGAAGAACAATAAGTCAGCCATTTTTCTCATTGCCGCGTGGCCCAGCCTCATTTTCATGTGGATCCAAGCCTCGGACCGGGGGGAGGCGTGCGGACCAAGGATTGGCTGGAGCAGGGCGCTGTGCGGAGCAACTGGATTGGATAACGGCTTGGCTAGCGATTAGCTAATCTCTCTCGGTGGGGCGGGCGGCACGTGGCAGAGGAGGCGGGCGGGGGCGAGCGATGTGGGTTTTCTTTTTCCCGAAAATCCTCTGACGATTTGTGGTCTTTCTTTGCTTTACAAGCAACGATCAGTAAAGGATATGAACTGAAAAAAATAGCTCAAGGTACAGTGTACACGAGACTTCCTTTTCCGGCGTTGGCAGGCAGGGCTACTACGCCATCCTTGCCTCGGGGCTTGTCTCAGCCGCTAACTTTCCAGATGACAACGACAGATTGGGTGGGGGGACCAGCCAGGGGCATACGCTGACCGATGTGGGAATCATGAACCTTTTTCCGATTGAGAAAGCAAAGTCCACATCGAATCTGTGGCTTTTGAAGGGACCCTAGGTGCTGAATCGGCATGTCAACCTGTCGTCGGTTCAAGCAGATACTGCCTGCTTCACGAATGCAGGTATCTGTTTGTCGGTTTCCTTTCTCAAAGTCCGTGTCCCGAGCGTAGACAAACAGGGCGGACGGGGAGGACAGCGCAAACCTCCATTGCCGGCGCGGCAATCTGCCAGAGAGGCTTTTTGTCCGGCTCGTGATGATGTCAAATCACGTCTCGCTAATCATCCAACAGGATTGCGGGACTGACCAGAGGCTTGTTTTCCCGTGGCCCAGGGTCCTGCGTGTCATCCGTGCATGTACAAGGTAGCGTGCGTTTGTCCCGTTGCTGTGTTTAACGGGGAGATATTCGGGCTTCTGTTTCCCATCGTAGAGAACTACGAAACCCCGAGGCCCCAAGAGACCGACCTCTTTGGGAAGATCTCCGAGAGGCTTGTTGGCGATTGGCCGGCATCAGCGTGGAAGCATCGGTGGAAGCTGCGGTGGAAGCTGCATTTCATATTTCCGCGGCCGCTCCCCAAGACAGCCTCAGCTTGACGGCGACGAGGCTCGAAATAACTGACCACAGTCATGTTCTTGCGGACAACTTTCCGTCGTGCCCTCGACGAAATGTCTGGCATGTTCCCCTCGGCAGCCTTGTCCGCATTCATCGATATCGCGGGGCTGAAGGACCAACAATGAAAACGAGACATGAAACGTTGGAGCTACAACAGAGGCAAAGTTCCAGATTGAAACACACCCGGGCCTGCCTTTTCGAAGCTGCACAAAAGGTAACGCCCTGCTCTGGTTGCGTCATGCCTCCTCCGAGCCCTTTCCATCAAGTTCAGCCACACGGCTAGGAACCCGTTCCGGTGTTGGCCCCGGCTATCGTCTCTATGAGCGGGGTGGTGGACACGGGTAAACAAATCTTTACGGAGTACGTGTTTGTACGGACGGTGGTCGAATACCCACAGAGTCATGGCCCGATCAGCATTCATGACGTTTTCTCAATTGCCGCCCGCAACCCCGTCACTGTGTGTTGCAATAGCCGCAGCGGTGCATTTGCATCGTCTGGTGCAAGAACAAGTGGCTAACACGCACACGATAGTGGGTTGGGTTTGCCCCGGTATCACGCAAGAGTACGTCTCGGAGGCGCCAGATCAGTGGCAGAAGCGTCTGGTCCGTTGGACGAGACTGGTCGAGCCCGCAGCGTCACCTGGGAGTGTGCCGTCAAGGGAACCAAAGCTGAGAAGACACCGGAACACTACGGGATGGATCGCCTTCGCAGATGGGCTGGGCCATAACGGCAAGGATCCTCGTTGTCTGCGTCTGTGAACTTGATCGCGATACGGTGCGGCTCCCGGAAGTCCTCCAATACGGACAGGGCTTGACTTCGGCCCCAGGTGTGCGGATCGTGAGAGGGGCAGTTCAAGAGCCCATGTCTGTTGCTATCTGGCACAGACGTGGTGTGTAGATCGGAAAATGAAGACGTGACTCTAAATCATATCAGCCGACTATCAAGTCCCCGGAAGAAGGGGGCGTGAGAATGCGGCTCGGAAAATAAAAAGACAGGGCCTGGACCGTTTTGCGGCCACGGGGTACTGTACGTTTGTTCAGTTGTCCTGTGGCCCCAGCATCGAGGAGCTGGAGAGCGCGTTTGTGAAGCCTTTGATGTGGCTCATGTTACATCACTGCTTCCGGCTCATGTCGGAGATCTTGGCGATTTGTGCTCCCGGCCTCCCAAGTCTCGGGGCGGCTGGTGTAGGAAAAGTCTCTCGAGAGCTGTGGTTTCGTCGCTTTTCGCTAGCCAGCTGACCCTGAAAATGTCAATGGCTGTTCAAAGAGCTGTCAGGTTAGTCACTTTTCGCAGCCAGCTGACCTTGGTATAGTTGTCAATAGCCTGGGTGGCAGTCACGGCTCACTTGCTTCGGAGTCAGACAGGTGTGCCAACGAGGCAGCATCATGTCCCAGACGTGACTTTTTCTTTCATCTACAACGTAATGGAATTCATGGACAAGAAATTGGCTGCGAGGACGGCTTGACAAACGCTGCCAAATGTGGGTTAGACGGGCTTGTCGAATGTGGAATACAAGTTCATATGCAACCGATGCTGGTGACTGTTGGAGCATGTTAACGTAGAACGACAAAAGCAAGCAAGTCATGTGGGTGGTAACGATTATATTCTTATATCAGGATACCAAACCCAAAAACCCTGATTCCTCCCTCCGCCCCTTTCCCAGTTTGTTCAACACCAGCCAACAAGAAGCGGCCTGCAAGGACACCCTATCGGAGGCCAGCCAGGGCCCGAAACCCCAGTCAGAAATGACCTCCTCTGGGGTGCCTTGGGGCTGAGCAAGCCGCGGGCGCTGGTCTCACGAACCCAGGTGTCGAGGGCGGCCGACAGCACACGGACAGCACGCTCCCTTTCCAAAGGGCTGCTGTTGTCAAGCGGGCCGTGCTCGAGGACGATTTCCTCGGCCTCCTCCTGGGCCAAGGCGACGGCTTTTCTGTACTTTTCCGTACTCTCCGCAGCACCCTCGGTGTCCTGCTCGATCTTCTTGACGACGTCCCTCATGGCGTCCATGTTGAGAGCGTCAAGCCGACGAAGCCTCCTGGCGAACAGCCAGTCGTCCAAGGCGATGGGCCCTTGGGTGTAGGCCTCTCTGGCCCAGTCCAGCAGGATGACCCAGGTGCGGCACAGATCCTGCTCGCCACGAGGGTCATTCTCCATGCCCGGCTTCAAGCCGACAACGACCTTCATGGCACCCTCACCGGCGGCCGGAACCTCGGCGGGGTCGACCTCTGCGCCAGAGATGAAGACGGTGGGCTCGAAAAACTCGCGGATCTTTCAAGCCTCTCACCCTTTGTCCCCCAAAAACACCGATGGAAGCCAATGTGCTCCATGATGTAAAGCTTAAAGGGCCCGCAGGTCAGCGGGACCTCTTCTTGCCCGTACAGCTTGCGCCAAATCCTTTCGCGCGGCTCTCGAGCGGGCAGCCCGGGCATATTTCCCGAGGCCTTCCGGGAGCTCGATGCCTCCCGGATGGCCCTGCGGTCCCCAAGGAGGCAAACGTTTCCGGGGCCACCGATGCAGCCTAACAAGACGACTCTAAGCCAGTGGCGACTCCGTAAGTTTGTCACCAACATGGCTTCACATCCCTTTGCCTCGCTGGCCTTGCTGGCCTCGCTGTTTTTGACCTCCTACACGGGAGCAGGAGAACCATCCTTCTTGGAGGAGGACGCGGCGGCGGCTGTTGATCCTATTTCTGTCGGATTCAGGGCAGTTAATCGACCCGTTGGTCAATCCACGCCGTGTAGCTGGCCGAGGAGGGCTAACACCGCCGTTAACCATCTGCAGCTAAGGGATATAGGGGCACCTTGGCCGCCCCTCCTCTTCGACGCTGCGGTGAAGATGTTCGAGACCCTGTCGATCAAGGAGGTCATCTGCGCCGTCTAGACCCTGTCCGCGATGGTGGACATGTTCGAGACCATCACCTTGGGATACTCTTTTGGATCATGATCCCGTCGGATATCGCACATGGGACCCATTGTGAATCAGATGGCTCAGATGGCTCAGATGGCTTGATCAACCGTCAGGCCAAAAACAGGATGCGCACCCTTGGAAGTACTGCGGCTATCACCCTTCTGCCCAACAGCAGCCGCCACTCCATCAAGCAATCCGTCGGATTCAAGGTATCCAGCGCGCCCAGAATGGCCTCGAGATGGATGACTCTAATGCGATAGACGCCTCGACTTAATCGTTTCGTTGAGTCGCTTTCTGCGGGCGTTGCCTTTTGTTCTTTAAGAAGAAAGTTTTTATCTTGCAGCTGTCGTAACGCCAAACAAACCTTTGCCAGGCTCGATGGACTTGAGGCATGACCCGATCATCTAGCGAGAATAGTTAGAACCCTTGCGAAAGTATGCTTCTGGACAGCGAGAGTACTTCCCTCGTAGGGGGACGTGGTTTATCCATGAAATTGCCCTGTAGAATTGGTCGAAAGAGGTCTGGTCAATAGACTTTTGCGCAAACCATGCCCGAGACCCTGGGACATTGAAGAGTGGCAATCTTGACAGCTTTATCGGTGGGTGATTGCCCCCGGCCCCCATCTCTTTGATGGGACGGGACCGCTGCTCATACGCCAAGTGACGTCCGCAATTGCCGTCATCGCCCCAGCGGTCTGGGTGCCCTGGCTGTTTCTGTTGTTACGGGCCATTTTTTTCGAGTGTAGGCGTTTGTGTTTTGTGAGTGGATATGTGCGTTTGTGGTGTTGTTTGGAAAGATGAGGAGGGTAAATGATAATGTGACTGATGTCGATGTCTGGTGTTGGATAAAAGAGATGATAGCCGCAGTACTTCCAAGGGTGCGCATCCTGTTTCTGGCCTGACGGTTGATCCCAGCATTTAGGAAGAGGAAGAGGAAGAGGAAGAGGGATGGAAGGAAAAAAACAAGAGCTCGCACAGAAACAAGATGCTTGTTATAGGCACAGTGAAAGCCTTACCACTGAATGTGACCAATGAATGGGACGGTGTCATCCTGCAAACGCTACACATCCGATCCCGCCTGCCAGTGAAGCAATGCCGCCCGATCCAACGGCTATGTCACGGCCAGGCGCGTCCTGGTCTGTGTTCCCCGATTGCACTAACGCGCCACTGCCGTTCTGATTTATACAACGGCCTAGGGCCTTACTTATTATAGAGACCTCCTATTTACACCTACTATATAAGCTATAGAGTTTTTATAGTATAATATAGAGAGACTAAATAAACTATAAAGATATATTATAGAGGTTAGGTATATTATAATATAGTAAGGAGGATATATATTATAGGGGATTAACTATAGTTATTTTATTTCTCTTTTCTCTTTATTTTTATTATTCTCTTAGTCTAGTTAATATAGTAAGTAAAGTATTATACCTATATTCCTATTTTTATACTATATTATAATAATAAAGATTATTTTTACCTTTTTTTATTAGGGATAATAATAACTATCTTATCTCTTTTTAATAAACTATTCTAAAACCTATAATAGTGTTTATACCTATAATAATACCTAGTAATACTAATAATATACCCTATAATTAGTTATAAAGTAAGGCTAGAACCTATATTATATATAGGGTAAGAGTGCTAACTATTCCTAGTTACTATAAATATAGATATATAAATATACTAGGTATTAATAGTAATAGAGACCTAATTATAGATATTTAGATAGAATAAGTAGTAACCTATAATAACTTCCTAAAGCTATAGTCCTAAGAATAAGAAGCTTCTATAGAAGGTATAAAGTAAGAAATTTATAA
The DNA here is from genome assembly GCA_023650705.1 of Epichloe brachyelytri. Lineage (NCBI taxonomy): Eukaryota > Fungi > Ascomycota > Sordariomycetes > Hypocreales > Clavicipitaceae > Epichloe > Epichloe brachyelytri. Next base: position 2,241,590 of record CP097977.1, on the reverse strand, counting down.
GTAAATTAATAAGGCTAGTTAGCTAGACTAATACCTATAAGTAATAGCCTAGAGTGCCTAAGTCTCCTAAATAATAATAATATAATCTAAAAGTTAATCTAAAATAAAGGTATTACTAAGATTATTAGAGAATCTTACCTTTAGAGAGAAGTACTAGTAAGTATAGTAAGTAACCTATTCTCTATAGTTAGATTTCTTAATAATAATATAGAACTACTAGTAAATACTAACTATATTACTTAGATATAAAGTAACTAAAAAGGACTTAACTAACTAAAAGTAATATAAGCTAAACTAGTAGCACTCTAGGTAAGGACTATAAACCCTAAGTATATTAATTATACTTATTTAGAAGAAGAGAAGAATAGGGTTATTAGTAACTACTAAAGCCTTATTAATAACTATCTTAAACTCACACACTGTGATAGTCTAGGCTTTGCCTAGATCCTAGCAATATAGGTGTCAATTGCACAAGTCACAGAGACTTGTACAATGCGTATTCTTTTGTGTATAGCGCAACGGAATTAGGGTCAAACCCACATAGTGGCGCAGGCACCGCGATTAGCCCTTAGGGCTAGACTATGACAATTGTACAAGTCACCTAAGGTTATAGGTTCGAACCGGCTGCGTGCAGAGAAGATATTATAATAGGGTTCTTCCTAGGCTTATAGGGACAATTAGAATTAGGTCCCTAGGGATGCGCGGTATTGCTAGCTAGAGAGAGAGAGAGAGAGAGAAGAGAAGAGAAGAGAAGAGAGGTCACATAGGGAAAGAGCCTATATAATAGTCTAGGCTTTGCCTAGATCCTAGCAATATAGGTGTCAATTGCATAAGTCACAGAGACTTGTATAATGCGTATTCTTTTGTGTATGGCGTAACGGAATTGGGGTCAAACCCACATAGTGGCGCAGGCACCCGCGATTAGCCCTTAGGGCTAGACCATAACACACACTAATTAATCTAGATTAGAGACACTAGGACTAGCGTAGCACTAGCCGCTAAACGCACATCCTAATTAGCTAAGCTCCTAGACCTAGACGCACTTAATAATAGAATTAACCTTGGCCCGCCCCTTCGCAGGCAGGGAGGCAACTAGGAGCCGGTTCGTTTCTGCCATTCGTGCGTTAAGTTAACGTAGCTAAAAGATAGTCTTATTATGCTAGTCTCTGGCAGACCTAGCCCTGCCCTAGTTAAGGCCTACTACTAATACACTTCTCTTTTCTTACTCTAATTTTTAGCATATAACTTCTTAATATAGGCATTAAAATCTTTAGGGACCTAGGAGAGAGATAAATTAGCCCTAGTTTAGACCTAGACTTAACCTACTAGAGAAGCACTTATCTTTATATTACTAGTAATTTTTACTAATACCTTAGTTAGCTACTAATATTTTGCCTAATAGCTAGTAATTTTAACCTATATAATAGGTTAGTAATAGCACTAGCCTAGAGTAAATAATATTATACCTTCTTATACCTATTATTCCTAACCTAATAATTAAAGTAAGTATTAGTTATAGCCCTTACCTAGTTAGATTAGCCTTACTACTATAGTAAAACTAAAGAGAAAGCATACTAATAATATTATAATACTAATAGCCTAGAGTTTTAATAGATTATATATAGTAAGATATACACTAGAACTATTATAGTTTACTTAACTAGACTAAATTAGCATTAAAATAGGCCTAGCGCTAGAGTAAAAGAGACTTACTTATAGCTTATAATTAAGGACTTACTATAATTGCTTTAGAGTAAGTAGTTTCTTTAGATAGTATTAAAAGTGAAAGGGAATCTAGCTAGAGGGATAGGAAGACCTCCCTAGTAGATTCTATTGCGGCGGCTTCTAGATTCACTATAATACGTTGTATTCTTTAAGATAGGCAGCTTTAATAGTTAAATATAGTTAATTCCTAGCTATACGGACAATCTAATAAGCAATAAGAGGATTTTCTAAGTCCCCTTATAGACTTACTAACTATATTAGAGGAATAGGGTTGCTAGAGGGGTCTTAGGAGCTACTTTTTATTTTCCGTAAAATTCATTTATATAGGAAAAGTAAAAATCAACTTATAACTATATAATCTAGCTACCTACGTAGCCTAACTAAGCACTTTAATATATAACCCTATAAATAAAATATACCATTAAATCCAGAAAAATTTAAGGATTTAAATAGTATACGTTAGCCTTTTATATAACTACTAGTTCCCTAGTTATAGTTAATTTTAGCTTCCTATAGGGTAACCTAGTTAGCTTAGTTATATAAGCCATAGGTTAGTTGTAGGGAACGCAGGTTATAACGCTATAAGCAACGCCTGTAACTAACGTTGTAATAACGTAACTAGGCAACTAGTAGGCCTATAAAATAGTGCTATAAATAGCATTATTTTAACACTCCCTCTAGAAAAGTATAAGGTAACTAATTCAATACCTAGACATAGCTCTTTAATAAATATCTAAGTTAACTATAAATTTAATAATAGATCTAATATAATTCTAATAACTTTTTAACTAAATAGTAACCTTTTAAATTAATAACTTTTAGGTATAATTCTAGTGTTTTTATTATTTTTAGGGTTTTTAACTTTTTAGTTGATTTTATAGATTTAGGTTAGGCCTCTGTATTTATAAGACCTAATAATTAGATAAATTATTAAAATTTATTATTAGGTAGGGGCTTAGTTAAGCTATCTATAGGCATCTCTTTAGTGTTAATATAGATAACCTTAGCTATACCCTTCTATACCTTTTCTCTAGTATAGTTAAATTTTAGTAGGGTATGCTTTATTCTACTATGTAAAGCAGGGTTATTAGCGGTTATAATAGCGCCTTAGTTATCACTAAAAATTAGAACTAGAGGTGCTATAGGTAGCTTTATTTCCTTAAAAGGCTATAAAGCTACTCTAGCTCCCTAATAGCTTTACATAGGGCGTTAGATTTAGCCTCTAATGTAGATAGAGCTATTATAGTTACTTTCTTTAATTTCTAGCTAATAGGTCCTTTAGCTAGCTTATAGAGGTAAGCATAGGTTAATTTTAAGGACTTATTACTAGCGAAGTTGCTATCACAAAAACTAATAAGGGTTACAGAGGCTTTAAGATTTAATATAGTCCTAGACCTTCTATAGGTTATAGAATAACTTATAGAGCCTAGAAGGTACCTAAGTAGATGTTTAGAAGCATTTAGATATTCTATAAACAGCTTAGATAGCGCTATAGAAAGCTACTAAACCAGAAAGGCAATATTAGGTCTTATAAGGAGCATTAGGTATATAATAGTCCTTATAATACTCTAATATAGCTTGTGATTAGGGGGAAAGAGGTTTAGTTAGGTGGTCTGCCTATTTTATAATTCCTAGTTATAAAGGAATTTTAATAGGCCTAGTATCCTTTATATTAAATCTTTCTAGGGCTTTAGAAATATACTAGGACTAGTGGATAGTTAGGGTCCCTTTCTTTTAATTTCTAGTGATTTAAACGCCTAGGAAAAATTCAGCTAGCCTATAGTCTTCTATAGGATAAGCCTTATAAAGCTACTTCTTTAATCTATTAATATAGTTAAGATCCAGTCCTATTAGAAGATAGTTATCTACATAAGTTACTATATATGTAAATATAGTTAGGTTAAAAAGATAGCTAGGTTAGATATAAGGGGTGAAAGCCTAGCTTCTAAAGAAGGTCCTTTAAAACCTGCTACCACTCTCTAGAGCTTTATTTTAATCTATATAAAGCTTTTTATAGGAAAATAACCTACCTTTAAGAGAGTTTATAGCTATACTTCTTAAGTAACTTAGCTATTTTAGGCGTGGATTTGGCAAATTTAGTAAAACCATTAGGAATTTGCATATAGATAGCTTCCTTTAGTAAACTATTTAAAAGGCCCCTATAAAATTAACTTGCTTAACTTCCTAGTTATTATAAGTAGCTAGGGCTAGTAATATTCGCTAACTAGGGGAATGCTAGTTATAGCGTAGGTTTTAATATAATCTTAACCTTCTATCTACATAAAACCTTTAGCAACAAGTTAGGCCTTATACTTTAGAGGATTATTTTCTTTATCCTTCTTAAGCTTATAAATAAGCCTATTCTTTAGAACCCTCTAGCCCTTAGGGACTTAGTCTATCCCTATAAATTTAAAGGTTCTAGTAGCTAGAAGCTACTTAAATTCGCTAAATATAGTATCTATCTATTTTTAACTATCCCTACTTTTCAGGGCTTATTTCTAGGTCTTAGGGTATCTAAATTATTATTAGTAGATAATTTAGCCTTTTATTATGCCTTAAAGCATATCTCCTTAATATATAAAGATTTATTAAAATTATTAATATCTATAGAATTAGAATTAATTAAAGAATCTAAATCTAAAAACGGTTTTTAATAGCTCCCTTATTAGGGGCGCTAGAGCTTAGGCTCTCTAGGGGTAGCATAGGGGCGTTACAGGCGTTGTAGCAGTTATAATAGGCGCTGCGGGTGCTATAGGCGCTAGATTTTTAGGCTTTAGATAACTATCCTAAACCTCTAGATTATCTTGTAAGATATTAGCTTCTCCCTCTAAAGGATAGCTCCTAAAGGCTTAGGGGACCTTATAGAGCCTATATTCTCTATAATTTTAATAAAGCTAGTCTTTATAACTAACCTTTAAGAGGAATATAAATAAGATAGACACTAGAACCTAGAGTAGCTAGTAGCTAGCTAGGGATAGTCCTAGGGCTAGCTTTTAAAGCTTAGATCTCTGCTCTAGAGGTATTAGAACCTTATAATAAGACCCTATAGCCCTAATTTTTAAGAAATTAGGCTTATAGGAGGTCTTAGGCTCTAAGTTAGCTAGAAATAGCTACTTAGGGGTTAAAGGCTTAGTTATATTAGCTATAATATTAACTAAGTCTACTATGGCTAGAAGGATATAAGACTATAGATATAGGGGTAGCTTAGACTACTAAAGTGTAGCCCTAAGCTAGTCTAGGATAACCCTAATAGCCCTCTTAACTAGCCTATTCTATTTGTAAATATAGGGGTAAGAGGTGCTAAAGTAAATTCCTTTAGAAGATAACTATAACTAAAGCTTATTATTAATTTTAGTACCTCTATTAAAGTAAAGGTACCTAGGATATATATTATATTAGTGTTTTAGGGCCTTAAAGAAGCCCTTAATAGCTATATAAAGGGTCTAACCCTCTTTATTAGCTAATAAAAAGCACTATTTATACTAGGATGTTTAATTAATAAGTATAAGGACTAGGGCCTTCTTATTATATAGTATAGGGTTAATTTTAACGGTATCTCCCTCTAGAATATCTAGAACTCTAGGGGGTCCTAGATAGGTTATTTAGTAGGTCTTTAAATAGCCTTTAATTACATATAGACTATGTAGTTAAAATCCTTTTCTTTAATAGCGGAAAAATCAGGGATCCCTTTAGCTAATTTTAAAGATTTCTTTAGTAAAGGGAGGCCTATATAGCCTAATTAAATATACTAAAGAAGGGCTAAATCTAGTAACTTCTTATAACTAGAATCTAGCTTTTTAGGGCTATTATCCCCTAGCTCCCTCTATTACTAGGCCTCTTAAGAATCACAGGCCTCTAGGGGCACTAGACAGCCACTATTATCACCTAAGTTATTAGGGTATAAACCTTCTAAACCCCTATAGAAGATGCCTAACTAGGAGGAGCTTTAGTAGGACATAGGGCTAAATCTTCTTCTTCTTTAGAATCTAGTTCTTTAATTTATTAATATTCCTTAGGATTAAACGCTAGCTACGGAATTTAAACCTCTATAGGGTAGGAAAACCTAATTTAGTCTTATAGGCTCTAGGTTAATGTTATTAGTTATAATATTAAGAGCCTATAAAGGAGAGGTAGGTTAAATACTTATAGATTTTAGGAGTAGGTTGCCTTAATCTATAGAAAAAGCCGTGTTTAGTAGGTTCTAATAACCTATAGGGGCTTTTGTTAGCTAGGAATAGCTAGTCTTTAGCTAGATAACCTCCCTTTAGATAGTGAGATAACCTACTAACTAGGTTAGTATCTATACTAGGAAAATATAGGGCATCTAACAGAGCTAGAGGCCTATATTCTAGTGGATTTTTCTTAACTAGAACGTTAAAAACAGCAGTGCCTCTTCCTTTAGGATAGATAGGTCCTCCTACTGTAATTATAGGGCTAGTTTTACCTTTCTTTAGGGGTTTAAAGTCCTAAAGGAAGCTCTATTATTATAAATATAATAAGAAGAACCTATATTATATAAAAGGGAGTTTTTAACTATATTATTAGAGTAGCTAAAAGTAGGCTTACTAGTAGTGTTACTAGTAGTAAAGGCACTAGAAGTATCTAAATTAGATTTAGAATTACTACTATTATCGCTAGATTCGCTAGAATCTAATTCTTTAACATATCCTATAGCTAGAGTATAGCCTAAAGTAAAAGTAGCTTCTTTTCCTTTATCTTTATCCCTATTACTACTCTTTTCTTTTACTTTTTCTTCTTAGAGGCTTTAGAAGGGTTTAAATCCTTCTTATCCTACTCTTTAGTAATATTAGAGTCCTTCTTAGGGCTAGGATTAGAAGATTTCTTTTCCTACTCCTTAGAATTTCCCTTATTATTAGAAGCCTTATAACTAAAAGCTTTAGCTATAGGGGAGGTTTTATCCTCTATTCTTCTAATAAATCCGCTATAAAGAACTATAAATTTAAGGTATTTATAGGCAGTCCTTATGCCCTAGAAGCTCTAATAGTAAATCTTTATCTCTTAGCCTAACTAGGGAAGGTTTGCTTTAATATATTAATATAATAATTTACTTAATTAATAGGAGTAATCTCTACACTATAAAGTTATAGTCTAGCTAGTAAATTATTAAAATTAGTATTAAAAGCCTCTAAAGATCCCTTATAATTTAAAAATTTAGGAATAGTAGCTAGTGTATAGCGTACTATACTAGATTTTAGCACTCTATAAATACTACCTAATAAGGACTTTATAGGCTTCTTTAGGGATTTTTACTAATATATAGCTACTTAAGGTCCTAATTAATAACTATCTCTTAATATTATTAAAAGAATAGCTTAATTACAGTTAGCTAGATAGCTTACTAGGCTTAGATTATCTATAAATTTAGGTAATCCTAGGGCTCTAAATTAAATACTTAGGGCTTACTTTTACTAATTATAGTTTTTAGGGCCTTTTAGCTTAGCTCCTCTAGAATAGAGTAAACCTTCTTATTTAGTTCCTTTATAGTACTTATATTAAAGGTAGCTTATAAGTTACTAGAAGGTAAACTTATAGAAGTAGTTATAGTAGCTAGGTCTTCTATAGGAACGTTAGTATTTTCTTCCTTAGGTCTAGTAGAAGCCTAAAGACCTTATATAATGGTTATAGTTTATATTAATTTATCTAGAAGATTATTAATATTAGCCTTATTGTTAGTTACACAGGGTGCCTGATATCAGGTTATCGATGTTATAAGCCTCGAGAATAGTATCGTTATTAATTATCTATTCTAAGCTACTAAGGAAAGAGAGGAAAAGAGAGGGCAAAAGTAAGGGTTCTTCTCATAAGATATAAAACGCGAAGGGGCTGTGTGGGTCACGTGACCACAAGCCCTGCCCTATTATAGGCCCGCATTATAAGTCACGTGTAGGGCTTGCGCGCGCAGGCTAACCACTCTGCTAACCACATAATTACGGCTACTAAGCGTGGTTAATATTATGCGTGTTTAACACTAGAAACTCTCTTTTTAATATAACTATTAATATATAATATTAATAGGAAAAGAAGGAAAGAAATAATAGACTATATTATAGTTAATTAGGGGTATAAGAAATAAAAGAACAAAGATACCTATATAGGCATAGCGGGTAAAAGGAAGGAAAATAATAACTCACAATCTAGGGCTCCTAAATTAGGATAAGAGGGCCTCCTCTGCCTCCCCTTAGTCTACTAGATAAAATCAATCTAGCCACGCGCTAATCCTCCCTTGCTACTATAGTGCTCCTTACTATAATAGTCTTTCCTCCTCTGTACTCTATGTATATTACATAGGGATCTAAGGGACCACTATAGGCCTTCCTATAATGTTATCTGCGGTAACTATCCTCCGCGCGGGTAACCCACCCTTCTATCCAGATTGTTATCTAGTTACTTAAGATAAATTTCTTAAGGGCCTTATTTAGTAATGCCTTTATAAAGGCATTAGCTAAGTTATTACCTCTATTAATCTAATAGATCTTATAGAGCTTATAGCGCTTGTATAATTACTATAAGGCTATAATGTTAATTATTAGGCATTTCTCCTTAGTAGTGCTAAGCTTAATAAGGTATTTATATAGAGAGTATAAATCCGTATATACTATAACTAGGATTAAGGGAAGCTTTAGTTAGCCTATAATTAATCTAATTATTATTATAATTACGTGGGCTATATTAACGCCTGTGACTATACTATAGATTTCTAAGGTAAGCATGCTTTACGTAACTCTCTTGCTCTTAGTTAAGCTAAAGTGCATAATATTGCCTTTAATTATAAACTCACTATCCTTATTGTCTTCGTTAGCTAGGATTAGTACATATCCTAGCTATAATATAAGGTCCTAGTTATTAGTAAATAATCTATTTACAAAGGCATAGATCTTTACTTTAGCGAGGTTAATTAGAATAAAGGTTAGGCCTCTCTCTAGGTAGTCTATTTACTACTAGATTTAGCAGTTAAGGGCTTTAATATTCTTAACTATTAGTTCCTAATATTATATAGTAACTAAAAGATTAAAGTAAGCTTCTAGTTAATAAATTAAAGTAATATAAGCGCCCTAAGCCTACTACTTAATATACTTTTACTTTAACTAGGTTAGTGGGATTAATCTAAGCTTACTACTCTACCCTTTCTATTATAATATAATATTCCTATTACTTAGGTAATAATTCCTCTATTAAATATAAGTAAGTTATCCTCCTAAGGAATTACTTTAGCTTTATAGTAAAGGTAGTAGTAGCTAGTTAAGTTTTCTCTTTCCTAGAGAACTCCTTATCTAATAACCTAAGGGTATTATTAGTTTATATACCTATATAAGCGAATTCTAGGCTCTCTTTTATTATTATAAGTAAGCATAGGTTATATATAGAAGTCTCTATCTAGAGCTTCTCTCTGTAATACTTATAATATATTACCTACTAGTGTGTTCTAGCTTCTATAATATAATAAAGAGGTTTAATTATAATTATAATTATACCTTCTAGGTGCTAGTGGCGGATTTAGATTAGGAGCCTAGCGAGGATAACTTAGCTTAAGGCTATATATAACTAGATATAGGCTTATATAATGTTACGAATCTATATAAGATATCCTATTATAAGTAAAGAAGGAGCTATTATAAGGATAAGTTATTAACTAGCCTATTAGATTATTAGAGCTTATATTAAGATTAATTACTTCTCTTTATCCCTAAATCCTTAGATTATAAGCTATAACTTCTTATATAGTTAACTTATCTTTCCCTTTACCTTATTAATAATATAGGTATTAAAGATTCTTAGGCTATAGTGCTTCTCTTAATTAAATATAATAAACTTAAAAACACCCTATTTAATTAAAGTATTAATCTTAGTCTTAGTAAAGAGCTTAAATAGCTTCCCTAGGGTTATAATAATACCTTCCTTATATAACTAGATTATAAGGTTAAGGCTAGCCTTCTCCTTTGCTAATATAAAGGTTATAATATTAGTCTTATTAATAATAGCTAGAGAGTTCTTATAGGGTCTTCTAGGTCTTTACTTTAGTAAGATCTCTAGTCCTAGGGCTTTATATTTATCCCTAGTCTCTAGTAGCTCTCCCTTAGCCTCTATTATAATACTACTTTATATTAGAGATAGGGGTCCTTCCTATAAGGGTCCTTATAATAGGGTCTTATAGAGGTTAACCTAAAGGTCTTAGGGCCTCTTAGGAGGTTAAGCATATAGCTCTCTCTATTAATAGTAAGGAGGTTATATAGGCCTTACTACCCTTTACCTTTATGCTATACTTAGACTAATAATCTAAGTAAGAGGTTAAGGGTTATTAATATATTTAGGCTATTCCTTATTATAAGAGCTTTAGTAACCTTCTAGAGAGTGTGTAGCCTCTTAATCTCCTTTATAGCCTTTTACACTATAATTACCCGCTATAATATCTCTAGGGATAGAGGGATTTACTTATTATTTATAAATAAGCACTAAAGATAAGGAGAGTTAGAATAAGGCTATTTAGGCCTATAGTATTATTAAGGGCCTTAATAGCTATTTATAGGGCTATAGGCTTAGGGGTTGTTAGGCATTTGCATTAGATAATATTATAGGCTCTTTAGAGAGGCCTATAATATCTCTTAACCTTACTAATACTATAGTGTACTTTAATAGGAACCTCTTTAATAGAGATTAATATTAATACTATAAATTATTAGAATTCCTTACTATAGAAGTTAGTGCTAGTATTAGTAATAATCTAATTAGGGGTCCTTAGTATATATTAATCTAGTATAATCTAAGGGCCTCTTACGTTATCTTTACTAAGATATCTTTAAGGAATCTTACTATATTAAATACTATAGCTATATTAATAGTATAAAGGGTAGGGTAGCTACTATTAAGATATATAATATCTACTATTACTTTAAAGTTAAATATATATTTATCCTAGAGGGTAAATTTAAAGTAATAAGGGCTATTAGCATTTATCTAGTATTAGTAGCATACCTTTATTAGCTCTTTAATAGCTTTAATATTAATCTTATGCCCTAATTTACATAGAAGATTATAGAGTTATTAGACTAAAGGATAACTAAATTAGTAATATAAGCGCTATAATTTAACTTTAGTAAGGTAGTTTTATACTATTAACTTCTTATTTTACCCTAGTAATATCTATATATGCCCCTATTTATATATAAGGGGACCTTAATATTCCCTTATTATAGTATATTCTTAGTAGTAATAAAGTTAATCTTTAATTAGCCTATATCCCTAAGGTATATTAAGAAAGGCATACTTATAGTAACTATATAGAAAGTAATATTACTAAAGGGAGTAGGCATATTAACTAATCTAATTAAGATAACTAGTATACCTTCTCTAAACCTAATTACTACTTTGCCTACCCTTAATTTATTAAGTTAGATCTTTAGTATTATATATTATAATACTAGGAATTATAAGTAACTTACTATTAAGTATTTAGTAGCTCTAGTATCTAGTATAATACCTTAGAAGGTTTTAGAAGAGTAATAATCCCTAAGTATAAATATATAGGGTAGCTAATTAGATAGTTTATTATTAAAAGGGCTCTTCTTACTTAGGCTATATAGCGTTACTTAATTTACAAGGATTTTAATTACCTTCTAGCTATTAAAGGTAGTACTATATATAAAGAAGCTTATAAGAATTAAGCTATCTTTACCCTCTTAATTATTAGTAAATCTAAGGCCCTATATATATTAGGTAACTTTATTATTTTCTAGGGCTCTTAGGGTATTATTAGTCTTAGGTTCTCCCTTATACTAAGTAAGGAATATATTATATACTAGTAGTAAAGACTTTAAAGAGTTAATAAGGTAGTAATTCTTAAAGTATTAATATACTTTCTTATAGTTCTCTTTAGAGTGTTTTATTAACTAGTATCTCTCCTTACTATAGATATAGTATTTCTTTATATAAGGGAAGGGTCTTATACCTCTAGATCTTAATAAAGGGTATCTTAACTCTTTACCCTTACTATTATATTATTAGTTAGTCTAGAATTACTCTAGGGTATTAGCTTTACTAGGGAATTAGTGCTAATTACTAGATTCCTCTCTAATAAGGCAGATTATTATCCTTACTTACTTATAGAACTCTAATAGACCTTTAGAGGGTTAGTAATATAGCTTTTATATTTAGGAATCCTACTATAAGTATATATAATTTAATTTTAGAGTGCTTACTCTATCTAGCTAATATTAGGGATAGCTCTTTAGAGGGTTATAAGTTTCTTAATAAGATTATTAAAGTATTTAGTCTTTAACTTTTCCTTATTCTTATAAATTAACTTTTATAGTAAGGTATTATACTATTCTAGAAGGTAATACTATCTTATATCCTTAGTCTTAAACCTCTATCTTATTTAAGTAATAAGGATTAGTAAGTCTTATAGTTACCTAGGTTTTAAGAGGTTATCTAAATAGTATCTTAGAGCTTTACCCTTAAGTATAGCGTTAAATATATAGCCTACCTATTTTAGTCTAATATCTAGAATCTTATATTTCCTTTAAAATATTTAAAGCTTTAACTTAAAAATATTATAATTATTTACACTATATTATTACTCTAGTGTGTATATCTTAGCTAGATTAATAATCTACTTTAGTAATAGTCTTAAGGGTTATATTAGTTAGTTAATAGGAATAGGGTAGGGATAGTAGCTTCTTTATACTAGGGAAGGGGGATTAGGGCTTACTAGTAGTGCCCTAATAGGGTTAGGATATAAGATATAATACCTAGAGAGGACCCTTAATATATTAATATATACTCTCTTAGGGAAGATTATACCTATAGCTATATAGTTACCTTAATAGGGTAATACTTAGTAAGCTTTAGTAAGGAAGTTAAGAGGCTCTTAAGATTTAGTATTCTTAGATATCCCTTTATTAAAGAGGTTATCTAGGAAGTTACTATTTTCCTTAAGCTTCCTTTAGAATTCTATATACTTCTTCTAGGTATCTTTTACTTCTTCTTATAACTAGAAGTAAAATTCTTATTAGTTAATAACTTCTTAGAGATTCCTTATTACTATAGTAGTCTAGTTAATTATTATATATACCCTATTATTAATAAGGTAATCCCTAAGGTATCTTAGTACTAGGGTAGTATTTAGAGGAATATTTCTTAGGTTTAGTTATTAAAGTCCTAGGTAAACTCTATAAATAGTGTCCTTCTAGTTACTTTTCTTATTTTATAGTTTATAACTTTAATAAGAATATAGGCTATAAGCACTTTAGGTATTTTATTCTCTTTATTATTAAAGTTCTTAGCCTTATAAAATAAGTTTTCTATAAGGTTCTTATAGAAATACTATAGGATATATAGGAGAGGAAGGATATTTATTTTACTTTCTTTAGGCTACTTAGTTACCTTAGTAAAGCTATCTCCTATTTAGGAGCCTTTTTAACTCTTAAGGGCTTATACTAGTTCTTTTCTATTAGCTATTATAACTTATAACCCTTAGTAAGAAAGGGAATAGAGGAAATATTATATTTTTTAGGTAAGGAAAGGTAGTAGGAAAGTTTTACTTCTTAGGGGGAATAATTTATAAAGGATTATAAGGCTAGGTATTAACTTTATATATAATAGAATACACTAAGAAAAAGAATAATAAGATAAACTTTACTACTAGACTTAAACTTTTCTTTAAGGTTTAGGCTTTTATTTATTATTAGCTACTTATATACTTTAACTAAGGGACTAGGATAAACTTCTTCCTTAGTATAATTAAGGATCTTATAATAATCTAGTTACTCCTATACTTTAATAGAAAGGGCTAGATTACACTACTTCTAGGAAAGTCTCTTTTATTATTAACCTTACTAATCTATAATTTTCTATATATGTTTAGGAGTGATTATAAAGTTAACTACTAATTAGTATTAGTTATATAGGGTGCCTAATATTAGGTTATTAATATTATAAGCCTTAAGAATAGTATTATTATTAATTATCTATTCTAAGCTACTAAGGAAAGAGAGGAAAAGAGAGGGTAAAAGTAAGGGTTCTTCTTATAAGATATAAAACGCAAAGGGGCTGTGTAGGTTACGTAACTATAAGCCCTGCCCTATTATAGGCCCGCATTATAGGTTGCGTGTGGGGCTCTCGCGCGCGGGCTAACCACTCTGCTAACCACACAATTGCGGCTGCTAAGCGCGGTTAATATCATGCGTGTTCTAACACTTATTTTTTAGATAATTTTCCTTGCTATGCTTAATAAAATTATTTAAGGTCTTGCCTTAATGTTTAATTTAGCTTTATATTTATAGTTATAAAGCACTAGCCTAAATAGCTAGTTAACCTTCTATATCTATCCTATTAGGGTCCCTAGGGGGCTAGAAGGGCCTATAAAAGGTCCTAAAGGTCCTATAGTAGGGCCCTTACCCTTAAAATTAGGTAGTGCTATCTTCTAAAGATTCCTATGTAAAATCTCTAAATTTATTTCTCTTATAAATAATATACACTAGAAATTAGTTATGTTATAATCTAGTTACGCACGTAAATTATATAGCGGAGCCGTTTAAAAGGGCAGCCCTTAGGTCTAAAAAGTGGGTCTTTAGTATACGCGGGTAGAAACAGGCTAGAGAAGATTCTTAGTGAAAATTTTCTTAATACTAAAAATAATAATAGATAGGAATTGTAAATAATAAGTATTACAGGTTATATAGTGTAATGCAACGCATGTAACGAAGTGTAATAGGTTAAAAAGCCTAGTATAGGTATACTAGATGTCTAATGAATTCAAAGGATGCAGCGTATTTACTATTATAGATAATATTAAATATAATAGTCGCGATAGTAAATAGAATCACTAGATGGTTGTGGTTGTAACTAGTAGTTGCGGGTGTAGCTATAGATAAATTTTAACACTAAGGGTCTAATGTTACAATGCGTGGTGCTAGTGGATAAAAAGCTTTAAATTCTAGTGGAATTCCTTTGTAATCTAAGAGCCTATAGTGTAGTAGAGAGTAACTAGTACCTAAAAATCTAGTAGTAATCGCAGTAGAATAACGTAGTAATGTAGTAATCTATAGGCCTTCTAGGCTTATAACCTATTAAAGTAAAGGGAATCTAGCTAGAGGGATAGGAAGACCTCCTAGTAGATTCTATTGCGGTGGCTTCTAGATTTACTATAATACGTTATATTCTTTAAGATAGGTAGCTTTAATAGTTAAATATAGTTAATTCCTAGCTATATGGATAATCTAATTAGTAATAAGAGGATTTTCTAAGTCCCCTTATAGACTTACTAACTATATTAGAGAAATAGGGTTACTAGAGGGGTCTTAGGAGCTACTTTTTATTTTCTATAAAATTTATTTATATAGGAAAAGTAAAAAATTAACTTATAACTATATAATCTAGCTACCTACGTGGCCTAACTAAGCACTTTAATATATAACCTTATAAATAAAATATACTATTAAATCTAGAAAAATTTAAGGATTCGAATAGTATATATTAGCCTTTATATAACTACTAGTTCCCTAGTTATAGTTAATTTCAGCTTCCTATAGGGTAACCTAGTTGGCTTAGTTATATAAGCCGTGGGTTAGTTATGGGGAACGCAGGTCACAATGCTGCAAGCAACGCCTGTAACTAACGTTGCAACGACGCAACTAGGCAACTAGTGGGCCTATAAAATAGTGCTATAAATAGCATTATTTTAACAGATAGTGTAATAAGAGCATAGGTTCCTATATAGATTAGCGCTAGAATTACATAGAAATAGGAGCAAACCTACTAGTAACCTAAATTATAAAGAAGTTATTTTCTTAGCTATATAAGTAAGCGTATAAAACTATACTATTATTAGCTACTAAGCTAGACCTAACCTAGGATAGGGCCTATTAGTTCTTAAGAGAAAAGAGGAAAAGAACCTATAAGAAAGTGTAATATAGGAGAAAGGAAAGAGATTAGGATCCTAAGGTAAGAAGAACTTCTCTTATAATCCTTAGGGGGCTATAAGTTATTATTATAAATATAAAGATAATATATAGATATTATAAATAGATAGAAACCCTAAATATAAAATAGCGCTAAAACTAAGGTAAACCTAGATAGACTCCGTCCTTTCTCTCTAGTAATTTTAAAAACTAGGTACTCTAACTTTATAACTAGACTAGGCTAGAGAGAGGTAAAATTAGCTAAAAGTGGGGTAATAAGGGTGTTAGTAATAAAGTAATAAAAAGTAAGAAAAATATAAATTATTACGCTATATCTAAATTTACTTTATAAAGGATAGATTTAGTTAGACTAGAATAGGACTAGAGGAGGGCTAGGACCTAGGCTAAGGGGGCGGGAGAGAGGTGCTTCTATCTAAAATACTTAAATAAAGGGATAAGGCTGGCGTAAGCTAGTAATAAACACCTATAATAGGCTACACTAATAGCGGCGCTAACCTAACTTAGGGCTAGCGCTAGACTGCATAAAGACATAAGGGGTTTTTATCCTTCTAAAGGTTTTCCCTTTAACTAACTAGCAAGAGTACTAGAACTAGCTAGATAGGGCTAGCTAGCGTACATAAATAATAATAATAATAATAGAATTAACCTAACTTATGAATCCTAGAAGGGTACTATCCGCAATAAGCTCTAGTATAATGCTAACTACTATATTACTAAGAAAGCACGTGTGGCTTATATAAACTCCTACACTAAGGGTGTAGCCCGCTAATACTTAGATATAACCCACATTATAGATAGATAGCAAGTCCTTATTACTATAGAAGCTACCCTAAAGTATCTAGACTTAATTTTCCTTAACCCTAATAGGGAGCGTAAAGCTTAATAGAAGTTTACTAACCTTAGAATAATAGGTAGTGGATTTACTAAATTTAAGATAGCGTTTTTAAAGCTATATATATTAGTAGTATCTCTAAGGACTTACTTAAGGATAAATTCTTTAATAAGCTACTAGTTTCCTAGCACACTACACTAGTAGGTTACTATATAGAAGAAAACTATACCTTTAATAAACTTATAAAGAAGGCTATAGCCTATAGCGTAATTTAGAAACACACTAGCCTTATATATAGCACCCCTTTAAAAATAATATAAAAGAGGTTATACTAAAGAGAGAACCTTTTACTAATCCTAATGCTATAAATAAGAATAATAGAAAGAACACTATAGGTAAAGGATAGCAAAACTTTAGTCTATTACCCCTAGTCTTAAGAAAGTATATAATAAAGGCCTATGCTATAAATATAATAAGGAGGGGTATATTATAAGGAACTACCTAAACTAGAAAATACTAATCTTAGAGATTATAAAGGAGACCTAGGTAGTGGAACTAAATAAATTAGAAAATAAAGAGGCCTAGGAAATATAACTCCCTTTAGGCTAATAAGATTAGAAGGCACTAGTAATATTAGCATTAATAGACCTTAGTAGGTTACTAGGTAGACTATAGTTTTAGATAAATTATATAGTAAAATATAATAGATATAGACTAAAACTTAGCGCACTAATTAATATAGGAGTAGGCAGCTATGCCTTTATAAATAAAAGAATAGCGAAATTACTTAAACACTAGCTATAGGCACTATTAGAGGAACTTCTATAGAAGATCCTAATTATAGGGTTTAATAGGAAACTAGGATATATAGTATCCTAGGTCTAGGAGCCTAATTTAATTATTAATTACTAAAGAGAGAGATAATATCTAATGCTCTAACTAGATCTAGGAAAGTAAGATATTATCCTTAGCCTAAAATAGATATAGGCCTATAGTGTTATACTAGACCTATAGGAAAGGAAGATTATTTAGCTAAAGGACTAGCTAGTGTTAAGGGACTCTAAGCTACCTTAATTAATTTTATAGACTCTAAATAAGCTTTTAAAACCTTATAATATTAATACTAAGCACTAGGTAGATACAGAGTAATAAAACTAAATTATTAAGTAAGATAAAAAGCAATAATAAGATAGCTAATAAGCAACGCTAAAAAGATACTATAGAGAGGAGCCTAGAGATAGGGCGTTTACTATAAGCAGTAGTAATAAAAAGCCTGTAATCCCTATAGCGATTATTAGCGTAGCCCTATATATAATAAATACTTAGAAGAAGGAAAATAAGATTAGCGTAATTACACTATAGGAACTAGTAGCATATATTAACACACTAGAGAATCTAAAAGAGGTAGAAGACCTTTATAGGATAGAAGATAACCCTAAGGAAATCTATTAATAGGTATACATAAAGCTACTAAAGGAATACTATAACTTAGTAAATATATTCTTAAAGAAGAAGGCTAATACACTCCCTTTATAATAACCTAACTTTAATTATAAGATTAAGCTAGAGGAAGGATATAGAAAGGAGGATTTAAAGTATGCCCTTTATATAGATAGTCACTAGAGGAACTTAAGGCTATAAGAGACTACCTAATTAAGAACCTATAAAAGGGTTTTATTAAGCTAAGTAAGGTAGTATTTATAGCGCTAGTGCTATTTATAAAGAAATTAGATAGGAGCCTAAGATTTTACGTAGACTACTAAAAGCTTAACCTAATCTCTAAAAGGGATAGATATCTATTACTACTAATTAATAAGACCCTAGGGATGCTTAAGTAAGCTAATATATTCACTAAGCTAGATATTTAATAGGTATTTAATTATCTTAGAGTAAAAGAGGAAAGCAAGGATTTTATAACCTTTAGGATATAGTATAGGTAGTTTAAGTATAAAGTCCTACCCTTTAGACTATCTAGTGGCTTAGTAATATTCTAGAGGTATATAAACCATATACTAGAAGACCTTTTAGACATTACCTATATAGTGTATATAGATAATATCCTAATCTTCTTAGCTAACCTAAAGAAGCACCACTAGCATATCCGCGAAGTGCTATAAAGGCTATAGGAGGCAGGCTTATAGGTTAATATTAAGAAGTGTAAATTTAGGGTTACTAGGATAAAGTTCCTAGGGTTTATTATATCCACTAAGGGATTACTATAGACCTAGATAAGCTAAAGGTAGTGTTTAACTAGAAGCGCCTTATAAAGGTTAAAGATATCTAGTTATTTCTAGGCTTTTATGGATTTTATTAGAAGTTTATAGAGGATATAGTAAACTTACATAGCCACTATACTATCTAACCTACTAAGATACCCTATAGGACTAGACCCTAGTATATAAGGAAGCTTTTTAGAAGCTAAAGGAAGCTATAATCTTATTACCTATACTCTAGCACTATAAACTAAACTATAAGACTAAGCTAGAGATAGACTTATTAGATAGAGTAGTGTTAGGAGTGCTATTATAGAAGTCTAGTAATAAATAGCACCCTATAGTATACTACTTAAAGATAATAAATATAGTAGAGAGTAACTATAGTATTTTAGATAAGAAGCTATTAGTAATTATAAGGTATTTTAAGGAATAGAGACTAGAGCTAGTAAGCTTATAAATAAAGGTACTAATCTAGGTATATATAGATTACTATAGGTTAGAGTTTTTACTATAAAGAAGTAGCTAAATATATAATAGGTAAGATAAAGTAAAGAGCTTTTATAGTATAATTTTATTATTAAGTTTTAACTAGGGAAGGAAAATATAGCTATAGATATACTATCTAGGAAATCTAAAGACCTTAAGACCTAGAGAGAGAAGTAGCTAGCTTAGTAGGAGTAAATATTATTACTACTAATAAAGTTTATATAGCTACCCTAAGTGCTAGACCTATAGTAAGGAGAGGCCTAGGATAGGTAAGCTTAGGGTATATTCCTAACCTAGGAGATACTATAGAAAATATATATAAGATAGGAAGTATAGAGAAGTTCTAGGAGAAAATAGGCACTAAAAACTAGGAGGATAAGAATAGCTAGCTATTACACTAGGGTTAACTAGTAGTACCTAGTAAGGACTTTCTTTAGATAAGGCTAATTATAGAGGCATATCTCTAGAGGCTTATAGCTTACCTAGGAAGGAATAAGATAATAAAACTCATCTAGGAGTAGTACTAGTAGCTAAAGATATAAATAGAGATTACCTAATATATTAATAACTACTACCTATATTATAGGAACTAGGTGCCTAGGATAAGGCACTAAGGCTATTATAGCCACTACCTATGCTAAACTAGCCTTACTAGTATTTTACTATAGATTTTATAATGTTACTAAAGGATTACTATAGGTATAATATAGTGTTTATAGTAGTAAATTAACTTTTAAAGCGCTCCTATATAATAGCCTATAGTAAGAAGATAAATGCCCTATAGGCTATAAGACTATTCTTTAATAATATCTAGTAATACACTAGAACCCCTAAGTTAATTATATTAGATTAAGGTGTTGGAACACGCATGATATCAACCGCGCTTAGCAGCCGCAATTGTGCGATTAGCAGAGTGGTTAGCCTACGCACGCGAGGGCCCCACACGCAACCCACAATGCGGGCCTATAATAGGGCAGGGCTTGTGGTTACGTAAACTACACAGCCCCTTCGCGTTTTATATCTTATAAGAAAAACCCTTACTTTTACCCTCTCTTTTCCTCTTTCTTCTATAGCTTAGAATAGATCATTAATAATAATACTATTCTTAAGGCTTATAATATTAATAACCTAAATTTAAGCACCCTATATAACTAATACTAATTAGTAGTTAACTTTATAACTACTCCTAAACATATATAAAAATCATAGATTAGTAAGGTTAATAATAGAAGAGACTTTCCTAGAAGTAGTGTAATCTAGCCCTTTCTATTAAAGTATAAGAGTAACTAGATTATTATAAGATCCTTAATTATACTAAGGAAGAAGTTTATCCTAGTTCCTTAGTTAAAGTATATAAATAGCTTGTTGGAACACTGCGAATTCCCCGAATTCGCTGTGGCCAGGATGGCAAAATGCGACTAGCCGGATATGCCCCTGTTGCCCCACTATGCACTAACACATGTTTAGTCACACATCCCCTGTCGCCCTACTATACACTAATACATATTTAGTCGCATATCCCCTGTTACCCCACCTAGGCTAGCCACGT
This sequence comes from Epichloe brachyelytri, assembly GCA_023650705.1. Lineage (NCBI taxonomy): Eukaryota > Fungi > Ascomycota > Sordariomycetes > Hypocreales > Clavicipitaceae > Epichloe > Epichloe brachyelytri. The sequence goes on along the minus strand of CP097977.1, from coordinate 2,220,845 downwards.
AATTAGCCCTTAGACTAATTGCCTTATATTAACGTCTAGACCTTATCTAACTTATAATACTACAAGAGTTAGTATATTAATAGAAGACAGGCTATATCTATAGCTTTAATTCCCCCTATAAATAGATAGAAGGATATATATAAATTAATAATATCTTTAAAGATACTAGTGTACTAGTAACTTATAGTTATAGAACCTAAAAACCCTAGGTCCTCCTAACACTAATTAGTGGTTACTTAATATAACTAACTATAGAGAAGTAAGGGATTGCTTAGAAAAGGTATCTACTATAAACTATAGTCTAACGTGCTATAGGAAGAAGATATTGCCTCTATAATACTAGACTTCTAAAGGATTAAATTACTAGCCTTTATCTAATTAGGGGCTAGCGCTATAAGGATTTAATCCCGCTAACTACCTTAGAACCTTAGCTAATAAGCCTACTAACCCCCTTATTACTATTATAACTCCTTAACTAGAAGACTCCTAAGAACCTTACTCTTATCTAATAAGAGAAGAGCTTCTAGAATAAGTCTAATAATACTAGAAGAACCTCTTAACTAACTAGGACTTAATAAGTAATAATATTAACCTAGAGACTATAACTATAACTAATCTTAATAATAAGATTACTTATATAATCCTTTATTATAAAGAGTAGAAGTATAAAGACTAGGAATAATAGGAGAACTATAGATTTAACTTTAGTAACTAAAATAGAGACCTCTTTAATAAAGCTAATAAAAGTCTAACTAAAGCACTATAAGACCTTCTTTATAAATATAGTATATATATAGGAGATCTAGTAGAAGGATTACTAAAGCCCTTAAAAGAGTGCTTAAAGAAGAATAATAATCTAAATAGCCTCTAGAAAAGGTTAATAAGTAACTAACTATAGGTAGATTTAATTTAAACCTCTACCTAGAGGTAAGGCTAGTACTAATAATAAAGAACCTATAATTCTCTTTATAAGTACCTATTAACACACTAGAACTATAGCTAATAGCATTAAGCCCGCTAATTATATATACCTAGTGCTCTTAACCCTTACTACTCCTTAGATCTAAGTAAAAGCATACCTCTCACTACCTTCTATAATACCTTAAGCTTAGGAATAGTTAAATAATATAAGAAAAGTACTTAATCTAATAAAGATCTATAAAGAGAATAATAAGTATAGTAAAAAGATATTTAACTTTATTAAGCTAAAGGTTATAATACTATAAGACTAGTGCTAATAGCTTAACTTTATAGAAATAGCGCTTATAAAGGCATTTCCTATAATACTAACTAGTAATATAAAGAAGTTTTACCTTATAAATATTGCTTTAAAGTTAACTACTACCTTTATATTTAATTAAATAGTTAAGCTTATTAAATAACACTTTAAGACCCTATAAATAAATAATTCTATTAAAAGGAGTGGAATAGTATTACCTTATAAGGTACTATTATAAAGAACCTAGATAAGTTAAAGATAGAATGCCTAGATATAATAATCTAAAGCTTATAAGATATTTATAATAGACTCTTTAACCCCTTAATAATAATATAGAACTTATTAAATAGACCCTCTAAGCAGTTAGAGGCATACCTAAATATAACCTCGCTAAATTCGTAGTTAATAATACATTTAAAAACCTTATAGGTAATTTACGTAAGTTAATTAGCATTACTAAAGCCTAGAAGGAAGTAAGCTAATAGTTTAATAGTAATAATTAGAAAGATAAGGCCCTATTTACAGACTATTAATACAAATAAATAAGGGACTTTAATTATAACTATAGCTAAAGATAACTATAATAATACTATATATATAGTAAGGAAGGATACTAGTTTTCTAAGCATAGTAAAAAGAATATATAGAGGCTAAATAAAAATAGTAGAAGAATAAGAAATATAGGAATCCCCTATCTAATAGGAAATTTAGAGTATTCCTATAGGCCTATAAAGGTAATAATAATTCCTTATAGGAAGATAATAATATATCTAAAAGTAATAATGCCTAGGATATATCTAAAGTGTTTCTAGAGGAAATAAACATAGGAAAAGGCAAAATAATAATTATATAGTTCTTTATAAGCGTGGTAAACTAGATAAATAGAGAGGAGTCCTTTAGAACCTTAAGAAGGAGGCCCTCTATTATATATATTATAGGGAAGACTAGTTCTAAGCTAAATTAACTACTTATATATTAGAGGATTACTACTCTAATAAGATATTTAGAGGTATTATCCCTAATATAGGAGCGGTAGGATTCTTAACTACTAGAATTAGCTAGGTAAAGGCACTACTAAAGAAGATGCCCTTACTAATAATAAACCTAATAAACTAAGAGTAAATTATTAAATTTAGAGTAGGATTAGTAAGATTAATTAGTATCCTAAAGGTCCCTATGATTTTTAGTTAAATTACGTTCTATGTGCTTAATATAAGCACACTATTCCTATATAGCATTAATAATATAGATAATATAAATATAAAGCTTAATAACCTTAATAATATCCTAATTTAAGGAGATTAAAAAGTCCTATTATCTAGAAATAGGGATATCTATAGTAGACTCTAGAGGCCATAGAGGTAACTGCCTTTCTTCTATTAGAAAAGCAGATCTAAAGGCTTTACTAATAATTTAGTTACCTCTCTATATAGTGGCTTATAATAGTGCTATAACACGCTAGTAAAGACATAGAGAATAAGATAATTAAGAAGATTACAAATATATGCTACTACTATTAACTTAATAGGAAATTACTAGGATAATTCTAATTTACACTAAAAGATAACTATAACTTTAACTATAAGATAATTATTAATATAATATATCTTAATAGTAGCCTAGTACTCTATATTATTAACTCTATAACCTTCTTCTAGGCTGCCTACTTCCTTAAACCCTAGAAGTAAAAGGCATAAGATAACTAGAATGCGTTAAAGAATACTAGATTAATATATATCTAGGTCCTCTAGACTAGATAGTCTATAATATAAGGAAGAACTTTACTTTAAATAAATTCTAGAACTACGCATATATTATAGTAATTAATATTAATAAAGTGCCTATAGAAGTACACTAAAGTATTAGAAAGGTTAAACGCTATTATAGCCTACTATAGAGAGCTTATAATATTATTACCTAAGAGCTAGGTATAAGTATAAGTATTATAAATTATTAGAAGCTTTAAATAGCTATTAAAGCTATAAATAACTTAGTAGGATTAAATAGTTTAGTACCTACGCTACTAGTATTTAGCTTATACCTATAACTTACTAATAATTTGCCTCTAAGCCTCTTAATTACATAGTAAGCTATAATACTTTAAAAAGTAATAGATAAGGCTAGATAATTACTAGCAAAGAGATAAGTAAATAATACCCTTACTACCTAGAATAGCCTAGATATAGCGCTTATATATTTACTGCCTTTATAATTAGATATATAAGTCTAGCGTGAAAAAGAAGGCTAGAAAGGACTATTTAAGCTAATTACTACTAATAGTAAGATATATACTCTATAAATACCTTATAGGCCTACTAAATTTTAAATAACTATTATTAAACCCTACCTTATTAATAATAATAAGCCTATAATTAATAATAAACATAGGCTAGAGGATGCAATTAATAGTAATAAGGCCCTCTCTAATATAACTAATAAGGAAGTTACCTAGAGGATAAACCTATTACAAGAAAAAGGTATAGAAGACCCTAAAACTAAAACCTATAGCTAAGGTAAGTTAAATACCTAAAAGAGGTTATAGAAGGCCTAGGAAGAACCCTCCCTTACTTATAGAACTAACCTAAGATAAAATCTTTATTATAGTAAAGGAAAAAGCTAATCTTAAGCTTACTATCTAGCTATAAAAAGACAGAAAGATTATAACACTAGGAGACCCTTTTAAACACTCTAATAAGTAGGAGATTAATACTTTATAAGCCTATAAAGTCTTTAAATTTATGCCCTTTAACCTATTTATATATAGTACCTAATAACTCTTTAATTCTTAATTAGTCTATAAAGTTAAGGGTAAAGGTATAGATATACTATATAAGAAATTATAACTAGTTATATAGGGCTATAATAATAGTAGTAAACTTAAGATCCTAACCTAATTACTAACTATCTAATAGGCTAGCTAATGCTTAATTATAGCCCTAGCTCCTCCCTTAAGGAAAAGGGTATCTCCTTATAGATTTAAGATATTATATAGGTATATATATAGTTAACTACTACACTAAATAGGTCTATTATCTTATAGCTCCTAAAGGAGATTAAATATCTCTACCTAGAAGATATAGTAATAAAAGTAATTAAGCTACTCTATAGAATTACTAAAGTAAGCACACACTAGTAATTAATATACTATTAGCATTACTATAATAAACTTAATATAATTACGTTAACCTATAACCTATACTTACTAATATTAAATAATAAGAACTACTTTAGAATTATTAGAATATAAACTAATAATACCTTAGGACTTAGTAATAATACTTTCTATAAGTATAAAGAGATAGAGCTTTAAAAGGCTAGTTTTCTAGCTAAGCTAAAGTAAGGACTTATAGAAGAGGCACTACTTATCTTTAATAGTTATATACTAGCTAACTTAGAAAATAGATTATTAATTCTTTACTAGAAGGGGTAAAGTAAGAAAATCTAACTAGTAAAACTAGCTAATAATATAATAAAGTAATAATACATTAAATAATAGGCACGCGGGGCGTATATTATAACTATCTACTAACCTAAGGCTTTATATAACCTCTCTATTACTATATAGTAATAAGAAGTTATAGTTAATAATACTAAATACCTAAACAAATAACTTTAGTAGTAAATAAAGCACTATAATTATAGCTTATACTACATACTACTTAATCTCTTATATATAAGGCTATATATCTTTATTAATAGCTCTTTTATAAATAATAAGGATTTAAGCTTATAAATAGGATATATTACTATCCTAGGTAATAAAGAAAACTATAATAAAGCTAAGTTTATAATATAAGGAAATATTATAATATATAGCTCTATAAAAAGCAAGTAAGTAATAAGAAGCGCCCTTACCTCTAAGCTATATAGTATAGTATAAGGTGTTAATATAGCCTATGCTATTAACACCACGCTTAATATTATAATAAGTAAGCTACAGATGCCTAAGATCCTAATAGTTATATATATAGACTCCTTCTTGCTATATAAGTGCCTTATAAAGCTTAGTATAATAAAGGAAAAACGCCTAATAATTAATATTATAGCATTATAATAGTTATATAAGTAACGCGAGATTAATAAGATTCATTAGATTAATAGAAGGGATAATATCGCTAATTTAATAATAAAGGCATTGCTAAATAAGACCCTTAAGACCTTTATTAGCAACAACATAGTTAATATAAGGGTAAAAGGTTTAGTTAAATAACCTATAGGCTAGAGACCTGCAAAAAAATTAACATTATAACTAGCACTAGAAGAACATGAACCCGGACTAGCTAGTCGACTAATCACAAGCCGGATATCGTAAGATTAGATCCACTTATAAACACTTTCGTTAAATTCGTTTTTATTACATTTTTAAGCTCTTTAGCTAAAGGAGAAAAGAGAGATTGTAAGAGCTTTCTATTAGATAATTTTCAGTTAGATAATTTTTAGTTAGATAATTTTCGGACTAGATCCCAGTGGGTCCGATGCGAGCACTTTAATTAGCCACATTACCACAAAGACCCACTTTTTCTATGTACCCAGACCACTTAACCTACTTTTCCCTTTTTCCTCCTTTAACTTATTTTTGCGCTTTTAACCCTTTTACTTTTAATAGCCCTATCTTTAATAACAGACCTATAACCTAACTAATCAGAGCAGCGGAACCTACTTAGTTATTTATTTTACATTATAAGAAAAGAGAAGTTACTAGTATTAGAACACTGCGAATTCCCTAAATTCGCTATAGCTAGGGATAGCAAAATACGACTAGCTAGATATGCCCCTATTGCCCTACTATACACTAATATATATTTAGTTACATATCCCCTATTGCCCTACCTAGGCTAGCCACGCAATTAGCCCTTAGACTAATCGCCCTATATTAACGTCTAGACCTTGTCTAACTTATAACACCACAAGAGTTAGTATATTAATAGAAGACAGGCTATATCTATAGCTTTAATTCCCCCTATAGATAGATAGAAGGACATACGCGAATTAATAACATCTTTGAAGATACTAGTGCACTAGTGACTTGTGGTCGTAGGACCCAAAAACCCCTAGGTCCTCCTAACATAGCTAATAATAAATAAAAGCCTAAACCTTAAAGAAAAGTTTAAGTCTAGTAGTAAAGTCTATCCTATTATTCTTTTTCTTAGTATATTCTATTATATATAAAGTTAACTACCTAGCCTTATAATCCTTTATAAATTATTTCCCTTAAAAGTAAAACTTTCTTATTACCCTTCCTTACCTAAAAATATAAGATTTTCCTATTCTTTTCCTTACTAAGGGTTATAAGTTATAATAGCTAATAGAAAGGAACTAGTATAAGCCCTTAAGAGTTAAGAAGGCTTCTAAATAGGAGATAGCTTTACTAAGGTAACTAAGTAGCCTAAAGGAAGTAAAATAAATATCCTTCCCTTTTATATATTCTATAGTACTTCTATAAAACCTTATAGAAGACTTATTTTATAAGGCTAAGAACTTTAATAATAAAGAGAATAAAATACCTAAAGTGCTTATAGCCTATATCCTTATTAAAGTTATAAACTATAAAATAAAAAGGTAACTAAAAGATACTATTTATAGAATTTACCTAGGATTTTAATAACTAGACTTAAGAAATATTCCTCTAAATACTACCCTAGTGCTAAGATAGCTTAGGGATTACCTTATTAATAATAGGGTATATATAATAATTAACTAGATTACTATAGTAGTAAGGAATCTCTAAGAAGTTATTAACTAATAAGAATTCTATTTCTAGTTATAGGAAAAAGTAAAAGATACTTAGAAAAAGTATATAGGATTCTAAAGGAAGCTTAAGGAAGATAATAACTTCCTAGATAACCTCTTTAATAAAGGGATATCTAAGAATATAAAATCTTAAGAGCCTCTTAACCTCTTTACTAAAGCTTACTAAGTATTACCTTATTAAGGTAACTATATAGCTATAGGTATAATCTTCCCTAAGAGTATATATTAATATATTAAGAGTCCCCTCTAGGTATTATATCTTATATCCTAACCCTATTAGGGCACTACTAGTAAGCCCTAATTCCCCTTCTCTAGTATAAAAAGCTACTATTCTTACCCTATTCCTATTAACTAACTAGTATAACCCTTAAGACTATTACTAAAGTAAATTATTAATCTAGCTAAAATATATATACTAGAATAATAATATAGTATAGATAACTATAATATTTTTAAGTTAAAGCTTTAAATATTTTAAAGAAAATATAAGATTCTAGATATTAGACTAGAGTAAGTAAGCTATATATTTAATACTATACTTAAGGGTAAAGCTTTAAGATACTATTTAGTTAACCTCTTAAAACCTAGGTAACCCTAAGACTTACTAACCCTTATTACTTAAATAAGATAAAGATTTAAGACTAAGAATATAAGATAGTATTACCTTCTAGAATAGTATAATATCTCTTTATAAAAGGTAATTTATAAGAATAAGGAAAAGTTAAAGACTAAATACTTTAATAATCTTATTAAAAGCTTACTACTCTCTAAAGAGCTATCCTAATATTAGCTAGATAAAGTAAGCACTCTAAAATTAAATTATATATACTTATAGTAGGATTCCTAAATATAAAAGCTATATTACTAACCCCTAATAGCCTATAAGAGTTCTATAAGTAAGTAAGGATAATAATTTACCTTATTAGAGAGGAATTTAGTAATTAGTACTAATTCCTAGTAAAGCTAATACCCTAGAGTAATTCTAGACTAACTAATAATATAATAGTAAGGGTAAAGAGTTAAAATACCCTTTATTAAGGTCTAGAGATTTAAGATCTCCCCTTATATAAAGAAATACTATATTTATAGTAAGAAAGAATACTAGTTAATAAAATACTCTAAAGAGAACTATAAGAAAGTATATTAATACTTTAAGAGTTACTACCTTATTAACTCTTTAAAGTCTTTATTACTAGTATATAATATATTCCTTACTTAGTATAAGGGAAAACCTAAGGCTAATAATACCTAAGAATCCTAGAAGATAATAAAATTACCTAATATATATAGGGCCTTAGATTTACTAATGCTTAAGAGAGTAAAGATAGCTTAATTCCTATAAGCTTCTTTATATATAGTACTACCTTTAATAGCTAGAAGGTAATTAAGATCCTTATAAATTAAGTAATACTATATAGCCTAAGTAAGAAAAGCCCTTTTAATAATAAACTATCTAATTAGCTACCCTATATATTTATACTTAGGGATTATTACTTCTCTAAAACCTTCTAAGGTATTATACTAGATACTAGAGTTACTAAGTACTTAATAATAGGTTACCTATAATTCCTAGTATTATAATATATAATACTAAAGATCTAACTTAATAGATTAAGGGTAGGTAAAGCGGTAATTAGGTTTAGAGGAGGTATACTAATTATCTTAATTAGATTAGTTAATATACTTACTCCCTTTAGTAATATTACTTTCTATATAGTTACTATAAGTATACTATTCTTAATATACCTTAGGGATATAGGCTAGTTAAAGATTAACTTTATTATTACTAAGAATATGCTATAGTAAGGGAATATTAAGGTTCTCCTTATATATAAATAGGGGTATATGTAAATATTACTAGGGTAGAATAAGAAGTTAATAGTATAGAACTACCTTACTAAAGTTAAATTATAGCGCTTATATTACTAATTTAGTTATCCTTTAGTCTAATAACTCTATAATCTTCTATGTAAATTAGGGCATAAGATTAATGTTAGAACACGCATGATATCAACCGCGCTTGGCAGCCGCAATTGTGAGGTTAGCAGAGTGGTTAGCCCGCGCGCTCGCGCAAGGGCCCCACACGCAACCTATAATGCGAGCATATGATAGGGCAGGGCTTGTGGTTACGTGACCCACACAGCCCCTTTCGCGTTTTATATCTTATAAGAAGAACCCTTACTTTTGCCCTCTCTTTCCTCTCTCTTTCCTCTATAGCTTAGAATAGATAATTAATAATAATACTATTCTTAAGGCTTATAATATTAATAACCTAAATTTAGGCACCCTATGTAACTAATACTAATTAGTAGTTAACTTTATAATTACTCCTAAACACACATAGAAAATCATAGATTAGTAAGGTTAATAATAGAAGAGACTTTCCTAGAAGTAGTGTAATCTAGCCCTTTCTATTAAAGTATAAGAGTAACTAGATTATTATAAGATCCTTAATTATACTAAGGAAGAAGTTTATTCTAGTTTCTTAGTTAAAGTATATAAATAGCTAATAATAAATAAAAGCCTAAACCTTAAAGAAAAGTTTAAGTCTAGTAGTAAAGTCTATCTTATTATTCTTTTTCTTAGTATATTTTATTATATATAAAGTTAATACCTAGCCTTATAATCCTTTATAAATTATTCCCCTCTAGAAGTAAAACTTTCCTACTACTCTCTTACCTAAAAATATAATATTTCCCTATTCCCTTCCTTACTAAGGGTTATAAGTTATAATAGCTAATAGAAAGGAACTAGTATAAGCCCTTAAGAGTTAAGAAAGCTTCTAAATAGGAGATATCTTTACTAAGGTAACTAAGTAGCCTAAAGAAAGTAAAATAAATATCCTCCCTCTCTTATATATCCTATAGCACTTCTATAAAAACCTTATAGAAAACTTATTTTATAAGGCTAAGAACTTTAATAATAAAGAGAATAAAATACCTAATATACTTATAGCTTATATTCTTATTAGAGTTATAGACTATAAAATAAGAAAAGTAACTAAAAGGATACTATTTATAGAGTTTACCTAGGACTTTAATAACTAGACCTAAGAAATATTCCTCTAAACACTATCCCTAGTGCTAAGATAGCTTAGGGATTACCTTATTAATAATAGGGTATATATAATAATTAACTAGACTACTATAGTAATAGGGAATCTCTAAGAAGTTATTAATTAATAAGAATTCTACTTCTAGTTATAAAAAGAAGTAAAAGATACCTAGAAAAGCATATAGGATTCTAGAGGAAGCTTAAGGAGAATAGTAACTTCCTAGATAACCTCTTTAATAAAGGGGATATCTAAGAACACTAAATCTTAAGAGCCCCTTAACCTCCTTACTTAAGCTTACTAAGTATTACCTATTAAGGTAACTATATAGCTATAGGTATAATCTTCCCTAAAAGAGTGTATATTAATATATTAAGGGTCCCCCTCTAGGTATTATATCTTATATCCTAACCTTATTAGGGCACTACTAGTAAGCCCTAATCCCCTTCCCTAGTATAAAGAAGCTACTATCCTAGCCCCTATTCCTATTAACTAACTAGTATAACCCTTAAGACTATTACTAAAGTAAATTATTAATCTAGCTAAAATATATATACTAGAGTAATAATATAGTGTAAATAACTATAATATTTTTAAGTTAAAGCTTTAAATATTTTAAAGGAAATATAAGATTCTAGATATTAGACTAGAATAGGTAGGCTATATATTTAACACTATACTTAAGGGTAAAGCTCTAAGATACTATTTAGATAACCTCTTAAAACTAGGTAACTATAAGACTTACTAACCCTTATTACTTAAATAAGATAAAGGTTTAAAACTAAGGATATAAGATAGTATTACCTTTTAGAATAGTATAATACCTTACTATAAAAGATAATTTATAAGAATAAGAAAAAGTTAAAGACTAAATACTTTAATAATCTTATTAAGAAGCTTATAACCCTTTAAAGAGCTATCCCTAATATTAGCTAGATAGAGTAAGCACTCTAAAATTAAATTATATATACTTATAGTAGGATTCCTAAATATAAAAGCTATATTACTAACCCCCTAAAGGTCTATAAGAGTTCTATAAGTAAGTAAGAATAATAATTTACCTTATTAGAGAGGAATCTAGTAATTAGCACTAATTCCTAGTAAAGCTAATACCCTAGAGTAATTCTAGACTAACTAATAATATAATAGTAAGGGTAAAGAGTTAAGATACCCTTTATTAAGGTCTAGAGGCATAAGACCTCCCCTTATATAAAGAAATATAATATTTATAGTAAGGAGAGATACTAGTTAATAAAATACTCTAAAGAGAACTATAAGAAAGTATATTAATACTTTAAGAGTTATTACCTTATTAACTCTTTAAAGTCTTTACCACTAGCATATAATATATTCCTTACTTAGTATAAGGGAGAACCTAAGACTAATAATACCCTAAGAGCCCTAGAAGATAATAAAATTACCTAATATATATAAGGCCTTAGATTCACTAATAATTAAGAGAGTAAAGATAGCTTAATTCCTATAAGCTTATTTATATATAGTGTTACCTTTAATAGCTAGAAGGTAATTAAAATCCTTGCGAATTAAGTAATACTATATAGCCTAAGTAAGAAGAGCCCTTTAATAATAAACTATTTAATTAGCTGCCCTATATATTTATACTATTAATATAGCTATAGTATTTAATATAATAAGATTCCTTAAAGATATCTTAGTAAAGATAATATAGGAGGCCCTTAGATTATACTAGATTAATGTATACTAAGGACCCCTAATTAGATTATTACTAATACTAGCACTAACTTCTATAGCAAGGAATTCTAATAATTTATAGTATTAATATTAATCTCTATTAAAGAGTTCCTATTAAAGCATACTATAGCATTAGTAAGGTTAAGAGATATTATAGGCCTCTCTAAAGAGCCTATAATATTATCTAACGTAAATACCTAATAACCCCTAAGCTAGTAGCCCTATAAATAGCTATTAAGGCCCTTAATAATACTATAGGCCTAAATAGCCTTATTCTAACTCTCCTTATCTTTAGCGCCTATCTATAGATAATAAGTAAATCCCCTCTATCCCTAGAGATATTATAGCGTGTAATTATAGTGTAAAGGCTATAAAGGAGATTAAGAGGCTATACGCTCTCTAGAAGGTTACTAAAGCTCTTATAATAAGAAATAGCCTAAATATATTAATAACCCTTAACCTCTTACTTAGATTACTAGTCTAGGTATAGTATAAAGGCAAAGGGTAGTAAGGCCTATATAACCTTCTTATTATTAATAGTAAGAGCTATATGCTTAACCTCCTAAGAGGCCCTAAGACCTTTAGATTAACCTCTATAAGACTCTATTATAAGGACCCTTATAGGGAGGGGCCCTTACCCTAATATAAAGCGGTATTATAATAGAGGCTAAGGAGAGCCACTAGAGGCTAGGGATAAATATAAGGCCCTAGGACTAGAGATCCTACTAAAGTAAAGACCTAGAAGACCCTATAAGAACCCTCTAGCTATTATTAATAAGACTAATATTATAACCTTTATATTAGTAAAGGAGGAGGCTAACCTTAACCTTATAATCTAGTTACGTAAGGAAGGCATTATTATAACCCTAGGGAAGCTATTTAAGCTCTTTACTAAGACTAAGATTAATGCTTTAATTAAATAGGGTGTTTTTAAGTTTATTATATTTAATAAAGAGAAGTACTATAGCCTAAGAATCTTTAATACCTATATTATTAATAAGGTAAAGGGAAAGATAAGTTAACTATATAAGAAGTTATAGCTTATAATCTAAGGATTTAGGGATAAGGAGAAGTAATTAATCTTAATATAAGCTCTAATAATCTAATAGGCTAGTTAATAACTTATCCTTATAATAGCTCCTTCTTTACTTATAATAGGATACCTTATATAGATTTGTAATATTATATAAGCCTATATCTAGTTATATATAGCCTTAAGCTAAGTTATCCTCGCTAGGCTCTAATCTAAATTCGCCACTAGTACCTAGAAGGCATAATTATAATTATAATTAAACCTCTCTATAGTATTATAGAAGCTAGAACACACTAGTAGGTAATATATTATAAGCATTATAAAGAGAAGCTCTAGATAGAGACTTCTATATATAACCTATACTTACTTATAATAATAAAAGAGAGCCTAGAATTCGCTTATATAAGCATGTAAACTAATAATACCCTTAGGTTATTAGATAAGGAGTTCTTTAGGAAAGAGGAAACTTAACTAGCTACTACTACCTTTACTATAAAGCTAAAGTAATTCCTTAGGAGAATAACCCACTTATATTTAACGGAGGAGTTATTACCTAAGTAATAGGAATATTATATTATAATAGAAAGGGCAGAGTAGTAAGCTTAGATTAATCCCACTAACCTAGTTAAAGTAGAAGTATATTAAGTAGTAAGCTTAAGGCGCTTATATTACTTTAATTTATTAACTAGAAGCCTACTTTAATCTTTTAGTTACTATATAATATTAGGAACTAATAGTTAAGAATATTAAAGCCCTTAACTACTAAATCTAGTAGTAAATAGACTACCTAGAGAGAGGCCTAACCTTTATTCTAATTAACCTTGCTAAAGCAAAGATCTATGCCTTTATAAATAGATTATTTACTAATAACTAGGACCTTATATTATAGCTAGGATATATACTAATCCTAGCTAATAAAGATAATAAGAATAGCGAGTTTATAATTAAAGGTAATATTATACACTTTAGCTTAACTAAGAGTAAGAGAGTTATATAAAGCATACTTACCTCTAAAATCTATAGTATAGTTATAGGCATTAATATAGCTTATGTAATTATAATAATAATTAGATTAATTATAGGCTAACTAAAGCTTCCCTTAATCCTAGTTATAGTATATATAGATTTATACTCTCTATATAAATGCCTTATTAAGCTTAGCACTACTAAGGAGAAACGCCTAATAATTAATATTATAGCCTTATAGTAATTATATAAGCACTATAAGCTCTATAAGATCTATTAGATTAATAGAGGTAATAACCTAGCTAATACCTTTATAAAGGTATTACTAAATAAGGCCCTTAAGAAATTTATCTTAAGTAACTAGATAATAATCTAGATAGAAGGGTAGGTTACTTACGTGGAGGATAGTTACTATAGATAATATCCTAGGAGGCTTTTAGCCCTAATACTATAGGAGAATATAAAATCCTCCTAAGGAGAAAGAAAGAAAAGACTATAACTCTTATTAGGTTAGATTCTAATAAGAGCTATACTTATTATTACTCTAACCTAGTAAGAGTTATAGGAAGGCCTATAGTAGTCTCTTAGATCCCTATATAATATATACAGAGTATAGAGGAGGAAAGACTATTATAGTAAGGAACGCTATAGTAGTAAGGGAAGGATTAGTATATAGCTAGATTAATTTTATCTAGTAGATTAAGGGAGGCAGAGGAGGCCCTCTTATCCTAATTTAGGAGCCCTAGATTATAGGTTATTATTTTCCTTCCTTTTGCCTACTATACTTATATAGGTATCTTTATTCTTTTATTTCCTATTGTTATAAACTAGCCTTATAGCTACTGCACATAAGCGTTCAAAGTGCGATTATTATTCTTACAGAAGAAGAAGAGAACTAAACTAGAGGTTACACTGCATCCTAATTTATAGGGGTTACACTTAGTTAGTGTATGGTTCGCGCACTAACCTGCATTTACCCTTATATAACCTATGTATAATCCACACCCTTTCTAGGCCTAACCTTAACCTAGACTTAACCTAAGCTCCTAGCTTAAGTTTATAATATACCCCCTTACTTACCCTCCTCTTATCCCTCTTATATATAAGTAAGGGAATAATAAGTATAGGACCCTAATATAAGGCCCTCTTCCTATATATATATAGCTACCCCTAGTAAGGGGGCTACTAGTAAGGCTAAACTCCTCTATATAGGTTATAAAAATTTTTACTATAAACTTATCTTACCCCTAATTATCCCTATTATACTAATAGCCTTACTTACTCTAACTTTACTACCCTAAAACCACTAGCTTACTTATTTCTATACTTACTACTAGCTATTTCTATGCCTTATATTATTACTCCTTTTACCTTCTCCTTATTACTTACTAAATCCTAACTTTAACCTAACTTTACCTTAATATCTTCCTTATCTCTAACTACCTATTAAATAATTATATAATATATTACCCTTACCTATCCTTAGACTACTTCTAATATTATACTTACCTAGATTTTAGTTAGGGTAAATCCCTTACTTATAGGAATATAAATAATCCTTCCCTTTTCCCTTATTTCCTACTTTTATTTCCTTTTAGTATTATAATATTCCCTTAAAGCATTCTTTTTATCCCTTTTAACTTCTCTTAAGCTCCCTTTATCTCTTATTTTATATTTACTATATCTAAAGTTATTACTAAAGCTATTACTACTATACCCCCTCCTCTCCTTCTCCTTCTTATACCCTAGGTAAAGGGAGTTACCTAGGTAAATATATCCTTAAGGGTAACTCTAATAATAAAGCTCTCTCTAATAGTAAGAAGTATAATTTCCTATATACCCTTATATTAATAATCTATATACTAAAGGCTAGCACACTTATATTCTAGGCGTAAACTAGGCCTATAGTCCCTACTAGGTAGCCTATTACTTATATATCTAGGAGATATATTTATACTATAGTAACCCTAAATTATATTATACCTTTAAGTACCTTAAGACCCTTATAGGTATAAATAAAGCTATTAAGACCCTAGCTATAAAGTAGTCTACTAGTAAGAAAGGATATTATACTATTCTTATAAAAATTTTATTTACTACTATAAGTATTTTAATAGTATACTTATAGCTCCCTATATTAATCTCACTAAGGCCTAGCCCTTAGCCTCTTCCCCTATAGGTATAGCCTATGCCTAAGGGGTTACTAAGGTATAAGCTCTTATACTTATATAAACTATACTTACTTACTAGGCCTAAAACCCTCTTATTACTAAATTCTTTTATAGTATAACTAATATAAGTAATAACCTTATATAGTCTATCTAAGCCTAGGAGGTAAGCACTACTATAGTGTAATAGGTTATAGCTAATACCTATAACCTAACTAAAGCTATAGCTAAACTTACTTACTTTATTATAGAGAATTACTATAAATATTATTACTAGCCTAAAAGCCTCCCTCTCTTCTAATTACTCTTTACTATAGTAAATAAATAATACTATAATATATATATACTAGAGGAGGATTAGGATATTAACTTTCTATAGCTAAATTAAACTATACCCTTTTAGGACTATTACTTATCTATATATCCCCCTATTATAACTTAAATCTATCTAGTGCCTCTATATCTTATATATTTTCTAATAGTTCCTATATTAGCTATATATATCCTTTTTATTTTAGTAAGATATTATAGTTTAATCCCTAGCCTTAGGTGTTTTTAGTAGTAAGAATCTCCTTAACCTAGTACTTAGAGAGATCCTTATTAATATTAGTTATAACTAACTCTAGTAGTAGTTATTTATTAGCTAGCTTCTAACTTAGTAATAGATTTTCTACTACCCTTTATACTAAATTAATATAGAAGATAGGGTGTAGTCCCCTTAGGATATTTAATTTAATTATTAGTAATATAAGGACCTCTAGTACCTTATATTTAGCTATTACCTAGTCTAATTTCTTATAAGGATAGTTTATTTTAATATTCTAGAGACTTAACTATATATAGTCCCTAACCTAAAATTATTTTACTAGTCTTTAACTACTATTTATATTCTCTTACTACTATTATTAGATAAAAGCTATAGTAGCTTATATTAGATCTATACTATCCTTTAGGTATTATAGAAATACTTAAGCCTATCCCTTTACTAAGGTTACTAATACTTATATAGGAGGCGCCTCCTAGATTATTAGCATATTAAAGCTATATAAGGCTATATTTACACTTATGCCTATTACTAATAAATCCTATTATTTAATACTAATTAGTAAGCTAGTAGGTAGTTTACCTAGTTAAATTAAGAAAAGGATAGTAATACCTATAGGATAGCTAGCACCTCCTAGTTAGCCCTTTCTATACTACTATCTATCTATAGGTAATATAATATTAATAGGAGCTATTAGGTGCTAATCTTATTATATAATACTATCTAAAAGTTACTTAGCTAGTCTAATCTATAATTTATAATAATCTAGGTAAGGAAACTATAAAACTACTACTAATAGTATTTAAATCGCTTTACATATACCTTAGCCCCTATTAATATTATAGCTTTAAGTTATATATATTTAGAGAGCCTATCTATAATAACTATTAGGAACTATAGATTACCCTAGTCCTTAGCTAGTAGGTTAGTTATAAAATTAATAGAAATTTATAACTAGTATCTATTAGGTAAAGGAATAAGCTTTAATAAGCCTTATTATAGTTATTAACTCTTCTAACCTCTATAGTAGTAATAGTTATATATAACTTAAGCTACGTCCTATAATATACTATCCTAATAGTAGTCTCTTTAAAGCGCCTTAAAGGTAGTATTCTAGCCTAGGTAACCTAGTAAGGGTAAGTTATAAACTTGCTAAATTAAGGTTATAGTTAAGGGCTCTTACTTAGGGACCTATATCTAGCCCTAAATTAAAGCGCCCTTTACACTAATCTAGTAGTTTACTATTTATTCCCTTATATTAGCTACCTCTAGAAACTTCTAAGCTCCTATCTTAATAATATAAAGTTATAACCTATAGGTCTTATTATAGGTTAGTAACTAGTCCTATAATGATTAGAGGTGTTTATCTATAAATATTAATATACTAGCTAGAGAACCTATTATAGGAACTAAATTATTTCCTAGAGTTATATCCTCTAATACTATAATAGGCCTAACCTCTACGCGTAGCTATCCTTACCTAAAGCTATAATATATTAGGGCTATTACTAAATATATAATAAATACTTTTAGCCTCCTTATTTATAACTTCTCCTAATAATATCTTAATAATATATTTAGTTATCCTACCTAAGTGCCTAGTCTATAATATAAATAGAAATTAAAAAGCACTAAAGTCTTTACCTATTATACTTACTATTTTAATATCTCCCTTAGTGCTATAAAGTACTCTAAATTCTTATAGTCTATTAGTATTATAAATAGTTTACTAATACTCTATAGCTTTAATAACTACACCTTAAGGCATAAAATAACTACTAGTAATTCCTTATTATATATAGTATAATTCTATTAAGCTAGTTATAAATAGGCTAAGTAGTATGCTACTAGATATAAAATTCCTTTATTATTAACCTAAGAGAGATGGCCCTTAGTGCTATTCCTAAATAGTCTGCCTTTACTACTATATCCTTATTAGGATCCTATTAAATTAAGATAGGATATAATATAAAAGCTAGCTTTAATACTTTAAAAGCCTTCTTATAAGTATCTATTTAATAAAATAAAGTACCCTTCTTTATTAAGTTAATAAGGAGCCTATAATCTTAGAGAATTATAGTATAAAATTATAGTAAAAGTTAGTAAACCTAAGGAATCTATAGACTCCCTAGACCCTTATTAGGGCCTCCTAATCCCTAATTACTATAATCTTCTTATTATCTAGATAAATCTCTTTTCCTATATAGATAATAAACCTAAGATATTTAACTTCCTTTATAGTAAAAACGCACTTCTTAATATCTAAGTTTAGACTAGCCTATTATAGTCTAGCTAGTACTCTATAGACTTTCTATATATAATCCTTTTATAAGCCTCCTAAGTAAACTAGGATATTATTAAGGTATATAGTAATATAGTCCCTAAGAATACCACTTAAGGCCTTATTAATATATCTCTAAAAGGTTATAAATATGCCTATAAGGCTAAAGGGATAAACTAACTATTTAAATAACCTAAATTACATTTAGAACATAGTCTAGTATTCCTTACCTTTAGTAATATATATATAATAGAACACTACTTATATATCTAGCTTTATAAACCACTTTACCTTTACTAATAAATATAGTATTTCTTTAACTAATAGTAAAGGATACTAGTCTTATTCTATAATCTTATTTAATACATAGTAATCTATATAAAACCTCTACCCTCCCTTAGTTTCTTTACTAATAGTACTAGTGCTATTACTAATAAAGAACTTACCTAAATCTAACCTTTATCTATTAGGTTTATAACTTACTTCTAATTTTAAGTAAGTATTAGCGTAGTATATTATATAAAGGTACCTATAGTAAGTCTAGTTTATTTCCCTCTAAGTCTTATTTAAGGTAAATATAGTAATCTAAATTCCCCTAATATAGGGGTAAAGTATTTACTTTACTCTTATAAAAGAGGTCCTTAAAGTCCTATAATACCTCTAGTAAGGAAGCTAAAAGTTCTTATTCTAAAGCCTCTAGTGTAGTATTAATCTATAAAATAGATATAATTTCTTATAAACTTATAGTATATAGCTAAATATACTCTTTTACTTCTTTACCTAATATACTATCCCTATAAATATTAAGCCTAAGATTACTACTATAGGCTAGTTAACCCTCCTATTAATTATAGCCTATACTTATAGGTTATTTACTACCCCTATATTTAACTAGTAATACTTTATATCTAAGTTTATATTATAGCACTCTATTTATAGTATCCTAAGATTAACTATCTAGTTAATTCTAGGATTATATACGCTATAATTAGCGCCTCCTATCTATTTAAATCTACCTAAAAATAAATAATATATATTATATATAAATATTTCTTATAGCTCTTAGTTCCCCTTATTTTACACTAACTACTATATAAACTAACCTCTTAGTTAGAAGGGTAATATATTCTAGTTAAAGCTTCTAAACTAGGCGTTTACTTATAGTAGTATAGTAGTTATAACCTATATTAATTTAAGTATTTATAAAGGTAGTCTTATTAATTAATATAGGAACTAAGAAAGGTAATAAATCTATACTATTCTAGATTTACTTAAAGTTCTTATTAGTAATAACTATATATTATAAAGCCTCTCTATACTCCTTTCTCTTAATCTCTTTTAAATAACTTAATAAAGGGATTACTCTTTTTTAGTTAATCCCTAAACTTATTACCTAAGTCCTTAGGATTAGCCTTAATTATACTATAAGTATTAATTAATAATCTCTCTTATAGATAAATAAGGGTATATAAGGTATATACTATAATAAAGTACTTAGTAAAGCTATATTATAGGCACTTACTCTTCTTATATT
This sequence comes from Epichloe brachyelytri, assembly GCA_023650705.1. NCBI lineage: Eukaryota > Fungi > Ascomycota > Sordariomycetes > Hypocreales > Clavicipitaceae > Epichloe > Epichloe brachyelytri. Next base: position 2,200,584 of record CP097977.1, on the reverse strand, counting down.
ATATATTTAATACTTCTTAGGAAACTTACTTAGCCTATTTTACACTACTTTTATTACCTAACCTTTACTATATATACTAGCCTAAGACTTTCTAGGACCTTTCTAGGTGCTTACTATATCTATTAATTAAATATCTATTATTAGTATATCTTTACCCTATACCTAGTGCCTACTTATATTAGCTACTAGTAAGGTAAGCTTATATAACTAATGCTTTTCTCTAAGTAATAGGATTTAATATCTAATAATATACTATAGTAGTAAGCTATAGCTACTATATAATTTACCTAGGGTATATCTTAGCTAATACTATAATCTCTTATTTACTTATTAAGCGCTATATATAATTTAGCTAACTTTATAGAGTTATCCTAGCCTAACCCTTTAGTAAGCGCTAATTTCTATTTAAACTAAATATAAAAGTTACTAAAATACTTATTCTAATACTATATTAACTAGTTAAGTTTAGTAATAGCTATTTCTTATTAATAAGGGTTATTAAATATCTCCTTTAGGTAAGTAAGAAATACCCTTAGTTAAAAGTCTAGGAAATAGCCTTTTTAAAGTAAAGAGTAATATAAGCCTAGACCTTAGGTAAGAGGTTTTAGTAAATAAAAACCACTAGTCTTATTTATCTCTAATTAAGTATTTATTTATTAATAGCTTATAAGTTATAAAACCCTTTTATACTATAAATAGCACTTTATTACTATTAAATAAAGGCCTTATAGGTAAGGGTTTTTATTTTAGCTAATTTAGGTTAGGGTTTATATTTTATTACTTAACTAGGTATTTAATTTATTTAGCTTACTTATTAAGTACCTCCTATAATATTACTATCTTATCTATATTTATTCTCTTTAGGGGTAATAGTATCTTTACTAGTTATTAAGTGCTTATAATAAATAAATAGTAAAGAATAATAAATATTATAAACTAGCCTTATAGCTACTATATATAAGTATTTAAAGTGTAATTATTATTCTTATAAAGAAGAAGAGAACTAAACTAAAGGTTATACTATATCCTAATTTATAGGGGTTACACTTAGTTAGTGTATAGTTCGCGCACTAACCTGCATCCGCCCTCACATAACTTGCGCACAATCCGCACCCTTTCTAGGCCTAACCTTAACCTGGACTTGACCCGAGCTCCTAGCTTGAGTCCATAACACCTATACCCCTAATTAACCATAATATAGTCTATTATTTCTTTCCTTCTTTTCCTATTAATATTATATATTAATAGTTATATTAAAAGAGAGAGTTTCTAGTATTAGAACACGTATAATATTAACCGCGCTTAGTAGCTATAATTATAAGGTTAGCAGAGTGGTTAGCCCGCGCTCGCGTAAGGGCCCCACGTAACCCACAATGCGGGCATATAAAGGGCAGGGCTTATAGTCACGTAACCCACATAGCCCCTTTCGCGTTTTATATCTTATAAGAAGAACCCTTACTTTTACCCTCTCTTTTCCTCTCTTTCCTCTATAGCTTAGAATAGATAATTAATAACGATACTATTCTCGAGGCTCATAACATCGATAACCTGAATTCAGGCACCCTGTGTAACCGACAATTAATATTAAAGCTATTAAGAAGCTAATAAAGGTGTGCTACTAATACTAAATAAATACTAATAGCCCCTATTACTTTAAATTCACCCTCTAGGATAAATATGCGTTTAACTTTAAAGTAATAGTAGATATTATATATCTTAATAGTAACTACCCTACCCTTTATGCTATTAATATAGCTATAGCATTTAATGTAGTAAGATTCCTTAAAGATATCTTAGTAAAGATAACGTAGGAGGCCCTTAGATTATACTAGATTAATACATACTAAGGACCCCTAATTAGATTATTACTAATACTAGCACTAACTTCTATAGCAAGGAATTCTGTTAAAATAATGCTATTTATAGCACTATTTTATAGGCCCACTAGTTGCCTAGTTGCGTTGTTGCAACGTTAGTTACAGGCGTTACTTGCAGCGTTGTGACCTGCGTTCCCCATAACTAACCCATGGCTTATATAACTAAGCTAACTAGGTTACCCTATAGGGAAGCTAAAATTAACTATAACTAGGGAACTAGTAGTTATATAAAAAGCTAACGTATACTATTTAAATCCTTGAAATTTTCTGGATTTAATAGTATATTTTATTTATAGGGTTATATATTAAAGTGCTTAGTTAGGCCACGTGGGTAGCTAGATTATATAGTTATAAGTTAATTTTTACTTTTCCTATATAAATAAATTTTATAAAAATAAAAAGTAGCTCCTAAGACCCTCTAGTAACCCTATTCCTTTAATATAGTTAGTAAGTCTATAAGGGGACTTAAAATATCCTCTTATTACTTATTAGATTGTTTGTATAGCTAGAAATTAACTATATTTAACTATCTATACTCTCTATCTTAAAGAATATAATATATTATAGTGAATCTAGAAGCTACCACAATAGAATTTACTAGGAGGTCTTCCTATCCCTCTAGCTAGATTCCTTTCACTTTTAATAGGTTATAAGCCTAGAAGGCCTATAGATTACTACATTACTACGTTATTCTACTGCGATTACTACTAGATTTTTAGGTACTAGTTGCTCTTTACTATACTGTAAGCTCTTAGATTACAAAGGAAACCGCTAGAATTTGAAGCTTTTATTTACTAGCACCACGCATCGTAATATCAGACCTTTAGTGTGGAATTCATTACAGCCGCACCTGTAACCACTATTGCACCCGTAACTACTAGTTGCAACCACAACCATCTAGTAATTCTATTTACTATCGTAACCGTTATATTTAATATTATCTATAACAGTAAATACGCTACATCCTTTAAAATCATTAGACATCTAGTATACTTATACTAGGCTTTTTAACCTATTATACTACGTTACATACACTGCGTTACGCTACACGTTCTATAATATTTACTATTTACTATAATTCCTATTTTTAGTGTTAAGAAAATTTTCACTAAGAATCTTCTCTAGCCTGTTTCTGCCCGCGTATACTAAAGACCCACTTTTTAGACCTAAGGGCTACCCTTTTAAACAGCTTCGCCATATAATTTGCGTGCGTAACTAGATTACAATATAACTAATTTCTAGCGCACGTTATTTGTAATAGGAATAAATTTAGAGATTTTACACAGGAATTTTTAGAAGATAGCACTACCTAATTTTAAGGGTAAGGGCCCTGCTATAGGACCTTTAGGACCTTCTACAGGCCCTTCTAGCCCCCTAGGGACCCTAATAGGATAAATATAGAAGGTTAACTAGCTATTTAGGCTAGTGCTTTATAGCTATAAATATAAAGCTAAATTAAACATTAAGGTAAGACCTTAAATAATTTTATTAAGCATAGCAAGGAAAATCATCTAAAAAACAAGGCTAGTATTAATAATCTTCTAGATAAATTAACGCAAACTATAACTATTATACAAGGTCTTTAGGCTTTTACTAGACCTAAGGAAGAAAATACTAAGGTTCCTATAGAAGACCTAGCCGCTACTTCTGCGAGTTTACCTTCTAGTAACTTACAAGCTACCTTTAATATAGGTGCTATAAAGGAACTAAATAAGAAGGTTTACTCTATTCTAGAGGAGCTAAGCTAAAAGGCCCTAAAAACTATAATTAGTAAAAGTAAGCCCTAAGCATTTAATTTAGAGCCCTAGGATTACCTAAATTTATAGATAATCTAAGCCTAGTAGGCTATCTAGCTAACTATAATTAAGCTATTCTTTTAATAATATTAAGAGATAGTTATTAATTAGGACCTTAAGTAACTATATATTAGTAAAAATCCCTAAAGAAGCCTATAAAGTCCTTATTAGGCAGTATTTATAAAGTACTAAAATCTAGTGTAATACGCTATACACTAGCTACTATTCTCTAAATTTTTAAATTACAAGGGATCTTTAGAGGCTTTTAATGCTAATTTTAATAATTTACTAGCTAGACTATAACTTTATAGTGTAGAGATCGCTCCTATTAATTAAGTAAATTATTATATTAATACATTAAAGTAAACCTTCCTAGTTAGGCTAAGAGACAAAGATTTACTATTAGAGCTTCTAGGGTATAGGGACTGCCTATAAATACCTTAAATTTATAGTTCCTTATAGCGGATTTATTAGAAGAATAGAGAGATAAAACCTTCCTATAGCTAAAGCTCTTAGTTATAAGGCTTCTAATAATAAGGGAAATTCTAAGGAGTAGGAAAAGAAATCTTCTAATCCTAGCCCTAAGAAGGACTCTAATACTACTAAAGAGTAGGATAAGAAGGATTTAAACCCTTCTAAAGCCTCTAAGAAGAAAAAGCAGAAGAAAAGAGTAGTAATAGGGATAAAGATAAAGGAAAAGAAGCTACTTTTACTTTAGGCTATACTCTAGCTATAGGATATATTAAAGAATTAGATTCTAGCGAATCTAGTAATAATAGTAGTGATTCTAAATCTAATTTAAATACTTCTAGTGCCTTTACTACTAGTAATACTACTAGTAAGCCTAATTTTAGCTACTCTAATAATGTAGTTAAAAACTCCCTTTTATATAATATAGGTTCTTCTTATTATATTTATAATAATAGGGCTTCCTTTAGGGACTTTAAACCCCTAAAGAAAGGTAAAACTAGCCCTATAATTATAGTAGGAGGACCTATCTATCCTAAAGGAAGAGGCACCGCTGTTTTTAACGTTCTAGTTAAAAAAATCCACTAGAATATAGGCCTCTAGCTCTATTAGATGCCCTATATTTTCCTAGCATAGATACTAACCTAGTTAGTGATTTATCTCACTATCTAAAGGGAGGATATCTAGCTAAATACTAGCTATTCCTAGCTAATAAAAGCCCCTATAAGTTATTAGAACCTACTAAACATAGCTTTTTCTATAGATTAAGGGGTAACCTACTCCTAAAATCTGTAAGCATTTAACCTACCTCTCCTTTATAGGCTCTTAACGTTACCACGAGGCCTATAAGACTTATTTAGGTTTTCCTACCCTATAGAGGTTTAGATTCTATAGCCAGCGTTTAATCCTAAGGAATATTAACGAATTAAAGAGCTAGAAGACGAAGATTTAGCCCTATGTCCCACTAAAGCTCCTCCTAGTTAGGTATCTTCTATAGGGGTTTAGAAGGTCTATACCCTAATAACTTAGGTGACAATAGTGGCTGTCTAGTGCCCTAGAGGCCTGTAATTCGTAAGAGGCCTAGTAATAGAGGAGCTAGGGATAATAGCCTAAAAAGCTAGATTCTAGTTATAAGAAGTTACTAGATTTAGCTCTTCTTTATCATATTTAATTAGGCTACATAGGCCTCCCTTTACTAAAGAAATCTTTAAAATTAGCTAAAGGGATCCCTGATTTTTCCGCTATTAAAGAAAAGGATTTTAACTGCATAGCCTGTATGTAATCGAAGGCTATTCAAAGACCTACTAAATAACCTATCTAGGACCCCCTAGAGTTCTAGATATTCTAGAGGAGATACTATTAAAATCAACCCTATACCGTATAATAAGAAGGCCCTAGTCCTTATACTTATTAATTAAAAATCCTAGTATAAATAGTGCTTTTTATTAGCTAATAAAGAGGGTTAGACCCTTTATATAGCTATTAAGGGCTTCTTTAAGGCCCTAAAAACTAATATAATACGTATCCTAGGCACTTTTACTTTAATAGAGGTACTAAAATTAATAATAAGCTTTAGTTATAGTTATCTTCTAAAGGAATTTGCTTTAGCACCTCTTACCCTTATATTTATAAATAGAATAGGCTAGTTAAGAGGGCTATTAAGGTTATCCTAGACTAGCTTAGGGCTACACTTTAGTAGTCTAAGCTACCCCTGTATCTATTATCTTATATTCTTCTAGCTATAGTGGACTTAGTTAACATTATAGCTAATATAACTAAGCCTTTAACCCCTAAGCAGCTATTTCTAGCTAACTTAGAGCCTAAGACCTCCTATAAGCCTAATTTCTTAAAAATTAGGGCTATAGGGTCTTATTATAAGGTTCTAATACCTCTAGAGTAAAGATCTAAGCTTTAAAAGCTAGCCCTAGGACTATCCTAGCTAGCTACTAGCTACTCTAGGTTCTAGTGTCTATCTTATTTATATTCCCTCTAAAGGTTAGTTATAAAGACTAGCTTTATTAAAATTATAGAGGATATAGGCTCTATAAGGTCCCCTAAGCCTTTAGGAGCTATCCTTTAGAGGAGAAGCTAATATCTTACGAGATAATCTAGAGGTTTAGGATAGTTATCTAAAGCCTCTAGCGCCTATAGCGCCCGCAGTGCCCATAGCATCTGTAATAACAACGCCCGCAGCGACCGCAGCGCCTGTTATAACCGCTACAACGCCTATAACGCCCCTGCGCTACCCTAGAGAGCCTAAGCTCTAGCGCCCTAATAAGGAGCTATTAAAAAACCGTTTTTAGATTTAGATTCTTTAATTAATTCTAATTCTATAGATATTGATGATTTTAATATATCTTTATTCGTTAAGGAGATATGCTTTAAGGCATAACAAAAGGCTAAATCATCCACTAATAACAATTCGGATACCCCTAAGACCTAGAAACAAGCCCTAAAAAGCAGGGATAGTTAAAAATGGATAGATGCTATATTTAGCGAATTTAAGTAGCTTCTAGCTACTAGAACCTTTAAATTTATAGGGATAGACTAAGTCCCTAAGGGCTAGAGGTTCTAAAGAATAGGCTTGTTTATAAGCTTAAGAAGGATAAAGAAAATAATCCCCTAAAGTACAAGGCCTAACTTATTACTAAAGGGTTTATATAGATAGAAGGTTAGGATTATATTAAGACCTATGCTATAACTAGCATTCCCCTAGTTAGTGGATATTACTAGCCCTAGTGGCTTGTAATAACTAGGAAGTTAAATAGGTTGATTTTATAGGGGCCTTTCTAAATAGCTTGCTAAAGGAAGCTATTTATATGCAAATTCTAATGGATTTACTAAATTTGCTAAAGCCACGCCTAAAATAGCTAAATTACTTAAAAGTATAGCTATAAACCCTCTTAAAAGCAGGTTATTTTCCTATAAAAAGCTTTATATAGATTAAAATAAAGCTCTAGAGAGTGGCAGTAGGTTTTAAAGGACCTTCTTTAGAAGTTAGGCTTTTACCCCCTTATATCTAACCTAGCTGTCTTCTTTAACCTAACTACATTTACATATATAGTGACTTATATAGATAACTATCTTCTAATAGGACCGGATCTTAACTATATTAATAGATTAAAGAAGTAGCTTTACAAGGCTTATCCTATAGAAGACTATAGGCTAGCTAAATTTTCCTAGGCATGTAAATCACTAGAAATCAAAAGAAAGGGACCCTAACTATCCACTAGTCCTAGTACATTTCTAAAGCCCTAGAAAGATTTAACATAAAGGATACTAGGCCTATTAAAATCCCTCTATAACTAGGAATTATAAAACAGGTAGCTTACCTAACTAAACCTCTTTCACCCCCGATCATAAGCTATATCAGAGTATTATAGGGACTATTATATACCTAATGCTCCTTACAAGACCTAATATTGCCTTTCCGGTTCAGTGGCTTTCTACAGCGCTATCTAAGCTATTTATAGAGCATTTAAATGCTTCTAAATATCTGCTTAGATACCTTTTAGGCTCTATAAGTTATTCTATAACTTATAGAAAGTCTAAACTTACTTTAGATACCTCTGTAACCCTTATTGGCTTTTGTAATAGTGACTTTGCTAGTAATAGGTCTTTAAAATTAACCTATACTTATTTATATAAGCTAGCTAAAGGCCCTATTAGCTAGAAATTAAAGAAAGCAACTACAATAGCTTTATCTACATTAGAGGCTAAATCTAATGCCCTATATAAAGCTATTAGGAAGCTAGAGTGGCTTTATAGCCTTTTAAGGAAATAAAGCTACCTATAGCACCTCTAGTTCCGATTTTTAGTAATAACTAAGGCGCTATTATAACCGCTAATAACCTTACTTTACATAGCAGAACAAAGCATACCTTACTAAAATTTAACTATACTAGAGAAAAGGTATAGAAGGGTATAGCTAAGGTTATTTACATTAACACTAAAGAGATACCTATAGATAGCTTAACTAAGCCCTTGCCTAATAATAAATTTTAATAATTTACCTAATTATTAGGTCTTACAAATACAGAGGCCTAACCTAAATCTACAAAATCAACTAAAAAGTCAAAAAACAATAAAAACAATAAAAACACTAGAATTACGCCTAAAAGTTATTAATTTAAAAGGTTACTATTTAGTTAAAAAGTTATTAGAATTATATTAGATCTATTATTAAATTTATAGTTAACTTAGATATCTATTAAAGAGCTAAGTCTAGGCATTAAATTAGTTACCTTATACATTTCTAGAGGAGTGTTAAAATAATGCTATTTATAGCACTATTTTATAGGCCTACTAGTTGCCTAGTTATGTTATTATAACGTTAGTTATAGGCATTACTTACAGCGTTATAACCTGCGTTCCCTATAACTAACCTATGGCTTATATAACTAAGCTAACTAGGTTACCCTATAGGAAGCTAAAATTAACTATAACTAGGGAACTAGTAGTTATATAAAGGCTAATGTATACTATTTAAATCCTTGAATTTTTTTAGATTTAATAGTATATTTTATTTATAGGGTTATATATTAAAGTGCTTAGTTAGGCCACGTGGGCAGCTAGATTATATAGTTATAAGTCGATTTTTACTTTTCCTATATAAATGAATTTTACGGAAAATAAAAAGTAGCTCCTAAGACCCCTCTAGCGACCCCGTTCCTCTGATATAGTTAGTAAGTCTATAAGGGGACTCAAAATATCCTCTTATTGCTCGTTAGATCGTCCGTATAGCTAGAAATTAACTATATTTAACTATCTATGCTCTCTATCTTGAAGAATACAACGTATTATAGTGAATCTAGAAGCCGCCGCAACAGAATCTACTAGGAGGTCTTCCTATCCCTCTAGCCAGATTCCCTTCCACTTTTAATAAATTCTAATAATTTATAGTATTAATATTAATCTCTATTAAAGAGGTTCCTATTAAAGCGCACTATAGCATTAGTAAAGTTAAGAGATATCACAGGCCTCTCTAAAGAGCTTTTAATATTATCTAACGCGAATGCCTAATAACCCCTAAGCCTATAGCCCTATAGATAGCTATTAAAGCCCTTAATAATACTATAGGCCTAAAGAGCCTTATTCTAACTCTCCTTATCTTTAGCGCCTACCCACGGATAATAAGCGAATCCCCTATCCCTAGAGATATTATAATATATAATTATAGTGTAAAAGGCTATAAAGGAGATTAAGAGGCTACACGCTCTCTAGAAGGTTAATAAAGCCCTTATAATAAGGAATAGCCTAAATATATTAATAACCCTTAACCTCTTACTTAGATTATTAGTCTAGGTATAGCATAAAGGTAAAGGATAGTAAGGCCTATATAACCTCCTTACTATTAATAGTAAGAGCTATATACTTAACCTCCTAAGAGGCCCTAAGACCTTTAGGTTAACCTCTATAAGACCTTATTATAAGGACTCTTATAGGGAAGGACCTTTACCCTAATATAAAGTAGTATTATAATAGAGGCTAAGGGAGAGCTACTAGAGGCTAGGGATAAATATAAGGCCCTAGAACTAGGGATTTTACTAAAGTAAAGACCTAGAAGACCCTATAAGAACCCTCTAGCTATTATTAATAAAACTAATATTATAATCTTTATATTAGTAAAGGAGGAGGCTAACCTTAACCTTATAATCTAGTTATATAAGGAAGGTATTATTATAACCCTAGGGAAGCTATTTAAGCTCTTTACTAAGACTAAGATTAATGCTTTAATTAAGTAAGGTATTTTTAAGTTTATTATATTTAATAAAGGAAAACACTATAGCCTAAGAATCTTAAATACCTATATTATTAATAAGGTAAAGGAAAGATAAGTTAACTATATAAGAAGTTATAGCTTATAATCTAAGGATTTAGGGATAAAGAGAAGTAATTAATCTTAATATAAGCTCTAATAATCTAATAAGCTAGTTAATAACTTATCCTTATAATAGCTCCTTCTTTACTTATAATAGTATATCTTATATAGATTTGTAATATTACATAAGCCTATATCTAGTTATATATAGCCTTAAGCTAAGTTATCCTTATTAGGCTCCTAATCTAAATCTACTACTAGCACTTAGAAGATATAATTATAATTATAATTAAGCCTCTTTATAGTATTATAGAAGCTAAAACACACTAGTAGGTAATATATTATAAGTATTATAGAGAGAAGCTCTAGATAGAGCCTTCTATATATAACCTATACTTACTTATAATAATAAAAAGAGCCTAGAATTTACTTATATAAGTATATAGACTAATAATACCCTTAGGTTATTAGATAAGGATTTCTCTAGAAAGAGAAAACTTAACTAGCTACTACTACCTTTACTATAAAGCTAAAGTAATTCCTTAGGGAGAATAACTTACTTATATTTAATAAAGAAATTATTACCCTAAGTAATAGGAATATTATATTATAATAGAAAAGGTAGAGTAATAAGCTTAAATTAATCCTATTAACTTAGTTAAAGTAAAAGTATATTAAGTAGTAGGCTTAAGGCACTTATATTACTTTAATTTGCTAACTAGAAGCTTACTTTAATCTTTTAGTTACTATATAATACTAGGAACTACTAGTTAAGAATATTAAAGCCCTTAACTACTAAATCTAGTAGTAAATAGACTACCTAGAGAGAGGCCTAACCTTTATTCTAATTAACCTTACTAAAGTAAAGATCTATACCTTTATAAATAGATTATTTACTAATAACTAGGACCTTATATTATAGCTAGGATATATACTAATCCTAGCTAATAAAGATAATAAAGATAGTAAGTTTATAATTAAAGGTAATATTATACACTTTAGCTTAACTAAGAGTAAGAGAGTTATATAAAGTATACTTACCTTAGAAATCTATAGTATAGTTATAGGTATTAATATAGCTTATATAATTATAATAATAATTAGATTAATTATAGGCTAACTAAAGCTTCCTTAATCCTAGTTATAGTATATATAGATTTATACTCTCTATATAAATACCTTATTAAGCTTAGTACTACTAAGGAGAAACGCCTAATAATTAATATTATAGCCTTATAGTAATTATATAAGCGCTATAAGCTCTATAAGATCTATTAGATTAATAAAGGTAATAACTTAGCTAATACCTTTATAAAGGTATTACTAAATAAGGCCCTTAAGAAATTTATCTTAAGTAACTAGATAATAATCTAGATAAAAGGGTAGGTTACCTATATAAAGAATAGTTACTATAGATAATATCCTAGGAGGCTTTTAGCCCTAATAATATAGAAAAATATAAAATCGTCCTAGGGAGAAAGAAAGAGAAAGACTATAACTCTTATTAGGTTAGATTCTAATAAGAGCTATACTTATTATTACTACTAACCTAGTAAGAGTTATAGAAAGACTTATAGTAATCTCTTAAATCCCTATATAATATATATAGAGTATAAAGAAGGAAAGACTATTATAATAAGGAATACTATAGTAGTAAGGGAAGGATTAGTATATAGCTAGATTAATTTTATTTAGTAAATTAAGGGGAGGTAAAGGAGGCTTTCTTATCTTAATTTAAGGGCCCTAGATTATAGGTTATTATTTTCCTTTCTTTTACTTACTATACTTATATAAGTACCTTTATTCTTTTATTTCCTATACCCCTAATTAACTATAATATAGTCTATTATTTCCTTTCTTCTTTTCCTATTAATATTATATATTAATAGTTATATTAAGAGAGAGAGTTTCTAGAATTAGAACACGCATAATATTAACCACGCTTAGTAGCTATAATTATACGGTTAGTAAAGTGATTAGCCGCGCGCGCAAGGGCCTCACACGTGACCTATAATACAGGCCTATAATAGGGTAGGGCTTATGGTCACGTAAATCACACAGCCCCTTTGCGTTTTATATCTTATAAGAAGAAACCTTACTTTTGCTCTCTCTTTTCCCTCTTTCTTCCGTAGCTTAGAATAGATAATTAATAACAATACTATTCTTAAGGCTTATAACATCAATAACCTGAATTTAGGCACCCTGTGTAACTAACATAAGGACTATAGTTTATTTCTAAGTTTTAGAATAAGCTTTATATAATTATAGGAATTAAGGTATAGCTCTCTATAGTAAGACATTTATAGACTAATAGTTAGACTAAGAGTATAAATTAGTACCTAATATAAAGGCTAAGACTAATAGTTAATTACGCATAGGATAACTAGTCTAAAATACTCCCTTTTATAGATATAGTATAGGCATGCTTACTATAAGACTCTATAGGCTTATTACTATTTATAGTTAAGATAGGATATAAGCCTTAGATAAGTTATAATTAGTAAAACTATATAATAGAATTTAGCTCCTTATTAAGCTAAATAACTTACTAAGGAGCCTAGGATTATATAAAATATATTTATATAGCCTAGAAGGTAGTATAGGGAAATATAGAAAAGGTATAATAGTAGTAAGTAAAGAGTACTAATAAGAAGTAATACCTAATTAATTTTAGGGTTAGGGACTTTATATATATAAACTAAAGAGGCTAGATATTAGACTAGCTAAGTAAGAAATTAAATAACCTATAGGTAAGCCTATATAAGATAATTATAAGTAAGGGCACTATATTTAAATTAAATCTCCTTATAGTAATTAAAATACACTAATAATTCTATACCTCTAAGCTATAAAAGGTAGCCTAGAACCTACTACTAGGATAATATATTATACCCCTAGATAAGGACCTAGTAAATAGTAAAATATAATACTAGGTAGGTAAGGTACTTATATTAAGAATTTAGCATAGAAAACTATAATACTAAGTAAACTAGGAGGGCACTAATAAAGATATTAAGTAGTATAATATAGGAAAGCTTAAGTATTAGCTATATAAGAATAAAAATTTTTATAGTAATAATCTAATAGTAAAGGGTTCCCTATATAACTTAGAATACTAGTTATATAGCTATAAAAATAAGAAGCTATTTTTACCTAATAAATTAAGTAATAATTCTCTAGTAAAACTAAACTATACTAATAAATAAGTTAGGAAAACTAAGGGTAATATACTTTAGAAACTATAAGAAGGTATAGTAAAGTATATTAAGTTTAAATAATATAGCTTACTATAAGAGTATAGCTAATTTATAAAGGGGGTAATATTATAGCTAGGCATATCCTAGTATATATTCCCTAATTATACTAATATACTACTGCTATTTTAATTTATATAATAGCCTAGGGCCTTACTTATTATAGAGACCTCCTATTTACACTTACTATATAAGCTATAGAGTTTTTATAGTATAATATAGAGGACTAAATAAACTATAAAGATATATTATAGAGGTTAGGTATATTATAATATAGCGAGGAGGATATATATTATAGGGGATTAACTATAGTTATTTTATTTCTCTTTCCTCTCTATCTTTATTATTCTCTTAGTCTAGTTAATATAGTAGGCAGAGTGTTATACCTACGTCCCTGTTTTTGTGCCGTGACAGGCTATAGCAGACCTAGGGTAGTGTTAAGCCTAATATGCTCATTTACGGATGATTGCAGCTACTATTAGGGCCTAGGGTGCGCTCTTCGTTTTTGGCTATTTGGCCTAGCTAACCGCGCTACCTCGTCCCGTACTGCAAGCGTGGCCCCTAGTCAGGTGGCTGCTCGTGACCCCTATTTCTATAAATTACGGACTACGCACCAATGTAAAGACCTGCCCCCTTCATTTAGCTCTTTAGTCTAACCCTAAAAACCCTACTAGTAAGTCATTAGTATCCTGTAAAGGCCAACATTATTATAAAGATATATCTAACTCTAGGCACTTGGCACTTGGCACTTGGCTCCTCTTTTAAAGCACTCTGCTCAATACACCTCGAGTTTGCCCACTTGCCAAGTCCGTGTTCCGAACAGCACACCTAATCAAGATGACGCGTGTCATCCGCTCCCTTCTCAGGGTCTTACCTATCCTAGCTACTTCCGTCGCGATAGTCAACGCGAAAGATTTCGCTGAGTGGACCCTAGCTCCAGATAATACGAATATACCTACGGCCCGTTTTGACGAGAAAGAACTCTGGAGAGTTATTGATCACCCGATTAATAAGAGGTCTCCCGTAATGCTTGAAGATGGAACCGCCAGTCCCTACCACTTAGACAAGAAGTCCCCTGCAATACTCGAAGATAGAGACCCAGACCCTTTCCCAAATGGGAGGTGTCCTAGCAACCGTCTCTACGTTAACACTGTGGAAGACAACGCCTGTGACGCTGAATACGCCCGTCATGATCGCACTGTGTTATACGCCTCCCATGACTCTGTCTGCGGCCGGGTTTACCGCCGAATCACTTGCAAACTTTGCTATGGTTTTGGAGTTCGAAATCCAGGTGTAAGTCTCTAATACCTTGGCTCTTAATAACGTAGTCTAACCCTAGATATTATAAGGCCAACTTAGCAGCATATATCTTCTGCGGCGTAAATAAATTATGTGCTCAAACCGAACCCCGATTGAACAAATGGGGCATCCTATCACCAACTACCACTTGTGTAAGCGCTAACACGCTAACGGAGAAAATCATTGCTGCGGGTTACAGAATTAAAGAGTACTGTTCTATAAAAGTTCGATATCCTTTAGCTGGGAAAGGCCAGACTGCTAAATTTCATGCATGGTTTTTTGATATAGATACAGGCTTTTATATAAAAGCTAAGTGGCTATATTTAAAGGTAAATGATGGTTATGCTAGGTCCGATTCATATTCTGCTGACTGGACAACCACTTTCTTAATCACATCTACAAGTAATATTGAGATGTGTGCATTCCCTATGATACGAATCGGAATCTCAAATTGCAATTCCAAGTCGAGCTTCAATAGAGTAGTTTAGAAAGGCGACCGATTCGCGGTCCATCCCCGATCCCGCCTGTCAGTGAAGTCATTCCTGTATTGACTGACGACCAAGACAGGGGTCCCAATCCTGACGAGGTAAAAGAGGATCTGGAACAGACCACTTGCGTCCAAGCCGGGAAACCTCAATAGCTCAAAGTAGGACTCATTCTAGTCCAGCGCTTTAAGCAGGGCAGTCTGGTTTGCGCCGCCGGGGAAGATAAGGGGTGTTGTCAGCACAGAAGAGGCTATTGCAAGTTGTTGGGGATGAGAGGTTTGAGACGGGGTGGGAACTGATGATGAATTCAGCTACCTAGGCTATCCACAACGTGGCACAACGAGGCCATATAACGAGGGCAAAGAGAAGTGCCGAGGTCTCGCAATCAGCCGCAAAGAGGGAAGGCACCGCGAGGACGTCGATCTTGGTGGATTTGAGCGGGGCACTGTGGCCCCATCCCATGAGATAGTTGGCCAATTAGTCAATGGAAGGAGCAACCATGCACATACTGCAAACAACATTGTCACATTGCATAATAGGAGACGTTTTGCGCCCAAAAACTGTTGCACGAAAAAGAGGCGCAGCCGACTGGCCACTAATTTGTGCGTGCGTTATCCCTAATATGCCTTGTGACAAAAACCAACCCCAATTTTATTTTCCGACACTCATTCATCCATCTGACAAATACCAACAATCGCCAAATCGCCGCTCTGGTTTCAGTCCCGTTAGACGACGTCTACTCGCCTACATCACTCATGGCAATCTCGCCGTCGCTCTCCTCGCCGTCGTCGCTCTTTTGTCGCGCTCAGGGGCATTTTCATCTTCTTTTCCAGTATTGTCCAAATTAGCCTCGAACGCCTGCTGTCTCGGGCTGAGCGCAGGATCGCACGGAGCGGCAGGCGGAGCAGCAGGCGGAGCATCCACCATCGTGTCGTCCTGGACCTGCAGTCCTGGGATACCCTGGGCCGCACTGCCAGTATAAAGGGCCGCGAGGCTAGATTTGATCTGACAAATTGTCAGCCGTTCGCTTTATAGAATTACCTTCATGTATTTGTACTTCCATGTATTTGTTGGTTCATGCACAGGTTTGCCCCAATTCATCATCCGCGTCTGTCCATATTTGCCTCCCAGTCTCTCAGTCTTCCGCTATCCGACTCTTGCCCAGCAAAACCACTTGCAGCAGCAGTTTTTTTTTCAGTAAAGAGCGAGATGCGATCGGCACTACCTATTTGCATGTGCTTTCTCTTCCGTTGTCCTTGATTCCTCTCCCCATTTCTGTCATGTGCTGAGCTGAAATCCCGTTTGTTCTCTTCTCTCTCCATAACCTTGTCTTCACTCACCACCGTTGCCTCTCCACTGTCAATGTTCGAGTATACGCGTCCATGCTTTACTATTCGTTGCCAACTGCTGCCGCAACTTGCCCGTTCATAGAATCGCAAGCCAAGTCTTCATACAAAAACTCGGTTCGAGGCCCTTGAATGCTCAGACAAGCCGCCCGCCGTTCCCAGCTCAGCACAACAGCCACTCACATCCTCGCGGGTATATCCATCGCAGTTGCATTAATTCTTTACATCGTCAAGAAAACCACGTCACAGTCTATCTTGTTCGTTGGCCGTGTAGTTCGTGACCCAAAAAAGCCGTTGAGAAATGAAAGGTGATCGTAATTGCGAATGTCCAACAGGTCCCGAGAGCCATGTCCATAGAAGCCTTGAGCCTTCACCGCAGACCAAAGAAAAGCGGCAAGTGTGACAATGTGCAGGAAAAAGGAATCAAAATAAATAATGGTACTGCAATGTCTGTTTTGGCTCGTCTCATGATCGAGAGCTGGTCTGGGGAGAAATCGTCCTTGGCAATCCAGGTCAACCACTTAATCCAAAAACCAAGCAGAAACCAACCCAGTGGTCCGTCCCGATAAGAACGAGCCGCGGTTAAGCTGTATGAGAAGAAACGCCGTAAATCCAGACATCAAACAGTGACGAATCACAGTTTAAGTAGAAATAAGAATCAGGATGAGAAACGAGGGAAAAATGACAAAAGCGTGGCGAATTCGCAGGCAAAAGATGTCGCCCCCTGTTGGAGAGGCGCGGGCGGCGTCTGTCTGCCTGGGGAGACAACAGACGTGTCGCGGATGTTGAATTATGCCACAGGGGCAATGGGGGCGACGGGAGCGGCGGCGGCGGCGGCGACAGGGACGCTGCCAATGTCAACCTCGGGGCCATCTCGCCGTTGGCGTTCTTCCGAGGGCAGTCACGGGAGATGTGGCCAGCCTCACCGCATCCATAGCAGGTCTTGCCCGCCGTGTTCAGGGGGCCGCCGTTGGGCGCGGTGCAGTCGCGGGAAATATGGCCGAGCTTGCCACAGGCGTAGCACTTCATGGCCTGGGCCTGGCAGTCACGGGCGAAGTGGTTGGGGCCGCCGCACTTGTAGCAGGTGGCGGGACGGGGCCGCCAGCGAACCCACCGCGTCCAGCGAAGCCGCCAGCAAAGCCGCCACGTCCCATGGGGGCACCGGGGCACCGGGGCACCGCGGCCCATAGGACCAGGGCCAGGGCCAACGGCAACGGGGTTTGGACAGGCGCGCTGGGAAACTCATATCAGCACGCGTGCGCAAACGCAATGTTGCGCCGTGTGGGAAAAAAAAAAAAGACTCACAGCAAGATGGCCCGGCTGGCCGCAGTTGTAGCATCGACCGCCAGTGGGGTTGCCGCTCAACCGCAGGGTTGGGCAGTCAGCTTGGACATGGCCGAGACCCTGACAGTGATAGCACTGCTTGGCCTCGGTGGTGCGAGGCAGAGGGCAGCCGTTGGACTCGTGGCCGGGCTGTTTGCCTGTACGAGGGGAAGGAAAAAAAAACTTGTTAGGCATTGCAGAAAAGTCAAACGTGATGATACGGTTCTCGGTCGTGGAGAGGTCTATCCATACAGTTGTAGCAGAGACGCTCCGAGGAGGAGCAGACCTCGGCATAGTGGCCAACGTTGCCACATTTGTAGCACGCACGACGGGAGAGGGAAGACATTTTGGTTTTTTTGAGTGTCTGCGAGTAACGTCCAATTAGTAATGCTGCACACAGTCATGTCGTGTCGATTTTGCTCCCGGTTCGTGATATCCGATCTGCGATAACGGATGGTTGTCGATGCTAGCGCGCCCTCACAGCTCGTCGCTCGTCCAGTTGGGGGTTTCAAAAAAGCGCCTGGCGGAAGACTTCCATGTGCCTGTGCCGGCTATAAATATTCAAGAGTGGTAAACTTGAAGCGAGCCATTTTCCAATAGCACCCGAGAGATGCAGACCGGCACCGGCACCAAAAATCGGCAAGTCGTTTTATATTATACCACGTAAATGCAATGGAGGAAGAGAAAGTCTTCAATGGCCCGTCCCAGTCCACTTTGACTCACATGACACCTCGGTCAAGCATTGTCGCGTCAGGGCGCCACTGTGTGGTGCGATGGTGGTGTTACAATCGAAGAGGGTGTCAAAACCAACGAGTCGGGATTTTTTTCCGACGCATGGAGATGTGTTTGCGCTCATGCAGGCGCGAGTGACGGGCCACAAAACCCAAAAGGACTTGGATCATTGTGATGTTTTTAGCCCTTGGCGACGGTGCCATCTTCCAGACTGGTACCAAGTTGTGTGTGTGTGTGTGTACGGGTTGTAAGTCGCCGCATGGTAGGGAGTGACGAGACATTGCCTGACTGACTGAGAGAAGAGACTTCGTGGCGGTGACGTTGCGACTTGCGATAGGCCTTGCGCCCGAGTGCGGCATGGCGACGCTACGTGCGCAAGTGCCGAGGTTACTAGAGTTTCGGTGTCTAGTATTTTGCGGTCGGGCCATTCATGCTGCCAATTATCAAGCCGCGCCAGCAAACGAGGCGAAATGATAAAGTTCTGTTTTTTTTTGGGAGGGCGCAGAGCGGCGCAAAGTCGAATAACGCATCGCGAAACCATGTTCTCGTTGGCGCAGATGGCACGAACCGGGGAGCGGGGAACGAAAGAGGAAGCAAATACACACCTTGAGTAGGACGACAAAAATAAAACAAAAAAATTGGCGTTAAGCGGAAAAGTAAAGATTAAAATAACTAGAGTTGGTGTGGAAAAAAGTTTGGTACTTCCAAGCGAGGCTACGACAACGTCGACAACCACCTACAAATCAATCCGATCCTGCAAAGAAGAAGGTTGAAGGGTCAAGAAAAATTTGCACCTGGGAGACGAGTTATTTCAACGGCCGCGGCGGGGGCAGCAGCACTTGGCCGACTGGGCCTTTGGCATGGCATTCCGGGCACACGGGGAAGGCGCCAGCAGGAGGGCCATCAGTCGCGCCTGCTGGCTAAAGAGTGGAGACGGGCCCACGCCCTCTTGCGCAATGCGCATTCTCCCACTCTGTGCTCAGCATGCGAACCAGCACGCCCACGGCGGAATCACTGACAGCAAAGACATTGACAGTCAGGAAAGAGACATCACAAGCAGGGAGTGCTGGCAAGGGCTCAACCGTGAAATTAGTGGGGAGGCCAAAATATGGCTGCTCTAGGTGCATTCTTAGCCACCCTAGCTGGGGCGAACTAGAGGAGCCAGACAGTACCTGTATTCCTCACCGGATCAGGCCAGGGAACGGTAACTAGCGAAGCTTTGTGGCTTCGTACACGCACGTGTTCCCGCCTGTTCATTACTCATTCAAGGGCGTGTGTTTGAGGCAAGAGACAATGTTTCCTACTTATATTTTAGACTCCTCTCGAGCCGATGAGCGAGCTCCATGGTTCCGCATGATGTCAACGCACCTAGCTTGGGAAAACGCAAGTTCTATCCTTGGAGGCAGAAGCAGATTAAAACTCCGTGCCGAAAATAAATCTCTTTATTCTCCGACCATGTTCCAGAACATGAATTGTATCCACAAGATCCCAAGCCAAGGTGTACGTAAAACTAAAAAGGGCATCACCTCGTAATCTCGCCATATCCCATTATTCTGGCTCCTGAAACAAATTGAGCCACAGTCTGTAAGTATGAGCTGAACTTTCATTTTTGAAGCAAGCTAATTGGGCCAGGTTTTCATTTTAGTGCGCGAACCAATGTTCACTCCCAATCATACTGTCGGCATGGAAGGGATGTCGGATGCAGATACTGGGATATAGGCTTGAGGCAGCAGGGCGATACTCCGCGGACGAGCTTCCACGACGTAGAATATGCCATCGTCAGAGGCGTAGGATGGCGGACGCGGTCCTGATCGGGTCTCTGGACGGGGTGGCGCGGGCTCGACAGATTCGTTGCGTTGCCAGAATAAGCGGTTTGGGTCGACTCTCTAGTTCTCCTGTAATTAGATTCTGTTCCAAAAGAAGCAAGCACCTTTTTTTTTCGTTGACGCTGTCCATGTTGACGAGAGGGAGTACTAGGTTGCGAGGACCAAAGGTTTCAACGTACCACGCTCTCTCTCCAAAGTCCATACGCGGGCGGCTGCGACCTGACTGCCCGTCCCCAATCCCAGCGGCCTCCTCATCTTGCGCGAGAACCACATGTATGGGCTTTGAGGGAACAACATAGCCTCCTGGGCCGAACATTTCGGGCAGGCGTCTGCGTCGGGAGGGTCTCCTCGAGAGACGAGGACACAGAGACGAATAACGCTGTAGCAGAAGAAGATGGTGGCGGCGAGAATGACGAGTATAATCATGATGGTGAGTTCGCCGCGGGCAATGTGGTTGGTGAGAGCTAAGCCTAGGTCTACATTTTTTGAGAGAGGCAATTAGTCCTCTGTGCCAAATCGACTTGCTGTAGAGATGTGAAACCCAAATGATGGTTTCTTTTTGGGCAGGAGGGTGCACAAACTTACACACCGCTAGTAAGCTAGCCAGGAACACGCCTGATACGAAGCACGTCAGGCTCTGGGACCGGATCCGTCGGGATTGCGCCAAGGAAAGCAGAGCATGAATCGCTTTGGACGAGGCTTTCGGCCACTCTCCATGTCGGTTGCGGGCTGGTCTGAGAGTGAGTGTTGATGAGGCGATCCGTCGATTAGATGGTCTGCGGGCCGTGGAAATGGGTTGCTGGCATCGGGTCCGAACTCTATGGGAGGGCCTTGCGGATGTGGTGACGGTGAATCTGGCATGTGTGACAGAGGAATCGGCGACGGCAAGGAGCTCAGGGGCCGGTCTCGCCATATCGTGACGATGAGAGGGTGACTGGTCGCGGAGGCGCCGTTGGTGATTTCGGGGTTTCGCCGTCTGAATTTGAATGATGATATCTTCTTGCTGCAATCAGGGAACGTGGAAAAGCAGGCAGTCTTGATAGAACGTCTCTTGTACGTGGTGGCTCGGCGTTTGACTCTTCCGCTGTTGACTGAGTGTGGGGTTTCCAGTCTCTTGTTCGATCCAGCCGTTCCGAGTCTCATTCTCGTCTCGTTGTCGATCCGTTTGGGCTCTTCGCAATAGATCAGCTCGAATTCGCTCCATTGTGCTGTTTCCTCGCGCCATGATGATACAGGTTCTTAATTCCGCGGTTGTCAATGTCAATTTCTGACTTGTACCAACCAAAAGGAATGGCAAAATGCCACGTGCTCAGCGGTCACTGTACGTAGCACTTGCACGCAAACCACGTAGGTGAGAAAGATAAGAACGAACAGGGCTCGATGCCCAGATGCCCTTTACAGTTCTTCCCGCTCCTATGACGATGCGATGACCGAAGTTACGCGGGCGGACCAACTAGCAGAAACGAGAGAGATGGAGTGCTTGCACCAAGGCCATGGCCAAGACGAGGATGAGAATCTCGAGAATCTCGGAGTGGTTTCGTTACGAGAAATTGGTGGGAAAACAGACGAAAGAGCCAGATGGAATCACACGACTACTACGTCCGACGGAAAAGAACAGCATCCAAAGCCCCAAAGCGCGCAAGGCGAAGGAGGGCAAAGCTGCGACAGCAAGGCAATTAACTGTACTTTGCATGCGGCACGAGCTTTGCCTTTTCGTTCTGAATCCTTTCTTTTTCGGGTCACTGGTTCATCGGGATCGTTGGCTAAAACGCGGAACCAAGGTAGCTGACGAATGTGACAAGCGTCCGGAAACTTGTCAATTCAGGAGACGCTGCATGCGGAGTACGTGCGCGCGATTCGTGTCGAGCCCCGCCGATGTGAGACGTGGGACGGGGACACGTAGTGCGAATTCACACTGGGAGTCGAGTCGTCCGGATTGGCGTTGAAGAGTTGAATGGCTTGGAATGCATGCCATGGAGGAAGATACGGGCGATTGGCGAGGAGAGCACCGGGAAAGGGGACTCACGTGAGAATGAATGCAGAGTGCAGAATGCAGTCCTCCCCAAGCTCGAACCTGATGCCAGATTGCCACCGCCGGCAGGGGCATTGTTGCGACAATTGGCGTGTTGCCGAGTTTCAGAAGTCTTTGGGTCTGAGGGATGGCAACGAAGATCCCCAATGAGCATTGCTGTCGAATTGTTCCAGAGTCGGATGCGGCGAGGCGAAGCAAAGCAAAAAGGACTGGTTCAGGAGTCAAAAAGGTGGGATCGACTTCCAGGGTGTTTGACGGCCGGCCCACAGCTGTCAGGTCTGGGCAGATCTGGTTGGTTCGTTTGCTCGCTCGCGACGGATCCACTTTGATCAAGACGAATTGGACTGGGATCGAATGGGCAACCACATCACGCCTTGAATATGCCGCCGGACCTGGGCCGGACAGACACTACGCACAACAGTTTCCATGTCTCCTGAAAATTCCAACCCAGCGCTCCCACTATCTGAACCACCCAGGCTCCTCTGCTCCAAAGTGCAAGCCCGACGCCAGGAAAAACGCGTTTTACTAGCAGCGCGTTGGTGACTGTTTGATCGAGATCAGCCACGTCCTGCTTCCTTGATGTATGCAGACCCCAGGCCCAGGTTCACCCAAAGATGGAAGGCGGCATTCACACCTGGAGCGTACTCGACGCCGTACTCTTGAGCCCACTGGACCACGTGCTCACGACTGTTGGCCAATTATGACGGTCCTTGTTGTCATGTACGCATCAACCCAGGCATCGTCCTCGACAAGATGATTGGCCACGACATGGTCTGTCATGGAGGACGAGGAGCTATAATATACAGCGACGGTGGGACAAGAGCCTGGTGCAACGCCGGGTTGTGCTGTGAGATGATGGCCTGTGTATCTATGGACGAGACTGATTCAAAGGGTGGAATATCAGCGACGTCGTGGTTGACAGTGTCGCTGAACGTAGACAGCGCGTACATCTCATCACCGACGAGGTGTATCTTTGTGCTTTCACGCATTCTCATCGACGACGTAATCACTTGGCGAGGGGAGGGGTAGCATCTGCCCAGGGGATTGTGCGGACGGGCCAGGATAAGGCCAGCGACTCTCTTGCCGCTTGCATGAGCATCATCCTGTATGACGGCCTGGAAGTCGACCATGGCGAGCTGTGTGCCAATCCGCAGCGTCACGTCCGGCACAAACATAGTACGGCTTCCAGGAGGAAGAAGGTCTCCAGGGTTTCCAAAAGCCCAGGCCGTATGCTCGAGGGCGTCATGCATGAGGATATTGTCCGCGACGCCGAGACTCACGTAGCCGTCCGATTTGTCCGAGGGTGCCATAAAGTATTTCGGGCCGGGCTGGGACAGTTGGAGTGCCCGTGCGATAGCGCCATTGGTATTGAGCTCCGAGATGCCTGCCCGACAACGGCTGACGATGAGCGGAGTCTCTCTCGCCGGAGCACCGGAGCCCCACCGGGTTCCGGGAACATCTGATTTGACTCGGGAACTCCGTCTTCGTTCCGGCGCAGCCTCCGTCACTTCTCGGCATGACGAACCAAGACCAAGACCACCGTTCCAATGCACTCACCTTACCTTACCTAACCCAACCTACCCCTTTCGACTCGCGCTGAGCATGTAAGCGGTATCGGCATCGGTCCGGTAGCCCCCGGACCTCGGTGCCCCGGAACGTTACCTTGCTCCCGAGATGCTCATCGACGACAGAAGCGACCCCGTCGGCCTGACGTGCGACGAGTGTGCGTATGCACATGCCGAGAGGTTGGACGCGGGACAGATATCACAGCACACGTGGTTACAATAAAGGCACAGGGAGCCCAAGGCGTGAGTTGATCGAGGACGAGACAAGTGCAACACAAGCGATGCGTCACACGTCTGGTTGTCCCACATAATACCGCCGCGCTTTTCCCTTGGAGAAACGTAAAACAGCTCATCTCATCCACGGAAAATTCGCAGTCCAATTCTCAACTCAAAAGAAGATGCTGTGAGGAAAAGCAACTTAAAAGCCGCCACTCAGTCACTCAGTTTCCAACGAAACCCGCCTCAATCTATAAGTCCTCCCGCCACCAAACACCGACCTTCGATATGAAAATGTTCCGGCCCTCAAAGCACCGTCCAAAGCGACGCCGGGTGGCCTCAACTCCTCCTCCCTCCAGCAACGCACCTCTCCCTACACATCTCGCACACCCCGGCAACACCAAGTCGACAACCTCGTTGTACCGCCCCAGGGGCAGCGAAAACGGACAGTACCTCGACGCGTACACCACCCCCTCGGCGCCGCCGAGTCTCGCTTTCCAGAAATCGCAGGGCTGGTCGGTAGTCCACGGCTGCAGGCACAGATGCAGCGCGTGGCGGACACTGGGGAGGAAGTCGTGCTGGTGGGAGGACCATGCTGCGCAGCGGGACTGCAGGCGGCAGGGGCAGTACTTGCGAATCTGTTTGTAGTAGCACATTTCTTTAATCTCTTTCGAAGTGGGCTGATACGAAGGGTATGGGGCATCAGGGAAAAGAGATGCGGAATGCTTTAGAGCCAGAACGAGTAAGTTTCCCCTCGTAGGAGGGAATTCGTTGGAGGCCAAGGGGTGAGGTGAGGGTTAAAGTAGATTGATGGGGGTGTGAATTGGCGCAGGTCAAGTCGTTTTGTGATTGCGAACGATGTCGTGGCGTTGATGGGCTTCTGTGGGATCGCCATGATCATGATGAGTTACCGGTGGGACCTGGCATTGGGCCGCAACGTTGGCTTGTTGGCCGGCGTCACAATACATCTCGGCTGGGCATCACGGCTTGGCATCTTGTGGAAGACTTCATCTGTGATCAGGGTCAGCATACACGTAGATTACAGGGACACACTATTATGCTTGATCTTTTGTCCGGTCCATGATGAAAGAAGTCAACGAGCATAAAGTTAACTCGGTTCTCGTGATGCACGCATTGCTGCTTCTGTGTACATTCCAACGTGACATGAGCGCCACATCCTCCATGGAACACCATTCGGCTCTGCACTTGTAGGACAGATGCTCCCATCTCCGGGGAAAACTCTCCATGCTGTCCTTGACGGTGCCAGCACCTGGAGTCCAAGTCATGAGACCTTGGACAACCAATGACTCCGCATTGTGTTTCTCAAGGACATCGACTTGAGCAAGGACCAATGTCATGCCCAAACTGCGCATCTTTACAGTGACTTGCCGGTCCATCATCTTCTGACATGAACTCGGCCAAAACCGCCCACTGTTGGTTGCATCATTTCAATTCGCCAAGCAGCATAGTTCGATCTGATGAAGCAGACAGCACTACCGATACCATTAGCAAGCATCACCACCAACATGCCCACCAAGCAGTCAAATAAAACTCACATATTGGTTCTTTTCCTGGAGCAAACTCGGCAGAGTTGACCGTGCCCCTATGTCCAGGCAATTTATACAGCATCTTGCCATTCTCATTCGACCACACAAGCACCGTACCGTCGGCCGAGGCTGCGGCAATCCTCTTGCCTTGGCCATCCCAGCTCACGCCCATCAGGTTCTTTTCCACGCCCACGTTTGCGCCGTCGAATGTGCGAATGTGTCGTTCCGTGGGGGCAAAGGGTCGGATGTCCCACGTCCGCACCGTCGAATCCATACCGTACGAGACCAGGGATTGCGAATCAGGCGATGCTTTCAGCGACATTACGGTATCGGAGTGACCGAGCATAGAGTACACAATCGACTTCTTGCGCAGGTCCCACACACGAATGTCGTTGTCGATGCCACCAGAGAACATCTCGTTTCCAGCCTGAGACATGGCGACTGCCGTGACAGGGAAATCGGTCTGGATGTAATCGACGGCGTTTTTACTGCGGGGGTCCCAAATCCCAATGGTTGAGTCGTCGCTACCGCTGATGAGAAGATCCTCGCCGCGCCGCGTCATGTCTACCGAGTTGATGACTTCTTCGTGCCCCACGTATCTTCGTATTCTCGTGCCCGATGTGAGATCCCAGCTGGCAAGGTGCATATCTGCCGACGCGGTGTAGAGGATTTCCGAGTCACGCGACCATTGGAGATCCAGAATAGCGCCCTTGTGGCCGTTTAAAATGCCGTAATTTTCGCAATCGCCGTATGTTCTCCAAAGCACTGTGGCGGGAGTCAGTTGGTGGCGTAGACAGGGGAGGAGCTTGAGCATTTCGCGTACTGATACTTCTGTCCATTGAGCCCGATGCGATCAAGTTCCCGGTCGGGTCAAACTTGGCTGTGAAAATCTCTCCCGTATGTCCCGACAATTCCATCACTGGAGCTTGCAGTCCACTCGTCCTGGTGCTCTACTCGCCGCATTAGTTACCAAACGACAGATCATTTCAGCATTTGTTACGAACCGCCTGCACCAGGGCGTTACTGGACGCATTCAGACGCGCCAGAACTCCCTCGGAATTGCCAACATTCTGTCTCTTGACGAGCATCTGAGACGAGTTGGGATCGTCCTCTGCGGGACGTTTTTCGGCCGACATTTTGGCTTGGCTGGTTCGTTGAAATGAGATCCGTATCTCAAGTATATTCAATATCTGGATGCGCTCGAGTTAAGCTGTTTGCATGCGTAGCGGTGGTCTGTCTGCAGCCTCGCGAACTTTTTGCCCGCCCAGCCACGCCAGCAATTGGCCGTCGGGCCGGTGGTTGTTCCTGGAAGCTCCCACTTCGGACAACACCAAACTGCGAGCTCACCGGGATACGGACGGCCAGAAGTGACTACCCTGGCTGTTTAAACCGTCGTTTTTCCTGATCAGTAAAATCCCGCGGCTCAACAACGGACGCGCCACCAACCAACATGGCGGCGAGCAAAGCCTCTCGTGTAGGCGAGGAGTACGTCCGTCCCTCTCCTCAACATCCCAATCTCATGTGCTGACCTGCCCTAGAATATGGAAGTAAGTGTTCCCCGGTGGCAGACAGATCCGCAGCAGCCCATTCAAGCCTAACAATTCCCCCTCCCCCAAAAAAGGACACGCATCGACAAAGTCAACGCCGAGCTCGTCACCCTCACATATGGCACCGTCGTCGCGCAGCTCTGCAAAGACTTTGACAATGACTACCCTGAAGTCAACAAGCAGCTCGACAAGATGGGTTACAACATTGGTCTGCGCCTCATCGAAGACTATCTCGCCAAATCGAATACCATGAAGCGATGTGCGAACTTCAGGGAGACAGCCGACATGATTTCAAGAGTATGTCATTGCCTCCCTACATGATGGGTCAGAAATTCTCCGACCCGCAGATCCTCCGCTGTGCCCGTCCTTCTGTCCATCTACCCACTGTCCCTTACCTTGGAAGCATCGCCCTTCTAACATGTATTTCCAAAGATCGGCTTCAAAATCTTTCTCAACATAACCCCACAAATCACAAACTGGACCTCTGACAGTAATCAATTCTCCTCGTTTTCGACGAGAACCCGTTCGCCGATTTTGTCGAGCTTCCTGACGATGGACGCGCCCAAAACGAGCTGTGGTACTCAAATATCCTCTGCGGTGTGCTCCGGGGCTTTGGAAATGGTACAGATGCAGGTCGAGGCGCATTTTATAAGTGACGTGTTGAGGGGCAACGACACCACAGAAATGAGGGTCACACTGATACGGTACATCGATGATGAGTTGCCTCCAGAAGATGACTAGTTTGAGGGTTTTTCACAACGTCCTTTGTTTGAGTGGTGTATTGGCGTTTTGATGCAGAATTATATTGTGGGGCTTTACATGATGAACCAGCTTCATCTCTTTATACATCTTTGCAACAGTGGTGCAAGATGTTATACTGATCCAAGATCTTGCCTTCTTTTTCTATCATGTGAGAACCCAGACCGACCATTGTTCATACCTAACGAGGCTGGGGCCAAGAGTAGAAAATGTGGCATCCGGAGCAGTTCCTTCACGATACGATGCTTCTACACTTGCACACGTCGTAGTTGATGACAGTACAAGGGTGGTACGATATATTCGAGGACCTCTGTCGACATGAACCAAGCGAAAATGACATAGACGGGATCTGTACTCCCCGACCCCTTCCATCCTGTCCGGATCCACAAGCCGTTGTCCCAGTAGCACGTCGGTAACTTTTTAGAGCCAATCAAGCAAGGCCTGTCACAAGATAACCACAGAACAGGAGGGGGAAACACTTTTATCATTTAGAACATGGCTCTCTTCCCATCTTAGCTAACACATCTCTCACCAGAGAGCCTGATCGCCGCAACAATATAAGAAAAATCCGATGATATAGATGACAAAGAGCGAAAGCAAAAAAACCAAAAAGGGGTAAAAGGGAGCCCACTTGAACGCCATGTCGAACGATGCCAGATTAGAGTTGAGCCGCAATGACACACAGGGAGAATAAGAGAAAACATTGGGTAAAACAAAAGCATCATTGGCTTCTTCGTTTTTCGTCTTTACGTCTTTGCATCCATTTCCTAGTCGGCGCCAATCCCACCTCCTTCCATGCCAGCGAATGTGCCGTTGAAGTCAAAGGCTCGTTGGTGCCGTCACCGTCATGGAGAAATGAGTCGAAGTCGAAGTCGTTCAACACGTCGCCAGACTGTAGAGGGTTGGCAAGTTCTATGCCAGAGAACTCCATCTATCCATTCAGGTTAACACAGAGTGTTCTGAGCCAAAAGGCAGTGTCCAGAGGAAGAAAACTCACCATGCCAAAATTGTTGTCCATCAAACCGTTCTGGTTTGGATCATGAGCCTGAGGTGGCACCGAAGCTGCTTGAGGGGCTGATACGGCAGCTGTCGTAGCTGGAGCGGCGTTGCCCGCATTCGACTGTCCGTTTCCGCCAGCACCTCCGTTCTGCGCATTCTTGTTGAAGGCCGCGTTGACCGGTGTCGCTGGTGTCGCTGGCGCTGCCTCAGCCTCGCCGGCGTTTTCTCCAGCTGGCGTGGCCCCAGCATTGTTATTAGCATTTTGACTAGCCTTCTTGGCTGCTGCCGCGCGCTGAACAAAGACTTGTTAGCATGGCCCGAAAAGGAGAGGGAAAATGGTACAGTTTGCAGAAGAAATAACTCTTACCTTTTCCTTGGCAGCCTTGGATTCCTTCTTCTTGGGTGCGGCTTTCGTGGACTGACTCGGCGTAGGAGGGCAGCTGCCGCTTGCTGGGGAGAAGCAGTAGTTCGACTATTGGCATTGTTGGCAGCAGCAACGGGTGCTGATGGTGGTGGCATCGACCTTGAGGCGTTCCTTGAACCGGCTGGTTCTGCTGCATGCCCTGGGGCCCTTGACCATTGGGTCCTTGCTGCCACTGCCCCGGAGCTCCTGACCTCCCGGTTGTTGTCCAGGTTGTCCCTGACTCTGTTGCATCTGGCGGGCAGCCATCATCTGTTGGGGTTCATCTGACCGTTGAAAGGTTGCCCAGGGTGAGAGCTCGGTGGCCGCATGCCGTTCATCTGCGCCTGGGCGGCGGCCATATTGCCGTCAACTCCTGGTTTGAAGAAGTGAGGAGCCATGCTGGGATCGACCTGGTTGCCCATGAAGTTCATGGCCGGGTTGGGCGAGTCGCGAGAGTGTCCGCCCTCGGGCACTGGCGAAGGAATGCCAGAATTGTTCATCTGAGGGGTTCCGCGCTTCATCTGCTCCGAAGGATTTGGTGAAGCTCCCGACCGCATTGCCTGAGGGGAAGCTTCGGGAAACTGGCCATTGGGTCCAGGCTGTCCAGGTGCTCCTGGGCCGCCTCCTTCTCGAGGCATACCAGTGATGGTATCTTGCTCCTGCCGGGCCATCATCAGTCTCTTCTTATTCTGCTGCTCGAGCAGCATCAGCTGCATTTGGTAGTCCTGCAGAGCGTGGTTGCTGCCAGGGGCCGCCTGAGCGCCACCGGGGCCGGGTCGAATGCCTCCGGGGCCTGCCATCTGCCCGTCGGGATTATAGAAAGCCGTCAAGGCTGTGCCGTCAGGACCTTGTGCCATCATGGGGAACCCTGACTTTGAGGGCCGCCTGCATTGGGTACCTGCTTGTTCCCCATCTGCGAGCCATGGTGTTGTTGCAGATTCTGGGAGTATGTTGCGATGGACTTTTGCTGGGCGGCGGGTGGGGCGTTCATGAAATGATGAAGCTGTTGCGAACTTAATCTGTTTGGATCAATGCCATTAGCAGTGAGCATCTGGTGGGCAGCGGCCACAGCTGGGTTGGGCTGCATCTGCTGTCCGGGCATGCCTTGACCAGGTCGTCCATTGGCAACCATGCCGCCAGGCTGGTTGGGGTTGAAGGGGCTCCGTCGATGCGAGGTCGTTTTGATGGTGACGGCGCGTTATCCCCGGACGCGGGTGATGAGGGGCGATCGCGGTTCTGATCCATACCAGATGGATCACGCTGCATCTGATTTTGTTTGGCTTGTTGAATAATCATTTGTGGACTAGCAAGGAGGGAGAAGAAGAGAACCAATTAGCCTCGACGCTACTTCAGATGATATACTGTGTCTGGGTTTATTAGACTCACTTGTTCTGGTTGTTGGCCATGGCAGCTCGTGCGAGGTTGCCCTGCTTCATATTCATGTTCATAGTTCCATTCTGCATTCTCATCATCTGGGCCTGATACTGCTGCTGCGCTGCCAAATCTGGGCGCATTTGTCGAAGAAGCTCCTGCTGGTGGTTCTGTTTCAAACGAGATTGTTGCTAGAGATGAGTTACGATTAGTTATTCAAGAAAGAAAGGGAAAATACATGAAAGGGGGTTCATGACATCAAGATCCTTACCTGGGTATGAGCGACGTATTGGTTCACAGTGCCATTGCCAGTCTTGATGCGCGGGGCATTGTAAATGTCCCAGAACAGACAGAACCATTCGTATAGGAAAGAAGTGTCTGACGCAGGCATGGGCAATTTGGGAGGTGGAAGGTCGTCGGGTAATTTGGCGTCCAGATCATCCTTGGAATCGGTATCCATGGGATCGTCGCCGTTGGCGGCATTGCCACCCTTTGTGCCATCTTTGTGAACATTGACTTGCTGGTCACTCGATAACAGCGATCGGGCACAGTCGTACATGCCATATCGAATGAAATACTCGTAGATGTAAGTATTCAGAACACCGCGCTGGCCTTCCAGCTGTTGCTGTCTCGCGGCTGCAGCGGCAGCGGCCATTTGCGGATTGACGGCACCATTGTTCATCATGGGCATCGGCGCGCCGCCGACAGGACCACCCATGGCATTCATATTGGCCATGCCCATGTTTGGGTTCATGGCCATTGTGAAGGCGGGACTCTTGCGGCCGCGACGCGAACAGGCGGACAAGTCGGTAGTCTAGACGAACAGGGCAGGCGGGATTGATAAAGAGGACAGTCTGCCTCACAAGCCCCACGGAGAGGAAAGGATACCCAAGCTATTGATAGCCAAAACCGAATCGCTGGACAACGAAGCAGGAAAAATCCGTCAGGCTCCGACAGGCGTAGGCGTGGGCGTGGGTGAGAGGGGCGAGAGACGGTCGGTCGACACCAGGCGCGGCAGGGGTTTCGATAATCGGTCGCGGCAGTCGAAACGGGGAGGAGGAGGAGATCAAAATGCGTAATCCGCCAGGAGGAGAAGAAGATGATGAATTCGCAGCGGGGGGCGATGCGCACGTGCGGGCAAAGGTGAAGTAAAAAAAAAGGATGATGGGGAAAGAGAAGGTGTGAAGTGAAGGTAGACAGAGAGTTTCGTCTTGGGGCTGGCTGGGATGGAGAGTCTCACACACACGCTACTACACTTTCTCTGTGCAGCAGCAGTCTGCACAGTCTGTCTGGTGCGTGGGTGCCTCAGCACTGGAAATCAAGAAAATCCGCTGCACAACGAAGCGCCTTTTCCCGGATCAAGATGCGCGACGTAGACCGCGTAGTTGTGCAGTTGTTGCCGTCGTTGTCTGAATCCGCGTCACCGTCACCGTCAGCACTCGCGCGCCCTGAGCCGTGGAGACGATTTGTCGCGATGGACATGAATTAGATTCGGAAGGCTGAAGGAAGTCGAATTCCGTATGTACTGTGGAGGCAATGAGGCCGGATGCGAGACAGGAACGGTGACAGGCGCGAGCACCACCGTGGAGGGCCGTGCGAAAAAGCAGGAACTCGGTATCGTGCGGAATGTGAGCTGCGCACTGTGTATTTCGCGGGGTCTCCGGTCACACGAGCACAGTCCACGTCACAGTGTCTTCAGCGAAGCTATGCAAATTCAGGTGGCACTGCGGGAGCGAGCCTGCTTGCCATGACTTTTTACAAGACCCCTAATCTGCTGGCGTATTCATCAGACCAGTCGCGTATTTCCTGGCCCGCACGTTGCACGCAACGCCTCAGGCATCAAGCGGCATCAAGCGGCATCATCGCGGTCCAAAGACTACCAATGGCAGCACAAAGCCCATTTGCTGTGCGCAAATTCGATCACTTGTGGCCAATGAGCTAGACGCTTCTCGTCAGAGTTGATTGACGCCTGACCATGGATGCTGTCAACTTCAAGAATGCCGCCCATTCATGCATAGGTATGCAAATTGCAGATTGTAGTTGGCCGATTTTCTTCACAGATCCACCAGACCTATTGCAGGCCTTCTGCTCAGCAAACAAACAACGCTTTGGAGCATCCTTTTACTAGACGGACGTTTAACTCTGAAATCACGGGTGAGGTTTTACCAAGGCAACTGTTCAAGAGCCGTTGGTTTAATTCAGACACGACCATTTACTCCAAGGAAGCTGATTTCGAGGAGTGACTTACAGGCCATGTTGTGTGACCCACTGCATTTCAGTCACACCATATCGCTTCTATGCCGGCGTGTTCAAGGCAAGAATAATAAGTGCCCGAGAAAAAGTCCCACCACACCATAACCCTCGCATGTGGCTTATCTGATATTCGTTGACGGCATTGTTTGCAAAAATCAGCACAGTTAATAATGCCAGATCAGTAGGAGCTCAAGCGGCACCTGTAACCTTCAATTCGAGAAGTGCAATGTGTTGCGATTTGGCGCTTCTTGACACTTCTTTTCCAATCATAGGTAACATCTTTCGATGGGGTGTCATTCTGACATTGATGCTCGATGCTCGATTAACGGGTTCCTGTCGAAGATCGCCGACATGGATATGGTGAAGCTGTGATTGTCGATAACTCCACTCACCATTCTGGAGGAAGCGTGGGAGGCGGGAGTCGCGATGTCGATAACGAAGTGCGCACGTTCTTTTGTGCACGCGATTTTTGGCAACGCGTACTCCGTACGACAACTTCCTATGCGCGAGTGATACCTACCAGAATTTGATTCAGTGATGAGTGACGGTTTTGATGCGGTATACTTTGATCAGGGCTAACACCTCGAGCGCTTGTAATTTTGGCTCGGAAAGAATTCTACTGATTGCAAGTGTAGGTCGCTGTAAAACAGCCCACAATGACTTGGCTTATCCACATTGGCCTGGCGCCAAGGATATTATTTTTATTCCTCCTCCAAGAAGATGATGTAAATTCATCATAAAAGAGCAATAAAGGTCCATGGAAACCTACCACGTCTGAACAACGTCATACCATGCAGGGTAGCGCCTCGGTTCCTGACCCAAATCGCTGACCTCGATCACACTACTGCGATCATCCAAAAGGAAACAAGAGACCAAAACGAGTTCTCCCACTATCGAGAAGGGACGATGTGATTCAGGACTACATACTCTGTACATAGGCATTAGCTATTCCCACCTTGGGAGCTATTTGAGGAAACGTTGAGCTGAGCCAATGAGAGACCAATTCATTGACTGACTGTCAAGGGAATCGTGTGAAGGTTGTTCCATTCCTCGCTAAGCTAGTCTCTGCTAGTCCACTATATATATGCCCAGCCCTGGTCACGTGTTGTGACAGGTGCCGCCAATTTTCATGCGATGCCCTTATCATTAAGTATTATTGTGTTCACGTTCTCCTTAAGCAAAGTCCTCTCTTCTTCCTAAGTAATTATTCCCACTAATTCTATACTATTATCTAGCTATTATCCCTTATTCTATCTTAAAATGCGCTTCCTAGCGTATATCTTCCTCTATATTAGATATATTCTATGCCTCTACTAGGGAAAGTATATTCCTATTATATATTATATAAGTAGCACTATATTTCTATTAATTATTTCTAGCCTCTATGCCTAGAATATCTAATATCTTATTTACGCGTTAATTATATTCTAATTAGCATCCGTAATTATATAATTACCTAGCTAGGTAACTATTACTATATTATCCTATATTACCTTAGTTAACCTATTAAACACTATATTATTTTCCTTAATTATATTAGTTACCTAGTTAATAACTATATCTTACCTATCTCTATCCTAGCTTAATTATAGTCTTTTCCTTATCTATAAGACTTCTTCTATAGGTACTACCCTAGTCCTAGGTTTATACTTATATCCCTTACTCTAGGTAGTGGTGTAAATGTTTTAGTAGGTTATAGGCGCTAAGCTACTACTAATTATTATTATAGTAGTGCTAACGCTAGTGGTAGCAGGTTAATTAGAGTAAATCCTATTATTAGGTAATTAAAAGTTAGTAAATCTACTATTTATACTTATAGTATAGTTACCTACTACTATTATAAGGCTCCCTTACTTTTTATATTATTATTCCTGTTTTTTATTAGGGTTAATTATCTCTTAAATCTATCCTAATTAATTCCTAGTAAGCGCCTGCTAGTAACTAACTAATAGTGTGAATCTTAGTTACTAAATTAATATTATATATATAGTTTCCTTATAGGCTAATCTTCCCTAAATAGATCTAGCTAGTGCTAGCATAGCTAAAGTCTTCCCTAGTATATTATAGGAATTACCTAATTTCTTAACTAGCCTATAGTTAGATAGCTATATTATTAATTTTAAAAACATTAAAAATTCTTTAATAAATCTATTATCTTATAGGTATTTCTTAGCCTCTAGAGTTATAAATCTCTAATAGTTTATTATAAAGTTATCTATAATATAATAGATAACTATATTACTAATAATTATTTAGACTTTTAACTTCACTCTAAGGCTTCCGCAGTATTTATAGTGTTTATCTACTGTAATAAGTGTGTAATTAATATATTATAGTTATATTATATATTAGATAAAAGTGTTGCGTTTAGTATATAAGGTAAAAGGGAAGTGCGTAATATAAAAGCAAAGAATAAAGTAATAATCCTAAGCGTAAAAGTGAAAATTTCCTCTTATAGCTATAACACCTATTATTACTATAATAAATCTAGCTTATTCCTTATAGCCTAACTTTTAATAGTAATTAAGCTATTTATTAATTTAGTAACTACTACTAGTAGTAACTATTAATTATATATTAGGGCTAAACTTTTAAACTTAACTAGATATTTTATGTTTCCCTTCTCCTTATTCTAGGCTAGAATTATCTTAACTTTATAATCTACTAATTAAATTAGTGCTATTACTCTAAACTATCTACTAAATATATCTTTATAGAATTACTCTAAATAGTTAATTAAGATTACTAGATAAATTCGCTAGTTATCTAGTATATCTAGTCTATAGGCTAACCTCCTAACCCGTTATATAACTTAGAAAGGTCTAGCGAACTTTAGTCTATATTTTAGACTTATAGTCCTTAGAATTATGTATACCTAATTATCTAACCTAACTAATACTTAGTCTCCTACTATAAAAACTTACTAGTATACTTTTAATTATAATATATCTTTATTTAGATTACTACTATTATAATCGCATTATGCGCTTGCAGTCTTTCTAATAGCTTATTTAATATTTCTAGCTCCCTTAGGTATAATAAGGAAACCACGTTATTAGGGAAAATCCTATAATAATCTAGTTTAGGGATTATCCTATTATTTTAATTATTACGTTATTAAATTTAAATTATAATTATAGTAGTGTCTATTGCTATAACTAATTATTATCTAGTCACGTAAAGTATATCTAGATAGCTAACTTAATTATCTATATAGTTCGTTCTATCTATCTATCTATTTATAGATAATATGCTATTAAGTATAATAATTTTATTCTAACTAGTTCCTAGAATGCCTTCTATAACACTACTAAAAATCTCTAATTATAATTACTTATAATTACCTTAGGTATTCCCTAGTTTGCTATTAGTAACTAATTATATAACTTCCTTATATATATTACTACTATAATATTATTTTAATAAGGCTTTAATATGGTTTACTTACTAAATTTATCCACAATTACTAGTATAGAATTATTACCTTTAACTAATACTAGCAATAATAATAGGAAATTAATTAAGATTATATAATATAGTGCTAGTAGTGCTAATAATAGTTATAAGTTACTATATTATAAATATCTCCTTACTTAGTAGACTTAATATAAGGGTATTTTCTTAAGTATTATTATAACCTACGTAAGCTATATAGTATATAGAATTATTATATAATCTCGCTTAATTTTAGGTAACCTATATAATTACTATTATATATAGAATTATATAAATCTCTAATTACAGACTTAGGTATACATAATCGCAGCTATATCCCTAGGGTTATCTTCTAGAGTAAGCTATCCTCCTAGCTAAATAGTAGCTTAGCCTAGTTTTCTATAGGTAATCGGGCATTGGTTTCTAGCACTATCTTAATATATTACTATATTAGGTCCTAGTTATATCCTAGTTATATTAAATCCTTAAAATTAGGAGATATTCCCACTAAAGATACTATTAGCCTTTCTGCTATAGGTGTAGTAAACTATAGTATTAGTGTAATAACTAGATTATATTCTATGTATTACACCACATAGGAATTATTATAGAGTGACTTCCACTACTTAGGCCTATTATCTAGTATATTATCTAGTTATCCTAGAGCATTACTATTATGTGTTTTCTCTATTATTTTTAATTTACTTAGGGTATCTAGCACTAGGTAGTCCTTACCTAGCTTATGGATTACCTTTATGTTAAATTAGCTAATATATTCCATTACTTATATTAGTTACTTATTTACTATATACTTACTTATTATATTTATAATATCTAGTTATTAACTTATATTTATAATTAAGTAATAATCTATAAAACATACTACTAGCGGTAGCTAAGTTGCCTTAATCTATTATCTTAATTTACAGAGTATTTACACATACCTATAGACTTTAAGCTCTATTAACTAATATCTTTTTCTATGTCTAATAATGTTCTAGAGAGAAACGTAATTAGCTAGATTGCTATATAGGGGGTATTTAATAATAGTCCCTTTACCCTTAATTTTAGGATAGTTTCCTCCTTTATATAATATATTATAACACTAATGCTTACTCCTAATATGTTAAAATTAATAAATAATTATTAATTTAGAGAGAATAGTGTTAAAGTAGTATATTTTATTAGCGTAGCCTTTAATATGTTAAATACCTTAACTTCCTACCTAGAAGGTAAAAGCACGTTCACACTTCTTACCTAATTATATCTAGCTAGCTTAGACCTCTTGCCCTTTCCTTTATTATCTTTATCTATTTTTACTACCTAATATACTTAGAGTAAGTTTATTTTATAATCCTATAATAGTTTAATAATTATAG
Organism: Epichloe brachyelytri; assembly: GCA_023650705.1. Classification (NCBI taxonomy): domain Eukaryota; kingdom Fungi; phylum Ascomycota; class Sordariomycetes; order Hypocreales; family Clavicipitaceae; genus Epichloe; species Epichloe brachyelytri. The sequence goes on along the minus strand of CP097977.1, from coordinate 2,162,851 downwards.
CGTATCTTAGGATATATTATCTTAAGGCTCCTATAAATCCTAGTAAGTGTTCTAGTGCTTATAATATCTTTAGGAACTTAAGTTATTATATTACCGCTAATTTTTAGCTAGTGTTAATATTCCTAAGGAATTAACTAACTTTCCTAATACTTTAGCTATTAGGTATACTATAAATATCTTCTTTAGCCTAATTAAAATGTTATTCTCTAATAAGCGTTAAAAGGTTTGTCTAAGATCCGTAATGTGTTAATTAAAGCTAATTAACGTAATAATAATATTATTACAGTACGCTATTGCCCCTATATTACGTAAAATATTATCTATATGCCTCTAGACATAAGCATTAAATCCTTTATATCCTATAATTAGGACGTTAAATATAAATTATCCGTCGTGCGTAATGACTAATAATGCCTATTGTAAATCTAGGTAGACTAACCACTAATAATAAAATAATATAGCATTAATAACTATAATATATATAGCGTTTATAATTCCTGCGATAACTTCCTCCTACTACCTTATTAGATATATATCTATTATTATTATAATATTTAATCCTTATATATCTACTACTATATATCCCTTCTAATTATCTCCTATTCCTATCTAAACTATAAAAACTAGAAATGTAAATAGCACTTATACTATTATATAAAAACTTTTCCTACTACTAATAATTCTTTTATTATTTTCTTAATAATTATTTAATTATCTAGGCTAACTAGATAGATCCTACACTTCTTTAGGACTAAATCCTACTATCCTAGCTTTATTTACACTCTTATCTATTCCTTTTAGGAATTATAGCAAATCCCTTATTATAGAACAAATCTATATAATCCTCTAATAGCTTCCGTATCTATTATTATTCTTACCCCTTATAAGGGTTAAAATAATTAACTTATATAATATTATAGACTACTATTTGTAATTCTATTATAATTTACTCTAGGGTTAATAGACGTTTCTCCACATATAATTCCGTCACTATTATAAGATCCACTACTAAGGGTTGCTCTTTAGGGTTAACTATATATGCTCTAGCCACTAGGTTAATAGATTTAAATCTCCTAATTCCTATTTTCTTCTAACTATTACAGGCTTATTACTTATATTACACACCACCACGTGTTATATCGCCCTATCCGCTATTGCTATATAAATGCCTAATTTCTTAAGCTACTTAGGTTTAAATAGCGCCCTATTATCTTTACTAAGCCACTATTTAATTAGGACTAGTGTTATTATACCTAGCTAAAGGACTACTATATTAGCTAATTTAACTAGTATATCTATTTTTAGTTAATTATACCACACTACTATAGGGATAGTAACATTACTATATATCCTAATAACTACTTTCCCTTTGCTTACTATAATATTAATCTACTATAGTATTATATAGTCTATACCTAATAGTATATTTACTCTTAATAACTTAATAATTAAGACCTCTCTAATAAATAATATAATTATAGGTTATTTGTCTAGTGTCCTACCTAGAAAGTTTATTAGTAATAACATATATTTATTAGTAAAGTAGCTATCCACACTAATCCCCTTTACTATAATAGGTGTTACCCTTATTTAAATCTTAATATCTAGGTACTATTTAGCTACCTAACTAGTATTTACTAATGTGATTAAGCAGCTAGTATTATAATAAATGTCTACCTAACTATCTAAATCTTCTAAATTTAGGTAAATCTAGAATTATAGGTAAGTCTATAACTAAAACGCATAGCCTACTCCTATATTACACTATATACTAATTATTAATTAAAAGATTAGGATTTAGACGCCTATTTTTAACTTAACTTTTGTTATATCTAATAATTATAGTTTATTTACCGCTAATTTTATTTATATTCACATATTATCTATTATAACATTTAAGTAATCTTAATTACTATATATCTAGGATAAGGAATAAGCTTCTATAGTTTTATTACAAGCTAACTTACCACTAATTATGCTATTACGTAGCAGATTATATATAGTATTTAAATAGCTAAAGAGTGCATTATTAGACACAAATTAGGTAAAGTATATTTAATATATACAGACTATATTATTAACTCCTATAAATTAAACTTATTCCACCTAGTTATTATTCCATAGGGCTCCTTCCTAATTATCCTAAGGGTAAGGTTCCTACTATTTTACATCTAGGTATAGAATATAACTATCTAAATCTTCCTATTCTAGTTATTAGTAATTATTTTCTTATCTAGTGTTATTTTCTCGCTTATCCTACTATTAATTAGTTTAATCTCTATCCACTATCTAATCTAGTTTATCTACCTAATATACTACCTATAGGCGCTATAGTAGAATCGCTAGTTTATTTAGCGGTTTTATTACATTGCTAAATAGTGTTATCCTATCTGCGGCTAGTCTATTATATCTAGTATTAGTATTTCTGTATTGCCTTTGTTAATTAGGGTAATATAACTAATTACTAAACTATTATTCTTAATTATTATAATATAGTCTCTATTATCTATATTATTATTATAGGTTAGGATTGCAAAATAGCTAGCTATTATAGTAATTATTTCTAATACTATTCTAGTAGTTATTCTAATATTCTCTAAATTACAGTCTATTAATCCTATTATATAGTTAAAATCCTCCACGCTAGCCTTAGACATTATAGCCTCCGCGCGGACTTAGTCCTTGTTAAATGTCTCTAAAGTATTAGTTAGCAATTTATCTATACCTATCTTATACCTAGCTTATAATTATTAATTCCCTTTCTCTAATTTACATTAGAAACTAGTTAATTATTATATTAGCTAATAGTAGTGTAATAATTATCTAAATTTTAGAGTTAAAGGCTTAATAGACTATTTATAACTATATTATATTATCCTAATAATAAGCCCTTATATCTTAAAGTAGATTATATATAAAGATAGTAATATCTTCCTATTATAATACTTCTATAGTAAGTATTATATATTCTTAATCCTATTTAATACTATAGACTATAGCTCCTAGAATCTTTTAATTAATTAGCTATATATTATCTTTAGTAATACTTCCTTAATAATTCTTACTCTAAGGTTATAAGTAGCTAGCTATACTAGTTAAGCGCTTATCCCTATAAGTATAAAATCTATATATCTTTAACTAGCTTTTCTAAGTAGCTAACCACTATATCTTCTAGTTACTATATAAACGCTAATATATATTTATAGATTATTATAGTGGATTTTAAATTTACTATAATACCTTAACCTTTATTATCTTTAATGCCTAGATTAAAGAATCTAACATTTGCTACCTATAATAGCAGTTATATTACTAGTATTATATCTAGCTATAGGACAGGGGATTAGCGTGTAGTCTACGTAGTCTACCCCTACTAGATATATTATAATAAGGTTCTATTTATCTAAGCGTTCTCTTATAGTAGGTAATACATTATCTAAGTTATATTAGGTTATTAACCTAATAGCTGCCCCTAATCTATTAGAGTAAGCTAATCTAGTAGTAGTAGACATTAGTCCCTATAATCCTTGTTACTAGGCATTACGTAGTGTTATTATAATGCCTAGCTAGTTAGGCTCTCTAATAATCTTAGTTAAGTAAAGTGCTAGTAAGTTCTAATCTCTTAGGGTAGTAAATTATAAGCTAGGAAATTATATAAAGGGAATTATAAAGAGAGGTAATAGGTAGTAACTTATATATTATAGGGCTATTCCTTCCTATTTTAGGGAAGACACCTCTAACTACTATATAGTGTCTAAATTAGGTAATTTAATATATAGTGCTTAGTTAGACTTAAAATTAAGCCTATAATTCTTAGGCTTAAGGCTTAGTTATCCTAACTATTAGGTTATAGTGTTTACCCCTATATTATTTAGCATTTCTAGCCTCTTAAATTATATAGGCCTAAACTATAGCTTCTAGAGCTATAACTAAGGTTACTGCTTATTATTATATATTAAGGGCTTGCTAGGTAATGTTAGTTACCCGTTGCCTAGTGCCTAGAATAGTTAAGCGGTTATAATTTACTTATCTAGTAATTATCTAAATTTCCTTTTATTCTCTACCTATTCCACTAGATAGTTATAAGCATATGCTTCTAAATAGTTAAATAGTAGGAAATTTAGCGCTAAATACTATAGGAGTTACTACTAGTCTTTAGGAATTTCTAGTCCTATTATTATTATAAACTAGAATAGGGATTATGCTTCCTAGATTATTATCTTTAATAGAGATTAGCAAGATATTTATTACCTATTAAATTAAGTAAATACATAGAATAGAAATAAAAGCAAAACAAAATGGTTCTAGTTATTATAACGTAGTAATTACTACTAACTATTAAGGGAATCATGTGAAGGTTATTCTATTCCTCGCTAAGCTAGTCTCTGCTAGTCCACTATATATATGCCCAGCCCTGGTCACGTGTTGTGACACTGACCCACTATTCACACAATTTTGTGGGCGGAAAAGTTTGACACCATGTTGATACTCGATAACGGCAAAATCTTCATCTAACCAAATAAAGGCGGAGTGTCCGAGTGGTTAAGGAGAATCATTAGAAATGATTTGCGTTCGCGCGCGCAAGTTCGAATCTTGTCTCCGTCGTTTCTTTTGCTTCCTGGTTCAACCAGTATTTTTGGTGATGGGCGGGGCGGGACATGCCGCGAGGAGCTGGTACAGGCCGCGCGTGAGAGAACATTCTCTTTTACTTTTGCCAGGTCAAAGGCCACCAATGCGCATTATTTCTAAATCCACTCGTGTCAGGAATGGGCAATGTAAATGACGAAGTGAACAGATGCAAGCGCGTTTTGATTTGGTGATGGAGCTGTGTCTTTGGATACGCGGGGCGGCTGGGAAAGTAGGAGCGTTATTGTCTGGCAAACCCTGGTGGTGTGAGGCTAATGCTAAAGACGCATTAAGTGTCCTTCATAATCTGAATAGTTTAGGATCCTCCCACATGAGTTAAGGCGGAGTGTCCGAGTGGTTAAGGAGAATCATTAGAAATGATTTGCGTTCGCGCGCGCAAGTTCGAATCTTGTCTCCGTCGAGTTCATTTTGCATTCATTGGCATCTAATGGTTAATCATTTTTGACAGTTGTACAGGCCGCTTTGTGACGTTTTTAGAAGGAGCAGCCAGTCTGCAAGATTGTGTATCATCAGGAGAAAGACGACAGGGCTCAGCGACTGAGTCTCACTTTGAAATGGAGATCGTGAGACAAACTTGCTCGATCGAGATTATTTGTTGCGTCCATCTATTCTGCCTGGTGCCAAGATTGAGCTGCGAGTGGTCGGGCAAACCTGGCCGAGAACTCTGCTGTTACTTGTTACTCAACTGCAGAGACGTTGAATTATTAATCGGCAGTGTAAGAAGCAGTCGGATGGTGCTACAACTGATAAGACTGTCTCCTGGATGGCAGATTAGCGAACCATGCCTTCCGCAGATTCGGACGCCATGATCGGCAGAGCTGTGAGAGAGGTACGTCGACTAATGCTGGACAACGCGTCTATGGGTGCGAGAGAGAATCATGCAAGATCGATTGAGAGTCTAGTTTTCTCCGGCTCCCGCCTGGCTGGATTGTTGATGTTGATGTCCAACTTGGCCATGTGGACGACGTATCTTGGCCGCACTCAACTCGCAGCCTCACAAGTGGCCTGAAAGAATTAGTGCTGACCGACTGCATCTCGTCCACCTGTGATGCGATCCCCATGACGAGGGGACGGTGAGCCGCTTGTGCTGACGGCGGGGTCGTATTAATACTTTCGTTCCTTTCCTTCCTCATTGCTGCACAAACTCCAGTCCGGCATTGTCACGTTCTTGAGTCTCCCGGGTACCAACACGTTCACATCATGGCCATCGAAAGCGGACTCCCTCTCGGTACGAGATCCGCGTTCTAGAAAGCAAGCACCAAGATTGGGCCAGTGCCATTGTCATGCACAGCAACATTTTCCACTCTCCCGTTTGGCCGGTCCTGTACCCAGAAGGCCTCTGTCAAGGGAATCGTGTGAAGGTTGTTATTCCTCGCTAAGCTAGTCTCTGCTAGTCCACTATATATGCGCCCAACCCTAGTCACGTGTTGTGACAGGTGCCGCCAATTTTCATGCGATGCCCTTATTATTAAATATTATTATGTTCACGTTCTCCTTAAGCGAATTCCTCTCTTTTCTCTAAGTAATTATTCCCACTAATTCCGCACTATTAATTAGCTATTATCCCCTTATTCTATCTTAAAATACGCTTCCTAGCGCATATCTTCCTCTACATTAGATACATCCTATGCCTCTACTAGGGAAAGCATGTTCCTATTATATATTATGTAAGTAGCGCTATATTTCTATTAATTATTTCTAGCCTCTATGCCTAGCATGTCTAATATCTTATTTACGCGTTAATTATATTCTAGTTAGCGTCCGTGATTATATAATCACCTAGCTAGGTAACCATTGCTATATTATCCTATACTGCCTTAGTTAACCTATTAAACGCCGCGTTATTTTCCTTAATTATATTAGTTACCTAGTTAATAACTATATCTTACCTATCTCTATCCTAGCTTAATTATAGTCTCTTCCTTATCTATAAGACTTCTTCTATAGGTACTACCCTAGTCCTAGGTTTATACTTACATCCCCTACTCTAGGTAGTAGTGTAAATATTTCAGTAAGTTATAGGCACTAAGCTACTGCTAATTATCTTTATAGCAGTGCTAACGCTAGCGGGTTAATTAGAGTGAATCCTATTATTAGGTAATTAAAAGTTAGTAAATCTACTACTTATACTTATAGTGTAATCACCTACTGCTATTATAAGGCTCCCTTACTTTTCGCATTATTATTCCTATTTTTATTAGGGTTAATTGTTTCTTAAATCTATCCTAATTAATTCCTAGTAAGCGCCCGCTAGTAACTAACTAATAGTGTGAATCTTAGTTACTAAATTAACGTTATATATATAGTTCCCTTATAGGCTAATCTTCCCTAAATAGATCTAGCTAGTGCTAGCATAGCTAAAGTCTTCCCTAGTATATTATAGGAATCGCCTAATTTCTTAACTAGCCTATAGTTAGATAGCTATACTATTAATTTTAAAAACATTAGAAATTCTTTAATAAATCTATTATCTTATAGGTATTTCTTAGCCTCTAGAGTTATAAATCTCTAATAATTTATTGCGAAGTTATCCACAATATAATAGATAACTATATTACTAATAATTATTTAGACTTTTTAACTCCACTCTAAGGCTTCCGCGGTGTTCATAGTGTTTATCTGCTATAATAAGTATGTAATTAATATATTATAGTTATATTAGATATTAGATAAAAGTGTTATATTTAGCGTATAAGGTAAAAGGGAAGTGTATAAAGTAAAAGTAAAGAATAAAGTAGTAATCCTAAGCGTAAAAGTGAAAATTTTCTCTTATAGCTATAACACCTATTATCACTATAATAAATCCGGCTTATTCCTCATAGCCTAACTTTTAATAGTAATTAAGCTATTTATTAATTTAGTAACTGCTACTAGTGGTAACTATTAATTATATATTAGGGCTAAACTTTTAAACTTAACTAGATATTTTATATTTCCCTTCTCCTTATTCTAGGCTAGAATTGTCTTAACTTTATAATCTACTAACTAAATTAGTGCTATCACTCTAAACTATCTACCAAATATGTCTTTATAGAATTACTCTAAATAGTTAATTAAGATTACTAGATAAATTCGCTAGTTATCTAGTATGTCTAGTCTATAGGCTAACCTCCTAACCTATTATATAACTTAGAAAGGTCTAGCGAACTTTAGTCTATATTTTAGACTTATAGTCCTTGGAATTATATACGCCTAATTATCTAACCTAACTAATACTTAGTCTCCTACTGTGAAAAACTTGCTAGTATACTTCTAATTATAATATATCTTTATTCGGATTGCTGCTATTACAATTATATTATGTGCTTGTAGTCTTTCTAACGGCTTATTTAACATTTCCAGCTCCCTCGGGTATAACAAGGAAACCATGTTATTAGGGAAAATCCTATAATAATCTAGTTTAGGGATTGTCCTATTATTTTAATTATTATATTATTAAATTTAAATTACAATTATAGCAGTGTCTATTACTACAACTAATTATTATCTAGTCATGTAAAGTACATCTAGATAGCTAACTTAATTATCTATATAGTTCGTTCTATTTGTCTATCTATTTATAGATAATACGCTATTAAGTGTAATAATTTTATTCTAACTAGTTCCTAGAACGCCTTCTACAACACTACTAAAAATCTCTAATTATAATTGCTTATAATTACCTTAGGTATTCCCTAGTTTACTATTAGTAACTAATTATATAACTTCCTCGCATATATTACTACTATAATATTATTTTAATAAGGCTCTAATATAGTTTACTTACTAAATTTGTCCACAATTACTAGCATAGAATTATTGCCTTTAACTAACACTAGTAATAATAATAGGAAATTAATTAAGATTATATAATATAGTGCTAGTGGTGCTAATAACAGTTATAGGTTACTATGTCATAGATGTCTCCTCACCTAGTAGACTTAACATAAGGGGCATCTTCTTAAGTATTATTATAACCTACGTAAGCTATGCGGTATGCAGAATTATTATATAATCTCGCTTAATTTTAGGTAACCTATATAATTACCATTATATATAGAATTATATAAATCTCTAATCGCAGACTTAGGTATACATAATTACGGCTATATCCCTAGGGTTATCTTCTAGAGTAAGCTATCCTCCTAGCTAAATAGTAGCTTAGCCTAGTTTTCTATAGGTAATTAGGCATTGGTTTCTAGCACTATCTTAACATATTACTATATTAGGTCCTAGTTATATCCTAGTTATATTAAATCCTTAAAATTAGGAGATATTCCCACTAAAGATGCTATTAGCCTTTCCGCTACAGGTGTAGTAAACTATAGTATTAGTGTAATAACTAGATTACATTCCACGTATTACACCATATAGGAATTGTTATGGAGTAACTTCCACTACTTAGGCCTATTGTCTAGTATATTATCTAGTTATCCTAGAGCATTACTATTATGCGTTTTCTCTGTTATTTTTAATTTACTTAGGGCATCTAGCACTAGGTAGTCCTTGCCTAGCTTATAGATTGCCTTCACGTTAAATTAGCTAATATATTCTATCGCTTGTATTAGTTACTTATTTACTACATGCCTACTTATTATATTTATAATATCTAGTTATTAACCTATATCTACAATTAAGTAATAATCTGTAAAACATACCACTAGTAGTAGCTAAGTTGCCTTAATCTATTATCTTAATTTGCAGAGTATTTACACATACCCGCAGACTTTAAGCTCCGTTAACTAATATCTTTTTCTATATCTAATAATATTCTAGAGAGGAACGCAATTAGCTAGATTACTATATAGGGGGTATTTAATAATAGTCCCCTCTACCCTTAATTTCGGGATAGTTTCCTCCTTTACATAATATATTATAACACTAATGCCTACTCCTAACGTATTAAAATTAACAAATAATTATTAATTTAGAGAGAATAGTGTTAAAGTAGTATATTTTATTAGCGCGGCCTTTAATGTGTTAAATGCCTTAACTTCCTGCCTAGAAGGCAGAAGTATATTCACACTTCTTACCTAATTATATCTAGCTAGCTTAGACCTCTTGCCCTTTCCTTTATTATCTTTGTCTGTTTTTACTACCTAATGTACTTAGAGTAAGTTTATTTTGCAATCCTATAATAGTTTAATAATCACAGCGTATCTTAGGATATATTATCTTAAGGCTCCTACAAATCCTAGCAAGTGTTCTAGTGCTTGTAATGTCTTTAGGAACTTAAGTTATTATATTACTACTAATTTTTAGCTAGTGTTAATATTCCTAAGGAATTAACTAACTTCCCTAATACTTTAGCTATTAGGTATGCTATAAATGTCTTCCTTAGCCTAATTAAAATATTATTCTCTAGCAAGCGTTAAAAGGTTTGTCTAAGATCTATAATGTGTTAATCAAAGCTAATTAACGTAATAATAATATCGTTATAGTACGCTATCGCCCTTGTATCGCGTAAAATATTATCTATATGCCTCTAGACATAGGCATTAGATCCTTTATATCCTATAATTAGGACGTTAAATATAAATTATCTGTCGTGCGTAATAACTAATAATGCCTATTGTGAATCTAGGTGAACTAACTATTAATAATAAAATAACATAGCATTAATAACTATAATATATATAGCGTTTACAATTCCCGCAATAACTTCCTCCTACTGCCTTATTAGATATATATCTATTATTATTATAACGTTTAATCCTTATATATTTACTACTATATGTCCCTTCTAATTATCTCCTATTCCTATCTAAACTATAAAAACTAGAAATATAAATAGCACTTATACTATTATATAAAAACTTTTCCTACTACTAATAATTCTTTTATTATTTTCTTAATAATTATTTAATTATCTAGGCTAACTAAATAGATCCTACACTTCTTTAGGACTAAATCCTACTATCCTAGCTTTATTTACACTCTTATCTATTCCTTTTAGGGAACTATAGCAAATCCCTTATCACGGAACAAATCTATATAATCCTCTAATAGCTTCCGTATCTATTGTTATTCTTGCCCCTCATAAGGGTTAAAATAATTAACTTGTGTGACATTATAGACTACTATTTGTGATTCTATTGTAATCTGCTCTAGGGTTAACAGACGTTTCTCTATATGTAATTCCGTTACTATTACAAGATCCGCTGCTAAGGGTTACTCTTTAGGGTTAACTATATATGCTCTAGCCGCTAGGTTAATAGATTTAAATCTCCCTAATTCTTATTTTCTTCTAACTATTACGGGCTTGTTACTTATATTACACACCACAACGTATTATGTTACTCCGTCTGCTATTACTACGTAAATACCTAATTTCTTAAGCTACTTAGGTTTAAATAGCGCCCTATTATCTTTACTAAGCTACTATTTAATTAGGACTAGTGTTATTATACCTAGCTAAAGGACCACTGTGTTAGCTAATTTAACTAGCATGTCTATTTTTAGTTAATTATACTACGCTGCTATAGGAATAGCAATATTACCACATGTCCTAATAACTACTTTCCTTTTACTTACTATAATATTAATCTACTATAGCATAATATAGTCTATACCTAATAGCATATTCGCTCTTAATAACTTAATAATTAAGACCTCTCTAACAAATAATGTAATTATAGGTTATTTGTCTAGTGTCCTACCTAGAAAGTTTATTAGTAATAACATATATTTATTAGTAAAGTAGCTATCCACGCTAATCCCCTTTACTATAATAGGTGCTACCCTTATTTAAATCTTAATATCTAGGTACTATTTAGCTACCTAACTAGTATTTACTAATGTAATTAAGCAGCTAGTGTTATAATAAACGTTTACCTAACTATCTAAATCTTCTAAATTTAGGTAAATCTAGAATTATAGGTAAGTCTATAACTAAAACATATAGCCCACTCCTACATCACGCTATATGCTAATTATTAATTAAAAGATTAGGATTTAGACGCCTATTTTTAACTTAACTTTTATTATATCTAATGATTATAGTTAGTCTACTACTAATTTTATTTATATTCGCATATTATCTATTATAATATTTAAGTAATCTTAATTACTATATGTCTAGGATAAGGAATAAGATTCTAAAGTTTTATTATAAGCTAACTTACTACTAATTATGCCGTTATGTAGTAGATTATATGCGGCATTTAAATAGCTAAAGAGTGCATTATTAGATGTGAATTAGGCAAAGCATATTTAATATATATAGACTATTTTGTTAATTCCTATAAATTAAACTTATTCCGCCTAGTTATTATTCCACAGGGCTCCTTCCTAATCATCCTAAGGGTAAGGTTCCTGCTATTTTATATCTAGGTATAGAATATAACTATCTAAATCTTCCTATTCTAGTTATTAGTAATTGTTCTCTTGTCTAGCGTTATTTTCTTGCTTATCCTACTATTAATTAGTTTAATCTCTATCCACTATCTAGTCTAGTTTATCTACCTAATATACTACCTATAGGCGCTGTGGCAGAATCGCCGGTTTATTTAGCGGTTTTATTACGTTGCTAAATAGTGTTACCCTATCCGCGGCTAGTCTATTGTATCTAGCGTTAGCATTTCTATATTACCTTTATTAATTAGGGTAATATAACTAATTACTAAACTATTGCTCTTAATTATTATAATATAGTCTCTGTTATCTATATTATTATTGCGGGTTAGGATTGCGAAATAGCTAGCTATTATAGTAATTATTTCTAATACTATTCTAGTAGTTATTCTAATATCCTCTAAATCGTGGTCTGTTAATCCCGTTATATAGTTAGAATCCTCTACGCTAGCCTTAGACATTATAGCCTTTACGCGGACTTAGTCCTTGTTAAATGTCTCTAAAGTGTTAGTTAGTAATTTATCTGTATCTATCTTGTGCCTAGCTTGTAATTATTAATTCCCTTTCTCTAATTTATATTAGAAACTAGTTAATTATTATATTAGCTAATAGTAGTGTGATAATTATCTGAATTTTAGAGTTAAAGGCTTAATAGACTATTTGTAACTATATTATATTATCCTAATAACAGGCCCTTATATCTTAAAGTAAATTATATATAAAGATAGTAATGTCTTCCCTATTATAATACTTCTATAGTAAGTATTATGCATTCTTAATCCTATTTAATGCTATAAACTATAGCTCCTAGAATCTTTTAATTAATTAGCTATATATTATCTTTAGTAATACTTCCCTTAATAATTCTTACTCTAAGGTTATAAGTAACTAGCTATACTAGTTAAGCGCTTATCCCTATAAGCATAAAATCCACATATTTTTAACTAGCTTTTCTAAGTAGCTAACCGCTATATCTTCTAGTTACTACGTAAACGCTAATACATATTTATAGATTATTATAGTGGATTTAGTATCTGCTATAATACCTTAACCTTTATTATCTTTAATGCCTAGATTAAAGAATCTAATATCTACTACCTATAATAGTGATTATATTACTAGTATTATATCTAGCTATAAAATAAGGGATTAGCATGTAGTTTACGTAGTCTACCCCTACTAGATATATTATAATAAGGTTCTATTTATCTAAGCGTTCTCTTATAGTAGGTAATACATTATCTACGTTATATTAGGTCGCTAACCTAATAGCTACCCCTAATCTATTAGAGCAGGCTAATCTAGTGGCAGTGGACGTTAGTCCCTACAATCCTTATCGCTAGGCATTACGTAGCGTTATTATAATACCTAGCTAGTTAGGCTCTCTAATAATCTTAGTTAAGCAGAGTGCTAGCAGGTTCTAACCTCTTAGGGTAGTAAATTATAAGCTAGGAAATTATATAAAGGGGAATTATAAAGAGGGGTAATAGGTAGTAACTTATATATTATAGGGCTATTCCTTCTTATTTTAGGGGATAACATTTCTAACCCCTATATAGCGTCTAAATTAGGCAATTTAATATATAGTGCTTAGTTAGACTTAAAATTAAGCCTGTAATTCTTAGGCTTAAGGCTTAGTTATCCTAACTATTAGGTTATAGTGTCTACCCTATATTATTTAGCGTTTCTAGCCTCTTAAATTATATAGGCCTAAACTATAGCTTCTAGAGCTATAACTAAGGTTACTACTTATTATTATATATTAAGGGCTTGCTAGGTAATGTTAGTTACCTATTGCCTAGTGCCTAGAATAGTTAAGCGGTTATAATCTACTTATCTAGTAATTATCTAAATTTCCTTTATTCTCTACCTATTCCACTAGATAGTTATAAGCATATGCTTTTAAATAGTTAAATAGTAGGAAATTTAGCGCTAAATACTATAGGAGTTACTGCTAGTCTTTAGGAATTTCTAGTCCTATTATTATTATAAACTAGAATAGGGATTGTGCTTCCTAGATTATTATCTTTAATAGAGATTAGCGAGATATTTATTGCCTATTAAATTAAGTGAATACGTAGAATAGAAATAAAAGCAAAACAAAATGGTTCTGGTCGTCATGACGTAGCAATTGCTACTAACTGTCAAGGGAATCGTGTGAAGGTTGTTATTCCTCGCTAAGCTAGTCTCTGCTAGTCCACTATATATGCGCCCAACCCTGGTCACGTGTTGTGACAGCCTCGCAGAGCGGGCTTATGTGGGCCTCAGCTCAGCAGGGTATCTTGTCGAACACCAAATCAGTTCCGGTCTATCTCTGGGTGTTTTTGACAAGGAGTATCAGTTCAAGAACCCCGAGTCGGCTGCCACTGGAGGCAAACTATACTGGGACTCCAAAGACAAGGGCGCCGATGGCGGCAAACTTCTGGAACAAATGGACTTCCTGCTCGTGTCAGTCGCCCTTGCGTACGACAACTTCAATCACCTGGACATGGAAAAGATGAAGCCACTACTGGCGGCTCTACCTGCCTTTGGGCCAATGTATGGAGTTCTCGCCAAATCCGACAAACGCGATCCCGCGGCCTGGGAGGCCAAGGGACCGGGGAGGTTGTCATGCGCAATGCTACCAGCACTCGACGCGATTACGAAGGCAAAGGCATTATGAAGAAGCTCGCCCACTACATGATGCGAGATATGGCGGCCAAAGGCTGCCGCGGAATCAGATTGAGTGCTTCAATGACGCCGTTATTCATGTGTGGACAAATCCACCTGCGCCATACAGAAGTGAAGAGATTAGTCAATTTCACACCTGGTCATACGAAGAGGAGAATGAGAAAGGGAAATGGTCCATCCATTTCGACCTGCCAAGCAGAGGCTTGTGAAAGTGTATTGTTACTTGAAAGAATAAAGGTTAGCAGATGAAAGAGGAATAGTAACAAGTAGAAATTTAGTTTACTGCGAGTACGGACTATTACCTCGAGGTATCACTAAGCGCGGGGCTGTCTTTGGACTATGCACAGTGCAGTGCCATTAAAGCCAATTATTAAAATTGGAAACTTTGAAGATCTAGCATACAAGTTTCGAAAGACGCAAAACAACATGAATTAAAAAAGAAAAGCAACCCATAAGGGAAGATCACTCCGTGGCAGAACCAGAGAAAGATAAAAAAATCTGGTTCGACAAAGACAGGATTTGAACCTGCGCGTCCGAAGACATGGCATTACTGTACGACAACCGTACGTTCGAGTGCCACCCATTAACCACTCTGGCACTTTGCCATTGAAAATCCCGAACACTTGATTTGTATATAAAGTAAAGTCTGCAAGAATATTGCAAAAACGCTTGGCCTGCTTCCTGGTACAAGGCGACCGGGAAGAACCTGACGGATTATTACCCGGCGCGGTCCAACCGCCTCAAGGTGGAATGGCTCTCCTGATTGATAATTCTGCTTCTTTTCATTCCTTCTACCTCCTGCCTGCAATCCCTCACTTCCTCCAGACGCAGGAATAGAACTTCGACCTGACATGAGCATGTTTAGCGATGAGGTGAAGAACCGAAATGGTGCATCAAGTTTTTGGCCAGGTCGCGATACCGAGTCAGCCGATTAGATGCGGCACAGTAATGAATGTCATAAATTGCTACAATCTCAAACGCTTACCATGCGATAACATCACCACGCCCCTGCATGTCCCTCCCTCACTTTGTGCAGACGATTGAATTGTCCACCTTGTTCTCATTGCCTAGCGGATCCCCCAACCTCTCACCTAATTGCACAACAGTATGTTCATAGATCCTCGCCGCATCCATATGGAGCCTCTCCTCGTCAATGTCCCGTCCGAGTTCTTCGGCTGTACTGTCTTCACCAACATCAGTGCTGTCCTCCTCCTCCTCCTCCTCCTCCGCATCAGCACTACTCAATATCTCTACCATCAGAACCCGAGTCTGCTCTACTAGGCTCCTGCACCGGACCATGTCTGTAGTCGTCATCCCTGCTCTCAAGCCATTCTCGAATCCGGGTAGATATTCCTTGGAGTTGATGTCCTGCCCGCATAATAGACTGGCGAAGCAATGATCCAGCCTGCGGAGGAGCTCGAAAGTTGCGCGTGGCGATGGCGCGAATGAGCGGACGTACTGGGTGAAGTCGCTTGCCACTTTTAAGAGAAATGGTATTTGCAGACTGGCTGAGGCGCTGTTAGCAAGAGCGGTGGATTTCCTCCGGGAATCTGTGAGATTACCTACGTGTACCCGATTTCCAGAGAACATTGACTACACCTTCTAATTCCCTGCATACTTCCCCATAGACTTGAAGCCAGTGACTGTGTCGCCGGAGGCGGGTTGCCAAATTTCTTGACGTATCGACGGGATATGTTGAGGAGCTTCTCTTCGACGAATCGCCGGACAAGATCTTCTTTGTTGGAACCTGGTCTTAGGGAGTGGGCGCGAGGATGCGGGAGTGTGCTTGCCGCACGGCTTGATGTGGAGGAGGGAGCGGGAGAGGGAGCCCGGTTTGCGGGAGAAAGCCGCCTGGCTCTTGGGAATTCTCATCCATACTGGACGATCACGAGTGCGCAGAGATGTGGTGTTTTGTATGTTGAGATTACTGCAATGTGTGTTGGTGGGTGAATGAGTCGTCGTGAAATTAGAGGTGACCGTATCAAGCTGACCGTATCAAGCTGACTGGACGTATTCAAAGCCGTCACTAATCAAGATAGGTTTCTAAAAATACACCTGGTGAATGAAAGTTGTATTTGTTACACTCGACTTTGATGACATGATGGCTGCGAACCATAGATAGCGCCAATCATGTGATGGCAGGTGGATCCGCGCAGACCTGAAGTCTCGGAACGAAAAGTCGTCACTCCAGTCCATGTCTCTTGTTCCGTACCTGTCAACGCAACACATCGCCGTCTTTCTTTCCTCCAAAACTCTGTCACACATTGCCAAGATGGCTCCCAAGAGAATTCATGGCGAGAAGCCCTGACGCGCTCCCAAGGGCTTCCTTGCTTCCACCTACGACACCTTGACTTCTCCTGACAATGCTGCCGTTGTGCGAAGCATTGCCATGTTTGGCGTGAGTTTGCAGAAAGCGCATCGCATTCGACGCTGCGATAAACACAAGACTAACCATTGCCCACTTAGGCCGCTGTCACTCTTCTTGCTAGTCCCTGGGGCGAGCTGCTACTGCCTCCGTATGCGACCACACACCACGACTCGCGTTCGGGCGACAACTAAATGCTAACTTGTCTTTTCTGCAGCCAGTAATTGACCGAAATTCACATGAAACCTGTATAATAGATGACAACGATTTGTACGCTAGACTGTTGACATACCGCCGGGATTGGGGAAGAGAAAACCAGGAACGACATCGATACAGTGGATGGGACGAGGGGTCGGATTGCATCGGGGTGTAGAGCTTGAGCCCAAAAGCGGCGTTAATCCATGAATAACTTCTCAGCTTTGAGTCGCGATACACATGTATGAAACCCCAGGTGACTTGATTGTCCTCGACGATGTTCCTTCGATGCACAATTGGCTTCATGGACGATAGGCGGTACCGGTTCATGGAGAAGGAGCGAGGCTGGATGCGAAGTACAAATTTGCGGAAGTCTCCTTCCCCACAAACATGAAAAATGCACGAGCGAGCATCGCATACGGAAGGCATTTCCATTTCGCAGAGTAAACAACTTGACAAAAGCCATCAAAGGACTCGGGAGCATCACCACGACTCCTACATCAAACCATCAATCTCACGAAAACTCTGAAATCGAAGCATGAAGGGATCATATCAGGAACAATGCCGATTCGCTCGTTGTTAACAACCAGTCAGCCTACAATTATTAACGTCACTCACCCGCAACACCATGGAACGGCCACGACCCTCGACAGAAGCGTCGATCGCAAACGGGTAGAGGACTGTCTCATTTGGTGTCCAAGTTTGAAATTTTGGATAGTTTGTCGCGCCAGAGCAAGTCATTGCCAAAAGCAAGACCGGTTTACCCGGTACTGAGGACTCTACATCAGACCTCAATAGACCACCATCTGGCACTTCCTCTGTATCAGCTCTATCTCTTTCAGATCCCGCGACAAGTTAGAAGCCCGGGACTGAGGGACACGATTCCAGCACATTCCCGGGCGAGGAGAACCGCCCAAGAATGATGACGGCGACGATGATGTATCCGGCCCAGCAGAAACGCGCATTTCAATGGTCGCAGAACGTAGGAGGCTTTTTGAAGTGAATCTCGGAGATGCCAGGCTCAGTACGTACCAAAAGCATATCTAGTGAAGCCAAAGGTCATTTCTAGATTTTGAGCTGAAAGGACTTTGGGGAGACGCTAACAAGCTCTACCTGGGTAGATGCACCAATACACCTTGATCAAACGTCTGGCCGTCCAGCGGCGAAAGTTCCGCTGCTGTCCAAGTGGCAGACTCTTCGCGCCGGGTCTCCAATGCCCTGCATGGCCCAGAGTCAAACAGCCGTCCTATCTCGTCCTACAATACCAAACGCGTCCAAACGACTGTCTGGGTACCTGCCGCTGTCGTCGACGTGCCCTTCGCTTCCTCAGGTGCAGATTGCCACGCAGTCTCATACCCTATCGGATTGTGTACAGAGCTGCATGAAAGATGGCCAGTCGGCCAAGGGTTGGAAATCTATTGTTACACCAGGCCCCTCTACCCTTCCTCCACGACCAAAGGCAAACAGGCACAGCCTCATCAGCTCATGTATCCTAGTGTAGGGAGCTGGGGCCAGATGCAGATGAGGACCAGGAAACCCCACGTGCAAGTGTCATGTCGTTTGAGACGTTGTCCTTGCGACGCATCGATGTTCAAAGTTCCATCATCGTGGAAAACCGGCACACCACATCTACTGGCGATGAAATCGTTCATCATGAAACTGCCGGAACGGAAAGCCCTGGTCCAGTCCATCAAATCGAATCCAGCATACCAGGCATGTATAGGAGCCCTGCGGCATCAAGACGAAGAAAGCACAGCCAAGCCACGACATGATTAATTTGAGCTTGAACTCTGCGTATCAGCCAAGTTCTTCACACATCAGTACACGGCCCCCGAAGGAGAATCATGTTGAAGCCGTGGTTGCAAATTTTGAGACAGGTCCAAAGAAGCCGGTGAAGCCCCCGGATAAGCAACACCATTGACCATTTCGAATCACTCATTTCTGGAGACGGGTCGAATGGCAAGCACAAAAGCAGCATTCGCCTACCGAAGCGCCTTACAACTTCATCATCCTGTCATTTGAACAAACTCGATGGCAAGATAAGGACGGGAGCAGCGGAATCGTCTCGAAGAAAGTTTTCAAGTTCTTGGGGCCGGCGAGATTCCGCAAGAGTCGTGCACCCAACAGTAGTGACGCAGCACAGCCAAACAACTCGGATGAGCCTTCTTATCAAAAGCCCAGCCGACAGCGCTTGGAAGGCGATCAGCTGCCTACCGATGGCACTGTTGAACAAAGCCCCCAGCTACGGAAAACTGGCCCGGCAGGTTTCAAAACAATCATGACACCTACGACGTTGCACAAGTTCAGATGGCCAAGACGAGAACAACGATGAGCAGTCGTCTCAGGCCGAAAGGACCACGGTCACAGCCAGTGACCACGACGGAGCAGGTGAACACCGACGCAGACTTGCATGCAAACGATGGCCACGGCAGCTGGAGACGCAGAAGACGTTGGGTGTCGCGAAGTAGCATTCCATTAGTTGCGCAGGCCGACTGCGCCCTCCAGCAACCCAAGCCGATACGGGTCAACGAAGTAAGGCGACTGGTGAGTTTGTGCCGGGACAAAATGACGGGACGGAAGTATCGAGCACAAACAGATTAATCGAGCTCGTGTTTGTCGTGTTTGAGGAAACGCGTTTGTGACACGGCCTATATAGGAATGGTGCTGATTTATCAGATGCAGCCCACGAACGGCAAATGATGGAAGGTGCAATATTGATAAACGATCAGAAGGGGAAGGATGGCTTGTCACTGTATGTCTATGTTTAAATTTGATGAATGGGCAATTGTGTACAGCGCTTTCCCACGCTCAAGAATTTGACGCTCTCAGACGACACTTTGTGTGCACGGGGTTGAACTGAGTAGATGTATGAAACTTTAAATATTCTGACAGTAGAGGCGCACTTTCTAATCCCTCCCTCACGGGCCTCACAGGCCTCACAGGCCTCACGGGTGTCGAAGTTCAAAGAACGCCCTAGATTCTTGTTTCTTCCTGTTGCAGATCCGTGTCAACCCTCACGCGGTCGGCCAAAGCACTTGCAGAGTCTATTTGACGGAGCTCGAGGTCAAAATGGTCCAGTCCCTGTGCCCGAGACTCTGGAACATGGCACTGGGACAACAGGCACATGGGGTTTGGCGAACTGGAGCCGCACATTGTGCTGACGGTCGGAAAGTTGGCGGCCGTGACGGCAGTCGACTTCTCTCTTGTGTTGGATGACTTTGCAGATTTGTCACTTCCGCTCCCGCCTCCACTGGAGAGGTAAGCGAGGCTGGTGCCGCCGCGGGTGATTTGCTGAGCGGCGAGTGTTCCGAGGGGGAGAATGATGGCAACGGAGGTGTGGGTGAGGAAGCGGCTTCGAAGTTGGGGAAGTGGCCCCATTCTAGGCCGGCGAAGATGACTACAAGGGTGGAAGGGGGGACGTTAGCACTGATGAAGAAGGGTGTGTTTGTGTGTCTGAATGTAAGGTTACCTGGCACAATCATGAGAAGACCATTCGTCATGACTAGAACCTCCATTGGGCTCAGCGTCGCTGCCGCGAAGAAGAAGAAGAAGAAGAAGAAGAAGAAGAATAGCGGAGGATGCCCCTGTTGGAGAGCAAGTGCCAGACGAGCTTGACGTTGAAGAGCGCGCAGTACCACGATATCGAGAGACAGCTCAGCACGAGGGCCGAGCGCACCAGCCACGCCGTGTTCCTCGCCGGGACGAGCTCCATCGTGGCCTTGCTCTGGACGACGGCGAGGGCAAGGCGCCACCCGACGGCCAGCAGGGATATGATTCCCGAGACGACGACCAGGCAGGCCTTGACGGGGGCGGGCCAGAGCGAGACCATTGTCCAGGCCTGGTGCATGAGTGCCGCCTCGATGACCATGACGAGCAGCAGGGAGAAGCAGGTGCCTGCCACGCTGCTCCGGAGGTAGTACTGCGGGACGGAGGAGTAGTCCCCGCTCCAGAACTGGTAGAAATGGTTGAGGGGGACAGGAAGAAGGCCTCGAGGAGGGACGTGCGGACGAGGCAGGTTGCCAGGCCGGCGATGTGGAGGATCGAGGACGGCCGGGAGAGCTTCGCGGGAGGGGTCATGATGAGCATGACGAGGAGGAGGATGGAACACGCGCCCATCTGGAAGGCGTAGTTTATGGTAACGGAGATGGACTCGTCGTTGAAGGCGTCAATGGCGGTTATGGGGATGGAAATGGGTGCCGAAGGGGTGAGGAGCGTGACCGTCTGCTCGAGGGGGTTGAACGACGAGGCCATGGTGAAAGGGTTGTTAGAGTAGAAAACAAGTTGACAAGTTTGGGGCCAAATTTCGATCGTGTAGGCCAAAAAAAAAAAAAAAACCGTTACACCGAAGACTGGGAAAAGAGTGATACCAGATGATGTAAGAGACGTGCGACGGAGACAACGTGTCCCCGCAGGCCCTGCCTATAGATATATATATCAGTTCTACCTGATGAAAGGGCGAGAAGGAAAGAAGGAAATAAGTGAAGATAATGAAAACCATCCGTGGCATCAAGCTTACCATTCTTCTTGAACCCTGTTTCCACCCCCATTGTCGTCCGGTCTCCAACTCCCGCCGGAAGAATAGGCACGACAATGCTCCCCATCACCGCATAGACTTTCCACATGCGCTACCAGGCCTACCCTCCTCGTGTCCTTGGTTTTTTTTTTAAAAAAGAAAACGTTTCTCAACAAAAAGGCCGAATGAGCAAACATTCCTGGTGGCGGGCGCGGAAAACAGCCGCCCTATGCTCTTGCGCCGTGCAAGGGATACAAAAAGTGACGAGGAGATGAAGAGAAATCATCTGTTTGTCTGGTTGCTGACGATACGTCGGCTTCTGCATAGATATTGTTCCATCCCGGGCATGGCTTCGCCGTTAGTATTGTTCTTGAGACAATGTGGGGCCCGCGTCGATTCTTCAGGACATCCATCCCATGCTTCAACGCCACAGTTCTTGCCGCATTGGGAGTGGGAGGGACCAGATATTGTTCCGGGTCCGTCTGTGCTGGATCGGGGACGTGGAGGGACTGAATCTGGTTTGTTGTGCGTGCCGGGTGTGCAGATTGCTGTATGCAAGTTGGGGGCCGGGCATAGGGAGCGGGCATGTCCGTCGGGGATTTCAGAGACTAGCATGGGACGGGACGGGATGGATCTCGTGGTCTGAGCGCCTGCAAGTTGATGGCAAGTCTTTGCTGGGATAAATGTCAAACCTATCAGCGCTAATATTCATGAATGAATGCTCATGCTATCCCGAGTGAGTCCTGAGAAATGTGCTTGATTTCCATCATAATGCCATGCCCATACCCTGGCCCATCTTCCGCACCAATGCCTTCTTCAGGTACCACTCTCGCGCCAGCGACCTCGTCGTCTTTGCGAACACGGCTGGCGAGATCCGCCCTCGTTCTACTGCCCTGCCAAGTATGAAGATGGCGTCGCCGAGAGCTCTTCCTCCGCCACCAAATTGTACAGCTGATTTGACACCACCGTCGGGGCAACCAGGAGCTCGTCAATGTCAGGGGCGGGGTGACTTCTTGAGCCCTCGATCAGGCCGTCTGCTCTGCGCAACGCCTCGTGAAGAATGTTGGTGTTTGACGTGAGCACGTTGGATAGCTGGGTGAGCTGGCTCGATTCGGAACGGATACCCGCCATGGCGTGTTGCATGGCGTTCCGCTGCGCTTGGAGCCCGGCCATGCTGGCTTCATTCTGCTGCCGTGTTCGTTGCCGAATGACAAAGAGTGTGCGGGCGAGCTGTCCGAGGAGGTTGTCTTTTTCAGGGTTCGGTGGGATTGGTGGTGGCGCAACTGCGGTGTTGGCCGGGGTATCAAGAGTAAGTGGTTCGTCTAAAATGTTGGGTGGTGGAGGAGCCGGAGCGGGAGTGGGAGGTTGAGCATGGTGTCGCTGATGAGGTGGCGGCGGCATACCAGCTCCTGACGCGGCATATCCTGGCAGTGACTGTCTCTGAGACTGCCACTGCGTAGGATGCTGAGGGGCGCCAGTCTGAGGCGGGTGGTGTGACTGTTGATTCGGCACACCATGAGAGCCGGGAGGAGGGACAACTGATACTGGGGTATACTGCTGCTGCTGGATGTGAGGAGGAGGTAGATGCTGGCCGTGTCGTCCCAAGGGGCGATGCTTGGACTTGTGGTGGAAGCGGAGGGGCCGAGTCGTATCGAGAGGGAACGGACGCGCGAGCAGTCCCAGTCGACGAGGAGAGGCAGTGTTTGAGGGGAACTGCGACGCCGTATGCTCTTTGGGGAGGCGGCGGTGGTTGTCTTGAATCGCTCGCTATGCTTTGCGGTGTTTGCGACTGTCGCGGTGCCGTCTCATGGGGCAGGGGAGGCAGGGAGGCGGCGATTCAGTCCGTTGCTGCTGAGGGGCTGTCTGGCTGTCTGTGTCTGTCTCGACACGACGGGGGCTCTTTGGCGAATATATCGGACAAGATGGACATGAAGTCCTGCAAATTTGATTTCTGCACCCTGCGTCAGCTTGCCTTGTCCATCCGCTTGCTTGCCTGGGGCAATGGCAATGGGCCTTACATCCCAAAACTGAGCCCAGCCGACGAGATATGGGTGATAGACCTGGCCCTGAGGGTCGACGTGTTGCCCGGGTCGAACCATGATGGTTTCGGTGGGTGTGACGTATACGAGGGCGGCTCGCGAGGATATGCGTGAGGAATCCATATGGAGATTGGGAATCGGTACGTGTTGCCGCGGAAGTTGACGGGGAGGGTTCCGGTCAGATGCAGGAGCAGCGCGCTGGAGCCATCGGGGAAAGCTATTGACGAAAGGGTCAGCTGCCGGGAGCCGTTTTGTTGCATGCCTCCATCTTGAAACATACTGTGCACATCGGTTCGTGGGGAGAGAGAAGGAGTGTTGGTCAAGGCCTGAGCCACGTCGCTGTAGGTGCGATTAACATCGTGGTATTCCTAGGCAGAGGCGTGTTAGAGCGTATGGGAGGGGCGGAATAAGGGAAAAGATGCAGAGACCACATCCAACGGATATACGCACGCTGGTGAGGACGCTGTACAGCCAGTTCAACACATGCTGCTGAACGGGCATGGTGATGGACCCGATGACTCTTGGCTGACGGCTTCACCCCACGCAGGTAGCGAATGGCGCACACGGCACGGGACGTCGTGGGATGTCCGCGCGAATGCGCCGTTGAACGAATGCGCCGTTGAATGGCGGGAGAGAGACGGGGAGAGGAGAGTAAAGCGTCCCAACAAGAGTGAGCAACGATGTGAAATGTGAGCAACGATGGCTCGAGTGGGGGCTTGCCGGGGTTTCCTGGTGGGGGCTGCACGGGGCTGCTGTTGGTTCAGGCAAGAGCAGGCAGCCAATCCTGTTGCATCCCTGCCGCGCGTTGTTGCGTTGTTGGCCACGTTGAGTTTGAGAGGCTTTTGTGATGCCCGATGCCCGACTCGGCCGCATCCGCACCGATGGCGGTTTTTATGAAACCACCCATCTCCAAGGAGGCCGCCCCCGCCAAGTCGAAGAAGCCGGCCGTCCTTCTCCAGCCTCTGACAACCTGCGCTTTTGCGCGCGAATTTCATCCCCGTCATCCGAGTCTGGAGTCTGCTGTCGCACGCATCCCGCCGCTATCTCGTCGCATTCTGTCCCATGTTGCCGCCGATCCCCGTCCTCGCCGATTACGGCCTCTCGCCGAGACTCGGCTTCCTGCCCGAGACGCTTCCCTTGACGCGCCTGCCGGATCCCTACTACAACAAATGGGAGGCCATCGCGGCCAATCTGCAGGCCCTCGTCCTGACCCGTCGCCTGCGCGGCGTCGTCGACCAGCTGCCCGTCCTGTCCACCACCGGCCTCGAGCACGAAGCCGAATGGCGCCGCGGCTACTCCCTGCTGTGCTTCATGGCGCATGCCTACATCTGGGCCGGCGACTCGCCCGCCCATCGTCTTCCCATGTCCATCTCGGTGCCCTTGCTCGAAATGGCCGACCACCTCGAGGTCCTGCCCGTGGCCACCTATGCCGCCCTGTGCCTGTGGAACTTCAAGCCCGTCTTCATCAACGAGCACGTCGACAGCATGGAGAACCTCGCCACCCTCAACACCTTTACTGGATCCAGTGACGAGTCATGGTTCTACCTCATCTCCGTCGCCATCGAGGCCCGAGGCGCCCCCTCCTCGATCGGATGCTCACGGCCATCGCGGCTGCTCGGGCGCACGACGCAAAGACCGTCACCAGATGTCTCTTCGGGTTTGCGGAGCGCCTCACTGACCTGACCAACATTCTGCAGAGGATGCACGAGAGGTGTGATCCGACCATCTTCTACCACCGCATTCGCCCCTTCCTCGCCGGCAG
Organism: Epichloe brachyelytri; assembly: GCA_023650705.1. Classification (NCBI taxonomy): domain Eukaryota; kingdom Fungi; phylum Ascomycota; class Sordariomycetes; order Hypocreales; family Clavicipitaceae; genus Epichloe; species Epichloe brachyelytri. The sequence continues at coordinate 2,137,328 of CP097977.1, read as the reverse complement.
CAGGAACATGGCCGAGGCCGGTCTCCCCGACGGAGTTTTGTACCAGGACGGATCGGGGCGGGAAGAGTTCCGCCAGTACAGTGGCGGCAGCAATGCGCAGAGCAGCCTGATCCAGTTCTTCGACATTGTGCTGGGCATCCATCACCGTCCCACCGGCGAGACGCGGGATCCATCGTCCGAGTCGGAGCGGGGAGGCCGTCACGCCGCTCCCGGGCAAAACTTCATCCAGGAGATGCGGCGATACATGCCCGGTCCGCACGCGAGGTTCCTCGCAGACGTCGCCCAGGTCGCCAATGTCCGAGATTTTGTCGAATCAAACAGCACCAACCAGGAACTGTCCCTCGCATACGACGCGTGTCTTGCCATGCTCAGCGCCTTCCGCGACAAGCACATCGTCATCGTCACGCGGTACATCGTCAGGCCGTCGAGAGAGGTCCATGCCAGGAGTCGTTCACGGGGCAGGAGCCCGTCAACCTGGCGGCTGCGTCGCAGAATGCCAAGACCAAGACTCAGACCGGCACGGGCGGCACCACGTTGATCCCGTTCCTCAAACAAGCGAGGGATGAGACGGGCGAGCCCGCCATCGAGGAGTGGACGAGGCGGTTCATGAAGCGGAAGCTCAAGGCCGAGTACCAGGCCGATCCGCTCTTCTCAGAGACAGAGCTGGCTGCCGTGGAAGATGATGTGGAAGTGAAGGGCTTGGCTGGGTTGTGGACATTGGACGACGAAGTTGGCGGGATTTGCTCATTCTGAAACGTGCTGGTCATGTCGGAATTCTTCTCCAACTTTAGCTGAATATAGGAGGAAAATAAGTAAAAGATAAAGGTCTAGCACATCCTCGAACAATAGTAGATAGGAAGTTGGTCTGCAGAACGTCGACTGGAAGGGAAAAAGGGGGTTGACGGAACGCATGTTTCAACACAGGCATGACGATGACGGTACGGCAGCTCATGATATAAGCGATGTTCATTTCCCCCTAATGTCTTCTGAAAAGTCTTCCCGAGGCAAAGTCGTTTGCAAGACGAAGCATATATACAGCCTTTGGAATAAAAACTCGAATTTTGCGTCCCAGCTTTCGCATGCTCAACGCATCCGGAGGGGAACAAGCCGATCCTCACGCAGACGCAGCGGGAACTTCCCATCATCCCGTCTCACACATCCACTGATGGCAGTCAGCCGCCGCGGACACTTGACCTGCTTGAAGTTGAACGTAGGGTTATCCGCGTTCTTGAACCAGTCGAAGCGGAAGAAGCATCCGGCCTTCAGCTTGGCGGGCATCCGGTTGCACTGATCGCGGGACGAAACACCTCCGTACCGGGCACCTGGCAGCGGGGTCCCGAATTGCTTTGAACATCCGTCGAACAAGCCGACGCCGCCTCCTGGAATCATCAGGTCGAACTGGTTATTGGCGGTGGCCATGTCGCTGCCGGTGTTGGTGGACTGGACGATCATGGTCTTGCCGGAGATGGGGCCAGATGTAAATGTCAATCTTGGGATGAAATGTTAGCGTTCGCCACATGACACAAATTCGGTCAGAGCCTGTCCTCTGGAGTGAAGAACGCCCGAAAGAGGTGCAAGAAAAGAGAAGAGACGTGCTTGAAACACGCGCAGCACCAACTTGCTTCCGTCCCTCCGTTAATGGCCGTAGCAGCAAAGCCGTACGCCAAACGATCGTTGACCGCAAAGGGGAGTTGTTCGCACACGCAAATGCCGAGCCGTTGTCGCAGCCGCTCTTGGCGTCCACGTCGGTGAGCCGGCCATGATAGTTCCTGTCGCAAGTGGCTACGGGCTTGCTGACAGAGGCCTTCTTGGACCACGCGCAGGATGGTTTGCAGCAGTCCCAGTAGCGGGTAGAGTAGCCGGCGCCAGAAGCGGCGAGGATGGTAGGCGTTGCGGCGAGGAGGAGGGCGGCGTGCATGGTGGTGGATGATTTTGATTTGATATGATGTGGGTGGTGATGTGGGCGAGAGCAGTTGCTTGATGTTTACTTGTTGGTGTCGAGATGGTGGCTTCTTATGCTTCTTGTGTCGAGGCATATTTGCCCGGGGTCGAGTTATCGTTCGGGCCATTTTCCCCATGGGGAAAACAAGGCGAGGAGGCAGGACGGATGCCAATGTTGATATACCGGGTGTTATCTAATAGGCTGTCTCTGGTGTCCGGCCGGTGCATCTATCGATGGGGTAAATCGCAATGAGCCATCATGTCCAGCGATGGCATGACCCGGATATACTGCAAAGTCGCAGTTGAAGGATCTGCACAAGGCTGCTGTTCTACCGCGAGCATCTTCTTTGGCTTACGACTGGTGCATTTCACGTCCTGGCATTCCTAGATGGCTTGATGTCTCTATACCACTCCTGACAGTCATGAGTGTAGACCAGTGGACAGCCATTCACGCCAGCCGCCCGGTTCCAAAACCTAGCCATTGCCTCTGTAGGAGGAGTCATAGTTGGCAGACCAGGAAAGGCGTGATCAAGACGGAACAGCCCGGAGACGCCTGTGCGTGGACACACACTGCAAGCCAACGAAAGTCATCCCATCCCAAGCACGCACAAGTGGCTGATGTGTCGCATTGCGCTATATTTGTGATTTGGCAGAGCCACCACCGGCGGGCGACGAGATGAAAGACGTTGTTGCTCTACTTTCAACTTGTACGAGCATGCTGTTACATCAGTTTGACCGCGACGACTTCTCGGCGACTTCCCATCCAGACTGTTCCGTAGCTTGCGTTTCAAACGAAACGCCTCCCCAATCGTGCCAAGGCAGTAGTGGGGTTTAACCCATTTTACCCATCGAGGCGAGCACGCTTGGAACATTTGTGTAGGGATTCAAGGAAGCGCCCGGAGACGGTGTGATGCGGTGGATGTGTCTTGTGGGCTGTCTCAACGCCTCGTCTGTCCGGATACTCGAATGGTATAAGTGGTGGTGGCGTGGTTGAAAGGGACAGTGCCTGCAGATCTTCATGTGCATTCAAGCATGTTGGTGAGATTTTGACAGTATCATTCTTCATTGTGTCATTGCTTCTCAGTTTTGCCCTGTCTTGGTCCAGTGCTGTTGAAACAGGCTGCGTTGTTTTTCTGGTAAGATGAGAGGGACCAAGATAGTCCACGATTTCCCAGGCAGTCTGGCTGACAATTTCGGCATTAAGCCTGGTGGTGCCTCGCTGATGCTGGAGAGCAGGGATCTCGTCGGTGTTGCGTCTCGGTTGGCGTCGGAACTTGGGCATCACAGAAGAGATTACAAGTCTGGAAGACACGCATCTGTCAAGACGGCAACGGTTCGGATGGCAGTGTCGCTGGTGCCCTCGCCCCCAAACGTGGAGAACGCCGCGGTCAACCATCCTCCAACGACTCGCCGGCCTTGGCTTTGATCGTCTCCAGCCCGCAGGCATTCTTCTTCTGCGGGAAGATGCTGCTGGAATGAATCTTGGAGTCTTCCGTCGAAAGCAAGAAGATGGTGCCCAAAGGTGGCACGCTGAGCTTGCTGCAAATGCGTTTAACCGATCATGGGAGTGTCACCGTGCTCCGCGGCAACCTTGATGAGAAGTGTCATGGAGGACAAGCTATTCCTGGACTCCCGAGAGGCTCTCGCGGTCTGCTACCCTGCGGATGGCGCTGCCATTCTCGAGACGGCTTCCTGCAATGGGTACTCGGCCAGCTGCGTCCTCGCCGAGTCTCTGGAAGAGGTATTTCTCAAACTAAATCACGACGCTTCCATACCCAGGACTGATGACGAAGATTTCAGGGCCAGCCTTCTTGAGGTCATCAAGGACTCCGAGAATGAGGCCTGCCTCGTCTTCAGCATATCATGAAGCACGTGTGCCGAGTCGACGGACAGCACGGCAGAGAGGGTTTCGACTTCCCAGTTCAGAAGGGGCTTCTCAGTGTAATTCTGGACCATTCTGCTCGTGGGCTTGAAAGCTGGCCTGTGCGTAAGTTTTCACTTCCACTGGTATTTTTGTAAGCGGGCGTGTTCCTTCTGTCTTCGATGGCCTGGGATGATTATGCTGTTTTCAAGATATTCTCGAAGGATATGGATCAGTTGGTTGCCATAGAGAAGATTATCTTGATGAAGCCCATTAGACTTTTTTGGGGGTGTCCATCTGGAGTAACATTTTGATCTAGATCTCAAAGATTTCGGAACCCGAGAAAATAATATTCCCGGCCCAATGCTGTGCTGAAAGGCATACTTTGACTCTCGGAAACACGGAATTGCCGCGTTGGTTATAAAACGGTCTCGGAAGACCGAGAAGTCGAGAGAGGGCCACCGAACTGACCAGAACTGGAAACAGTATGGCATGCTGACGGTTTAGCATGGAGGAGCGAAAAGCAAATGCGTGACGCAGATAACCTCCGTGCTGACTCATGATGCTGCGGGCAGTTAGGCTTATTTCAAAAAGATATAAGCGTAGTTAAGAGCCTCATTGACATGACAACAATTCACTACGATGGCTGCAAGTCATTCATCTTCCGTAGTATAGTGGTCAGTATGCAAGCTTGTCACGCTTGAGACCCGGGTTCAATTCCCGGCGGAGAGCCACAGTTGTCACTCACTTTTGCCATTTGCTCGGGTGGGACTAGTCGGTTTGGGTATCGCATTTTATGCCCTGTTTTTTTCAACAACCCCGTAATCTGAACTATATTCTGGCAACGATGAAATATTCTCTCAGAGCCGGGAGTTTGTTGTGTCTGGAGTTGTGACCGTGGCATTTGTGATCGATAAATCTCAAGTATATGCGTTTTCTTCATTCGTCGGTGAACAGCCCCTTCAATGTATACATGATACCTCCAAACTTGTTCAGATGTCCTTGAAAACCGAATGAACTGCAAAAGCAGACGCCTCCTCAAATTATGTCACAATTCATCTTGTCATGTAACAGTCTTGGATTGGTACCTCTCACCAGACACACGTCACGGACTACAGCGCGTATCGGAATCCCCTGTTCAGTACGACGATTCCCTCGAGCCCTGACTCCACAACATTATCGGCTGTCTTTGGCGCAGCGTCGTCCTCCTCCGCCAGCTGAGTGTCATTTGTGGCAGCCTCCGCCCTTTCAATCTTGCGATTCTCCCATTTCAAGCAGAAGAGTAGGACGACAGCAAAAGCAACTGAACCAAACACGAATACGCTGTTGGCGATCATGGCAGTCAGATATTGCGGCCCAGAGGCCTCGTCGTACAGATAGGGCGAGTAGATTTGGGCAATGTTGCCTACCATGTTGGTAATGGCAAAGGCTGCGGATCGCTTTTCAAGGGTCGTGGAATCTTTTGAGATCAAATTAGCATGGCCTGTTGAACGCGTTTTTGAAGCGTCAAGTTTGTGAAGAGTGAAACAGAAACTTACCGTTGATGACAGCCAGGCGTATGTGATATCGAAGCACCCATACACGCCACCAAGCATGAGAAACAGAGAAAAGTACCGCGATGCCAAGGCGTGCGTGCAAGCGGCAACAATGAAGCCAACCATGGCAAAGGATAGCGGTCCGACGAGATGGCAGAATCGCTCTTCCACCTTGTCACTTGAAATCGATACACCCATGGCCACAATGGCGGCGAAAACATAGGGCGGCGCCGTCATGAGGAGAGAATCAATCTTGCCGAACCCGAATGTGGCGACCAGGGTCGGGATGAATGCCGTGACGGCCGCAGCAGACGTCTTGAGAATGACGATTGCAGTGAGAAGCCACACCTTGTAGTCGAGAAAGGCCATCTTGATCCGTGGAGAACAGATCCTTTTTCTTCGTCGACACTCCCGCTGTGAATACGCAGTCTATGGACGGCAACGGCCTTTTCCTCAAGATGTAGTGGCGGGGAAGTCGGGCAGAATGGCAATCGATGCCAATGACACGGCAACGGTGACGGTGCCCTCGATCAAAAACATCCACTGCCACGCATGTAGTCCATGCGATCCATCGAGACCATACTGCACGCCTGCGCCGACGAGTCCGCCAAAGGCGCTGGAGACGAGACTGCTGGTGTACAAGACGGCAGTTCGGGTCGCCAGCTCTCGCGGAGTGTACCAACTGGAAAGCAGGAAGAGCGCACCAGGGAAGAAGGGCGCTTCGAGGAACCCCAAGAAAAGCGGCACACCACCAGGCCCTTGAAGTCTTTGACAGCAGCGGTGCTTGCAGAGACGACGCCCCAGAGGGCCATGCATACGGGGAGATAGATGCTCGGGCGGACTCGAGTCAAGATGAGGTTGGAAGGAATTTGCAGGGCAAGATAACCTGCGAAGAGAACCGAGATACATATATTGAACTGATTATCTTTCAGCCCGAGGTCTTTTTCCAGTCCTTGGATGCGGGCGTTTGGCAAGGCATTTCGATCGAGGTAACTACATGCCACGACCCAGTGTCAGACTCAGCATACACAAAAAAAAAAAAAAAAGAGTAGAAGAACTTTGGGGAATCGGTTCATGCACGTACTTGAGCACAATCATGGAAATCAAAACCGGCATCAAGGTCCAGTCTATGCGGCGTACCAATCTCCTTTCCACAGCGGCGTAGTCCTCCTGCGAGCCGGGGAGGTAGTCGAATACGACATGTTCCCCGGGCGGGTCGAATCCCGCGACAACCTGGACCTGTTGCTGGATGTACTTGGTGTCATGGCGACCAAAAGGAGCAACTTTGACCGGTTGAGATGGTCACAAGAGGAGCCTCGACCGGGAACTTGGGCGTTTTAGAACAGAGAGACGCTCGACGTAGCACACTGGCTGGGTTTGGTTAAGATGGCCACGATGTTGCGGGTGAAATCGAGCGAGGCAGGTCGCCGAGAGTCTATGGGTTGCGCTCATACATATTCATATGCGTACACGAAACATCTGCGGATCTATGGCCGCTATGAAGGCGCTTATTCTCCACGCAAGTTGCCGGTTTTCCGCCTCGGACATCGTCCGAACGTGCGGAACCAAACATTTTACCGAAAACACGGTGGGTGTGCGCCGCCAGCAACGACCGTCACGGCGGACAGACCGTGATGAAATTAGCGTCGAGGCGGGCAGACAATGATGGATTCGGAGGAGATTCGGCCTTTGGGCAGGACGAGCAGCTTTAGTCAGCAAGCTTGTCTTGCGGGGTAGACGCTTGACCAAATACAGGCTAGCGCCATTCTCCCTTGTGAGGCTCGCATGCAACAGAGCACTTCTTTTGGTGGCGCCTACACTTTCTGACGAACAAAAAGTCAAACCTCCCACGAGCATCCGCGATTCCATCAGCAAGATCAGCAAGCTGTCGAATCCGTCCGCAGTCACGTCGTTGCGCGCTTCGATCTGCTGGGTCGCGCACGCAGATGCACTCGCGGTACTAGAGGCGCCAGCTGTAGCAGATCCCATCGACCAACCAACAACCTCTTCCCTCCCAAGCCAGGCCAGGAGCGCAAGCCCGAGCAGCTTCGAGGCATCGCCGACACTTGTTCAAGAAACGCAGGGAGAGCGCGTGTTGAGGCCGCGGAGCAGCCCTCATCCCGACAGTATGGCAGAATACGAGGAAGATTACGATTACGAAAACTACGGCGAAGATGACGAGGGCATCACCCCGAGGATTGCTGGACCGTCATCTCGTCCTTCTTCGAAACCAAAGGCCTGGTGTCTCAGCAGACAGACTCCTTCGATGAATTCACCCAGACCACGATACAGGACTTGGTAAACGAATATTCTACCATCACCCTCGATCAGCCCAATCCTCCGTCACCCCTGGCATGAAGATTGCCCTCCGCCGATATGAAATCAAATTCGGCACCGTGATGGTGTCTCGACCCACCATCAGCGAAACCGATGGTACCGTCACCTCCCTCTTGCCTTACGAGTGTCGCGACCGTAACTTGACCTACGCCAGCCCTCTACATCAACATCACCAAGAAAGTTTCGGCGGCGATCGAAAGGAGGTTCCCTTGCACGAGATGGATGACGCCCAACAAGCAGAATATGCCAAAACGGGAGAAAATCCTACCAAGCTTATTTGGGAGCAGGAGGAAAGCCCCGAGGATGAAGAGGCTGGCAAGTCTGAGGATTGGAAGAACATGGTCTTCGTCGGTAAACTTCCCATCATGGTCAAGTCCAAGATCTGTCATCTCAGTCGAGAGACGGACGAAAGCTTGTTCATGGTCAATGAGTGTCCCTACGACCAGGGTGGCTACTTCGTTATCAATGGAAGTGAAAAGGTTCTCATCGCACAGGAGCGCTCTGCTGCCAACATTGTGCAGGTCTTCAAGAAAGCCCAGCCGAGCCCCTTCACATACACCGCCGAAATCAGAAGCGCTCTGGAGAAGGGCTCACGTCTCATCTCAAGTTTGCAGTTGAAGCTATACGGCAAGGGGACTCTGCTCGTGGTGGATTCGGCCAGACCATCCATACGACACTGCCTTTTGTCAAATCAGATCTCCCCATCGCCATCGTCTTTCGTGCGCTGGGTGTTGTCTCCGACGAAGATATCTTGAACCACATTTGCTATGACCGAAAGGACAGTCAAATGCTGGAGATGCTTCGACCTTGTATCGAAGAGGCCTTCTGTGTCCAAGACAGAGAAGTCGCGCTCGATTTCATCGGCAAGCGAGGCAACCGAGATCAAGCCGGTCTCGGCAGAGAGAAGCGTGTTCGTGTGGCCAAGGACATCCTCCAGAAGGAGACGCTGCCGCATATCTCCCAGACTGAAGGTAGCGAAACGAGAAAAGCGTTTTTCCTGGGCTACATGGTCCACAAACTTCTCCAATGCGCTCTCGGTCGACGCGAGCCCGACGACCGTGATCATTTTGGCAAGAAGCGCTTGGATCTGGCTGGTCCGCTTCTGGCAAAACTTTTCCGTGGTATCGTCCGCAGAATGAACAACGAATTGTCCAACTACTTGCGACGATGCGTCGAGGGCAACCGCCACTTCAACTTGGCTGTTGGCATCAAGCCCGGCACTCTCTCAAACGGCTTAAAGTACTCACTCGCCACTGGAAATTGGGAGATCAGAAGAAGGCAATGAGCTCCACTGCTGGTGTGTCTCAGGTGTTGAATCGTTACACTTTTGCGTCCACACTCTCTCACTTGCGTCGTACCAACACACCCATTGGCCGAGACGGAAAATTGGCCAAGCCGCGACAACTGCACAACACACACTGGGGTTTAGTCTGTCCCGCAGAGACACCAGAAGGTCAAGCTTGTGGTCTTGTCAAGAACTTGTCGTTGATGTGCTACGTGAGTGTGGGCTCACCATCAGAGCCTTTGATCGAGTTCATGATCAACCGAGGCATGGAAGTCGTCGAAGAGTACGAGCCGCTGAGATATCCCCATGCCACCAAAATCTTCGTCAACGGTACCTGGGTCGGTGTGCACCAGGATCCCAAGCATCTCGTCAGCCAAGTCCTGGATACGCGGCGAAAGTCTTACCTGCAGTACGAGGTGTCGCTTGTCCGAGAAATCCGAGATCAGGAGTTCAAGATTTTCTCCGACGCCGGACGAGTCATGCGACCGGTATTCACCGTACAGCAAGAGGACGACTCTGAGACGGGTATCGAAAAGGGCCACCTGGTTTTGTCGAAAGAGTTGGTCAACAAGCTTGCCAAGGAACAAGCTGAGCCTTCCGAAGACCCGAGCGAGAAGATCGGCTGGGAGGGTTTGATCAGGGCTGGCGCGGTCGAGTATCTGGATGCCGAAGAAGAAGAAACGTCAATGATTTGCATGACACCCGAAGATCTCGAACTCTACCGTCTCCAGAAGGCTGGTGTTGCCTTGGACGATGACATCGGTGACGACTTGAACAGACGTCTCAAGACCAGAACCAATCCCACAACACACATGTACACACATTGTGAAATCCATCCCAGCATGATTTTGGGTATTTGTGCGAGCATCATCCCTTCCCTGACCACAATCAGGTAAGCAAACGTCAATCTAGCTCGGTAAACCCCCGCCAGATACTAACTGTCGTTGCCGTCGTAGTCTCCTCGTAACACCTACCAATCCGCCATGGGTAAGCAGGCCATGGGTTTCTTCCTGACGAACTACTCTCGCCGTATGGACACCATGGCAAACATTCTTTACTACCCCAGAAGCCTCTGGCTACGACACGATCAATGGAGTTCCTCAAGTTCCGTGAACTGCCAGCAGGTCAGAATGCAATTGTCGCCATTGCCTGCTACTCTGGTTACAACCAAGAAGATTCTGTCATTATGAACCAGAGCAGTATTGACAGGGGCTTGTTCCGAAGCTTGTTCTTCCGTTCGTATTCCGACCAAGAAAAGAAAGTCGGACTGAACTACACAGAAGTATTCGAGAAACCTTTCCATCAGAGCACACTGCGCATGAAGCACGGCACATACGACAAGCTTGATGAGGATGGCATCGTTGCACCCGGTGTCCGAGTGTCCGGTGAAGACATCATCATCGGCAAAACAGCACCCATCGATCAGGAGAACCAAGATCTGGGCACCCGAACAACCGTGCACCAGAGACGAGACATTTCTACGCCGCTGCGAAGTACCGAAAACGGCATCATCGATTCCGTCATCCTAACCGTCAACGCGGACAATGTGAAGTACGTCAAGGTGCGAGTTCGGACGACAAAAGTGCCGCAGATTGGAGACAAATTCGCCTCTCGTCACGGGCAAAGGGCACTATTGGTGTCACTTACCGACAGGAGGACATGCCGTTTACTCGGGAAGGTGTCACGCCAGACATCATCATCAACCCACACGCCATTCCCTCGCGAATGACAATTGCTCACTTGATCGAGTGTTTGCTGAGTAAAGTGTCCACATTGGAGGGTATGGAGGGCGATGCCACACCTTTCACTGATGTCACGGTGGACTCTGTGTCTGAACTGCTGCGCAAGCACGGCTACCAGTCGAGAGGATTCGAAATCATGTACAACGGCCATACTGGAAAGAAGTTGAGGCACAAGTCTTCTTTGGCCCTACCTACTACCAACGTCTCCGTCACATGGTGGACGACAAGATCCACGCCCGTGCTCGTGGCCCTGTGCAAATCATGACGCGGCAGCCTGTGGAAGGTCGCGCAAGAGATGGCGGGCTCCGATTCGGAGAAATGGAACGTGATTGTATGATTGCCCACGGTGCCGCTGCCTTCTTGAAAGAACGATTGTTCGAAGTATCGGATGCGTTCCGAGTTCACGTTTGTGAAATCTGCGGTCTGATGACACCGATTGCGTAAGTCATTCCCTGCGTAACTGATCATTAGAAGAAAGAAAAAGAGAGGTAGCAAAACACTGACCCAGTTGTGTAGCAATCTATCGAAACAATCATTCGAATGCCGACCTTGCAAGAACAAGACCAAGATTGCGCAGATCCACATCCCGTACGCCGCCAAGTTGCTGTTCCAGGAACTGCAGTCCATGAATATTGCAGCAAGAATGTTCACGAACCGCTCAGGCGCATCCATCAGGTAGACAATGAAGAGCAGGAAACAAACAAACGGCTTTGAATCGTTTTTAAAACTTTGCATAGGAAGAGCAAAGACTAGACAAGGTGAGACTCTCAATGAAAAGGAAAAACGAAGCGGCTGTCTAATGCCAATGCATAAAAAGACGAGTTACATGGGGTTCTCTGCGAAAGGTGTTTTAATCATTGGGGAAAGAAACAGAGGCGCATGCATTATTGATGACGTCGACGCATGGCCTTTATAATGCCAGTACATCAAGATGGTTTTTTTTTGCAAGATGCATTTGTACTGCATTGGTAGCAGTAAAGTTGTACCAATACAAGGTTGATATACAAAATTGGGGCACATTTTCCCACTTTCCGTCTAGAAATACAACAATGATCAATGACATGGACCCGTCTCGCCCATACTATACAAGTCGCAACGCCTGCCACAAATCCCCGGTCATGAGAAGCCAAGTGTGAAAAAAATATACTGTTGTCCTGACGAGGAGCTATCTCGGCGGGGTTTCCGCTTCTGTGGTGGTTTCACGAACAGTCTGGTGCTGCTTGTACTCTGCTTCCAGCTCGCGCTGCATATCGAAATCGAGTTGTCGTTCGCGCTTGATCCGTTGTTGTTCCATGTCTCGCACGACACCTTGGTGCATGGCCTATTCGTCGACGTTAGAGCGATTTTTCGGATTTTTCGGATTTTTACTTGGTTCTCGTCATGTTCGAGGCGCGGGAAATGAGGAAAACAAACGTACGGCCTGCTCCCATTTCTGCTGGAAGTGCACGAAGACGATTGTGCAGGCGGCGAAGAGGGACGTTCCTCCTAGTGTGAGCTTGGAGGCGCGCGACATGGCTGGTCGTGATGACGACGTTGGTGTGTTTTGCTGAGGAAGCCGTTGTGAAATGAAAGGTCCTGACTTCGTGTCAGACCCTCAGACCCCTCGCCGCACGATAGTCTCGGTGCTTAACCATCCGAGACGCTAGGACCCCTGCCCTAGTCATTTTCTAGGACCTTAGTAGATGCATAGTATGTTTTGTATAGCTAGATTATAGGCTATATTATATAGGTACTTAGCTATTTAAGCAAGCGTCCACACCCTCTTATAAGGTTAAATAACTTAATTTATACTTATTAATCTAACCCTAGCTATATAGTCTAATATAGTAGTAATTACTTAGTATTTATGGAAATAAGGAATTATAAGCTCTCTTTTCTAATTAATACTATTTTTAGTTAATCTAATTAAATTAATTATTGTAGGAAAGACTAGGGATAATTCGGTCCTATGACCTCGTTCACTAGTGCACTAGTTAACGATAATACAGATGTATTTGATTAATAATAGATTAATAAATAACTAAGAGAGGTTCTATTAAAGGTACGAGGTTATAAGGGATAAAAAGGGGTGCTTACGTAACCTTACTATAAGTAGGGCTACGTAGCTAATTATAGCGTAGCACCTATATATATGCTTTACTTTCTCTTATAGTTAACCTAATATTAACCTAGATATTATAATACTAGTAGTCTTTGCTTTTTAGAAGAAAAGTAAGGAAAAGTAAATATATAACTAGAAAGAGAAAGAAGTAAGTCTAATTTAAATAAGGAAAGAAGTAAGCCTAGATATTGAATTTAGGCTCCTATTAGTTAGTAACTAGTTATAAAGAGAGGGTATAGTTAATCTATGGATTAGAAGGAGGACTAGATTAAAAGCTCTAAAAGCTTTAAAAATATAATAAAAATCAAAAGAAAGGGAAGTGTTATTAAGTAAATACCTTTATTAGATTTAGTAGCTCTAATTAGCTTATTATACTAGTATTAGTCTTAATTTAACCTAGTTAAGGTCTCTTTACCTATCCCTTTACTAATATTATTAATTTATTTAATTTAATTAGGGTTAAAAGGGCTAAATTTAGTAATGCTTATTATGATGTTAGCTAGGTTATCCTTACTATTAATCTATTAGATTTCCTTAATCTCATGCTATTTATATAATTACCTTAATACTATAATATTAATTATAAGGCACTTTTCCTTTATAGTGCTAAGCTTTATAATATACTTATTATTACTTCCTTCGGACCTTTGGGTCTTGTTTGGTTTAATCGTGGCAAAAGGTAGGGCTACTAAAGGGATGCACGCAATACGATTAGTTATATCGCGCACTACCGCCACACTACAAGCCTTACTTATAGTAAGGCTATAGTAGCTATATTAGATTACTTTTTCTACTTCCCCTAGCTAGATTCCTTCCTTCTCTCTCTTCTATTTATCTATTAATTTATCTATTATAAATAACTTTATTAAATTTAACCCTTTTATTACATTAGTGTATTATTATTTAGTAAAACTAATACTAATTAGTAATTATAAAACTATAGATAGCTAGGCTTATAAAGAAAAGATATTTCTATAATTATAAGCTTCTTCCCCTTAAGTCTATAAACTATTTAGGAAGAGAGATTTATATATAAAGTATACTAAAGGAAAAACTAGATTATTACTAGTATAACTTATTAGGCTTCTGTTAGTTACATAGGGTGCCTGATATTAGGTTGTTGTTATTGTAAGCCTCGAGAATAGTATTATTATTAATTATCTATTCTAAGTTATAAAGGAAAGAGGGAAAAGAGAGGGTAAAAGTAAGGGTTTTCTTATAAGATATGAAACGCAAAGGGGCTATGTGGGTTACGTAACTATAAGCCCTGCCCTATTATAGGCTTGTATCATAGGTTACGTGTAGGGCCCTTACGCGCCCGCGGGCTAACCACTTTACTAATCACATAATTATAGCTACTAAGTGTGGTTAATATTATGTGTGTTCTAACACTAGAAACTCTCTCTTTAATATAACTATTTGTTAAAATAATGCTATTTATAGCACTATTTTATAGGCCCACTAGTTGCCTAGTTGCGTTGCTATAACCTAGGCTGTAGCGTTAGTTATAGCGTTAGTTATAGCGTTAGTTGCCACACAACTTGCGTTACCACTAAAGCAAAGCTACGGCATGTATGACTAAGCTAACTAGGTTACCCTAAAGGGAAGCTAAAATTAACTATAACTAGGGAACTAGTAGTTATATAAAAGGCTAACATATACTATTTAAATCCTTGAATTTTGCTAGATTTAATAGTGTATTTTATTTAAAGGGTTGCTTATTAAAGTGCTTAGTTAGGCCACATAGGCGTCTAGTTTATATGGCCGTGAGTTGATTTTTTACTTTTCCTAAATAAATGAATTGAGGATTAGAGCTAGCAGCGCGCTGAATAACGGAGAACTCATAGGCGACGGAGACGGTGACATGGTACTTTAGAGACTAAGGGATTTATGAATTACTATAATAAGATATTAGCAACTAAACCATACCTAGCCTAGAGTAGCACTAGCAGGTTAAAAGGAAGATTAAACCTATAGGAAGTTAGTTAAAGAGAGAGAAAAGAGGCTAGAATCCTAGGGGAAAGCTTCCTCTTATACTTATAAGGGGGAGAGTAAATTATCATAGTAAATTAAAAGATAAAGCACAAAATAATCTAATAAGCAATGCTATAAGACTAGCATAGCCCTAGGGCTAGCCTAGGCCTAGACTAAACCTACTCTCTCCCTAGTGCCTAAAAAAACTAGGTACTTAAGATTTATAATATAACTAGGCTAGGGTAGGTTAGATTTAGCTAAAAAGTAAGGCTATAGAAGAGTTAGTAAGAAAGTAAATTAAAAGTAAGGGACTGCTATAAACCTAGACTTACTCCTAATAAGGGATTGCAAGGAGGGCTAGGGCTAGGGTGCCCTAGGCCTAGATATATATTAGAAAGGGTATTTTTCTCTTTTCTTTTTATTTTCCTTATGCTAAGGGGATAAGGCTAGTGTAAGCTAGTAATAAACACATATAATAGGCTACCTACTAAGCGGCGCAGACCTGTAATAGGGCTAGTGCTAGATTATAAACAGATATAATAGGTTTTTCTTCCTATTTAAGGGTTTTCCTATTAGCTAACCTAATGGAGTACTAGTACTAGCCATATGTATATAGCTAGCTAGAGTATACAATATATATATATATATAAATGAATTTTATAGAAAATAAAAAGTAGCTTACAAAGCCCTTCTAGTAACCTGTTAGAACACGTATGATATTAACCGCGCTTAATAGCCGCAATTGTGTGGTTAGCAAAGTGGTTAGCCCGCGAGCGCGTAAGGGCCTCACACGCGACCTATAATACAGGCCTATAATAGGGTAGGGCTTATAGTTACGTAACTTATATAGCCCCTTTATATTTTATATCTTATAAGAAAAACCCTTACTTTTACTCTCTCTTTCCCTCTTTTCTCTATAGCTTACTTTGCCTAGATCCTAGCAATATAGGTGTCAATTGCACAAGTCACAGAGACTTGTACAATGCGTATTCTTTTGTGTTATGGCGCAACGGGATTGGGGTCAAACCCACATGGTGGCGCAGGCACCCGCGATTAGCCCTTAGGGCTAGACTATAACAAGACCTTAATAAAGGGTATCTTAACTCTTTACCCTTATTATTATATTATTAGTTAGTCTAGAATTACTATAGGGTATTAGCTTTACTAGGGAATTAGTGCTAATTACTAGATTCCTCTCTAATAAGGTAAATTATTATTCTTACTTACTTATAGAACTCTTATAGGCTACTAGGGGATTAGTAATATAGCTTCTATATTTAGAGATCTTACTATAAGTATATATAATTTAATTCTAGAGTACTTACTCTATCTAGCTAATATTAAGAATAGCTTTTTAAAGAGTAATAAGCTTCTTAATAAGATTATTAAAGTACTTAGTTTTTAATTTTTCTTATTCTTATTAATTACCTTTTATAAGAAGGTATTATACTATTCTAGGAGATATTACTACCTTATATGCTTAGTTTTAAATCGTTATTTTATTTAGGTAATAAGAGTTAGTAAGTCTTAAGGTTACCTAGGTTTTAAGAGGTTATCTAAGTAATATCTTAGAGCTTTACCCTTAAGTATAGCCTTAAATATATAGCTTACTTACTTTAGTCTTATATTTAGAATCTTATATTTCCTTTAAAATATTTAAAGCTTTAATTTAAAGATATTATAGTTATTTATACTATATTATTATTCTAGTATATATATGTTAGTTACATAGGGTGCCTAAATTCAGGTTATCGATGTTATAAGCCTCGAGAATAGTATTGTTATTAATTATCTATTCTAAGCTACAGAGGAAAGAGAGGAAAAGAGAGGGCAAAAGTAAGGGTTCTTCTTATAAGATATAAAACGCAAAAGGGGCTATGTGAGTTACGTGACCATAAGCCCTACCCTATTATATACCTATATTATAGGTTACGTATAGGGCTCTTACGCGCGTGGGCTAACCACTTTACTAACCTTATAATTGCGGCTACTAAGTGTGGTTAATATTATACGTGTTCTAATACTAGAAACTCTCTTTTTAATATAACTATTAATATATAATATTAATAAGAAAAGAAGAAAAGAATAATAGACTATATTATAGTTAATTAGGGATATAGGAAATAAAAGAATAAAAATACCTATATAGGTATAGTAAGTAAAAGAAAGGAAAATAATAACCTATAATCTAGGGCTTCTAAATTAGAATAAGAGAGCCTCCTTTACCTCCCCTTAATTTACTAAATAAAATTAATCTAGCTATATACTAATTCTCCCCTTACTACTATAGTGCTCCTTATTATAATAGTCTTTCCTTCTCTATACTCTATATATATTACTTAGGGATTTAAGGGACTACTATAGGCCTTCCTATAACTCTTACTAGGTTAGGAGTAATAATAAGTATAGCTTTTATTAAAATCTAACCTAATAAGAGTTATAGTCCCTTCTCTTTCTTTCTCCCTAGGAGGATTTTATATTCTCCTATAGTATTAGGGCTAAAAGCCTCCTAGGATATTATCTATAGTAACTATCCTTTATATAGGTAATTTACCTCTCTATTTAGATTATTATCTAGTTACTTAAGATAAATTTCTTAAGGGCCTTATTTAGTAATACCTTTATAAAGGTATTAGCTAAGTTATTACCTTTATTAATCTAATAAATCTTATAGAGCTTATAGCGCTTATATAATTACTATAAGGCTATAATATTAATTATTAGGCATTTCTCCTTAGTAATACTAAGCTTAATAAGGTATTTATATAGAGAGTATAAATCTATATATACTATAACTAGGATTAAGGGAAGCTTTAGTTAGCCTATAATTAATCTAATTATTATTATAATTATATAGGCTATATTAATACCTATAACTATACTATAGATTTCTAAGGTAAGTATACTTTATATAACTCTCTTACTCTTAGTTAAGCTAAAGTATATAATATTACCTTTAATTATAAACTTACTATCCTTATTATCTTTATTAGCTAGGATTAGTATATATCCTAGCTATAATATAAGGTCCTAGTTATTAGTAAATAATCTATTTATAAAGGCATAGATCTTTACTTTAGTAAGGTTAATTAGAATAAAGGTTAGGCCTCTCTCTAGGTAGTCTATTTACTACTAGATTTAGTAGTTAAGGGCTTTAATATTCTTAACTATTAGTTCTTAATATTATATAGTAACTAAAAGATTAAAGTAAGCTTCTAGTTAATAAATTAAAGTAATATAAGTACCTTAAGCTTACTACTTAATATACGTTTACTTTAACTAGGTTAGTAGGATTAATCTAAGCTTATTACTTTACCTTTTCTATTATAATATAATATTCCTATTACTTAGGGTAATAACTCTCTATTAAATATAAGTAAGTTAACTTCCCTAAGAAATTACTTTAGCTTTATAGTAAAGGTAGTAGTAGCTAGTTAAGTTTTCTCTTTCCTAGAGAACTCCTTATTTAATAACCTAAGGGTATTATTAGTTTATATACTTATATATATAAATTCTAGGCTCTCTTTTATTATTATAAGTAAGTATAGGTTATATATAGAAGTCTCTATCTAAAGCTTCTCTTTATAATACTTATAATATATTACTTACTAGTGTGTTCTAGCTTTATAATACTATAAAGAGATTTAATTATAATTATAATTATACCTTTTAGGTACTAGTAGTAGATTTAGATTAGAGCCTAGTAAGAATAACTTAGCTTAAGGCTATATATAACTAGATATAGGCTTATATAATATTATAAATTTATATAAGGTATCCTATTATAAGTAAAGAAGGAGCTATTATAAGGATAAGTTATTAACTAGCCTATTAGATTATTAGAGCTTATATTAAGATTAATTACTTCTTTTTATCCTTAAATCCTTAGATTATAAGCTATAACTTCTTATATAGTTAACTTATCTTTTCCTTTACCTTATTAATAATATAGGTATTAAAGATTCTTAGGCTATAGTGCTTCTCTTTATTAAATATAATAAACTTAAAAATACCCTATTTAATTAAAGCATTAATCTTAGTCTTAGTAAAGAGCTTAAATAGCTTCCCTAGGGTTATAATAATGCCTTCCTTATATAACTAGATTATAAGGTTAAGGTTAGCCTCCTCCTTTACTAATATAAAGGTTATAATATTAGTTTTATTAATAATAGCTAAAGGGTTCTTATAGGGTCTTCTAGGTCTTTACTTTAGTAGGATCTCTAGTCCTAGGGCCTTATATTTATCCCTAGCCTTTAGTAGCTTTTCCTTAGCCTTTATTATAATACTACTTTATATTAGGGTAAGGGTCCTTCCCTATAAGAGTCCTTATAATAGGGTCTTATAGAGGTTAACCTAAAGGTCTTAGGGTCTCTTAGAAGGTTAAGTATATAGCTTTTACTATTAATAGTAAGAAGGTTATATAGGCCTTACTACCCTTTGCCTTTATACTATACCTAGACTAATAATCTAAGTAAGAGATTAAGGGTTATTAATATATTTAGGCTATTCCTTATTATAAGAGCTTTAGTAACCTTCTAAAGAGCATATAGCCTCTTAATCTCCTTTATAGCTTTTTATACTATAATTATACACTATAATATCTCTAGGAATAGAGAGGATTTACTTATTATCTATAAATAGGCACTAAAGATAAGGAGAGTTAGAATAAGGCTATTTAGGCCTATAGTATTATTAAGGGCCTTAATAGCTATTTATAGGGCTATAGGCTTAGGGGTTATTAGGTATTTATATTAGATAATATTATAGGCTCTTTAGAGAGGCCTATAATATCTCTTAACCTTACTAATACTATAGTGCGCTTTAATAGAAACCTCTTTAATAGAGATTAATATTAATACTATAAATTATTAGAATTCCTTACTATAGAAGTTAGTTCTAGTATTAGTAATAATCTAATTAAGAGGTCCTTAGTATATATTAATCTAGTATAATCTAAGGGCCTCCTATATTATCTTTACTAAGATATCTTTAAGGAATCTTACTATATTAAATACTATAGCTATATTAATAGTATAAAGGGTAGGATAGCTATTATTAAGATATATAATATTTACTATTACTTTAAAGTTAAATATATATTTATCCTAAAGGGTAAATTTAAAGTAGTAAGGGTTATTAGTATTTATCTAGTATTAGTAATATACCTTTATTAGCTCTTTAATAGCTTTAATATTAATCTTATACCCTAATTTATATAGAAGATTATAGAGTTATTAGACTAAAGAATAACTAAATTAGTAATATAAGCACTATAATTTAACTTTAGTAAGGTAGTTCTATACTATTAACTTCTTATTTTACCCTAGTAATATCTATATATACCCTTATTTATATATAAGGGGACCTTAATATTCTCTTATTATAGTATATTCTTAGTAGTAATAAAGTTAATCTTTAATTAGCTTATATCCCTAAGGTATATTAAGAAAGGTATACTTATAGTAACTATATAGAAAGTAATATTACTAAAGGGAGTAAGTATATTAACTAATATAATTAAGATAATTAGTATACCTTCTTTAAACCTAATTACTACTTTACCTATTCTTAATTTATTAAGTTAGATCTTTAGTATTATATATTATAATACTAGGAATTATAAGTAACTTACTATTAAGTACTTAGTAGCTTTAGTATTTAGTATAATACCTTAAAAGGTTTTAAAGAGTAATAATCCCTAAGTATAAATATATAGGGTAGCTAATTAAATAGTTTATTATTAAAGGGCTTTTCTTACTTAGGCTATATAGTATTACTTAATTTATAAGGATTTTAATTACTTTCTAGCTATTAAAGGTAATACTATATATAAAGAAGCTTATAGAAATTAAGCTATTTTTATTCTTTTAAGTATTAGTAAATCTAAGGCTTTATATATATTAGGTAATTTTATTATATTCTAGGGCTCTTAAGGTATTATTAGTCTTAGGTTCTCCCTTATACTAAGTAAGGAATATATTATATACTAGTAATAAAGACTTTAAAGAGTTAATAAGGTAATAACTCTTAAAGTATTAATATACTTTCTTATAGTTCTCTTTAAAGTATTTTATTAATTAGTATCCCTCCTTACTATAAATATAGTATTTCTTTATATAAGGAGGAGGTCTTATATCTCTAGACCTTAATAAAGGGTATTTTAACTCTTTACCCTTACTATTATATTATTAGTTAGTCTAGAATTACTCTAGAGTATTAGCTTTACTAGGAATTAGTACTAATTACTAGATTTCTCTTTAATAAGGTAAATTATTATCCTTACTTATTTATAGAACTCTTATAGACCTTTAAGGGGTTAGTAATATAGCTTTTATATTTAGAAATCTTACTATAAGTATATATAATTTAATTTTAGAGTGCTTACTTTATCTAGCTAATATTAGGAATAGCTTTTTAGAGGGTTATAAGCTTCTTAATAAGATTATTAAAGTATTTAGTCTTTAACTTTTCCTTATTCTTATAAATTATCTTTTATAGTAAGGTATTATATTATTTTAGAAGGTAATACTATTTTATATCCTTAATCTTAAATATTTATCTTATTTAAGTAATAAGGGTTAGTAAGTCTTAGGGTTACCTAGGTTTTAAGAGATTATTTAAATAGTATTTTAAAGCTTTACCCTTAAGTATAGTATTAAATATATAGCTTACTTACTTTAGTCTAATATCTAGAATCTTATATTTTCTTTAAAATATTTAAAGCTTTAACTTAAAAATATTATAGTTATCTATACTATATTATTACTTTAGTATATATATCTTAGCTAGATTAATAATTTACTTTAGTAATAATCTTAAGGGTTATACTAGTTAGTTAATAGGAATAAGGGCTAGAATAGTAGCTTCTTTATACTAAGGAAGGGGATTAGGGCTTACTAGTAATGCCCTAATAAGGTTAGAATATAAGATATAATACCTAGAGAGAGACCCTTAATATATTAATATATACTCTCTTAGGGAAGATTATACCTATAGCTATATAGTTACTTTAATAAGGTAATACTTAGTAAGCTTTAGTAAGGAGATTAAGGGCTCTTAAGATTTAGTATTCTTAAATATTCCCTTTATTAAAGAGATTATCTAGGAAGTTACTATTTTCCTTAAGCTTCCTTTAGAATCCTATATACTTTTTCTAGGTATTTTTACTTCTTCCTATAACTAGAAATAAAATTCTTATTAGTTAATAACTTCTTAGAGATTTCTTATTATTATAGTAATCTAGTTAATTATTATATATACCCTATTATTAATAAGGTAATCCCTAAGCTATCTTAGCACTAGGGGTAGTATTTAGAGGAATATTTCTTAGGTTTAGTTATTAAAGTCCTAAGTAAACTTTATAAATAGTGTTTTTTTAGTTACTTTTCTTATTTTATAGTCTATAACTCTAATAAGAATATAGACTATAAGTACTTTAGGTATTTTATTCTTTTATTATTAAAGTTCTTAGCCTTATAAAATAAGTTTTCTATAAGGTTCTTATAAAAGTACTATAGAATATATAAAAGAGAAAGGATATTTATTTTACTTCCTTTAGGCTACTTAGTTATCTTAGTAAAGGTATCTCCTATTTAGAAGCCTTCTTAACTCTTAAGGGCTTATACTAGTTTCTTTTTATTAGCTATTATAACTTATAACCCTTAGTAAAAAGGGAATAAAGAAAATATTATATTTTTAGGTAAGAAAAGGTAATAAGAAAGTTTTACTTCTTAGGAAAATAATTTATAAAGGATTATAAGGCTAGATATTAACTTATATATAATAAAATATACTAAGAAAAAGAATAATAAAATAGACTTTACTACTAGACTTAAACTTTTCTTTAAGGTTTAGGCTTTTATTTATTATTAATTACTTATATACTTTAACTAAAGAACTAAAATAAACTTCTTCCTTAGTATAATTAAGAATCTTATAATAATCTAGTTACTCCTATACTTTAATAAAAAGGCTAGATTATATTACTTAGGAAAGTCTTTTTATTATTAACCTTACTAATCTATAATTTTCTATATATATTTAGGAGTAGTTATAAAGTTAACTACTAATTAGTATTAGTTATATAGGGTACCTAAATTTAGGTTATTAATATTATAAGCCTTAAGAATAGTATTATTATTAATTATCTATTCTAAGCTATAGAGAAAAGAGAGGAAAAGAGAGGGTAAAAGTAAGGGTTTTTCTTATAAGATATAAAACATGAAAGGAAGCTATATAGGTTACATAACCACAAGCCCTGCCCTATTATATGCCCGCATTATAGGTCACGTGTAGGGCCCTCACGCGTGCGCAGGCTAACCACTCTGCTAACCTCACAATTGCAGCTGCCAAGCGCGGTTAATATCATGCGTGTTCTAACAATATATCTTAGCTAAATTAATAATTTACTTTAGTAATAGTTTTAAGGGTTATATTAGTTAATTAATAGGGATAGGGGTAGGGATAGTAGCTTCTTTATACTAGGGAAGAGGAATTAGGGCTTACTAGTATTACCCTAATAGGGTTAGGATATAGGATATAATACCTAGAGGGGACCTTTAATATATTAATATATACTCTCTTAGGGAAGATTATACCTATAGCTATATAGTTACCTTAATAGGGTAATACTTAGTAAGCCTTAGTAAAGAGTTTAAGTAGTCTTTATAATTTAATATTCTTAGATATTACCTTTATTAAAGAGGTTATCTAGGAAGTTATTATTCTCTAGAAGCTTCTTCTAGAAGCTTCTTCTAGAAGTCTATATACTTTCTTTTAGTATTTTTACTTTTCTTATAATTAGAAGTAAAATTCTTATTAGTTAATAACTTCTTAAAGGTTCCTTTTACTTTAGAGGTTTAGTTAATTATTATATATACTCTATTATTAATAAGATAGTTCTATAAGTGCCTTAAGACTATAAATAGTATCTAAAGAAATATTTCTTAGGTTTAGTTATAGAAGTCTTAGGTAAATTCTATAAATAGAGTTCTCCTAGCTATTTTCCTTACCTTATAGTCTATAGTCTTATTAAGGATATAGGCTATAAGTACCTTAGGTATTTTATCTTCCTTATTATTTAAGTTTTTAGCTCTATAAAATAGGTTTTCTATAATATACTTATAGAAGGAATTTAGAATATATAGGAGGAAAGGATATTAGCTTTATTCTCTCTATATTATTTAGTAGCTTTTATAAAGGTTTTTTTAATTAAAAGCCTTCTTAACTCTTAGAGGGGTCTTATACTTATTCCTTTTTATTAGCTATTATAACTTATAGTCCTTAGAGAGAAAGGAAATAAGGAAAAGTTATAGTTTTTAAGTAAGGGAAAGTAATAAGAAAGTTTTACTTATAAGAGAAGGGATTTATAAAGGACTATAAGGCTAGGTAGTTAGCTTTATATATAATAGAATATACTAAGAAGAAGAAGAATAAGATAAACCTTATTACTAAAGTTAAACTCTTCTTTAAGGTTTAGGCTTTTAATTATTATTAGCTACTCTTATACTTTAATAGGCTAGCTAGGATAGACTTTTTCCTTAGTATAATTAAGGATCTTAAGTAATTAGGCTACTCTTATACTTTAATAGGCTAGTAAAATTACACTACTTCTAGGAAAGTCTTTTCTAATATTAACCTTACTAATCTGCGGTTTTTCTATATACATTTAGGACTAGTTATAAAGTTAACTACTAATTAGTATTAGTTATATAGGGTGCCTAATATTAGGTTATTAATATTATAAGCCTTAAGAATAGTATTATTATTAATTATCTATTCTAAGCTATAGAGGAAAAGAGAGAAAGAGAGAGTAAAAGTAAGGGTTTTTCTTATAAGATATAAACGCAAAGGGGCTATATAAGTTACATAACTATAAGCCCTACCCTATTATAGGCCTGCATTATAGGTCGCGTGTGTGGGCCTCGCGCGCCTGCAGGCTAATCACTTTCCTAACCACATAATTGCGGCTGCTAAGCGCGGTTAATATTATGCGTGTTCTAATAATCTAGGCAAATAATATTAAGTTTATTAATAAGTCCTTTAAGGGTATTATTAATATATTCTTAAAAGGTTACTAGTGTATTAACTAACTTAAATAGTATTATAAGATACTTAAAATAACTATATTTACACTAAAAGCTATTTTCTAGTTATTACCTAAGCGAATACGTAGCTAATAGTATATATCTTTAAGGTTAAGTTTTATCTAAACCTTTATACCTCTTTATTAGTTAAGGATTTTAGTAATTAGTAGTAAAGGGCCTTATCTTTAATAGTAATTTTATTTAGACCCTTATAATTTATATAGAGCCTTCGCTTCCTCCTTTCTTTAGTATAAATAAAATTAGGGCTTTAGCTAGGCTAACTAATCTCCTAATTTACCCTTTTACTATATATTTATAAGATACTCCCTAAGTACCTCTAGCTCTTTTTAGTAAGGTTATATATAGGCCCCTAATGTAATGTTTTCTCTTTTATAAGTTAATTATATAAGTATAACTACCTAGTATAAGAAGTGTACTTACTAAGTTATTATTAAATATATCCTTAAATTCTAGATATTTATTTAGAATCTTAGGTACCTTTAAGTTAGTATTTATATTCTAATTACTTATAGCTACTTTACTACTTAAGTTATTTAAGGTAAATATAATAGTAATATAGTTCTTTTACTTAAGTTATAAGTATACTCTAGTATTTACACTACTATTTTACTAAGTATTAAGCCTTTAGGCTCTAGTAAGTTTACTAGTAAGTCCTTATTCCCTTCTTTCTTCTCTTTATTTTTTAGGACTTTAATTACTATCTTTACTAATCTAACTAATAATATAGCTAATACTTATTTTACTTCCCTATATACTCTTTACTTACTAGAAGTAAGAGAGAGACGCTCTCTAGTTACTAGGTATCTCTATAGTCTAGTTTTCTAATATATAACTCTAGGTTTATATTTCCTAATCTAGTCTATACCTAGTATTATTCCCTCTCCTATATTAGAGATATAGTAGCTAACTTAGTAAACCTTTAAAAACCCTATACTATCTTTAATCTTAATTAATCTTTATAAAATCCCCTAATCTAGAATTTTAGTCTAGCTTACACTCTTAAGTATTTAATTTATCTTAATTATATTCTTCTAATCTTACTTTAATAATAACTTAGGGTAAATAGTTAAAAACTCTATACCTATATTAAATAGTACTAATATAGCTTTCTAGCTATTATCTTATTATAGAGATATTTAAATTCTAACTCTTAGGTTTATAAATAGTTCTATAGTAAGAGCGCTTTCCTAAGCTCTTATAGATAAAACTAGTATCTTATTAGGGTCTATAGCTTTATTACTACTATTATTATACCTATCTATAGTGTGTTCATTACTCTTATAGGTAGAATAATCTAGTAACTAATATTTTAGTAATATATATGTAAGGGCTTAGGCTTTGCCTAAGCATTAGCTAAAACGTAAATATTAGGGGGCTAATAGGAAGTGATAAGGGGATAGAAGGTCTAGAAATAAGGAATAGAAGGAATAAGAAAGGGGGATAGAAGAAATAAGAAAGGGGATAGAAGGATTAGAGATAAGGCTATTAAGGAAGATAGTAAGGGATAGGAAGAGAATAGATAGGATAGCTAAGGAGTATAAGGAGGGCATAGTATAAATAGGTTTCTTACCTTCTTTTCTGCCCTTCTTAAGCTTCTTAATATTATATTAATACCTAATAGTAGCTACCTAGGGGCTAGTCTATTATATTTAAGAAGCTTCCTTTAGTTCTAAAAAGAAGACTACTAAAAATAATAAACTATTTTGTCAAGCGGAAAACAACACCCTAAAAGACACGATACTAGCCCACGGTCGTAAGTAGCTCTGTAGCTTACATATAATAGGAGGGGTTAATTAACTTAATAATATTAATTATAACAATGGCTAGAGATATCTTATTATATAGAGATACTCTAGATTAAATAGTCTATTAGATTAGAAGTGCTATCTTAATTAAATAAAGGGAAATAATCTTAGTTTATCTTATTATAAGCTTAGGTATTTTCTTAATAAAACTTAGTAAAACTTAAGGGTTAATTTAAGAATCTTATAGTATATAAGTACTATAAAAAGAATCTAGCTATAGGTAGTCTCTTTATAGATTAAATAGTTCCCTTACTTAGATAACTAATATTATTATCCCTTATTATATTATTTATCTTAATAATCCCCTAGTACTTATTATTATAATTATATATTTCTAGGTATATATCTTATAGTATATAATACCTCCTTAGGTATACACTAGTTATCCCTAACTAAGCGTGTATACTAATAACTAAAGTGCCTTATAAGTATAGTTAGTAACTAATACCTTATACTAAAAGAGAGGGTATTATTTAATTTAGTATACTTAAGTCTAATCTAATTAATCTTATATAATAGGACTTCCTAAAGTAAAGGAAAGTATTAAAGTAAAAGAAATAAAAAGGAAAATTTATAATAATAATAAGAGTAATAAAAAAGAAAAAGAAAAGCTAAATAAGGAAAGAAAAAGATAAGAGAGAGAAAGGAAAAAAATATATATATATAATACCTCCCTAGCTAAAGACCTAAGTTTTTATCTCCTAAGAGAGCTTTAGTATTTTTAGTGTTTAAGGATATATAGTAAGTAATATTAGTAAGGAGTGTAAATTATAGGTTACTTAGCTTCTTACTAAGTTACTCTTTTTATAGTTCTTATACTAATTAATTAATCCTTAAGTATACTTCTTTTCTTACTAGTAAGCTTTAATAATCTTAGCTTATATTCTATAGGGCACTAAACTAGGTAGCACTATAGATATATATATAGATAATATTAGTAAATATATAATAGTTTTCCTTTATACTACTTTTTATACTCTAAGGAATAAAAGGAGATTAATTATTATAGCTTAACTTATATCTCTAAGAGAATATTAAATTATTCTTTCTTTTACTTATCTAAGTAAGGTCTTATAGTTATATACTTACTCCTATCTAATAACTCTATAGATCCTTAGTAACCTTAGCTAATTCCTAATATCTATCTAAAAAGTATATTTATTATTACTTACTATATTTAAAAAGCCTTCCCTATAGTAATAGGTATTTAATTCTCCTTACTATATTAGAGTGCTTTAAGCTTTATAGCTAAAGATAGTAGTATTAACTTATATCTAGTAATAGATAATAATATAGATAAAGATATAAGTAATATCTAATAACTTTTCTTTTACTTAATCTTTATTTTTCTATATTAATTAGAGATAGATTATCTTAGGCTTCTTACTATATTTATCTTTCTTAATCTTATAGTATTTCTTATATACTAATATTAAAAACCTTAGGGTTATTAGTAAAAATATAGGCTATAAGCTACTAAAAGTCTTAAATATAGAGATTATTATTTTATACTATATTAGTATACTATTTAATTAAGTAATTCTTATTAGTAATCTAAAGTTTCTAGGGTATAATTACTATACTAATAGGTAGCCCTTTACTAACTATCTAGGTTATAAAGTATAGTATTAAGCACTTTATTATATTTTATACTAGATATTAAAGGTTAAAATCTTTCTAGTATACTAATTCCCTTAGTAATTAATCTCCTATTATAAGTTTATTTATAGCTATATCTTATAGGACCCTAATAGTTTTCTTAAGTGCTTTAATATAGCTATATTTTAGGTCTAGGATATTATTAGATATTATCTAATCCTTAAGATATAACTTAAACTACTAACTAATAATAGAATCCTTACTAAAAGTATATAATTATTTAAGCTTAATATTATACTTATTTAGTATATTCTAGTCCTTTATAATTAGATTAAGTGCTTAGTAACTAACCTAGTAGTAAATTATTTAGAGAAGAAACCCTAGGTATATATACTTATATTCCTAGTTTCCTTTTACTCTATTATTAGGACTATAATTACCTTAAAATTATAGGGATAGTTTATAAGTTATATAATTTATCCTTACTTACTTATAAAGTCTATAAAATAAGTTATTCTTTCTTTATCTATACTATTAAAATAGTATAGGTATCCTTACTTTTATTAAATATAAAAGTAGTTTAGTAGTTTATAAAGAAAGTAAATCTTATAATAAGGTATTAATTACTTATATCTAAGTAAAGGTTAATAGGGTTATATTTAATACTATACTTAATATTAATAGGTTAATAGGTAGTATAAAGCCTTTTAGCCTTTAGACTAATTAATTATTATAATATTTCTATATTAAAGTCTTCTATATTATTAATCTTAAATATTTATAGTAGTATTACTACTATTACTTTAAGACTATACTCTATAATCTTCCTTATTACTATTAGCTTAAACTAATTAAGCTAGTTCTTACTTAGTGTTTTATAAGCCTTTCTTAGGAATTTATAAATATCTAGTAAATAACTACATTATTATATAGTAGTCTATCCTAGTTTAATTAGTATTACTAAATTAAAATTATTACTATTTTAATAGACTTTAAACCTTAATAAAGGCTATAGCTAGTCTCTTTATAGGTAAAATAAAGGTAGCTACTATCTATAGAGATTAGCTAGATTAATCTTAATAATATCTTCCTCTCTTTCTCTAAAAAGGAGTTTTCTATCCTATATATTAAAATATAAATATAATATATAGTAAGATATTTACTATAAGAGAAGTAAGTAATAGTATTACTATTAACTTTAGTATAATTTCCTTTATTTATAATAGACTTCTTATATTACTCTATTTTCTTAGTTAAGATTAAATAGTATTTATTAATTTTAACTTAATATAGCTAGAGAGAGAGAGTAAAAGAAAAGTAGTAAGAGATAGTAAGGTTAAAGGTTTTAAGAGTTAAGAAAATATATACTAGTATAAGAAGTAAGTTAGATTAAATAGTTCCTATAGTCCTAACCTCTATTTTTATACCTTTTTCTAAATCTAAGGGTAGTTATTAGTAAGTAGTATTAGTTACCTTTACTTCTCTTTCTATTAGTAGCTAGTATTTATTATAAGGTAGCTATCTATAGGGATTAAGTAGCTTCTATAATTTAGACTTTTAGTATTATAAGTTACTTATAGGTAGCTATTTACTTATTAGTTATTAATACCTATTATAGGTATTATTTTATAGCTTAAGACTTTTTAACCCTTTTTTATTCCTTCTTTTTATATTCCTAGCCTTACTATTTCTTACTTTATCTCCTAATTAATTAATTATAGCTAAATTTCTTAATATAACTTATTAAAAACTTCCTAATATTATTACTATTATAAAGGTAAGTATCCCTAAAGGCAAGCTCTTAGTAATAAAGACTATAGACTAGTCTAACTATACTAAGTTTTTCCTATCTTTCTTTAGTAAAGACTATATTAGTCTTATATAGATTATTTAATCTTATATTTAAGTTATTACTAATAGCTTTTATTTTATAGTATAAGTTCCTTTTACCTTCTAGGTTTAAAGTAGGATTACTATTAGTAATAGTAGTATTTTACTATATATAGAGATTTCTCTTTATTTTTCTAAAAATCCCCTAAAGGGAGTATTTTCTTATCTTATTAAGACTATAAAAGGGACTAAATTATTAAAGGAATTTATATAAAGCTATATTAAATTAGATAGTATCTTAGCCCTTACTATTAAAAATAATTATTATTCTCTAGTTCTTATACTTACTAAGATAGCTTATCCTAATAAGTACTTTTTATATACCTTATTATAATAGCCTAAATACTATTAAGCTTTACTAGTGTCTATATTTAGTAAATTAAATAGTATATTCTATACCTACTACTTAAACTTATATATATAGTATATTACCTTCTTTAATAAGTATATATACTTTCCTTTTTATAAATATATCTTACTTTCTAGGGTTAGTAATAGTATATATAGTAACTATATCTAGAATAGATCTTATATAGTAAGCTATAAATAGCGTTTTACTTCTAGATATTATACTAGGTCTTCCTAAAAGTAAGCTCTTACTCCTTTCTTAGGAAAAGAGTAGTTTACTAAGGTAGTAAAAGCTTTTTTACTTAACTTAAATACTATTAACCTTAAAAACTCTCCTTACTTAGTAATTAATATACTACTTTCTTTTCTAAATTATTTATAAATACTAAAGAGAGATAAAAAGGAAATAAAATAGGTTTATAATATAAGATTAAATTTATACCTTAATTACTTAATCTTTAGTAAGTAAAAAAGAAATAAAAAAATAAAAAAAGAGAATAAAGGGAATATTCTTTAATCTATATATATATTAGTATATCTAAGAGTATACCTTATATTCCTATTTTTACTTAGCTATTAAGAGAGGTAGTTATATCTTAATCCCTTAGTATAGACTTCTTTAAGGTAGAAGTTTAATCTCTTTCTTAAGGCCTAAGTTTACTCCTTTATTATTAACTATTTAATCTAATATATTATACTAAGCTACTACTAGTATAATTATTAAGACTTCTTAGTTATAATTACTAACTTCTTCTCTTACTTAGCTTTATTATTAAGTATATAGCTATCTATCTATAGTTAAAGTTTACTAACTTTCTATATCTAGGATAAACTTCTTAATATAGTCCCCTAAGATTATCTTTATAAGGTAAACCCTATCTAGTATTTATAGATAGTAAGCCCTAGAGATTAGCACTTACTTATAAATTTAGAAAGGCCTATTTTATCTTATTATAAGCTTCTTTATTATAAATATATTAATATTTCTTCTAATATTATATACTAGTATAAGGTCTCCTAGTTTTAATTAATCTTTCCTTAGAGAGGTAGCCTAATTCTTATTAGTTTATTTAGTAAGTTATTTCTAAAGTTAAATACCTTTTCTTTACTTTCCTAATATTCTTTACCTTTTTTAAGTATTTATACTTAAGCTTTAAATAATTCCTAGCTAGTAGTAACTATATCCTAGTTAATTAGTCTCTAAGTTAGGAATTTAACTTCTAGTAGTAAGATTAGCTTCTATTTATAGATTAAGTAAAAGGTAGACTTCCTATATAATTTATAAATAGTAGTGTAGTCTATAAGAAGGGCTTTATTAAGGTACTTTACCTATTAACTATTTAATTCTTCTAATTTTACTAAGGTAAATATAAAAGACTAGTATTTAGCTTTAATAGGGAGTTTACTTTTAGGTTATACCTAGATATTTAAATACCTATAATTCTAATATCTATAAGTACTTCTTTAATATTTACTTATATTTTAGGTCCTTTATTATAGACTATAAATTAGAAAAGACTAAACTTACTAATTAGAGATAAGAGAAACTTCCTAATTACTACTATAGTTATATTTCTAACTAGTATAGCCTTTACCTAACCTATTAGATTATATCTTACTTCTAAGAGATACTTATATCTATAATTAATTAGAAGGTACTAAGTATTAATATAAATCTTACTTATTAGGTTCCCTAGTGTAATTAGTACTAATAGTTCTTAAGGTTACTAGGGTATAAACTTCTAATATATCTTATAGTAAGTTAGTATCTCCTAAGTTATATTTTAGAGTCCCTTTTACTAATATTACTACTTTATTACTTAGAAAACTACCTTAATACCTTTATAACTAAGCTTCTTATAAATTACTTTAACTATTATATATTATTACTTAGGTATATTAATAACTAATACTAGTCCCTTTATAATTCCTATTAGTCTTTTCTAAAGGTATTTATTTTCTAGAAAGAACTTTTTAGCCTTATTTTATAGCTTCCTATAGTCTCCTACACTAAGATTAATTAGTATCTAAAGAGTTAATAAGAAATTAATTACTTAGTATATCTTAGCTAAGTAATCTTTCTTACTATTTTCTTTAATCTTAATACTATTTAGGTATAGATTAATAAAGTCTTTAATATCCCCTTAACCTCCTAATCTAATTAATTAGATAGTTTAGGACCCTTTCTAGATAAAGTGTCTATAATTTAGTTTTTCTTACTAGAAATATATTATATAGAAAAGTTAAAGAGTAGTATATAGCTAATTTACTATATAATAAGGGCTCTAGGCATATTATTAATAGCACTATTAAGCTAGTATATAAGGACTTACAAATCTATCTCTAGTGTAAAAGGGACTTTATAGAGATAAATTTATAGCCTTTATAATATATAAATAACTACTTAGTATTCTTACTTAGTTATATTATACTTAGCTTTAGTAATAGTCTAGGTATTACTTTTATATTAAATAGGGTAGTGTTTACTATTAACTATTTATAGTAATATAGCCCCTTATTTAAGTAAGCTTATATTAACTATAAGAATTATTTCCTAAAACCTAGTCCTAAATTAAGTAAAATAAGAATTAAGGCTATAGTTATTACCTTTTTAAGATATCTATAGCTTCTTACTATTCTAGCCCCTATACTTATTCTATTATCTTTCTAAGTAAAATTACTAGTAGTTTTACCTTTTATATATAGTGTTTTACTTAGATATAGTAAACTCCTATTAGTCTAATAAAAGAGCATACCTTAGATAGG
Source organism: Epichloe brachyelytri (assembly GCA_023650705.1). Taxonomy (NCBI): domain Eukaryota; kingdom Fungi; phylum Ascomycota; class Sordariomycetes; order Hypocreales; family Clavicipitaceae; genus Epichloe; species Epichloe brachyelytri. The sequence continues at coordinate 2,104,038 of CP097977.1, read as the reverse complement.
TCCTAGTAAACTATTTATTCTAGGATCTTTATTATCTTTACCTTAGTTAGTTTCTATTTATTTATTTTATATATAAACCCTATAATTTCTACTAACTTCTAGTAGAACTTGAATTTAGTTACTAAGGTTATATAGCTAGAGAGTTTAATATTAACTAGAACTTTATTAATATTAATTAAATATTCTAGTATATATTTACACACTCTAGGTATAATTTCCTCCTTATTATATATTATAGTTAGACCTTTAACTATAATATTATCTAGAAAAGGCATGTAAATTTTAGGGATTAAGTTAAATAGGATTTACCTAATAATTCTAATAAATTAAGCTACTAAATTAGTAACTTCTTATAGTAAGTAGTAAAGTTATAAAAGCCTAATTATAGTAAAGATTATAGTTATATTCTTACTCCTTTTACTAGTTTTACTTAGTTATATCCTAATAGTAAATTAATAATAGATAAAATTTTATATATTATAAAGCTCTTACTAAATACCTTTACTCCTTAGGAATTAGTGTATTATATATTATTACTTTATTATATTTAGTAGCTAATAGGATTAGGTAAATCCTCTATTCTTCTTTATAATAAGGAAATATAGATTCCTATAGGAGCTATAGCTTTCCTTTAGGTATCTATATTTTAGCTTCTTCTTTAATAGATTAACTAGTCTTCCTTATAACCTAAGAGATATTAGGATAGAACTAGCTTACTATACCTTATACTTAATAACCTTTATAACCTATAGTAATGTAACTAATAGGTTAACTTTTCTATATTCTAATAATTCCTATACTAGCGTTATTTCTTAGTTATAAAGGATTTCTTTAAAAATATTAACTTCTTCTTATATTAAATATTCTTATACTCCTTTAACTATCTAATCTAATTATTCCTAGGTTATTTTAAAACCTTAGGGTTTTTACTAAACTACCTAGTAATATACTTACTATACTTTCTAGATATATCTAAATATAACTTTACTTCTTCTTATTTCTTTATTTTCTATTTTAGGTCTTCTTCTAGGGTTAACCTATTAGAAGGTATATTATTATATAAATAAATCTTATTAGCTTTATATTTATATATTATATTTATTATAAGATTAGGTAGTTTTAGTTACTATAGGGATTAGAAATCTTCTATAATTACTTTAAGTTATTAGAAGTAGTTTATTATTATATCCTAAATTACTTCCTAAAGAATATCTATTCCCTCCCTAGTTATAATAGGGATTAGTTACTTATTCTTATCTAGTTTTACTTCTAATCCTTTATAAACTATTTAATCCTTCTCTTTCTTAACTATAGGATAGCTAAATATAATAATATTAATTATAGGCTACTAGGCTAGTTACTTACTAGTATATTACTACTAAATACTCCCTATAACTCTTAAGATAATAACTATATCTCTAAAGTAATACTACGTAAAGAGCTTATTACTTCTTAAATAGTTAAACTATATCTATAATAGTCTAAAGAATAGTATCCCTAGAATTAAGCTTATATTAACTAAATCTAGGCTAATATAGAAGTTAGTAAGTATCTAGATATTCCCTAGATAAAGCTTTATTTAGACCTCCCTAATTATCTTAATCCTATATAATAAAAATAATATAGTATTTATTATATCTATAGGATAGATTCTAAGGCCTAAGTGCCTAGTAGTGCTCTTAGTAATTATATTCCCTTAAGAACCTATATTAATAAGTCCTAGAAGAAGCTCCCTTTAGGGTTATCTAAATAGACCTATAAGTATAGTAAATCCTATAATTAATTAACTATAGCCTATAGTTCTATAATTATATTAAGTATAAAGTTTACTTTAGATAGCTTACTCTAAACTTATTAAGGCTTTTTTATTAAGCTTAAGCCTCTAGTTATTCCTAGATCTATTCCTATAAGGTAGTATTAATCTCTAGTAGTAAAGCTAAGGCTATCTTTAGTGGTTTTTCTTAGCCTTTACCTTATTCCTTTTATTCTCTTAAAGGGCCTTATTTATTATTTAGATAATTAAATTAATCTAGTTCTTAGGATTAATTAGTCTTAAGCTTATCTTTACTCTAAATATCTTTAAAGGAGGTATAGCCCTTAGTGTGTCTTTATTATAATAATAGATATTCTCTATACCCTTTACTTATAGAAAGCATTTATTACTAACTACCTTTACTAGTATTAGTATAATATAATAGATATCCCTAAAGGGCACCCTAAGCTTCTTCTAGAAGACCTTATTATATAGCTAGTTTAGAATTCTCTAGCTTACCTTACCTAATAGGTTTTTCTTTCCTTTTACTAAGGTATCTTTACCTTTTTAAGCTACTCTTTAACCTAATAGTCCTATTTATTATTTTCTATAATTTCCTTAATATATACTTATTTTATTACCCTTTCCTAAGGGCTATAACCTTTATAATATAGGTATTTATCTCTTTATTCTTTATACTTAATTTCTTAAATTTAATAGCTAAGACTACTCTAATAGATTCTTTAAGATTAAGATTACCTAGTTTCCCTTTCTAAGTAGTATTTAGTAGGATTAAAGGAGCTTTCTATTTAATTAAAAATATCCTACTTCTTTAGTGTTATATTCTAATCCTTTTCTCTATAGGGTTTATATTCCTTAATCTAAGGTATTATATAGGTAATTTTACTATCTAGGAAGTATTTAACTTAAAATATAGCTAGCCTTTATATATAGCTACTAATACTAAGGAATTTTAAAAGTAAGATAGGTAGTATTATCTAATACCTTATATTATCTCTAATTACTAAAATATAAATAGCTAGGTTATAGGTAGTAAATTTTAATATTTTATTAAATCCTAGTATATTATACTTTATAGCTATATAAGAGTTAGTATTATAATAATAATATTAGTTTAACTATTAGCCTCTTCTAGCTATTATATTAATATTAAAGATATGCTTATTATCCTAATTAAATAACCTAATATTATTTAGCTAGTAATTATATTATTATAGGTTAATACTATACTTTTACTTAAGCTACTTTATAATATTAATCTCCTTACTTACCTAAGCTATAACTATAATTTTTAACTTAGCTAATTATTTTATTAAGTTATCTATTTAATCTTAGTATTTTACTAGTCTAGGAATTTTATCTTTCTTTATTTTATTATAAGAAGTATTAGTTTCCCCTTTTATTTAGAAGACTTAGCTACTACTAAGTGGTTCCTTTAGTTAGCCTAGTAAATACTAAGCGTAGCTTAATTAAGTAGTCTCTAGCTTCTTAGATTAGGTTTAGTATTATCTATATAATACCCTCTTAAGTTAGAGATCTTAGGGTCCCTATTCTTAAGCTCTAGTTATATTTAAATATATGTGTTAAGTGCTACCTAAAGGGTTTTATACTATATAACTAGAACTTCCTTATATATATACCCTTTTTAATCTATAAAGCTTAAGATTAAATAGTTAGGAGGGCCTTATAGATATAATTTAACTAAGTTATTATTATTTACTATTCTATTAGGTTTATATTAGATATTAAAGCTTAATACTTCTATAACTAGTAGTAAGTTTCTTTAATAGACTTTAGTTATATTAGATTAAGGTCCTTAAGTTATTCTCTAGTGCTTTCTATTTAGTCCTAACTTATAGTATTAAACTAAAGGAGTATTTCCTCCTTTAATTCTACCTAAGTATATAATACTATTAATATCTTAACTACTTATTAGATCTAGGGGTTAATATTATACTTAAGTATCTTATACTAATCCTTCTTAGGAATATATATTACTTTTATCTTAGCCTTAAAGTCTTTAATAAAATTAGTAATATTTTCCCTATAAACTACTAAATATTATACCTATTTTATATTATAATAAGGGATAATTAGTAAGCTATTATTTCCTAAGGATCTTTATAAAGGTCTCCATATTAAGCCCTTTAAGGGGTCTAGAGGCTTTCTGTGATGGACTGGCCCCTAGGCGGCTGCTGTTAGGCGTTAATATAATATTAAGAAGCTTAAGGAGAGAAGGAGAGAAAGTAGGAAACCTATTTATACTATGCCCTCCTTATACCCCTTAGCTATCCTATCTATCCTTTCCCTATCCCCTACTATTTTCCCTAATAGCCTTATTTCTAATTCTTCTATCCCCCTTTCTTATTCCTTTTATCCTCCTTCCTTATTCCTTTTATCCCTTATCTCTAGATCTTTTATCCCCTTATCGCTTCCTATTAGCCCCCTAATGCCTATATTTTAGCTAATACTTAGGTAAAGCCTAAGCCCTTATATATACCCTTACTTACCTATCTTAATTATACCTTAAAAACCTAAAACTATAACCTAGAGTAATACCCTTAAAATACCCTCTTTACCTTATTATAGCTTAGTTATAGGTAGTGTGTGTGTTATTATTAGGTAGTATATATAGTATATACACTTAAATATATTATAAAAACTTATAGAAACTACCCTATTTAGTGTAAAACCTTATAAAACCCCTCCTTATTTAGTGCGTAATATTTATATTATTATATAATATATATAATATATATCCCCTAACCCCCTTTATTATTATAATAACCCCTAGCCCCTTCCCTTACCTATTTATAATCCCTTCTTTATAGTTATACCTCTTATATAAATATCCTATTTTCTTTCCCCTATATAATCCCTTCCTTTCTTTATATAACCTTTCTCCTATAAATATTATAACTCTAATATACCTTCCTATCTTATTACTTCCTTATCTCTCTTATCCTATTTATTTACTTACTAAAAATACCTTATCCTTATTATCCTATTTCTATTCCCTTACTAGTCCCTATTATACCCTAGCTTATATTATAGGTAAATTTCTTATAAAGGGGACTTAGATAATAAATAGTATACTACCCCTATATTAGTTTTTATCTATATAAACCTTATATTAAATAGTCCTTAACTACTAGTGTCTTAGAATATTATCCCCTAAGAGTAAGGAATCCTATTCTCCTTACTATTATAACTATATAACCTATATCTAGTTAACTAGGTTTCTATTTACTAACCCTAGGCTTTACTATACCCTTAAGGATCTAGAGGCTATAATTACCTTAGGTATATATATTATTATACCTAGTATTACTAGGACTAAGACTATAAAGTAAAAGATACCTATCCTATCCTAGGACTTTTATACCCTTATAGGTAAATAGACTATATTACTAAACTAGGTATAGTTTAATCTAGCTTTAGTTTATTTAGCCCTTAGGCCTTTTTCTTTTACTAATATACCTATATTAAATATAACTAAGCTTAATATTATTTCTTTTATAAGTAATAGCCCTTTAGCTAGCTATAGAATAGGAAATACTCTCTAATAGGTTACTAGTACCTTATTCTAGTAAAATTAGTAACTTATAAGTAGTATAACTACTATATATAAGGAGTTTTATAACTAATTTATAGTAATAATTAATATACTCTTCCCTTAGTATTATAGTAATAATCTAGGCTATTCTTAACTTATTAAAGTAAGTAATAATTTACCTTCCTACTAGTGCTAGTATTACTCTAACTTACCTCTAGTACTAGTTCTCTTAATCCTTATTCTCCTTACCTTACTAGAAACCCTTATACTCTTACTATAGCTAGTAAGTATTAGAGAAGTAAGGCTTTACCTTTATATATCTATTATATACTTACTAACTATTACTTTACTTATACTATTTAAAACCTAGGTAAGACCTATAGCTAGTAATATTACCCCTAGTAAAGGTTAACCTATACTCTTTCTAAATATTAAATAGGATTATCCCTAGTTAATTTATATATAGTAAATAATAATATAAAATCCTATAATAACCTAAGTAAACTAGAGAATATAGTAAAGAAAGTAAGATAAGTCTTTTAGGGAATATATAAGTATTATTAGGTAGTAATATAAGTCCCCTAGGGTTTTATTTATAGCCTCTCTTAGTAAACTAGTTTTACTTAATTAATTTAGTTTATTATTATATTATATATTCCTTACTCTCTCTTAAACTTATTAAAGGCTTATATCTTTATTATATTCTCTAATAGTTCCTATATTAGTTATAAGTAACTTACTTATTTAACTAAAATATTATATCTATTACCTTTACCTAGTGTATTCTAGGCTACTAGGATTTACTTTACTTAGTATTCCTTAATAAGTTTATTATTATTCTTTACTAAGACCTATTCTAGGGCTAGCTAGGAGTCTTATAGCTTTTAGCTTAGGAGAGGATTATTTACTACTTATTTAATAAGGTCTATATAGAAAACTAGGTAAATACCCTATAGTATATCTAGCTAAACTATAAGTAATATAAGTACCTTTATAATAGTATACTTTACTATAACCTAATTAAGCTTCTATAATAGGTAGTTTATTTTAATATTTTTAAGGAAAGCTATACCTTATCTCTAATCTAAAAGCGCTTTACTAGATATTATAATACTATAGTTATATCCTATTATTATTACTATATATAGGCTATTATAGCCTAGGCTAAGAGGGTGCCTTCCTAAAGGTATTCTAGGAACTAAATAGCTCTTCCCTTAGGTATTATAGTAAAAGCTAATAAGTCTAGTTAGGATTAGATAGGTTTTAGATTATAGCTATAAAGTAATCTATTTAGGCTAACCCCTATAACTAAGGAAGTCCTATTATTTATTATAAGCTAGTAAGTAGCTAAGTATTTAGGCTAGTTATATTAAAAGAAGGAGATTATTACTTATAGTATTACCTATACCTTCTAGTTTACCTATTTTATACTACTATTAGTTTATAAATAATATAATATAAAAAGTAACTATTTTATTCCTACTAATAAGTATAATATTATCTAAAACTTCCTAACTAGTCTAAGCCTTAGTTTATAATAATAAACTAAGGGAATCCCCTAAATCTCCACTAGACTATCTTAAACTATTTTACACACTCCTTAGCTTTAATTAAGGTTATTACCTCTAGCTAAATAAACTTAAAGAGCCTATTTATAATACCTATAAGGTATTATAGCCTCTTTAAGAATAAAGTAAGTAAGTTTATTATAAAATTAATAGAAATCTATAACTAAAACTAGTCTAGGACTAGTAAAGGTTTTAGTAAGCCTTAATATTATTAATAGCTCTTATAGCTCTTATTATAATAGTAATTATAAATAAGCCTAGCTATATTCTATAATATCCTATTCTAGTAAAATTATTACTATAGAATCTAGAATATAGTATTATAACCTAGGTATCCTATAACTAGCAAATTATAGTATTATTAAATAAGGGTTATTATAAGGGGTTCCTATACTAAAACCTAGGTATAGCCCCTAAACTATAGTGCCCTATAAGCACTAATTAAGTAATCTATAACCTATTCCCTTATTAGCGCTTCTAGGGAAACTTCTATGCCCCTTCCTAGATAGCCTATATTTAAATATAATATATAAGGTCTAATAAGATAGCTTAATTCTATAGAGTTTATAGGTATTTTATAGTAAAGAGGGCCTTCCTAGCTAGTAGTAGGCTTATATATAATAGAGGTAAGTTCTAACTATAACCTTCCCTTAAATCTAATAGTAACTAAGAGAGTTATATAATAGTAATAAGCTATAAAATCTATCCTATTTTTATACTAATACCCTTTCTATCCTACTCCCTTTAGAAGAGAGCGTCTAGTTATTAAGCCTATATACTAGGTCTATAATATAGGTAAAAGTTAAATAAAGCTAGAGTATTTACTTACCTAGCCTACTATTCTAATATTAGGTAAGGAGTAGTAAAGTATTCTAGGTTCTTATAATCTATATAAATTATAAATAGCTAGGAAATGCCTTATAACTCCGCTAACTATACCTTAAGGTAAGAAATAATAGCTAGGAGCTTCTTATTATAAATAGTGTAGTTTCTTTACGCTATTATTAGGCTTATAGAGTAGTATATAACTAGGTATATAATATAATTAGATCCTTTCTAGGATAAGCACTCTCTAAGGGCTATACCTAAGTAATTTGCTTTAATTACTATAGGGCAGTCTAGGTCCTATTATATAAGGACTAGGTATGTAATAAAGGCCCTTTTAGTCTCTTAAATGCCTTATTCTTCTTAGGTCCCTATTAGAAAGGGATATTTCTCTTTATAAGTTATATAAGTAATGCTACTAACTTAGAAAAATCCTTAATAAAGTCCTAGTAAAAGTTTATAAATCCTAGGAAGCTTTAAACCCCTTATAACTTTATAGGTACTAACTATTCCCTAATAGCTATAACCTTTACTAGGTTAGGGCAGACTAAATAGCCTACTATAATAATATACCCTAGGTACTAGACTTCCTTTATAGTAAATATAGACTTATTAAGGTCTAGATATAGCCTTACTACCCTTAAGTAGCTAAGTATTAATTAGACCTTTACTATATAGTCCTTCCTTAATCCCCTAGAGTAAACTAAGATATTATCTAGGTATACTATAATAAAGTTCCTAATATATCCCCTAAGGATTTATTAATATAATATTAAAAGGTTACTAGTATACCTACTAGTCTAAATAAGTAAACTAGCCACTTAAATAGCCTAAACCTAGTCTAAAATACTATAAGGTACTCCTTACCTTTAGCTATTTATAGTTTATAAAATACTATATAAATATTTACCTTTATAAACTATTATACCTAGGAGAGAGATTAGAGTATTTCCTTAATTAGTAAGAGAGAGTACTAGTCCTATACTATAATCTTATTAAGGGTATAATAGTTAATATAAAAGTATTACTTACTATTTAACTTCTTAACTAAAAGTATAAAAGCTATAGCTAATAAGGAGCTAGTATAAATCTATCCCTTATCTATAAGGTCTATAATTTAGTATTAGATTTCTAAGAGTTAGTCCCTTAGTATATTATATAATAGTCCCTATAGTAGTGCTAGCTTAGATTTATCTAGGTTCTTATATATCTAGATATAATAGTTAAGGGTCCCTCTATAAGGAGGTAAGCTATTTGCTTTAGCTTTATTAAATAGGTTTATAAAGTCTACTAGTTCCCTAGTAGTGTTATTATATTAGGGCTACTTAGTTATAACTTTAGGGCTATAAGTTATAGTACTAATATAATTTCCCTTAGACTTATAGTAATAAAGTAAGTTATAGTATCCTTTCTTTATTAGGCCTAGCATGCCTCTATAGTATATAGGGATCTAATAATCCCCTAAACTAGTTTATCTATTTCTTACTCTAAGGCTTTAGATATATATAGGCCTTTTATTACCCTATAACTAACTATTATTTAGCTATATAAATTACTATATCCTATTATTCTAGCTATAGTATCCTAAAGATTATATCCTAGGTAAGACCTAGGATAATATATAAGTATACTAATAATTCCTACTTATTAATATTAATCTTAGTATATACTATATAGGTAATTAAAGAGGTATTTTCCTTAATATACTTCCTTTACTTCTCTATTTTTACTATAGTATAGACCTATCTTTATTTTAGTAATTATATAAGCTCTAAGCTTAGCTATTATATTACTAGTTTACTTATAGCACTATAGTAATTATAACTATAATTAATCTAAATATTAAGGTATAAGTATATATTAAAGAGTATAGGAACTAGAAATAGTAATTAATCTATAAAATATTCTATATCTTTTTAGTCTTTATATACTAACTATACTTATCTATAACTATAGCTACTAGCTAGCCTTTTTACCCTTATATAAGGCTTTACTTAAGGGCTACTTATTTTTATAGTGTTAATATTAACCTCCTTATTAGCGCTTTTCTTATTTACCCTATATATATTAATACTAACCTTTAGTTAGTAAGGTAAGAGAAGAGAATATTCCTAGATATAGTAGTCCTTAGAGCTATAATATAAGTAATATCCTTCCTAGTAGCGTTTAGCTATTTTTATCTCTAATACCTATTTAGCCCTCTATAAATCTATATTTTCTTCTAACCTTTATCTTTTTATCTAACTTATTTCTCTTCCTAGCTAGGTTACTATAGCTTAAACCCTTATTATTAGTATATCCCCCTTATTATTAATTTACTAGGGTACTAGGTAAGCTAGCTAGGGTCTATATTAGTTCTAATACTTATTCTCTAAGGTAAGGGACTTAATATTAACTATAATACTATAATATTAGGTAATAGTAGTATAGTATTTTATTTAACTAACTCCTTTACTAATAGAAATTTCTCTTATTTATTTATAAAGTACTTATTATAGCTTAGCTACCTTAATATTATTTACCTAATAAGCCTCTCTAGCTAGAGAGAGTTTCTATTTAAAGTAAATAAAGAATATAGTAAATATCTCTTTAGATACTTATTTTATCTAGTTAAGTTCTATAAGAGCTATTTCTTATCTATAGGGGTTTATATATAGGGTCTCTAGGTAGTAAAGAAAGGTATTTAGGTTATAGCTACTTAATTCCCTTACCTTAAAGAATATAGTAATATAGGCCTAGACCTTAGGCACTAGGTTTTAGTAAATAAATATCTATTAATTCTTAGTATTTCTAATAAAGTTCTTATCTATATCTAACTTATATTATATTAAGAACCTCTAAGTAGTAAATATATTTTTATTACTATTATATAGGTTACCTATTAGGATTAGTTTTGCTAAGTTAAGATTATATTAGGGACTATTAGCTATATAGGAGTATCTAGTGTAGTAATAGCTTAAGGCATAGACTTTAGATTTATATATATACCTTATTATAGAGAGTTAATTACTCTAGCCTATTATTATAATATTAGTTAGAGTATTTTAAATTAGGTATTATAAGCCCTTAGTAGTAGTGTAGTGTCTAATAGGGGTTAGAGTTCCCTAGCTAGGTAAGTTCTATAGTTAAAGAGAGTTTATTATATAATTTATTATTTTTTTAGTAGTTTTCTTTTAGAACTAAAGGAAGCTTCTTAAATATAATAAACTAGCCCCTAGGTACCTACTATTAGGTATTAATATAATATTAAGAAGCTTAAGGAGAGAAGGAAAGAAGGTAAAAAACTTATCTATACTATGCCCTCCTTATACCCCTTAGCTATCCTATCTATCCTTTCCCTATCCCTTACTATTTTCCCTAATAGCCTTATTTCTAATTTTCTATCCCCTTCCTTATTCCTTCTATCCTCCTTCCTTATTCCTTTTATCCCTTATCTCTAGACCTTCTATCCCCTTATCGCTTCCTATTAGCCCCCTAATGCCTGCGTTTTAGCTAATGCTTAGGCAAAGCCTAAGCCCTTACACTTTCCCTTTAATATTAGGGTCTTTCCTAATAGCCTATTAGGGTAGGTATAAGTTAGTATTAAAACTATTTTAGGATTAGATAGTTCCTTACTTATAATTAGGGTGCTTAGTAATAGTAAATCCTATAATTCTTTTAGATAGCTTAGTTACTTAGTAAACCTTACTTTACTTAATTAGTAGGAATAAGATAAGGTAAAATAATTAAATATAGAGTTAGATAATAGCGCTTTTAATTAATCTTATAAGAGAGTAATTATTTAACTAAAAGCTTTAATTCTAGAGAGAATTTTATAAAAAGAGTTTTCTATAAGGTAATATCTATAGTTATAAATAACCTATAAGTAAGGACTACTAATATAATTATATAGCTTCTTATAATTATCTATAAGACCCTAATATATAGCTAAATTATTATAAAATTAGCTATAGGTCCTAAGATTAAATAGTTTATAATACTAAATAGCGGTTTTTATTTTAGATCCTTATATTTAGTAAGTCTTAGTAAGGGTATAATAGCTTAGCTAGTGTTTATAAGGTATTCTCCTAAGCTAGTTAGCCTTATTTCTAATATCTCCTTATAATATAATTTCTTTTCCTTATCTAGCTTAGTTCCTCTAGATTAGCTAGCCTCTAACTAGTGCCTTAGCTTCTCTAGGGTCTAGGTTTAGGTTTTTAATTTATATTATAGTATAAGGAAAATAAAATAAAGGGGTCTTTATATAAATTAGTTTAGTATTAGCTAAGAATTATAGCTAAAAGTACGCTTCTAATTAATCTTAGTCTATAGTAAATTAAATAGAAAATAAAAGTCCTAGGGATTTAAGACTACATTTCTCCACTAGTTTTATTAAGTAAGAAATAATACCCTAAAAGACATAATACTAGCCTATAGTTATAAGTAGCTCTATAGCCTATATATAATAGGAGGGTTAATTAACTTAATAATATTAATTATAATAATAGCTAGAGATATCTTATTATATAGAGATACTCTAGATTAAATAGTCTATTAGATTAGAAGTGCTATCTTAATTAAATAAGGGAAATAATCTTAGTTTATCTTATTATAAGCTTAGGTATCTTCTTAATAAAACTTAGTAAAACTTAAGGGTTAATTTAAGAATCTTATAGTATATAGGTGCTACAAAAGAATCTAGCTATAGGCAGTCTCTTTATAGATTAAATAGTCCCCTTACTTAGATAACTAATATTATTATCCCTTATTATGTTATCTATCTTAATAATCCCCTAGTGCTTATCATCGTGATCGCGTGTTTCTAGGCGCGCATCTTATGGCACACACTATATAATAGACTCTCTTAAACTATAGGACTTACCTAGCTAGGGGACTAAAACTCCTTTATTAAATACTATACTACTACTAGAGGCTTATAATACCTAATTTAAAATACTTTAACTAATATTAGAATAGTAAGCTAGAGTAATTAACTCTTTATAATAAAATATATATATAAATCTAGAGTCTATACCTTAAGCTATTACTATACTAAAAACTCTTATATAACTAATAGTCCTTAATATAATCTTAATTTAGTAAAAACTAATTCTAATAGATAACTTATATAATAGTAATAAAAATATATTTACTACTTAGAGATTCTTAATATAATATAAGTTAGATATAAATAAAGACTTTATTAAAAATAATAAAGACTAATAAATATTTATTTACTAAAACCTAGTGCCTAGGGTCTAGGCCTATATTACTATATTCTTTAAGGTAAGAGAATTTAGTAACTATAACCTAGATACCTTCCTTTACTACCTAGAGACCCTATATATAAACCTATATAAATAGGAAATAGCTCTAATAGAACTTAACTAGATAGAATAAGTATTTAAGGAGATATTTACTATATTCTTTATTTATTTTAAGTAAAAACTATCCCTAGCTAGAGAGGCTTATTAGGTAAATAATATTAAGGTAACTAAGCTATAATAAGCACTTAATAAATAAGAGAAATTTCTATTAGTAAAGGAGTTAGTTAAATAAAATACTATATTACTATTACTTAATACTATAGTATTATAGTTAATATTAAGTCCCTTACCTTAGAGAATAAGTATTAGAACTAATATAAACCTAGCTAGCTTACCTAGTATCTTAGTAAATTAATAATAAAGGGATATACTAATTATAGGGGTTTAAGCTATAATAACCTAGCTAGAAAAGAAGAATAAGTTAGATAAAAAAATAAAGGTTAAAAGAAAAACACTAACCTATAAAGAGCTAGATAGGTATTAGGGGTAAAGATAGCTAAATATTACTAGGAGGATATTACTTATATTATAGCTCTAAGGACTACTATATCTAGGAATATACCCTTCTCTTATCTTATTAACTAAAGGGTAATATTAATATATATAGGGTAAATAAGGAAAGCACTAATAGGGAAGTTAATATTAATACTATAGAAAATAAGTAGCCCCTAAGTAAAGCCTTATATAGGGGTAGAAAGGCTAGCTAGTAGCTATAGTTATAAATAAGTATAGTTAGTATATAAAAACTAAGAAGGATATAGAATATTTTATAGATTAACTACTATTCTTAGTTTCTATACTCTTTAATATATACTTATACCTTAATATTTAGATTAACTATAGTTATAATTACTATAGTACTATAAGTAAACTAGTAGTATAATAGCTTAGCCTAGAGCTTATATAATTACTAAAATAAAGATAGGTTTATATTATAGTAAAAATAAAGAAGTAAAGGAAGTATATTAGGGAAGATACCTCTTTAATTACCTATATAGTATATACTAGAATTAATATTAATAAGTAGGAGTTATTAGTATACCTATATATTATCCTAGGCCTTACCTAAGATATAATCTTTAGGATACTATAGCTAGAATAATAGGATATAGTAATTTATATAGCTAAATAATAGTTAGTTATAGGGGTAGTAAAGGGCCTATATATATCTAAAGCCTTAGAGTAAGGAATAGATAAACCTATTTAGGGATTATTAGATCCTATATACTATAGAGGCACACTAGGCCTAATAGAGAAAAGACACTATAACTTACTTTATTACTATAAGTCTAAGGAAATTATATTAGTAATATAACTTATAGCCTTAAAGTTATAACTAAATAGCCCTAATATAATAATACTACTAGAGAAGCTAGTAAACTTTATAGACTTATTTAATAAAGCTAAAGTAAATAGCTTACCTCCTTATAGGGGACCCTTAACTATTATATTTAGATATATAAGAACCTAGATAGTTTTAAGCTAGTACTACTATAAGGACTATTATATAATATACTAAGGGATTAACTCTTAGAGGTCTAATACTAGATTATAGACCTTATAGATAATAGATAGATTTATGCTAGCTTCTTATTAGCTATAGCTCTTATACTTTTAGTTAAGAAGTTAAATAGTAAGTAGCACTTTTATATTAACTACTATACTCTTAATAAGATTATAGTATAGGATTAGTACCCTCTCTTACTAATTAAGGAAATACTCTAATCTCTCTCCTAGGTATAATAGTTTATAAAGGTAAATATCTATATAGTATTTTATAAACTATAGATAGCTAAAGGTAAGGAGTACCTTATAGTATTCTAGACTAGGTTTAGGCTATTTAAGTAGCTAGTTTACCTATTTAGACTAGTAAGTATACTAGTAATCTTTTAATATTATATTAATAAATCCTTAGGGGATATTGTTAGAACACGCATGATATTAACCGCGCTTGGCAGCCGCAATTGTGAGGTTGGCAGAGTGGTCGGCCCGCGCGCGCGTGGGCCCCACACATGACCTATAATGCGGGCATATAATAGGGCAAGGCTTGTGGTCACGTGACCCACATAGCCCCCTTTCGCGTTTATATCTTATAAGAAGAACCCTTACTTTTACCCTCTCTTTTCCTCTCTTTTCTCTATAGCTTAGAATAGATAATTAATAATAATACTATTCTTAAGGCTTATAATATTAATAACCTAAATTTAGGCACCTTATATAAATAACACTAATTAGTAGTTAACTTTATAATTACTCCTAAATATATATAAAAAATCATAGATTAGTAAGGTTAATAATAGAAAAGACTTTCTTAGAAGTAGTATAATCTAGCCCCTTCTATTAAAGTATAGGAGTAACTAGATTATTATAAGATCTTTAATTATACTAAGGAAGAAGTTTATTCTAGTCCCTTAGTTAAAGTATATAAGTAGCTAATAATAAATAAAAGCCTAAACCTTAAAGAAGAGTTTAAGTCTAGTAATAAAGTCTATTTTATTATTCTTTTTCTTAGTATATTTTATTATATATAAAGTTAATATCTAGCCTTATAATCCTTTATAAATTATTCTCCCTAAGAAATAAAACTTTCTTACTACTCTTTCTTACCTAAAAATATAATATTTCCCCTATTCCCTTTCTTACTAAGGATTATAAGTTATAATAGCTAATAAAAAGAAACTAATATAAGCCCTTAAGAGTTAAGAAGGCTTCTAAATAGGAGATACCTTTACTAAGGTAACTAAGTAGCCTAAAGAAAGTAAAATAAATATCCTTTCTCTCTTATATATTCTATAATACTTTTATAAGAACCTTATAAAAACTTATTTTATAAGGCTAAGAACTTTAATAATAAAGAGAATAAAATACCTAATATACTTATAGCCTATATTCTTATTAGAGTTATAGACTATAAAATAAGAAAAGTAACTAAAAGAATACTATTTATAGAGTTTACCTAGGACTTTAATAACTAAACCTAAGAAATATTCCTCTAAATACTACCCCTAGTACTAAGATACCTTAGGGATTACCTTATTAATAATAGGGTATATATAATAATTAACTAGACTACTATAGTAATAAGAAATCTCTAAGAAGTTATTAACTAATAAGAATTTTACTTCTAGTTATAGGAAGAAGTAAAAATACTTAGAAAAAGTATATAGAATTCTAAAGAAAGCTTAAGGAAAATAATAACTTCCTAGATAATCTCTTTAATAAAGGGAATATCTAAGAATACTAAATCTTAAAAGCCCCTTAACCTCCTTACTAAAGCTTACTAAGTATTACCTTATTAAGATAACTATATAGCTATAGGTATAATCTTCCCTAAGAGAGTATATATTAATATATTAAGAGTCTCTCTCTAGGTATTATATCTTATATTCTAACCCTATTAGAGCACTACTAGTAAGCCTTATTCCCTCTTTTCTAATATAAAGAAGCTACTATCCTAGCCCCTATTTCTATTAACTAACTAGTATAACCCTTAAGACTATTACTAAAGTAAATTATTTATCTAGCTAAGATATATATACTAGAGTAATAATATAGTATAGATAATTATAATATTTTTAAGTTAAAGCTTTAAATATTTTAAAGAAAATATAAGATTCTAGATATTAGACTAGAGTAAGTAAGCTATATATTTAATACTATACTTAAGGGTAAAGCTTTAAGATATTATTTAAATAACCTCTTAAAACTTAGGTAACCCTAAGACTTACTAACCCTTATTACTTAAATAAGATAAAGATTTAAGACTAAGAATATAAGATAGTATTACCTCCTAGAATAGTATAATACCTTATTATAAAAGGTAATTTATAAAAATAAGGAAAAGTTAAAAACTAAATACTTTAATAATCTTATTAAGAAGCTTATAACCCTTTAAAGAGCTATCCCTAATATTAGCTAGATAGAGTAAGCACTCTAAAATTAAATTATATATACTTATAGTAAGATTCCTAAATATAAAAGCTATATTACTAATCCCCTAAAGGTCTATAAGAGTTCTATAAGTAAGTAAGAATAATAATTTACCTTATTAAAGAGAAATCTAGTAATTAGCACTAATTCCCTAGTAAAGCTAATACCCTAGAGTAATTCTAGACTAACTAATAATATAATAGTAAGGGTAAAGAGTTAAGATACCCTCTATTAAGGTCTAGAGATATAAGACCTCCCCTTATATAAAGAAATACTATATTTATAGTAAGAAGGGATACTAGTTAATAAAATACTCTAAAGAGAACTATAAGAAAGTATATTAATACTTTAAGAGTTATTATCTTATTAACTCTTTAAAGTCTTTATTACTAGTATATAATATATTCCTTACTTAGTATAAGGAGAACCTAAGACTAATAATACCCTAAGAGCCCTAGAAGATAATAAAAATTACCTAATATATATAAGGCCTTAGATTTACTAATACTTAAGAGAGTAAAGATAGCTTAATTTTTATAAGCTTCTTTATATATAGTACTACCTTTAATAGCTAGAAGGTAATTAAAATCCTTATAAATTAAGTAATACTATATAGCCTAAGTAAGAAAAGCCCTTTTAATAATAAACTATCTAATTAGCTACCCTATATATTTATACTTAGGGATTATTACTTTTCTAAAACCTTCTAAGATATTATACTAAATACTAAAGCTACTAAGCACTTAATAGTAAGTTACCTATAATTCCTAGTATTATAATATATAATACTAAAGATTTAACTTAATAAATTAAGGGTAAGTAAAGTAATAATTAGGTTTAGAGAAGATATACTAATTATCTTAATTAGATTAGTTAATATACTTACTCTCTTTAGTAATATTACTTTCTATATAGTTACTATAAGTATACCTTTCTTAATATACCTTAGGGATATAGGCTAATTAAAGATTAACTTTATTACTACTAAGAATATACTATAATAAGGGAATATTAAGGTCCCCTTATATATAAATAAGGGTATATATAGATATTACTAAGGTAAAATAAGAAGTTAATAGTATAGAACTACCTTATTAAAGTTAAATTATAGCGCTTATATTACTAATTTAGTTATCCTTTAGTCTAATAACTCTATAATTTTCTATATAAATTAGGGTATAAGATTAATATTAAAGCTATTAAAGAGCTAATAAAGGTATATTACTAATACTAGATAAATACTAATAGCCCTTACTACTTTAAATTTACCCTTTAGGATAAATATATATTTAACTTTAAAGTAATAGTAAATATTATATATCTTAATAGTAGCTACCTTACTCTTTATATTATTAATATAGCTATAGTATTTAATATAGTAAGATTCCTTAAAGATATCTTAGTAAAGATAATATAGGAGGCCCTTAGATTATACTAGATTAATATATACTAAAGACCCCTAATTAGATTATTACTACTACTAGCACTAACTTTTATAGTAAGGAATTCTAATAATTCATAGTATAAATATTAATCTCTATTAAAGAGGTTCCTATTAAAGTGTACTATAGTATTAGTAAGGTTAAGAGATATTATAGGCCTCTTTAAAGAGCCTATAATATTATCTAATATAAATACCTTATAACCCCTAAGCCTATAGCCTTATAAATAGCTATTAAGGCCCTTAATAATACTATAGGCCTAAATAGCCTTATTCTAACTCTTTTTATCTTTAGTGCCTATTTATAAATAATAAGTAAATCCCCTCTATCCCTAGAGATATTATAGTATATAATTATAGTGTAAAAGGCTATCAAGGAGATTAAGAGGCTATATACCCTCTAGAAGGTTACTAAAGCTCTTATAATAAGGAATAGCCTAAATATATTAATAATCCTTAACCTCTTACTTAGATTATTAGTCTAGATATAGCGTAAAGGTAAAGGGTAGTAAGGCCTATATAACCTCCTTACTATTAATAGTAAGAGCTATATACTTAACCTTCTAAGAGACTCTAAGACCTTTAGGTTAACCTCTATAAGACCCTATTATAAGGACTTTTATAGGAAGGACCCCTACCCCTAATATAAAGCGGCATTATAATAGAGGCTAAGGAGAGCCACTAGAGGCTAGGGATAAATATAAGGCCCTAGAACTAGAGATCCTACTAAAGTAAAGACCTAGAAGACCCTATAAGAACCCTCTAGCTATTATTAATAAGACTAATATTATAACCTTTATATTAGTAAAGGAGAAGGCTAACCTTAACCTTATAATCTAGTTACATAAGGAAGGCATTGTTATAAACCTAGAGAAGCTATTTAAGCTCTCTACTAAGACTAAGATTAATGCTTTAATTAAATAGGGTATTTTTAAGTTTATTATATTTAATAAAGAGAAGTACTATAGCCTAAGAATCTTTAATACTTATATTATTAATAAGGTAAAGGGAAAGATAAGTTAACTATATAAGAAGTTATAGCTTATAATCTAAGGATTTAGGGATAAGGAAAAGTAATTAATCTTAATATAAGCTCTAATAATCTAATAGGCTAGTTAATAACTTATCCTTATAATAGGATACCTTATGTAGATTTATAATATTATATAAGCCTATATCTAGTAATATATAGCCTTAAGCTAAGTTATTCTTACTAGGCTCCTAATCTAAATCTACTACTAGTACCTAGAAAGTATAATTATAATTATAATTAAACCTCTCTATAGTATTATAAAAGCTAGAATACACTAGTAAGTAATATATTATAAGTATTATAGAGAGAAGCTCTAGATAGAGACTTTTATATATAACCTATACTTACTTATAATAATAAAAGAGAGCCTAAAATTTATATATATAAGTATATAGACTAATAATACCCTTAGGTTATTAGATAAGGAGTTCTTTAGAAAAGAGAAAACTTAATTAGCTACTATTACCTTTACTATAAAGCTAAAGTAATTTCTTAGGGAGAATAACTTACTTATATTTAATAGAGAAGTTATTACTCTAAGTAATAGGAATATTATATTATAATAGAAAGGGTAGAGTAGTAAGCTTAGATTAATCCTACTAACCTAGTTAAAGTAAAAGTATATTAAGTAGTAGGCTTAAGGCACTTATATTACTTTAATTTATTAACTAGAAGCCTACTTTAATCTTTTAGTTACTGCGTAATATTAGGAACTAATAGTTAAGAATATTAAAGCCCTTAACCACTAAATCTAGTAGTAAATAGACTACCTAGAGAGAGGCCTAACCTTTATTCTAATTAACCTTACTAAAGTAAAGATCTATACCTTTATAGATAGATTATTTACTAATAACTAGGACCTTATATTATAGCTAGGATATATACTGTGTGCCATAAGATACGCGCCTAGAAACACGCGATCACAATGACAAGCACTAGGGGATTATTAAGATAGATAATATAATAAGGGATAATAATATTAGTTATCTAAGTAAGGGGACTATTTAATCTATAAAGAGACTGCCTATAGCTAGATTCTTTTATAGTACTTACGTACTATAAGATTCTTAAATTAACCCTTAAGTTTTACTAAGTTTTATTAAGAAAATACCTAAGCTTATAATAAGATAAACTAAGATTATTTCCCTTATTTAATTAAGATAGCACTTCTAATCTAATAGACTATTTAATCTAGAGTATCTCTATATAATAAGATATCTCTAGCTATTATTATAATTAATATTATTAAGTTAATTAACCTCTCCTATTATATATAAGCTATAGAGATACTTATAACTATAGGCTAGTATTATATCTTTTAGGGTATTATTTTCTACTTAATAAAACTAGTAGAGAAATATAGTCTTAAACCCCTAAGACTTTTATTTTCTATTTAATTTACTATAAACTAAGATTAATTAGAAGCGTACTTTTAGCTATAATTCTTAGCTAATACTAAACTAATTTATATAAAGACCCTTTATTTTATTTTCCTTATACTATAATATAAATTAAAAACCTAAACCTAGACCCTAGAGAAGCTAAGGCACTAGTTAGAGGCTAGCTAATCTAGAGGAACTAAGCTAGGATAAGGAAAAGAAATTATATTATAAGGAGATATTAGAAATAAGGCTAACTAGCTTAGGAGAATACCTTATAAACACTAGCTAAGCTATTATGCCCTTACTAAGACTTACTAAATATAAGGATCTAAAATAAAAACCACTATTTAGTATTATAAACTATTTAATCTTAGGACTTATAGCTAATTTTATAATAATTTAGCTATATATTAGGGTTTTATAGATAATTATAAGGAGCTATATAATTATATTAGTAGTCCTTACTTATAGGTTATTTATAACTATAGATATTACCTTATAGAAAACTCTTTTATAAAATCCTCTCTAGAATTAAAGCTTTTAGTTAAATAGTTACTCTCTTATAAGATTAATTAAAAGCACTATTATCTAACTCTATACCTAATTATTTTACCTTATCTTATTCCTACTAATTGTTATGGACTCGAGCTAGGAGCTCGGGTCAAGTCAGGTTAAGGTTAGGTCTGGAAAGGGTGCGGATTGTGCGCGGGTTATGTGAGGGCAGATGCAGGTTAGTGCGCGAACCGCGCACTAACTAAGTGTAACCCCTATAAATTAGGATATAGTGTAACCTCTAGTTTAGTTCTTTTCTTCTTCTATAAGAATAATAATTACACTTTAAATGCTTATATATAGTAGCTATAAAGCTAGTTTATAATATTTATTATTCTTTACTATTTATTTATTATAGGCACTTAATAACTAGTAAAGGTACTATTACCCCTAGAGAGAATAAATATAGAGGAGATAGTAATATTATAGGAAGTACTTAATAAATAAGCTAAATAAATTAAACTCCTAGTTAAGTAGTAAAATATAGACCTAACCTAAATTAGCTAAAATAGAAACCCCTACCTATAGGGCCCCTATTTAATAGTAATAGAGTGCTATTTATAGTATAGAAAGGCCTTATAACTTATAAGCTATTAATAAATAGACACTTTATTAGAGATAAATAGGACTAGTGGTTCTTTATTTACTAGAACCTCTTACCTAAGGTCTAGGCCTATATTACTCCTTACTTTAAAAGGGCTATTTCTAGACTTTTAACTAAGGGTATTCCTTACTTACCTAGGGGAGATATTTAATAACCCTTATTAATAGAAAATAGCTATTACTAAACTTAACTAGTTAATATAGTATTAAAATAAGCGTTTTAGTAACTTCTATATTTAGTTTAAATAGAAATTAGCGCTTACTAGAGGGTTAGGCTAGGATAACTCTATAAAGTTAGCTAAATTATATATAGTACTTAATAAGTAAATAAGAGACTATAGTATTAGCTAAGATATACCCTAGGTAAATTATATAGTAGCTATAGCCTACTACTAAAGTATATTATTAGATATTAAATCCTACTACTTAGAGAAAAAGTATTAGTTATATAAGCTTACCCCACTAGTAGCTAATATAGGTAGGCACTAGGTATAGGGTAAAGATACACTAATAATAGATATTTAATTAATAGATATAGTAAGCACCTAGAAAGGTCCTAGAAAGTCTTAGGGCTAGTGTATATAGTAAAGGTTAGGTAATAGGAGTAGTGTAAAATAAGCTAAGTAAGTTTCCTAAGAAGTGCTAAATATATAATATAAGGAGAGTAAGTATTTATAATATAGCTTTACTAAGCACTTTATTATAGTATATACCTTATATACCCTATCTATCTATAAGAGAGATTATTAATTAATACTTATAGTATAATTAAGGCTAATTCTAAGGACTTAGGTAATAAGTCTAGGAGTAACTAGAAAAAAGTAATCTCTTTATTAAGTTATTTAAAAGGGGTTAAGGGAAGGGAGTATAAAGAGGCTTTATAGCATATAGTTATTACTAATAAGGACTTTAAGTAAATCTAGAATAGCATAGATTTATTACCCTTCTTAGTTCCTATATTAATTAATAAGACTACCTTTATAGATACTTAAATTAATATAGGTTATAACTACTACACTACTATAAGTAAATACCTAGTTTAGAAGCTTTAACTAGAACGCATCCCCTTCTAACTAAGAGGTTAGTTTACATAGTAATTAGTGTAAAATAAGGGGAACTAAGAGCTATAAGAAATGTTTATATATAACGTATATTATTTATTTTTAGGTAGATTTAGATAGATAGGAGGCGCTAATTATAGTGTACGTAATCCTAGGATTAACTAGATAGTTAATCTTAGGGATACTATAAATAGAGCGCTATAATATAAACTTAAATATAAAGCGTCACTAGTTAAATATAGGGGTAGTAAATAACCTATAAGTATAGGCTATAATTAACAGGAGGGTTAACTAGCCTATAGTAGTAATCTTAGGCTTAATGTTTGTAGGGATAGTATATTAGGTAAAGAAGCAGAAGGAGTATATTTAGCTATATACTATAAGCTTATAAGAAATTATATCTATTTTATAAATTAATACCACACTAGAGGCTTTAGAATAGGAGCTTTTAGCTTTATTACTAGAGGTATTATAGGACTTTAAGAACCTCTTCTATAAGAGTAAAGTAAACGCTCTACCCCTATATTAGAGGAATTTAGATTACTATATCCGCCTTAAATAAGACTTAGAGGGAAATAAACTAGACTTACTATAAGTGCCTTTATATAATATACTATGCTAATACCTACTTAAAATTAGGAAATAGGTTATAGACCTAATAGATAAAGGTTAGATTTAGGTAAGTTCTTTATTAGTAGTAGCACTAGTGCTATTAGTAAAGAAACTAGGGGAAGGGTAGAGGTTTTATATAGATTACTATGCGTTAAATAAGATTATAGAATAGGACTAGTATCCTTTACTATTAGTTAAAGAAACACTATATTTATTAGTAAAGGTAAAGTGGTTTATAAAGCTAGATATATAAGCGGCGTTCTATTATATATATATTACTAAAGGTAAGGAACACTAGACTATATTCTAAATGTAATTTAGGTTATTTAAATAGTTAGTTTATCCCTTTAGCCTTATAGGCATACCTATAACCTTTTAGAGATATATTAATAAGGCTTTAAGTAGCATTCTTAGAGACTATATTACCGCATACCTTAATAATATCCTAGTTTACTTAGGAGGCTTATAGAAGGATTATATATAGAAGGTCTGCGGAGTGCTAGCTAGACTATAATAGGCTAGTCTAAACTTAGATATTAAGAAGTGTGTTTTTACTATAAAGGAAGTTAAATATCTTAGATTTATTATCTATATAGGAAAAGAGATTTATCTAGATAATAAGAAGATTATAGTAATTAGGGATTAGGAGGCCCTAATAAGGGTCTAGGAGTCTGCGGATTCCTTAGGTTTACTAACTTTTACTATGATTTTATACTATATTTCTCTAAGATTATAGGCCCCTTATTAACTTAATAAAGAAAGGCACTTTATTTTATTAGATAGATACTTATAAGAAGGCTTTTAAAGCATTAAAGCTAGCTTTTATATTATATCCTATCTTAATTTAATAGGATCCTAATAAGGATATAGTAGTGGAGGCAGACTATTTAGGAATAGCACTAGGGGCTATCTCTCTTAGGTTAATAATAAAGGAATTTTACATCTAGTGGCGTACTACTTAGCCTATTTATAACTAGCTTAATAGAATTATACTATATATAATAAGGAATTACTAGCGGTTATTTTATGCCTTAAGGTATAGTTAGTAAAGCTATAGAGTATTAGTAAACTATTTATAATACTAATAGACTATAAGAATTTAGAGTACTTTATAGCACTAAGGAGATATTAGAATAGTAAGCATAATAGGCAGAGACTTTAGCGCTCTTTAATTTCTATTTACATTATAGACTAGGCACTTAGGTAGGATAACTAGATATATTATTAAGACGTTATTAGGAGGAGTTATAGATAAGGAGGCTAAAAGCGTCTATTATATATTTAGTAATAGCCCTAATGTGTTATAGCTTTAGGTAGGGATAGCCACGCGTGGAGGTTAGGCCTATTATAGCATTAGGGGATATAACTCTAGGAAATAATTTAGTTCCTATAATAGGTCCTCTAGCTAGCATATTAATATTTATAGATAAACACCTCTAATCTTTATAGGACTAGTTACTAACCTATAATAAGACCTATAGGTTATAACTTTATGTAGTTAGGGCGGGAGCTTAGAAGTTTCTAGAGGTAGCTAATATAAGGGAATAAATAGTAGACTACTAGATTAGTACAAAGGGCGCTTTAATTCTAGGGCTAGATATAGGTCCTAAGTAAGAGCCCTTAACTATAACCTTAATTTAGCGAGCTTATAACTTACCCTTACTAGGTTACCTAGGCTAGAATACTACCTTTAAGGCGCTTTAAAGAGACTACTATTAGGATAGTATATTATAGGATATAGCTTAAGTTATATATAACTATTACTACTATAGAGGTTAGAAGAGTTAATAACTATAATAAGGCTTGTTAAAGCTAATTCCTTTACCTAATAGATACTAGTTGTAAATTTCTATTAATTTTATAACTAACCTACTAGCTAAGGACTAGAGTAATCTACGGTTCCTAATAGTTATCACAGATAGGCTCTCTAAATATATATAACTTAAAGCTATAATATTAATAGGGGCTAAGGCATGTGTAAAGCATTTTAAATACTATTAGTGGCGGTTTTATAGTTTCCCTACCTAGATTATCACAGATTATGGATCGGACTAGCTAAGTAACTTTTAGATAGTGTTATATAATAAGATTAGCACCTAGTAGCTCCTATTAACATCGCATTACCTATAGATAGATAGTAGCATAGAAAGGGCTAACTAGGAGGTGCTAGCTATCTTACAGGTATTACTATCCTTTTCTTAATTTAACTAGGTAGACTACCTACTAGCTTACTAATTAGCATTAAATAACAGGGATTTATTAGTAATAGGTGTAAGTGTAAATATAGCCTTATATAGCTTTAATATACTAATAATTTAGGAGGCGCCTCCTATATAAGTATTAGTAACCTTAGTAAAGGGTAGGCTTAAGTATTTCTATAATACCTAAAGGATAGTATAGATCTAATATAGGCTACTATAGCTTTTATCTAATAATAGTAGTAGGAGAATATAAATAGTAGTTAAAGACTAGTGGAATAATTTTAGGTTAGGGACTATATATAGTTAAGTCTCTAGAATATTAAAATAAACTATCCCTATAAGAAATTAGACTAGGTAATAGCTAAATATAAGGTACTAGAGGTCCCTACACTACTAATAGTTAAATTAGATATCCTAAGGGGACTACACCCTATCTTCTATATTAATTTAGTATAAAGGGTAGTAGAAGATCTATTACTAAGTTAGAAGCTAGCTAATAAATAACTACTACTAGAGTTAGTTATAACTAATATTAATAAGGATCTCTCTAAGTACTAGGTTAAGGAGATTCTTACTACTAAAAATACCTAAGGCTAGGGATTAAACTATAATATCTTAGTAAAATAGAAAGGATATATATAGCTAATATAGAAACTATTAGAAAATATATAAGATATAGAGGCACTAGATAGATTTAAGTTATAATAGGGGATATATAGATAAGTAATAGTCCTAAAAGGGTATAGTTTAATTTAGCTATAGAAAGTTAATATCCTAATCCTCCTCTAGTACACATATATTATAGCACTATTTATCTACTATAGTAAAGAGTAATTAGGAAGGAGGGGGCTTTTAGGCTAGTAATAATATTTATAGTAATTCTCTATAATAGAGTAAGTAAGTTTAGCTATAGCTTTAGTTAGGTTATAGGTATTAGCTATAACCTATTATACTATAGTAGTGCTTACCTCCTAGGCTTAGATAGACTATATAAGGTTATTACTTATATTAGTTATACTATAAAAGAATTTAGTAATAAGAGGGTTTTAGGCCTAGTAAGTAGGTATAGTTTATATAAGCATAAGAGCTTACGCCTTAGTAGCCCTTAGGCATAGGCTATACCTATAGGGGAAGAGGCTAAGGGCTAGGCCTTAGTGGGATTAATATAAGTAGCTATAAGCATACTATTAAAATACTTATAGTAGTAGATAAAATTTTTATAAGAATAGTATAGTATCCCTTCTTACTAGTAGACCGCTTTATAGCTAGGGTCTTAATAGCTTTATTTATGCCTATAAGGGTCTTAAGGTACTTAAAGGTATAATATAATTTAGGGTTACTATAGTATAAATATATCTCCTAGATATATAAGTAATAGGCTACCTAGTATAGACTATAGGCCTAGTTTACACCTAGAATATAGGTATACTAGCCTTTAGTGTGTAGATTATTAATATAAGGGGCGTATAGGAAATTATACTCCTTGCTATTAGAGAGAGCTTTATTATTAGAGTTACCCTTAAGGATATATTTACCTAGGTAGCTCCCTTTACCTAGGGTATAAGGAGGAGAAAAAGGGGAGGGGCGTAGTAATAGTAGCTTTAGTAATAACTTTAGATATAGTAAATATAAAATAGGAGATAAAGGGAGCTTAATAGAAGTTAAAAGGGAATAAAGAGAATACTTAGAGGGAATATTATATTACTAGAAAGGAAATAAAAGTAGGAAATAAGGGAAAAGGGAGGATTATTTATATTCCTATAAGTAAGGGATTTACCTAACTAAAATCTAGGCTAGGTATAATATTAGAAGTAGTCTAAGGATAGGTAAGGGTAATATATTATATAATTATTTAATAGGTAGTTAGAGATAAGGGAGATATTAGGGTAAAGTTAGGTTAAAGTTAGGATTTAGTAAGTAATAGGGAGAAGGTAAAAGGAGTAATAATATAAGGTATAGAAATAGCTAGTAGTAAGTATAGAAATAAGTAAGCTAGTGGTTTTAGGGTAGTGGAGTTAGAGTAAGTAAGGCTATTAGTGTAATAGGGATAGTTAGGGGTAGGGCAAGTCTATAGTAAAAATTTTTATAATCTATATAGGGAGTTTAGCCTTACTAGCGCCCCCTTACTAGGGTTAGCTATATATATGTAGGGAAGAGGGCCTTATACTAGGGTCCTATACTTATTATTCCCTTACTTATATATAAGAGGATAAGAGAAGGGTAAGTAAGGGGGTATATTATAGACTTAAGCTAGGAGCTTAGGTTAAGTCTAGGTTAAGGTTAGGTCTAGAAAGGGTGCGGATTATATATAGGTTATGTGAGGGCGGATGTAAGTTAGTGCGCAAACCGCGCACTAACTAAGTGTAACCCTATAAATCAGGATGCGGTGTAACCTCTAGTTTAGTTCTCTTCTTCTTCTGTAAGAATAATAATCGCACTTTGAACGCTTATGTGCAGCAGCTATAAGGCCAGTTCATAACACTAATTAAGTAAAGTAAGGTTTACTAAGTAGCTAAGCTATCTAAAAGAATTATAGGATTTACTATTACTAAGTACCCTAATTATAAGTAAGGAACTATCTAATCCTAAAATAGTTTTAACACTAACTTATACTTACCTAATAGGCTATTAGGAAGGACCTAATATTAAAGAGAAAGCCTCTAGATCCTTAAAGAGCTTAATATAAAGACCTTTATAAAGATCCTTAGGAAATAATAGCTTACTAATTATCCCTTATTATAATATAAAATAGGTATAATATTTAGTAGTTTATAGGGGAAAATATTACTAATTTTATTAAGGACTTTAAGGCTAAGATAAAAGTAATATATATTCCTAAGAAAAATTAGTATAAGATACTTAAGTATAATATTAACCTCTAGATTTAATAAGTAGTTAAGATATTAATAGTATTATATACTTAGGTAAAATTAAAGGAGAAAATACTCCTTTAGTTTAATACTATAAGTTAGGACTAAATAGAAAGCACTAAAGGATAACTTAAGGACCTTAATCTAATATAACTAAAGTCTATTAAAGAAACTTACTACTAGTTATAGAAGTATTAAGCTTTAATATCTAATATAGACCTAATAGAATAGTAAATAATAATAACTTAGTTAAATTATATTTATAAGGCCCTCCCTAACTATTTAATCTTAAGCTTTATAAATTAAAAGGGTATATATATAAGGAAGTTCTAGTTATATAGTATAAAACCCTTTAGGTAGTACTTAATATATATATTTAAATATAACTAAAGCTTAAGAATAGGGACCCTAAGATCTCTAACTTAAGAGGGTATTATATAGATAATACTAAACCTAATCTAAGAAGCTAGAGACTACTTAATTAAGCTATACTTAATATTTACTAGGCTAACTAAAGAAACTACTTAGTAGTAGCTAAGTCTTCTAAATAAAAAGGAGAACTAATACTTCTTATAATAAAATAAAGTAAAATAAAACTCCTAGACTAGTAAAATACTAAGATTAAATAAATAACTTAATAAAATAATTAGCTAAGTTAAAAATTATAGTTATAGCTTAGGTAAGTAAGGAGATTAATATTATAAAGTAGCTTAAGTAAAAGTATAGTATTAACCTATAATAATATAATTACTAGCTAAATAATATTAGGTTATTTAATTAGGATAATAAGCATATCTTTAATATTAATATAATAGCTAGAAGGGGCTAATAGTTAAACTAATATTATTATTATAATACTAACTCTTATATAGCTATAAAGTATAATATACTAGGATTTAATAAAATATTAAAATTTACTACCTATAACCTAGCTATCTATATTTTAGTAATTAGAGATAATATAAGGTATTAGATAATACTACCTATCTTACTTTTAAAATTCCTTAGTATTAGTAGCTATATATAAAAGCTAGCTATATTTTAGGTTAAATACTTCCTAGATAGTAAAATTACCTATATAATACCTTAGATTAAGGAATATAAACCTTATAGAGAAAAGGATTAAAATATAATACTAGAGAAGTAAGATATCTTTAATTAAATAGAAAGCTCCTTTAATCCTACTAAATACTACTTAGAAAGGGAAACTAGGTAACCTTAATCTTAAAGAATCTATTAGAAGTAGTCTTAGCTATTAAATTTAAGAAATTAAGTATAGAGAATAAAGAGGTAAATACTTATATTATAAAGGTTATAGCCCTTAGGAAAGGGTAATAAAATAAGTATATATTAAAGAAATTATAGAAGATAATAAATAGGATTATTAGGTTTAAAAGTAGCTTAAAAAGGTAAAGATATCTTAGTAAAGGAAAGAAAGACCTATTAGGTAAGGTAAGCTAGAGGATTCTAAACTAGCTATATAATAAGGTCTTCTAGAAGAAGCTTAGAGTGCTCTTTAGGGATATCTATTATATTATACTAATACTAGTAAAGGTAGTTAGTAATAAATACCTTCTATAAGTAAAGGGTATAGAGGATATCTATTATTATAATAGGGATATACTAGGGCCTATACCTTCTTTAAAGATATTTAGAGTAAAGATAAGCTTAAGACTAATTAATCCTAAGAACTAGATTAATTTAATTATCTAAATAATAAAGAAGGCCCTTTAAGAGAATAAAAAAATAAGGTAAAGGCTAAGAAGAAACTACTAAAGATAGCCTTAGCTTTACTACTAGAGATTAACACTGCCTTATAGGAATAAATCTAGGAATAACTAGAGGCTTAAGCTTAATAAGAAAAGCCTTAATAAGTTTAGAGTAAGCTATCTAAAGTAAACTCTATACTTAATATAATTATAAAACTATAGGCTATAGTTAATTAATTATAGGATTTACTATACTTATAAGTCTATTTAGATAACCCTAAAGGAAGCTTCTTTTAGGACTTATTAATATAGGTTCTTAAGGGAATATAATTACTAAGAGCACTACTAAGTACTTAGGCCTTAGAATCTATTTTATAGATATAATAAATACTATATTATTTTTATTATATAGAATTAAGATAATTAGAAAGGTCTAAATAAAGCTCTATCTAGGAATATCTAGATACTTACTAACTTCTATATTAGCCTAAATTTAGTTAATATAAGCTTAATTCTAGGGATACTATTCTTTAGACTATTATAAATATAGTTTAACTATTTAAGAAGTAGTAAGCTCTTTACTTAGTATTACTTTAGGGATATAGTTATTATTTTAAGAGTTATAGGGAGTATTTAGTAGTAATATACTAGTAAGTAACTAGCCTAGTAGCCTATAATTAATATTATTATATTTAGCTATTTTATAGTTAAGAAAGAGAAGGATTAAATAGTTTATAAAGGATTAAAAGTAAAACTAAATAAGGATAAGTAACTAATCCCTATTATAACTAGGGAGGAATAGATATCCTTTAGGAAGTAGTTTAGGATATAATAATAAACTACTTCTAATAACTTAAAGTAGTTATAAAAGATTTCTAATCCCTATAGTAACTAAAACTACCTAATCTTATAATAAATATAATATATAAATATAAAGCTAATAAGATTTATCTATATAATAATATACCTTCTAATAGGTTAACCCTAGAAGGAGACCTAAAATAGAAAATAAAGAAATAGGAAGAAGTAAAGTTATATTTAGATATATCTAGAAAGTATAGTAAATATATTATTAGGTAGTTTAGTAAAAACCCCTAAGGTTTTAGAATAACCTAGGAATAATTAGATTAGATAGTTAAAGGGATATAAGAATATTTAATATAAGAAGAAGTTAATATTTTTAAAGAAATCCTTTATAACTAAGAAGTAGTGCTAGTATAGGAATTATTAGAATATAGAAAAGTTAACTTATTAGTTACACTACTATAGGTTATAAAGGTTATTAAGTATAAGGTATAGTAAGCTAGTTCTATTCTAATACCTCTTAGGTTATAAGGAAAACTAGTTAATCTATTAAAGAAAAGCTAAAATATAAATACCTAGAGGAAAGCTATAGCTCCTATAGAAATCTATATTTCCTTATTATAAAGAAGAATAAAGGGATTTACCTAATTCTATTAGCTACTAAATATAATAAAGTAATAATATATAATACACTAATTCCTAAGGAGTAGAGGTATTTAGTAAGAGCTTTATAATATATAAAATTTTATCTATTATTAATCTACTATTAGGATATAACTAAGTAAAACTAGCGGAAAGGAGTAAGAATATAACTATAATCTTTACTATAATTAGGCTTTTATAACTTTATTACTTACTATAAGAAGCTACTAATTTAGTAGCTTAATTTATTAGAATTATTAGGCAAATCCTAGTTAACTTAATCCCTAAAATTTATATGCCTTTCTAGATAATATTATAGTTAAAGGTCTAACTATAATATATAATAAGGAGGAAATTATACCTAGAGTGTGTAAATATATACTAGAATATTTAATAAATATTAATAAAATTCTAGTTAATATTAAACTCTCTAGTTATATAGCCTTAGTAACTAAATTAAAGTTTTACTAGAAGTTAGTAGAAATTATAGGGTTTATATATAGAATAAATAGATAGAAACTAACTAAGGTAAAGATAATAAAGATCCTAGAATAGATAGTTTACTAGGACCTATCTAAGGTATACTCTTTTATTAGACTAATAGGAGTTTACTATATCTAGGTAAAACACTATATATAGAAGGCAAAACCACTAGTAATTTTACTTAGGAAAATAATAAAATAGGTATAGGGGCTAGAATAGTAAGAAGCTATAGATATCTTAAAAAGGTAATAACTATAGCCCTAATTCTTATTTTACTTAATCTAGGACTAGGTTTTAGGAAATAATCCTTATAGTTAATATAAGCTTACTTAGATAGGGGGCTATATTACTATAAATAGTTAATAGTAAACACTACCCTATTTAATATAAAAGTAGTATCTAGACTATTACTAAAGCTAAGTATAATATAACTAAGTAAGAATACTAGGTAGTTATCTATATATTATAAAGGCTATAAATTTATCTTTATAAAGTCCCTTTTACACTAGAGATAGATTTATAAGTCCTTATATACTAGCTTAATAGCGCTATTAATAATATGCCTAGAGCCCTTATTATATAGTGAATTAGCTATATATTACTCTTTAACTTTTCTATATAATATATTTCTAGTAAGAAAAACTAAATTATAGATACTTTATCTAAAAGGGTCCTAGATTATTTAATTAATTAGATTAGAAGGTTAAGGGGATATTAAAGACTTTATTAATTTATACCTAAATAGTATTAAGATTAAAGAAGATAGTAAGAAAGATTACTTAGCTAAGATACGCTAAGTAATTAATTTCTTATTAACCCTCTAGAGACTAATTAATCTTAGTATAGGAGACTATAAGAAGCTATAAAATAAGGCTAAAAAGTTCTTTCTAGAAAATAAATACCTTTAGAAAAGACTAATAGGAATTATAAAGAGACTAGTATTAGTTATTAATATACCTAAGTAATAATATATAATAGTTAAAGTAATTTATAAGGAGCTTAGTTATTAAGGTATTAAGGTGGTTTTCTAAGTAATAAAGTAGTAATATTAGTAAAAAGGACTCTAGAATATAACTTAGGAGATACTAACTTACTATAAGATATATTAGAAGTTTATGCCCTAGTAACCTTAAGAACTATTAGTGCTAGTTACACTAGGGAACCTAATAAGTAAGATTTATATTAACACTTAGTACCTTCTAATTAATTATAAATATAAGTATCTCTTAGAAGTAAGATATAATCTAATAGGTTAGGTAAAGGCTATACTAGTTAGAAATATAACTATAGTAGTAATTAGGAAGTTTCTCTTATCTCTAATTAGTAGGTTTTATCTTTTCTAATTTATAATCTATAATAAAGAACCTAAAATATAAGGAAATCTTTAAAAAGCATTTATAGATATTAGAATTATAGGTATCTAAATATTTAGATATAACCTAAAAGTAAACTCCCTATTAAAGCTAGATATTAGTCTCTTATATTTACCTTAGTAAAATTAGGAGAATTAAATAGTTAATAGGTAAAGTATCTTAATAAAGCCCTTCTTATAGATTACACTACTATTTATAAATTATATAGGAAGTTTGCCTTTACTTAATCTATAGATAGGAGCTAATCTTACTACTAGAAGTTAAATTCCTAACTTAGAGACTAATTAACTAGGATATAGTTACTACTAGCTAGGACTTATTTAAAGCTTAAGTATAAATACCTAAAAGAAAGGCAGAGAATATTAGAAAAGTAAAGAAGAAGGTATTTAACTTTAGGAAATAACTTACTAAATAAACTAATAAGAATTAGGCTATCTCTTTAAGAAAAGATTAATTAAAACTAGGAAACCTTATACTAGTATATAATATTAGAAGAAATATTAATATATCTATAATAAAGAAGCTTATAATAAGATAAAATAGGCCTTTCTAAATTTATAAGTAAGTACTAATCTCTAAGGCTTACTATTTATAGACACTAGATAAAGTTTACCTTATAAAGATAATCTTAGGGGACTATATTAAGAAGTTTATCCTAGATATAGAAGGTTAGTAGACTTTAACTATAGATAAATAGCTATATACTTAATAATAAAGCTAAGTAAGAGAAGAAGTTAGTAATTATAACTAAGAAGTCTTAATAATTATACTAGTAGTAACTTAGTATAATATATTAGATTAAATAGTTAATAATAAAGGAGTAAACTTAGGCCTTAAGGAAGAGATTAAACTTCTACCTTAAAGAAATCTATACTAAGGGATTAAGGTATAACTACCTCTTTTAATAGCTAAGTAAAAATAGGAATATAAGGTATACTCTTAGATATACTAATATATATATAGATTAAAGAATATTCCTTTTATTCTCTTTTTTTATTTTTTTCTTTCTTTCTTTACTTACTAAAAATTAAGTAATTAAGGTATAAATCTAATCTTATATTATAAACCTATTTTATTTCCTTTTACCCCCTTAGTATTTATAAATAATTTAGAAAAAAAGTAGTATATTAATTACTAAGTAAGAAGAGTTTTTAAGATTAATAATATTTAAGTTAAGTAAAAAGCTTTTACTACCTTAGTAAACTACTCTTTTCCTAAGAAAGGAGTAAGAGCTTACTTTAGAAAAACTTAGTATAATACCTAGAAGTAAAACGCTATTTATAGCTTACTATATAAGATCTATTCTAGATATAGTTACTATATATACTATTACTAACCCTAGAAAGTAAGATATATCTATAAAAGGAAAGTATATATACTTATTAAAGAAGGTAATATACTATATATATAAGTTTAAGTAGTAAGTATAGAATATACTATTTAATTTACTAAATATAAACACTAGTAAAGCTTAATAGTATTTAGGCTATTATAATAGGGTATATAAAAAGTACCTATTAGAATAAGCTATCTTAGTAAGTATAAGAACTAGAGAATAATAATTATTTTTAATAGTAAGGGCTAAGGTACTATTTAATTTAATATAGCTTTATATAAATTCCTTTAATAATTTAGTCCCTTTTATAGTCTTAATAAGATAAGGAGATACTCTCTCTAGGGGATTTTAGAAGAATAAAAAGAAATCTCTATATATAGTAAAATACTACTATTACTAATATTAATCTTACTTTAAACCTAGAAGGTAAAAAGGAACTTATACTATAAAATAGAAGCTATTAATAATAACTTAAATATAAGATTAAATAATTTATATAAGACTAATATAGTCTTTACTAAAGAAAGATAGGAAAAACTTAGTATAGTTAGACTAGTCTATAGTTTTTATTACTAAGAGCTTACCTTTAGGGATACTTACCCTTATAATAGTAGTAATATTAGGAAGTTTTTAATAAGTTATATTAAGAAATTTAGCTATAATTAATTAATTAGGAGATAAAGTAAGAAATAGTAAGGCTAGGAATATAAAGAGAAGGAATAGAAAAGGGTTAAAAAGTCTTAAGCTATAAGATAATACCTATAATAGGCATTAATAACTAATAAGTAAATAGCTACCTATAAGTAACTTATAATACTAAAAGTCTAAATTATAGGAGCTACTTAATCCTTATAAATAGCTACTTTATAATAAATACTAGCTACTAATAGAAAGAGAAGTAAAGGTAACTAATACTACTTACTAATAACTACCCTTAGATTTAGAAAAAGGTATAAAAATAGAGGTTAGGACTATAGGAACTATTTAATCTAACCTATTTCTTATACTAGTATATATTTTCTTAACTCTTAAAACCTTTAACCTTACTATCCCTTACTACTTTTCTTTTACCCTCTCTCTAGCTATATTAAGTTAAAATTAATAAATACTATTTAATCTTAACTAAGAAAATAAAGTAATATAAGAAGTTTATTATAAATAAAGGAGATTATACTAAAGTTAATAGTAATACTATTACTTACTTCTCTTATAGTAAATATCTTACTATATATTATATTTATATTTTAATATATAGGATAGAAAACTCCTTTTTAGAGAAGGAGAGGAAGATATTATTAAGATTAATCTAGCTAATCTCTATAGATAGTAGCTACCTTTATTTTACCTATAAAGAGACTAGCTATAGCCTTTATTAAGGTTTAAAGTCTATTAAAATAGTAATAATTTTAATTTAGTAATACTAATTAAACTAGGATAGACTACTATATAATAGTGTAGTTATTTACTAGATATTTATAAATTCCTAAGAAAGGCTTATAAAACACTAAGTAAGGACTAGCTTAATTAGTTTAAGCTAATAGTAATAGGGAAGATTATAAAATATAGTCTTAAAGTAATAGTAGTAGTATTACTATAAATATTTAAGGTTAATAAT
Source organism: Epichloe brachyelytri (assembly GCA_023650705.1). Taxonomy (NCBI): domain Eukaryota; kingdom Fungi; phylum Ascomycota; class Sordariomycetes; order Hypocreales; family Clavicipitaceae; genus Epichloe; species Epichloe brachyelytri. The sequence continues at coordinate 2,067,362 of CP097977.1, read as the reverse complement.
ATAGAAGACTTTAATATAGAAATATTATAATAATTAATTAGTCTAAAGGCTAGAAGGCTTTATACTACTTATTAGCTTATTAATATTAAGTATAGTATTAAATATAACCCTATTAACCTTTACTTAGATATAAGTAATTAATACCTTATTATAGGATTTACTTTCTTTATAAACTACTAAACTACTTTTATATTTAATAGAAAGTAAGAATACTTATACTATTTTAATAGTATAAATAAAGGAAAAATAACTTTTTATAGACTTTATAAGTAAGTAAGAATAGATTATATAACTTATAAACTATCCCTATAATTTTAAGGTAATTATAGTCTTAGTAATAAAGTAAAAGGAAACTAGGAATATAAGTATATATACCTAGGGTTTCTTCTCTAAATAATTTACTACTAGGTTAGTTACTAAGTACTTAATCTAATTATAGAGGACTAGAACACACTAGATAAGTATAATATTAAGCTTAAATAATTATATACTTTTAGTAAGGATTCTATTATTAGTTAGTAGTTTAAGTTATATCTTAAGGATTAGATAATATCTAATAATATCCTAGACCTAAAATATAGCTATATTAAAGCACTTAAGAGAACTATTAGGGTTATATAAGATATAGCTATAAATAAACTTATAATAGGAGATTAGTTACTAAGGGAATTAGTATACTAAAAGATTTTAACCTTTAATATCTAGTATAAAATATAATAAAGTACTTAATACTATACTTTATAACCTAAATAGTTAGTAAAGGGCTACCTATTAGTATAGTAATTATACCCTAGAAACTTTAGATTACTAATAAGAATTACCTAATTAAATAGTATACTAATATAGTATAAAATAATAATCTCTATATTTAGGACTTTTAGTAGCCTATAGCTTATATTTTTACTAATAACCCTAAGGTCTTTAATATTAGTATATAAGAAATACTATAAGATTAAGAAAAATAAATATAGTAAGAAGCCTAAGATAATCTACCTCTAATTAATATAAAAGAATAGAGATTAAGTAAAAGAAAAAGTTATTAGATATTACTTATATCTTTATCTATATTATTATCTATTACTAGATATAAGTTAATACTACTATCTTTAGCTATAAAGCTTAAAGTACTCTAATATAGTAAGAAGAATTAAATACCTATTACTATAGAAAAGGCTTTTTAAATATAGTAAGTAATAATAAATATACTTTTTAGATAAATATTAGGATTAGCTAAGGTTACTAAGGATTTATAGAGTTATTAAATAGGAGTAAGTATATAACTATAAGACCTTACTTAAATAAGTAAAAGAAAGAATAATTTAATATTCTCTTAAAGATATAAGTTAAGCTATAATAATTAATCTCTTTCTATTCCTTAAAGTATAAAGAGTAATATAAAGAAAAACTATTATATACTTACTAATATTATTTATATATATATTTATAGTGCTACCTAGTTTAGTGCCTTATAGAATATAAGCTAAGATTATTAAAGCTTACTAGTAAGAAAAGAAGTATACTTAAGGATTAATTAATTAGTATAAAAACTATAAAAAAGTAACTTAGTAAGAAACTAAGTAACCTATAGTTTACACTCCCTTACTAATATTACTTACTATATATTCTTAAATACTAAAAACACTAAAGCTCTCTTAGGAGATAAAAACTTAGATCTTTAGCTAGGGAGGTATTATATATATATATTTTTTCCTTTCTCTCTCTTACCTTTTCTTTCCTTATTTAGCTTTTTCTTTTCTTTTTTTACTACTCTTATTATTATTATAAATTTTCCTTTTTACTTTTTTTACTTTAATACTTCCCTTTACTTTAGGGAGTCCTATTATATAGGATTAATTAGATTAGACTTAAGTATACTAGATTAAATAATACCCTCTTTTTTAGTATAAGGTATTAGTTACTAATTACACTTATAGGGCACTTTAGTTATTAGTATATATACTTAGTTAGGGATAACTAGTGTATACCTAGGAGGTATTATATACTATAAGATATATACCTAGAAATATATAATTATAATAATAAGTACTAGGGGATTATTAAGATAGATAATATAATAAGGGATAATAATATTAGTTATCTAAGTAAGGGAACTATTTAATCTATAAAGAGACTACCTATAGCTAGATTCTTTTTATAGTACTTATATACTATAAGATTCTTAAATTAACCCTTAAGTTTTACTAAGTTTTATTAAGAAAATACCTAAGCTTATAATAAGATAAACTAAGATTATTTCCCTTTATTTAATTAAGATAGCACTTCTAATCTAATAAACTATTTAATCTAAAGTATCTCTATATAATAAGATATCTCTAGCTATTATTATAATTAATATTGTTAAGTTAATTAAACCCCTCCTGTTATGTGTAGGCTACAGAGCTACTTGCGACCGTGGGCTAGCATTGTGTCTTTTAGGTGTTGTTTTCCGCTTAACAAAATACTAATCCTAGCTAATAAAGATAATAAGGATAGCGAGTTTATAATTAAAGGTAATATTATATACTTTAGCTTAACTAAGAGTAAGAGAGTTATATAAAGTATACTTACCTTAGAAATCTATAGTATAGTTATAGGTATTAATATAGCCTATATAATTATAAGAATAATTAGATTAATTATAGGCTAACTAAAGCTTCCCTTAATCCTAGTTATAGTATATATAGATTTATACTCTCTATATAAATGCCTTATTAAGCTTAGCACTACTAAGGAGAAATGCCTAATAATTAATATTATAGCCTTATAGTAATTATATAAGTGCTATAAGCTCTATAAGATCTATTAGATTAATAAAGGTAATAACTTAGCTAATACCCTTATAAAGATATTACTAAATAAAGCCCTTAAGAAATTTATCTTAAGTAACTAAATAATAATCTAGATAGAAGGGTAGGTTACCTATATAAAGGATAGTTACTATAGATAATATCCTAGGAGGCTTTTAGCCTTAATACTATAGGAGGATATAAAATCCTCCTAAGGAGGAAGAAAGAGAAGGGACTATAACTCTTATTAGGTTAGATTCTAATAAAAGCTATACTTATTATTACTCCTAATCTAGTAAGAGTTATAGGAAGGCCTATAGTAGTCCCTTAGATCCCTATATAATATATATAGAGTATATAGAAGGAAAGATTATTATAGTAAGAAGCGCTATAGTAGTAAGGGAAGGATTAGTGTGTAGCTAGATTAATTTTACCTAGTAGATTAAGAGGAGGTAAAGAAGGCTCTCTTATCCTAATTTAGGGCCCTAGATTATAGGTTATTATTTTCCTTCCTTTTACTTACTATGCCTATATAGGTATCTTTATTCTTTTATTTCCTATACCCCTAATTAACTATAATATAGTCTATTATTTCTTTCCTTCTTTTCCTATTAATATTATATATTAATAGTTATATTAAAAGAGAGAGTTTCTAGTGTTAGAATATATATAATATTAACCACGCTTAGTAGCTATAATTATAAGGTTAGCAAAGTGGTTAGCCGCGCGCGCACGCAAGGGCCCCACACGCGACCTACAATGCGGGCATATAATAGGGCAGGGCTTATGGTTACGTGACCTACATAGCCCCCTTTTGCGTTTTATATCTTATAAGAAGAACCCTCACTTTTGCCCTCTCTTTTCCTCTCTTTTCTCTGTAGCTTAGAATAGATAATTAATAATAATACTATTCTCAAGGCTTATAACATCAATAACCTGAATTCAGGCACCCTGTGTAACCAATAGATATATTAGAGGACTTTATTATAGTATACTTAGATAATATCCTAGTTTACTCTAGGGGATTAATAAAGAACTATATAGTAAAGGTCTAATTAATACTTAGTTACTTAAGAGTAGTAAGGCTATATCTAGACCTTAATAAGTCTATATTTACTATAAAGGAAGTCTAGTACCTAGGGTATATTATTATAGTAAGCTATTTAGTTTACCCTAACCTAGTAAAGGTTATAGCTATAAGGGAATAGTTAGTACCTATAAAGTTATAAGGGTCTAAAGCTTCCTAGGATTTATAAACTTTTACTAGGACTTTATTAAGGATTTTTCTAAGTTAGTAGCATTAAAATATCCCCTTCTAATAGGGGCCTAAGGAGAATAGGGCTTTTAAGAGGCTAAAAGGGGCCTTTATTATATACCTAGTCCTTATATAATAGGACCTAGACTACCCTATAGTAGTTAAAGTAAATTACTTAGGTATAGCCCTTAGAGAATACTTATCTTAGAAAGGATCTAACTATATTATATACCTAGTTATATATTACTCTATAAGCCTAATAATAGTATAAAGAAACTACACTATTTATAATAAGGAGCTTCTAGCTATTATTTCTTACCTTAAGGTATAGTTAGTAAAGTTATAAGGTATTTCCTAGCTATTTATAATTTATATAGATTATAAGAACCTAGAATACTTTACTACTCCTACCTAATATTAGAATAGTAAGCTAGGTAGGCAAATACTCTAGCTTTATTTAACTTCTACCTATATTATAGACCTAGTATATAGGCTTAATAACTAAACGCTCTTTTCTAAAGGGAATAGGATAGAAAGGGCACTAGTATAAAGATAAGATAGATTTTATAGCTTATTACTATTATATAACTCTTTTAGTTATTATTAGATTTAAGGGAAAGTTATAGTTAGGACTTACCTCTATTATATATAAGCCTACCACTAGCTAGGAGGCTCTCTTTACTATAAAATACCTATAAACTCTATAGGATTAAGCTATCTTATTAGACCCTATATATTATATTTAATTATAGGCTATCTAGGAAGGGGTATAGAAGTTTCCCCTAGAAGCACTAATAAGGGAATAGGTTATAGATTACTTAATTAGTGCTTATAGGGCACTATAGTTTAGGGCTATACCTAGGTCCTAGTATAGAATCCCTTATAATAACCCTTATTTAATAATACTATAATTTGCTAGTTATAGGACACCTAGGTTATAACACTATATTCTAGATTCTATAGTAATAATTCCACTAGAATAGGATATTATAGGATGTAGCTAGGCTTATTTATAATTACTATTATAATAGGAGCTTTAAGAGCTATTAATAATATTAAGGCTTACTAAAACCTTTACTAGTCCTAGACTAGTTTTAGTTATAAATCTCTATTAATTTTATAATAAACTTACTTACTTTATCCTTAGAGAGGCTATAATACCTTATAGTTATTATAAATAAGCTCTCTAAGTTTATATAGCTAGAGGTAATAACCTTAATTAAAGCTAAGGAATATATAAAATAGTTTAAGATAGTCTAGTAAAGATTTAGGGATTCCCTTAGTTTATTATTATAGACTAAGGTTTAGACTAGTTAAGGAAGTTTTAGATAATATTATACTTATTAGTAAGAATAGAATAGTTACTTTCTATATTATACTATCTATAGACTAATAGTAGTATAAAATAGGTAAACTAGGAAGTATAGGTAATACTATAAGTAGTAATCTTTTCTCTTAATATAACTAGCCTAAATACTTAGCTACTTACTAGCTTATAATAAATAATAAAACCTCCTTAGTTATAAGGGTAAGCCTAAATAAATTACTTTATAGCTATAATCTAGAACCTATCTAATCCTAACTAGACCTATTAGTATTTACTATAATACCTAAGGGAAGAGCTATTTAGTTCCTAGAATACCTCTAGGAGGGAACTCTCCTAGCCTAGGCTATAATAGCCTATATATAGTAATAATAATAGGATATAACTATAGCTTTATAATATCTAGTAAAGCGCTTTTAGGTTAGGGATAAGGTATAGCTTTCCTTAAGAATATTAAGATAAACTAGCTATTATAGAAACTTAACTAGGTTATAGTAAAATACACTATTATAAAGGTACTTATATTACTTATAGTTTAGCTAGATATACTATAGGGTATTTACCTAGTTTTTATATAAACCTTATTAAATAGGTAGTAAATAATCCTTTTCTAAGCTAGAAGCTATAAGACTCCTAGCTAGCTTTAGAATAAGTCTTAGTAAAGATAATAATAAACTTATTAAAAATACTATATAGAATAGATTCTAGTAGCCTAGAATATACTAGGTAAAGGTAATAAATATAATATTTTAGTTAAATAAGTAAGTTACTTATAGCTAATATAGGAACTATTAGAGAATATAATAAAGATATAAGCTCTTAATAAGTTTAAGAGAGAGTAAGGGAATATATAATATAATAATAGACTAAATTAATTAAGTAAAACTAGTCTAATAGGGGAACTATAAATAAGACCCTAGGGGATATATATTACTACCTAATAATACTTATATATCCCCTAAAAATACCTATTTTACTTTCTTTACTATATTCTCTAGCTTACTTAGGTTACTATAGGAATCTATATTATTATTTACTATATATAGATTAGCTAAGAATAATCTTACTTAATATTTAAGGAGAGTATAGGATAATCTCTACTAGGGGTAATATTACTAGCTATAGCCCTTACCTAGGTTCTAGATAGTATAAGTAAAATAATAGTTAGTAAGTATATAGTAAATATATAAAGATAAAACCTTACTTCTTTAGTAACTACTAGCTATAGTAAGAATATAAGGGTTTCTAATAAGGTAAGAAGAATAGGGTTAATAAGACTAGTACTAGAGGTAAGATAGAAGTAATACTAGTATTAGTAAGAAGGTAAATTATTACTTACTTTAATAAGTTAAGAATAGCTTAGATTATTACTATAATAATAAGGAAAGAGCGCTTTAATTATTACTATAAATTAGTTATAAAACTCTTTATATATAGTAGTTATATTACTTATAAGTTACTAATTTTACTAGAATAAGGTACTAGTAACCTATTAGAGAATATTTCCTATTCTATAGCTAACTAAAGAACTACTACCTATAAAAGGGATAATATTAAGCCTAGTTATATTTAATATAAGTATATTAGTAAAAAAGAGAGTCTAAGGGCTAAATAAACTAAAGCTAAATTAAACTATACTTAGTTTAGTAATATAGTTTATTTACCTATAAGGGCATAGAAGTCCTAGGATAGGATAGGTATCTTTTACTTTATAGTCTTAGTCCTAGTAATACTAGGTATAATAATATATATACCTAAGGTAATTATAGCCTTTAGATCCTTAAGGGTATAGTAAAGCCTAGGGTTAGTAAATAGGAACCTAGTAAACTAGATATAGGTTATATAGTTATAATAGTAAGAAGAATAGGATTCCTTACTTTTAGGGGATAATATTCTAAAATACTAGTAGTTAGGGACTATTTAATATAAGATCTATATAAATAAAAACTAATATAAGTATAGTATACTATTTATTATCTAAGTCCCTCTCTATAAGAAATTTACCTATAGTATAGGCTAAAGGTATAATAAGGACTAGTAAGGGAATAGGAATAGGATAATAAGAATAAGGTATTTTTAGTAAGTAAATAAATAGGATAAGAAGGATAAGGGAGTAATAAAATAGGAAGGTATATTAAAGTTATAATATTTATAGGAGAAAGGTTATATAAAGAAGGGAAGAGGTTATATAAGGGAAAGAAAATAGGATATTTATATAGGAGATATAACTATAAAGAAGAGATTATAAATAGGTAAGGGAGGGCTAGGGGTTATTATAGTAATAAAGGGGGTTAGGGATATATATTATATATGTTATATAATAATATAAATATTACACACTAAATAAGGAGGGTTCTATAAGGTTTACACTAGATAGGGTGGTTTTTATAAGTTTCTATAATATATTTAAGCATATATACTACACACACTACCTATAACTAAGCTATAATAGGGTAAAGAGGGCGTTTAAGGTTATTACTCTAGGATATAGATTTAGGTCTCTAAGATAAGATTAAGATAGGTAAGTAAGGATATATATAAGGGCTTAGGCTTTACCTAAGTATTAGCTAAAATATAGATATTAGGGGGCTAATAGGAAGTAATAAGGGGGATAGAAGAAATAAGGAAAGGGGATAAATAGATTAGAGATAAGGCTATTAGAGAAGATAGTAAGGGAGGAAAGGATAGATAGGATAGCTAAGGAGTATAAGGAGGGCATAGTATAGATGAGTTTCCTACCTTCTCTTCTTCTCTCCTTAAGCTTCTCAATATCATATCAACGCCTAACAGCAGCCACCTAGGGGCCAGTCCATCATATAAGGTTTAGATTAGTTAGGAAGTTTTAGATAATATTATACTTATTAGTTAGAATAAAATAGTTACTTTCTATATTATACTATCTATAAACTAATAGTAATATAGAATAGGTAAACTAGGAAGTATAGGTAATACTATAAGTAGTAATCTTCTTCTCTTAATATAACTAGCCTAAATACTTAGCTACCTATTAGCTTATAATAAATAATAGGACTTCCTTAGTTATAGAGGTAAGCCTAAATAGATTACTTTATAGCTATAATCTAGAACCTATCTAATCCTAACTAGACTTATTAATATTTACTATAATACCTAACGGGAGAGCTATTTAGTTCCTAGAATACCTCTAGGAGAGTACTCTCTAGCCTAGGATATAATAGCCTATATATAGTAATAATAATAGGATATAATAGTAATATTATAATATCTAGTAAAGTGCTTTTAGATTAGGAATAAAGTATAGCTTTCTCTTAAGAATATTAAGATAAACTACTTATTATAAAAACTTAACTAGGTTATAGTAAAATACACTATTATAGAGGTACTTATACTACTTATAGTTTAGCTAGATATACTATAGGGTATTTACCTAGTTTTTATATAAACCTTATTAAATAGGTAGTAAAAATCCTCTTCTAAGCTAGAAGCTATAAGACTCCTAGCTAGCTTCTAAATAGGTTTTAGTAAAGAATAATAATAAACTTATTAAGAAGTACTATATAGAATAGATTCTAGTAGCCTAGAATACGCTAAATAAAGGTAATAAATATAATATTTTAGTTAAATAAGTAAGTTACTTATAGCTAATATAGGAACTATTAAAGAATATAATAAAGATATAAGCCCTTAATAAGTTTAAAGAGAAGTTAAGGGATATATAATATAATAATAAACTAAATTAATTTAATAATACTAGTTTACTAAAAGAGACTATAAATAAAACCCTAGGGAATATATATTACTACCTAATAATACTTATAAATCCCCTAAGAAAACCTATCTTACTTCCTTTACTATATTTTTAAGCTTACTTAAGTTACTATAAAACTCTATATTATTATTTACTATATATAAATTAGCTAGGATAATCCTACTTAATATTTAAGGGGGTATAGGATAATCTTTACTAGGGATAATACTACTAACTATAGCCCTTACCTAGGTTCTAAATAGTATAAGTAAAATAATAGTTAGTAAGTATATAGTAAATATATAGAGATAAAGCCTTACTTCTTAAGCACTTACTAGCTAAGGTAAGAGTATAAGGGTTCCTAGTAATATAGGGCAAATAAGGGTTAATAGGACTAGCACTAGAGATAAGATAGAAGTAATACTAATACTAGTAGGAAGGTAAATTATTACTTACTCTAATAAGTTAAGAATAGCTTAGATTACTACTATAATAATAAGGAAAAGTACTTTAATTATTCTTATAGATTAGTTATAAAATTCTCTATATATAGTAGTAATACTACTTATAAGTTACTAATTTTACTAAAATAAGGTACTAGTAACCTATTAGAGAGTATTCCTTATTTTATAGCTAGCTAAAGGGCTACTACTTATAAAATAAATAATATTAAGCTTAGTTATATTTAATATAGTTATATTAGTAAAGAAGGAGAGCCTAAGGGCTAAATAAACTAAAGCTAGATTAAACTATACCTAGTTTAATAGTGTAGTCTATTTACCTATAAGGGTATAGAAGTCCTAAGATAAAATAGGTATCTTTTACTTTATAGTCTTAGTTCTAGTAATACTAGATATAATAATATATATACCTAAGGTAATTATAGCCTCTAGATCTTTAAGGGTATAGTAAAGCCTTAGATTAGTAAATAGGAACCTAGTTAGCTAGATATAGGTTATATAATTATAATAATAAGAGGAATAGGATTCCTTACTCTTAGGGTAATAGTATTCTAAAATACTAGTAGTTAGGGATTATTTAATATAAGGACTATAAGGATAAAAGACTAATATAGGTATAGTATACTATTTATTATCTAAGTCTCCCTTTATAAGGAATTTACCTATAGCTTAGGCTAGAGATATAATAAGGACTAGTAAGGGAGTAAGGGAGGAAAATAAGGATAAGGTATTTTTAGTAAGTTATATAGAAAGTATAACTATAGAGAAGGGGTTATAAATAGGTAAGGGAAAGGGCTAGAGGTTATTATAATAATAAAGGGGGTTAGGGATACGTATTATATATATTATATAATAATAAATATTATACACTAAATAAGGATAGTTTTTACAAGTTTCTATACTAAATAAGGGATAGTTTCCACGAGTTTCTATAATATAATTAAGTGTATATATTACGCATACTACTTAATAATAACACATATGCTACCTATAACTAAGCTATAATAGGGTAGAAAGGGGCATTTAAGGGTATTACTCTTAGTTATAAACTTAGGTTTTTAAGGTAATATTATAATAGGTAAGTAAGGATATATATAAGGGCTTAGGCTTTGCCTAAGTATTAGCTAAAATATAGATATTAGGGGGCTAATAGGAAGTGATAAAGGGATAGAAGGTCTAGAAATAAGGAATAGAAGGAATAAGAAAGGGGGATAGAAAAATAAGAAAGGGGGATAGAAGAATTAGAGATAAGGCTATTAAGGAAGATAGTAAGGGATAGGAAGAGGATAGATAGGATAGCTAAGGAGTATAAGGAGGGTATAGTATAGATAGGTTTCCTACCTTCTCTTTTCTCTCCTTAAGCTTCTTAATATCATATTAACGCCTAACAGCAGCTGCCTAGAGGCTAGTCTATCACAATATACCTAGTTTTCTGTAATGAACTAGCCTTATAGCTACTGCATATAAGCGTTTAGAGTGAGAATATTATTCTTATAGAAGAAGAAGCAAACTAAACTAGTAGTTATATAAGGCCTAGATTTATAGTAAGTTATACTAGCCTATATAGGGCCTACATAGAGCCCTAACCTAGCTACGCATAACTTATATACTTTCTAGAGCTAGTTAACTCTCTATATATACCCTATATTAATAATCTTTATAATAAGGGGAAGTATAGTTATACTCTAGGTATAAACTAGGCTTATATCCCTTACTAAGCTATATATTATATATATATTTAGGAGATATATCTATATAGTAATAATCCTAAACTTTATTATACCTTTAAGTATCTAAAGAATCTTATAGCTATAAACTAAGCTATTAAAAGTAACTATATAAGAAAACCATAGTAATATAGAAGATTCTTCTGCACTGCCCTAAAGGTACAGAATCGCCTCTAAAATATAAACTAAGTTAATATTTAAATTCCTTACCCTTATTTACCCCTCCTATAATATTATATTATAATAGAGCTAGAGGTAAGTGTGAGGATAAGATACTAATAGTAATTAATAGAGAAGAAAGGGGTTAGTATAGAGCTACTACTACCCTAATGCTAGTATAGGATAGTTTAATATCTATAGAAGTAATAATAACCCTATAATAGACTAAATCTAATTTAAATACCCTAAAGATATAAAATACTATAAAGAAATCACTAGCCTTATCCCTAGTAATAAGGTAGCTAAGGTCTAGTATATTACTAAGGCTATAGCCTACTAGGCAGTGAACTATATCTAAGCTAAACTAGAATAGGTAAATAATAATAATAATAGTAATATCTATACTACTAAAGAAGCTCTCTTATAAGTCCTTAAGAAGGTAATTAAGGAAGTAACTAAGGGTAGCACTACCCTAACCTAGGTAAGTATTACTATAGGCCTTATATTAAAATAACTAAACACTATACTACCCCTATAGATCCTAGGTAAATAGTATAGAGAAGTCCTTATTAAGGAAATACTATATAGGAGTTACTCTAGTTTAGGACTACTAAAGATATAGTAATAGTAGTTAATAAGGCTATAGGCTAAACTATAGTAATTATAGCTAGAGACTCCTAAGTAAGGATATAATTATTATATTTAAAGGAAATACTACCTAGTATAGAGATAATTAGAAATAGATTCCTACTATATTTAGACTAGAGATAACTCTTTATTACTATATACTTAATGTTATAGTTAAAGGCTTCCTTATAAAGTATATCTTTATTAAAAACCTAGTAGCTAAGCTAGGTAAAGTAAATAAAGTTAATATAATTAAAGTAACTATAAGGTACCCCTAATATAAGGGAGCTCTAAGAAGTACCCTAATCCTTAGACTAGCTAAAGTTAAAGATACTAATAAGATTTATAGAGATAAAATAGTCTATAAAGTAAAGCTATTTTATACTAAACTATATAATAAGACCCTATAACCCTAATAATACTATAACTACTTCTAAATAGAATATATTATTAAGTACTATAAAGTAGCCCTAAAGTGTAGGAGATATAGAGCTAGCTAGTATAAGGGTAGTAAAATAACCTACCTAATTACTAATAGCTAAGTAAGAGAAAATATATCCTATACTCTAGCCCTTACCTAGCCTACTCTAAAGACTACCCTATCCTTAAAGAGAAATAAAATATAATAAAAGTAAGATACCTTAAGTAACTAGTATATTTTATTACCTACCCTTAAATAGAAACCTATCTCTAAGCTAGGAGAGGCCTACTATAGCCTAGGCACCTATTAGTATAGTAGGAAGAAAAGAGGCTATTTAACTCTTATAGAGTAAAGCGTAAAATAACCTAGAGCTACTAGGTCTAATAGTATTAGAAAATATATAGAGCTAGTTAGGGCTAGAATAAAACTAGTATAAGATAGAAGAGATCCCTAACCCCTAATTAACATAGTAATATTATAAGTTCTTTACTAGAATATAAATAAGAAGGATAACCTTATATATATAGCACTCTAATACTATACTAATATAGATATAATTATAATTTAAGAATAGGAATATATAAAATACCTATAGCCTCTAGCTCTAGGCCTATCCTACTTCTAACTTATATACTATAATAGATATAATACTATATATATAAATAAGAAGCACGCTATAGGGTTATAGGTAGCCTAGGGAGGGCCTAACTAGTCCCTAGTAGAAATATAAAGTATAAATATTTACTCTCTATACTTAGAAAATTATAGTAATAAATAAAACACCCTTATTTATACTATTAATATAGAAAGGCCCTATAACTAATATGTTTTTATAGGAGACTTTAACTAAAAGCACTTACTTTAGGATAGACTTAATAGAACTAGTAATAGATTAGAGAAATTACTAGAGTTTATAGGCTAGTAAAGGCTTAGATTAGTAATACCCTAAGGTAAACCTACTAGATAAAATAAAGGAGATAGAGATAGCACTATAGACCTAGTATAGGTAATACTAAATATCTAAGTATATTATAATAAAGTAAATAACCTAATAGGGTCTAACTATATACTATAACTAATTTATATCCTTACTAACCCCTAGGAGGCTATTCCTATAACCCTTAAGTATACCTAGGCTACTATAGATAAATATACTATAGAAGTAAAGGTAAAGATCTAGCTACTACTAGAAAATACCCTAGACCTATATAATAAGGAAGGGATTAATATATATACCTTATAGCTTATTATAAACCTATAGTAAATAGTAAAGCTAGTAGCTCCTTAGAAACCCTAAGGCTTACCTAGCCTAGAAGTATAGTAATCTAAATAGGCTAAAGAGTTAGTTACTAAAGCTAGATAGGCTAAGAGATAATAAAGACACTAAAGGACTAAAGTAAATTAGTAAGTATATACTAATATAAATAAGGATTAGAAATAAGTTATTAAAAAGAAAAGAAGAAATATATAGAGGGATATACTAAGATAAGCTAATACTTAGAGTAAGGATAAAGGAGTGTAAAGACTAGAGAGATAGGCTAGACTTTAGAGCTAGGCCCCCTAGAGCTCCCTAGGCTCCTAGAGCTAGAAAGGTCTAAAAATAACCCTAACCTAGCTACTATATATAAAGATAAAGCTAGTATACTAGTATAAAGGTTTTTCCCTAAGCCTATAGTAAACTTATCCTATATCCTAGACCTATCTTTCCTAGAACTTAATAATACACTAATCCTAGCTAAAGAATAAATTAATTTTAAAGAGATTAAGGATATTCTCTTAAATATAGGTAACTAGAAGGCCCTAGGTAATAATAAACTCCTTACTAGATTTATTAAGGCCTATAGCCTTATAGCTTTTTATATAATAGCTAGACTATAAAATATAGTCCTTAAAGTTAGCTATTTTCTAGCTTACTTTTACTTTACTAGAGTTATAGTAATTAGAAAGCCTAGAAAATAACTAAAGAGATAAGATAAGCTAATACTTAGAGACTTATCTTACTACTTAATATAGTAGGAAAGGTTATAAAAGTAGTAATAGTAAGATAGCTTATAGCCTTTACTAAAGTAAAGGGCCTCCTCCTAAAACTCTAAATAGGAAATAAGGTAAATAAATTAATAAAGACTATAATAAAAGCCCTAATAAAATACATTAGAGAGACCTAGGGAGGGTAAAATTACCTTACTTATATAAATAGATATATTATTAGTATTTAATAGAGTTAGTTACCTATACCTTATTACCCTTCTAATTAAAATAGGTATCTTACTATAGCTAGTTATAATAATATATAGCTTCCTTATAGGGAGAATAAGCTAGCTTAGCTTTAATAAAGAACTCTCTAAACCCTTTAAGATTAAGGCTAGTACCCTATAGGGATTCTCTTTTTTTTTTTTTCTCTTATATTTAGTAAAACTTTATATTTACCTCTAGGCTATCCTAGGTATAGTAGCTATAGGCTTTACTAATAATATAAATATTATAGCTTTTAGAAAAATATAGCTTAAATCTAGAGAAAGCTTAAGGCTATATAGAAAATCTATAAAGATTAGGTAAAGAAAGTAAGAGTTAAGTTTAACCTAGCTAAGATAAAGCTTATATACTTTAGTAAATCCTACTAACCTCCCTAGACTAGAGTTTAGCTTAGAGTAAAGGAAATAGTGCCTATAGAGTCTTACTAATTCCTAGGGGTATAGATTAATAAAAACTTACCTAAAGTGCTTATAAGAATATTATTAAAGGGAAATTAGCCTAGTAATAACTTATACTTACTTTACTAGTAGTATTAGTATAGGATTATAGCTTTAGGATACTTACCTCCTATATATATAAGTAGTTTACCTATTATTACCTATAGAGTAAGTGCTTATTATATACTAACTAAGAAAGGTAAGAACCTAAGAGATATAGTTAAAAGCCTTATAGTAAATTAGTTAGCTTACCTCTAAGTTATAGTAAGGGTATTTAAGGCTATACTAATAGTATAGCTAGAAGCTAAGACCTTAGTCTTACTACTAAACCTTTACTTAAACTATATAAAGTAAAGATTTAAGGATAAAACTACTACTAGTAAAATAGTAAAGATAATTTAAATAATAGCTAGCTTAGTAATAACTATATTATACTAAAGGAGACTATAAAGAAAGTATAACTATACTAAAGATAAACTAAATATAAACCTATATAAGAAATAGAAAAGGTAATAAGAGATATAGTATAATAGAGAAAGATTAGGCTAGAGCTAATATAGTAAAGAGCTAACTAAAGACTAACTACTAAGCTATAACCTAAAAGAGATCTAAAAATTTTACACTAGACTAGATAAGTATATCTCCTTTATAATTATATAATTATATATAGGGAAGATTAGTCTAAATAAGTTTCTCTTTCTTAGAGGTATCCCTAGGGTAACTTTACCCTATATAGCTATAGCTAAGTAAAGGAAAACTAGTACTATATAATTATTAACTACTATAAATATAACTATATATAACCTTACTAATACTAGCCTATAGATATATAGGAAGTAAGGCTAGCCTTAAATAATCCCTAAAGAGTAAGATATTTAGCTAAATAGCTCCTAATAATAAAGAGACTATAATATTATATACTAGTATATAACCTAGTAGCTAAGTTAAGGGTACTAAAGCTAGAGCTAGGCGTTTCTAATATATAAGAATAAATCTAAAGACTATAAGAATAATAAGTAATAAGGATAGTAAAGAGTAAGAGCTAGCCTAGGTAATATAGAGGTAGTAATAGGCTAGAGGTAAGGCTATAATATATATATATAAAGGAAGAATATACTCTAGAATATTTCTTAGGATTTAAACTACCTAACCCCTAAATACTAGGTATATTAGCCCCCTCTAGGCTACTTCTAAACTAATTACACCCCTATACTAATATAAGAATATAGGGGGAAAAAACTAATTCTCCTTAGGAATAGGAACTATATCCTTAATAATCTTAGCCTATCCCTTTATAGGTAAGGAGGTAACTAGGGCTAGTTTATTTCCGCTATTTATATATTAAGTTAATATAGCTAAAAGATAGTCTTATTATACTAGTCTCTAGTAAACCTAGCCCTACCCTAGTTAAGGCTTACTACTAATATACTTCTCTTTTCTTACTCTAATTTTTAGTATATAATTTCTTAATATAAGTATTAAAATCTTTAGAGACCTAGGAGAGAGATAAATTAGCCCTAGTTTAGACCTAGACTTAACTTACTAGAGAAGCACTTATCTCTATACTACTAGTAATTTTTACTAATACCTTAGTTAGCTACTAATATTTTACCTAATAGCTAGTAATCTTAACCTATATAATAGGTTAGTAATAGCACTAGCCTAAAGTAAGTAATATTATACCTTCTTATACCTATTATTCCTAATCTAATAATTAAAGTAAGTATTAGTTATAGCTCTTATTTAGTTAGATTAGCCTTACTACTATAGTAAAACTAAAGAGAAAGTATACTAATAATATTATAATACTAATAGCCTAGAGTTTTAATAGATTATATATAGTAAGATATATACTAAAACTATTATAGTTTACCTAGCTAGGCTAAATTAGTATTAAAATAAGCCTAGCACTAGAGTAAAAGAGACTTACTTATAGCTTATAATTAAGGGCTTACTATAATTACTTTAGAGTAAGTAGTTTCTTTAAATAGTATAATAAAAGTATAGGTTCCTATATAGATTAGCACTAGAACTATATAGAAATAGGAGTAAACCTACTAGTAACCTAGATTATAAAGAAGTTATTTTCTTAGCTATAAGAATAGGTATATAAAACTACACTATTATTAGCTACTAAGCTAGACCTAACCTAGGATAGGGCTTATTAGTTCTTAAGAGAAAAGAGATAAAGAACCTATAAGAAAGTATAATATAGGAGAAAGAAAAGAGATTAAAATCCTAAGGTAAGAAGAACTTCTCTTATAATCCCTAAGGGGGACTATAAGTTATTACTATAAATATAAAGATAATATATAGATATTATAGATAGATAAAAACCCTAAATATAGAGTAGCGCTAAAACTAAGGTAAACCTAAATAGACTTTACCCTTTCTCTTTAGTAATTTTAAAAACTAGGTACTTTAACTTTATAACTAGACTAGGCTAGAAAAGAGGTAAAATTAGCTAAAAAGTAGGGTAATAAGGGTATTAGTAATAAAGTAAGAAAAAGTAAGAAAAATATAAATTATTACGCTATACCTAAATTTACTTTATAGAGAATAGATTTAGTTAGACTAGAATAGGACTAGAGGAGGGCTAGGACTTAGGCTAAGGGGGCAGGATAGAGGTGCTTCTATCTAAAATACTTAAATAAAGGGATAAGGCTAGCGTAAGCTAGTAATAAACACCTATAATAGGCCACACTAATAGCAGCGCTAACCTAACTTAGGCTAGCGCTAGACTGTATAAAGACATAAGGGGTTTTTTATCCTTCTAAAAGGTTTTCCCTTTAACTAACTAGTAGGAGTACTAGAACTAGCTAGATAGGGCTAGCTAGCGTACATAAATAAATAAATAAATAAGCTATTGAAAGTCTAGCTTATAAGTAAATTACCTTTATTAAGAGGTAGTATACTATACTTATAAAAACCTTTATTTACTAATATAAATATTTTAATAATATATTAACTATAGCTTATATTAATCTTACTAAGGCTAAGCTAATAGAGTTATTCCCTATAGGTATAGCCTATACCTAGGTATATTTAAAGTATAGTAGCTTATATTAGTATAAAGCACTCTTACTTATTTAGGCTATAACCCCTTATTACTAAATTTTTCTATAGTATAAGTACTATAAATAATAGCCTTATATAGTTAATCTCTACCTAGGAGGTAAGTAATACTAATATAAGCGCTCTAACTAAGACTATTATAAAGCTAGCTTATTCCCTTACTAAGAATTACTATAAGTGTAAATACTATTATTATAGCTTCTCCTTATCTTAAATATTTTTACTATAGTAAATAAATGATATTATAATATATATATACTAGAGAAAGATTAGGTACCTTAATATTTTATAGCTAAATTAAATTACACTCTTTTAGGACTATTACTTATTTATATATTACCTTATTATAACTTAAACTAGTCTAGTGCTTCTATATTCTATATATTTTCTAATAATTTCTAAGTTAGCTAAATATATTCTTCTTATTATAGTTATTAGCTCTTTTACCCCTTATAATAGTAATAATTCCTAATAAATTAGGCTATATCCTATAACATACTATTCTAATAAAAGTCTCTATAAAGTATTTTAAATATTATATTCTATCCTAGGTAACCTAGTAAGGGTAAGTTATAAACCTATTAGATTAGTATTATAGTTAATAGTTCTTACTTAAGGACCTATATTTAGCCCTAAAATTAAAGAATACCTTTTATACTAATCTAATAGTCTACTATTTACTCCCTTATATTAGTGCTATTAGGAAACTTCTAATCTCCCTTTATAACTATATTAAGCTATAGGTAGTAAGCCTTATTATAAGTTAAGGCCTAGTCCTATAGGGATTAGAGATATTTATTAGTAAATAAAGATATCCTTACTAGAAGGTATCCTAATACTATAATAAGGTTAATATTTATATATAGCTACGCCTTTCTATAAATATACTATATAGGTATTATTACTAAATATATAATTAATACCTTAGGCTTTTCTATCTATAATTTATCCTAATAATACCTTAATAATATATCTAGTTATTTTACTTATATACCTAGCCTATAGTATAGATAAAAGTTAAAAAGCATAAGAGTCTTTACCTATTAGGCTTACTATTCTAATATCTCCTTAGAGCTATAAAGTATTTAAGATTCTTATAGTTAGTTAATATTATAAATAGCTTACTAATACTTTATAACTTAGCTAACTATACCTTAAGGTAAGAGATAATTATAAGTAGTTCCTTATTATATATAGTATAGTTTTACTAAGCTAACTATAATTAGGCTAAATAGTAAGCTACTAGGTATAAGATCCTATTATTATTAAACTAGGAGAGATAACCTCCTAAAGCTATACCTAAGTAGTCTGCCTTTACTAAGGTATCCCTATTAGGGTCCTATTATACTAGGATTAGGTATAATATAAAGGCTACCTTTAATGCTTTAAAAGCCTTATTATACTTATTTATTTACTAGAATAAAGCCCCTTCTTTATTAAGTTAATAAGGGAGCCTACTAGGTCTAAGAAATCTAGTATAAAATTATAATAAAAGTTAGTAAATCCTAGGAACCTATAGACTCCCTAGACCCTTATTAGGGCCTTCTAGTCCTAAATTACTATAATCTTCTCCTTATCTAAATAGATAGCTTTCCTTACCTAAGTAATAAACCTAAGGTACTTAACCTTCTTTATAGTAAATATATACTTTCTAATATCTAGGTTAAGACTAGCTTCTTATAGCCTAAATAAAACCCTTAAACCTTCTATATATAGTCCCTCTATAAGCTACTTAAGTAAACTAGTATATTATTAAGATATATAGTAATATAATCCCTAAGAATACTACTTAAGGCACTATTAATATACCTTTAGAAGGTTACTAGTGTGCTTACTAGCCTAAAGGGGTATACTAATTATTTAAATAACCTAAACCTTATCTAGAATACTATCTAGTGTTCCTTACCCTTAGTAATCTATATTTAATAAAAAGCTAATTAAATATCTAGCTTAGTAAACTACCTTACCTCTAATAATAACTATAATATTTCCTTTACTAGGGTAAGGGTAATAGTCCTATTCTATAATCTTATTAAGGGTATAATAGTTTATATAGAATTACTATTTACCCTAGGTTTCTTTACTAGTAGTACTAGCACTATAGCTAAAGATAAACTTACCTAAATCTAACCCTTATTTATTAAGTTAGTAACTTACTTCTAGATTTTAAGTAAATACTTATAAGGTATATTATATAACACTACCTATTGTAAATCTAGCTTATTCCTATTTATATCCTACTTTAGGTAAATATAGTAATCTAACTTTCCCTAGTATAGTAGTAGGATATTTACTTTACTTTTAAGAAATAAGTCCTTAAAGTCCTATAATACCTTTAGTAAGAAAGCTAGAAGTTCCTATTCTATAGCCTTTAGTGTAGTATTAATTTATAGGATAAATATAATTTCCTATAGGCTTATTATATAAAGCTAAATATACTCCTTTTACCTCTTTACCTAATATACTATTCCTATAAAGGTAAAGCCTAAGATAGATATTATAAGTTAGTTTACCCTCCTATTTACTATAGCCTTTATCTATAGGCTATTTACTAAACCTATATATATTTACTAGTATACTATATCTAAGTTAATCCTATTTTACTCTATCTATAGTATACCTAAGATAAGCTATCTTATTAAGCCTAGGATTATATATACTATAATAGGCATTTCCTATCTATCTAAATCTACCTAAAATTAAATAATATATATTATATATAAATATTTCTTATAGCTCTCTTTTCCCCTTATTTTATACTAACTATAATATAAACTAATCTCTTAGTTAGAAAAGAGAGGTATTCTAATTAAAGTTTCTAGGCTAGGTATTTACTTATAGTAGTGTAGTAGTTATAACCTATATTAACTTAAGTATCTATAAAGGTAGTCTTATTAATAAGAGTAAGAACTAAAAAGGAAAGAAATCTATATTATCCTAAATCTCTTTAAAGTCCCCTTAGTAATAACTATATACTATAAAGCCTCCCTATACCTTCTTTCCTTATCTTTATTTAAATAACTTAATAAAGGGATTATTCTTTTCCTAACTAATTTATAGACTCCCTATTAGAGTTACTAAATAGTATATTCTCTATATTATATATATTAATAGAAAATCTCTTTTATAGGAGAATAGTAAGGTATAAGAAGTACCCTAAAATAAAGTACTTAGAGAAGCTATACTATATATATTTCCTTCCTTATAGTATATATCTAGTATACTCTAGGTAACCTAATTAGTATACTTTATATCCCTTTTACCTAACTTCTAGCTTACTATAGACTTTCTAGAATCTTACTAGTTCCCTAATATATATATAAAATAGATATTTATTATAGGTATATCCTTATTCTATATCTTAGTTTTATTTAGGTAAGGTACCTAATTACCTTACCTCTATTCTTATTATTTCTTCTCTAATTAGTAGGACTTAATATCTAAGATAATACTATTAAAGTAAGCTATAGCTACTAAGTAATTAGTCTAAAGTATATTCTATCTAATACTATAATCCTATATTTATTTATTAAGTATAGTATATAACTTAGAAAGCTTTACCTTACTTACTTACTTAAGTCCCTTAGTAAGCGCTAATTTTTACTTAAACTAAATATAGAAATTACTAAATTACTTATTTTATTACTATATTAACTAATTAAGCTCTATAATAGTAAGTTCCTATTAATAAGGGTTATTAAATATCTCCCTAGGTATCTAAGGAGATAAGTAAGGTTATAGTAAAGAAAGTAGCCTTTCTTAAAGAAGGGTATAACCTATACCTAGACCTTAGGTAATAGGTTCTAGTAAATAAAGCACTATTAGTCCTAATTATCTCTAATAAATACCTTATCTATCTATAGTTTATAGGCTATTAAGCCTTTCTAGGCTATAAATAGGACTTATTTACTATTAAATAGGGACTTATAAGTAAGGGCTTTTACTTAGATTAGGCTAGTATAAGGGTTTTATTATACTTTTAAGTTAAATACTTAAGTTATCTTACTTACTTACTAATTAAGTACTATAATATTACGATCTTATTAGTGTCTATCCTATCTAGTAGTAATAGTACCTCTATTAGGTATTATATTCCTATAGTAAAGAATAATATATATAATAAACTAGCCTTATAGCTACTATATATAAGTGTTTAGAGTAAGACATTATTCTTATAGAAGAAGAAGTAAACTAAACTAGTAGTTATATAAGGCCTAGATTTATAGTAAGTTATGCTAGCCTATATAAGGCCCGCGTATAGCCCTAACCTAGCTACGCACAACCCGCATACTTTCTAGAGCTAGTCCTAACCTAGACTTAACCTGACTTAACCTGAGCTCATAGCTTGAGTCCATAACATTTTCCTATATTTATAAAATATAATAAGTCCTTTTCCTAATTACTCCTTACTTTATTACTATAAATTATCTATAGATAAGGTAAAGTGTAGTCTTTTTCTTTATAGTCTTAGCTTCTCTTATTACCTTAACCTATTTTTATTACTACCTTTACTTTCTTACCTTAGCCTTATAAATAACTCTATAATATTAGGAATTCTTAGCTAATTATTTACTTTCTTATAGTATTATTAAGGCTATTTAAAATATAGTAATTCTTAGGTATATAGGAATTACTTTAGGTAGCTTAGCTTTTACTTTAGTTTAATTTCTTATAAAGGCTTAAAATAATTAGTTATTCCTTTACCTTAGGTTTAGTAATAACCTAGTTACTTCTAAGTACCTTATATTCTTATTTATTATTCTAGTTTTTAGCTAATTAATAAACTTATCCTAAGTATATATACTATATTCTATAAAACTATCTAAGGCTATATAATATATCTATTATTACTTTATATTATTAGCTAGGTAGCTACTAGTATAAGCTACCTTAGTTATATTATTATAAAAAGTATACTTATCTAATAAAAATAATATATTTAAATCTACTAAAAAGTTCTAAAATTCTTAAAAGTATTTTCTTTATAAGTAAGTATTTTTAAGTAAGTCTTTATAATACTATACTAAAGTATACTTACTACTTACTTACTATTTACTAGAGAAGCTAAAGAAAAGGTAATAGGTTTACCTATTAGAGAGGGAATTATAGGTTTACTATAAGATCTAACTAATAATAAATTTATCTTAATCTCCTTTATTTATACTTTTATTTATAGAATTTTTTATCTTTTTCTATATATTATAGCTTAGCTTATATTACTTTATAGTATCTATCTAATACTTAGTCTTTATAGTTATTAGGACCTATATCTCTATTCTAATTATAACTTAGTAGTATTTCTAGTACTTTCTAATTAGTACCTCCCTAAGTCTTTAATTATTAACTACCTTCTTATTAATTATTTATTACTTTATTACTAGGAGAAATAGGTATATTTTATATAGATATTTAGTGTAGTATTAATATTTTAAATATAGCTAATAGTTTATCTCCTAAAAGGGTTTAAGAGTTTAATTTATTATAACTTTAGTTAGAATTAATAATAAATAGAGTAAAGGCTAAGATTTATAGTTACTACTAGATATATACTACCTAGGGGCTAGTATATAAAGGTTTTAAACTTTAATCTCCTATATTTTATATAGGTAGTCTTTACTAAATACCTTACCTAGTGGGTATATAGCTATCTAGTAGCTAGCTAGTCCCTTTATTATCTTAGGGGTCTAAGGTTCTTCTAAAACCCACTATATAATCGCCCTGTCTCCGACCTCCGCACTCCTAACAATAATCTATTGTGATCTAGTTATCTATAGGTCGCTACGCCCTTTATTGCGCTAGTTTAGTGTTTAACTATCTAAGACACTAGGACCCTTACCCTAGTTATTTTCCAGGACCTTAGTAAATATATAGTATATTTTATATAGCTAGATTATAGGCTATATTATATAGGTACTTAGCTATTTAAGCGAGCGTCCGCACCTCTTACAGGGTTAGACAACTTAATCCATGCTTATTGATCCAACCCTAGCTACGCGGTCTAACACTTCGCTGCACACAGGTCACTGGGGAGTGGGGTAACTCTGCTGAGGGTTTGTTGGAGGATCCACCAGGCTTTTTTCTTGTCACCTCCATCTGCGGCCCTCGACTTCCATCATCATCAACCAACCTCATCGACCCTCTGCCGAAGAGAAAAAACCCTGATACCCCGAAACCGACACGCATCTCGCAACCTCACACAAGTCCCGCCCGCCATGGTCCGTCAAGCAAACCTTTAATCCAAAATCGCTGCTAACCTTCCCTGCGCAGTCGGCCCAGAACTCCGCGGGCATCCAGACCCTCCTCGACGTACGCACTGGATCTGCACTCTGCCCCCAAGACCCCGTCAACAACGCGAGAAGCTAACCTTTCTCCCCAAGGCCGAGCGAGAAGCGTCCAAGATTGTACAAAGGGTACGTCCCCCCAGGTTCTTTCCGCACCTCCAAAGCTAACGCGCGTGTCTACCAGCCTGAGAATGTGAGCAAGCATGATTACGCATCGTCCCCAGAAACAACAACACAAGGAACACAAAAATACTAAGCAGACCAGTCCGCACCAAACGAGTCCGCGAAGCTCGCGACGAAGCCAAGCAGGAAATCGCAGATTACAAGGCTAAGAAGGAAGATGAGTTTAAGAAGTTTGAAGCCGAGGTTCGTACTCTAACCTACTTGCGTCTTGCGTTCATAAAAGGACCAATGTGTCCGGCGAGGTTCAGAGTGCCCGCTAACTCGGGTTTTGTTCGGGCACGATAGCACAGCGCAGGAAACGAACAGGCCGAGGCCGAGGCGGCCAAGGAGGCGGACAAGCACATTAAGACGATCAAGGAGGCTGGGTCGAAGGGAAAGGCTAGTGTGGTCAAGAACTTGCTGAGTGCCGTGTTTGATGTCAAGCCCGTTGCTCCTGCGAAGCAGTAGGTTCCGAGAGGTGGGGAGGGGGTTCTTGATTAGCATGTTTTCGCTTTTTGGGGCTTTTGTTTTTTATTCTTCAACCCCTTTCTGTAAAGTTGTATTGTAGATGTGGCTGTTGTGGGACATGGTAGCGCATAGATATGTGCACGACGGGGAGTCACGCCTTGCGGCGGCTGGGGAAAGAGGGCTCGTGGACTTTGTCATGTATCCGCGTTGCTTCGTCTAGCTAGCTGTGGACGCTGGTTTCAATATCACGAGGTTTTTAATTAAAGAAGGATATTTTAGGTCAATGAGGCCAGCGTAAAGGCTCGCTATTGTGACAAGCAAAATCTATTGCAGAAATTGTATCAGTGTTCCCAACATGGTGCTTAGATCCTTGCTGTCTTCCTCTGAGGTATCCAGTCCCTCTGCTGCTCGGACAGTGTCCCCGCAAGAACAGTCAGGTCTTCATCTCGCTCGGCAAGCAATTGCTTGATCTTCTTACTGGCTCCGGCATCTTCGGCAGCTAACCATGCTAGCGCGACGTCAATCTGCTGCAGTGTGAACAGTCCGGCGTCCAGTCTCCGTGAGAGCAACTCAATCTCAGCATCGTCGGCGTCATCACCACCGCCCTCCTGGGCGAATACCTGCTCTGCTCGCTGTACACGCGTTGCATACTCCTGTGCAGCGTGACCAGCTTGGAAGTCTTTTCGTAGTCCTTTTCGACAAACTTGGCCAGAGCACGAATTCGTTCCGCAGAGGATGCTGGTAGCAGACGGAGCATGGACGCAAAATTGCCAACAAGTGGCCGAGCAGTCGATGGTCTTGCGTCTTGGTAAACAGCGTGAACGTGCCCTTGAGGCCGCCGGCTTCGACAATCTTTATGCATACGTCTGTGCCCGCCAAACCGCCGGCAGCGTGGTCCAGTAGGCGGAGGGCAGGGGCTTTGCTCATTCTGCCTTCTTTCAACATGATGAGGCAGAGTTCCACACCTTCTGCGTCGATGAATCTGTTCTTTCCCACAGGCTGATCGGTTATACATGTGAGGGCTTCGAAAATGTTCTCCATGTATTCTTCCTCCTCGCCGCCCTTGTCGGGATCGCGCCTGCGATATGTAGCTACTAGCTGGAGGAGGGTGTCGACGGCATCAAGATTGGCGAGGTGCTCGCAGTTTGCGGGCGACGCTTGTGACAATATGGCCAAGATTTCAGCAGCGTACTGCTTATTTTGGGATACGACGGATTCTTTGCGCTGGATTCGTTGGAGGAGCCATGTGAGAAGGGCGTCTTCCTGGCCAATGCGCGTGGCTGTGGCGGAGCGAGAGCACAGATTCTCTATGATGCCGAGGGCGTAGTATACGCCATTTCTATCGGCCTCGTCGTCCTCGTTTAGACGTGAAAAGTTGGAGACAAGCAGCCCAACCAGATCGGCCTCCATCAAGGCGTCTACGAGGCCATTCCACTGGTCATCTTCGGCAGACACATCTTCGTCGGTCAACTCGCCTATAACCTCCATGGCATCGATGGCGATATCCGTATTTTCATGGGCCAGCAGCCCTACTAAGCTGTTGACGGATCCCAGCTTGACGAATTCGACATATAGCTCCGGGTGCTCCGAGAGAATGGACAATCCTTTGATGTCGGCGTCCAAATCGGCCTCGCTGCCGATAAACTTTTGTGCGTCATCTTCGTACTTTGCTCGTAGCTCGGCGTTTCTGGTAATGTGTTTCTCGAAATTGAGCATAGTTTTCCTTAGCCACGCGGCGTCAATCTTGTCCGAAATTGTGTCCGCTCCGCCGGCCTCATCGACAAAGTCGAGGATTCGTGACTCTTGCTTGCTGATGCCGCCACCGAAAAAGCGACCTTCCTCATCATCGCCATCTTTTTCCTCGTCTCCCGGTGGCATTGCAGGACCAAAATCTTCGTCGTCTCCTGGGCCGGCTGCTAGGCCAGCTTCGCGGTCGTCCTCGTGCTCATCTTCAACGTGGGTACGGCGGTCGGAGCCATTGGCGCTTACTTTGCTGGCCTTGTATATTTCATCTGTTAGGCGCAGAGCGGGT
Source organism: Epichloe brachyelytri (assembly GCA_023650705.1). NCBI lineage: Eukaryota > Fungi > Ascomycota > Sordariomycetes > Hypocreales > Clavicipitaceae > Epichloe > Epichloe brachyelytri. The sequence continues at coordinate 2,040,167 of CP097977.1, read as the reverse complement.
TAGTTGTACGATCGACGCTTTTGGGAATTGCTGGAGAGCACGAGACGAACTTGGGTCTCTAACAGATTCGAGCTTTCGTTTGCTGGGAACACCAGAGTACTGCAGAAACAGTTGGGGTTAGAACCAGGCAACTCGGAGTAGAGACTTATTCCAATACCGTGAATATATCATCGACGCGGGCCATGATGTCGATCAGATTTTGTTAGCTTTTGAGATGCCAGCGGCAGGTCCACCGAGGGCGTGTCGCCAAGTTTGCCCAGAAAAGCTGGCCCGCGCAAAGTGCTCGTCCGTGCATGCGACAGAGTCTGATGGGCAAGTCCTCTCCCGACTTGCAAGAATGTCGCGAGCAGTAAGGTGAAATGTATGGCAATGGGCAACAGAAGCACAACTGACCGCTTCCGTCTTCTTGCGTAGGCAGGTATGACGCTGATGATAGTCTGTAGAGCCTCCATGGTCGGTCAGGCGTTGGAGTTTTGGATGGCAGGTCCATCCTAGGGAAAATGTGGGGCCGGAGCCAGGAAGTGCTGCGGGTGGTTGCAGCTCAGCTCCAGTCCGGATGAGGACTGGTGATTGCTCCGTGCCTCGCTACGAATGCACGAATGGGAGTACACATCTTTCACGCGTCGAGTCTTGGCACAAGATTAGCCGCTCGCCATGCGCCTCACTGAGCTAGCAAATTGCCAAAGACCTGTCATAGAGCAAGGTCGAGCAATTGGGATGCTGTGAAGTCTGGTCAACGGCTCCTTGGAGTTGAAGATGAAATGACGCCAGGCGCAGGATGCAGCCAATGCATGCCGTGAATAGACCTGGGCATCATGCCGGTGTGATACCGGTGCGAGAAGGATGTGTAGGATGAAACTCGACGCCTAGGCCGGGCTGGCTGGAAGAAATTCAACCGGGTGCAGCTCGAGTCGAGTCAAGAAGGCCAAACACTTGTACGGATTTATGCCATGGTATCATCATCGTCTTTGAGGAGTAACGGAGTACGGAGTAATCCGTAGTCGTCCCATGTCATGTCCGCTGATTTAATGCGCGCCAGAGATCAGAGATGCCCATTTTTCTCATCGTCTTGCACGAATCGAAGCGTGGCACCCTGACACTTTTCCTCATGGCGCCCGGAAGATCAACAAGATGAGACGTGGCCGAGAGGAAGGCCCAAAAAGGGGACAGACAGCCAAAGGAGCGCCGGCTTGACCAATTGACTCGACCCCACCCAGGCCAGGCCAGGCCACCTCAATGCTGGTTCAATGCTCGGCCGCCGCGAGCCTCCACAACTCAAGAACTCCTTTGTCTTGTCAACGCCCATGTCTTCCGAGACTCATGCGGTGACAGGAGAACACAGGAACACACGACACACGACACACGACACACAGCACATAGCACACAGCACACAGACAGCATTAGCGGACCGACTTCGTCCTGCCCATCTCGACGAGGACGGCATGACGTGCACACCACCTGCGCTTACCTGAGCCTTGTCCACCCGCCCGCCCTGCCCTGCCCCGACTTCGACTTCGACTTCGACTTCGACTTCGACTGCGATACACGAACCAGACTGCTGTTCCTGTCGGCGGCTATCCTTTCCTGACCCTATCCTGCATGAACCGAGCACAAGTCCGCGTCGGAACTACCTCAACGTGTCCCCGACTCTTCCAACGGCCGCGAAACGAGCGACATGCTTTGGTTCTAATGCTGCCTGGTGCAACAATCATTTCACTTTATAAATCGAACCTGGCCCTGCGTTGGGCATAGGGCATATTGGAGTTCCGGTAATAGTCTGAGACATCATTCAGGCTGGCGCCACGGAGCTCTTCTTCTCGTAATCGGGACTGATTGGCGCGTGTTGATGGTTCAGGTCGCCCGAGAGCAGATGATTATGCACGCAAAGCATTCCTCTCTTGACACCTTCGAGTCTGATCACGTTTCCGCCGTTGCCGGCACAGCTCCTTCCCATCAATCCAATTCTTTGCTCGCGCTGGATCCCTCCGTCTACCGTCCAGCGTCCGGCTCATCGTCGCCTCGTACTCGAAAGCCGTCTTTGTCGGCCGCTACCCGGCGCGCCTGCCACGTACGTCGTCGTTGCTGCCGCCGCCACGGGCTGTAGCGGCAGCAGCAACGACATCGGCGACTCTTACCCCGGCGTACTCTCCCAGCGAGACCCCATCTTTCAACGCTGGCTTTCTTCACCGGTCACATAACCTCCCCGACACGCCGCCCAACGAATCCGATCACGAGACTGACCCTATATCCGAACCTGGCACCCTCAGCATCGAGATCCCGCCGCTATCCCTGCCTCCCATTGTTCCTCTAGACTCCCTGAGCGATAGTATCGGACACCGTCCCTCGAGCCTGGAAAAACTGCCTGGTGGTGAAGCAAGCGGTTACGAAACTTCAGGAACTTCCCCGCCAGGACTAATTCAGCATCTTCTTCGGGGCTGTTACCCAAAATGCCTTCTGGGAAAGTGAGAGAGCCATATGCCCTGTCTCACAGCCACTCACGGAGTCGGAGTCGGAGTGGGAAGGGTAGCGTGGACTTGACCAGCAAGGGTCGCGGGACGAAGCCCTTCGCAGAAAGCGATGCTGTCTCGAGCTTTACAACAGGCCAATACGGCTGTCCAGTTGGACAACGCCCAGAACTTCGAGGGTGCTCGACAGTCATATGCCGAGGCCTGCGATCTGCTGCAACATGTTCTTCTCAAGACAACGGCTGACGAAGACAAGAAAACTGGAAGCTATTGTAAGTAAAGCTATCCTGAACCCAACGACATCTGTCTGCCCACATTCTTTGCTCACAAATCACGTCACCATCTCGTAGCGGCGAACATACGATGCACGTATTGAGGAACTGGATCAAATGGCACCATGGCGGGCAACAGATAACAAGGAACTCCCGCCCCACCGGGAGGTGTCGACGAGCAAGATGACGAATTCCCCAGGCCGAAGTGTTGGAGGTGGAAACGGTGGTTCCTGCCTTGAATCCAGCCAAGGAGCAACCGAACTTGCAGCAGCAGCAGCAGCAGCAGCAGCGCATATGCCAAGACACAAGATATCTCAGTGATGGCTCCTGGAAATCTCACGATCAATGCGGCTCGCAACCGAACAACCCTCCTTGCATTCTGCCTTTTCCGATCACCTCAAAACTCCGATCCACAGAGGAGTACATGAATGACAGTGACCGCGCCACCCCGCAGCCCCTAACGAACCGACGGCCGTCATCGCCAAAAACCGCAGCATGAGCGACACGATTCAGATGACCGGGGTACGGGAACGGATTCGTTCCACTCAGGGTCATGGAGTGGCTCGCGTGATGGTACAGGACACTTCAGAGATGGCAGTCAGAATTCATGGCTCGATCCCATCGATGAGTCAGGAGGTTCTTCTAGCACATCTGTGAACTCCCGAGACTCATCTGGCCTTCGCACTGAGCACTTTCGAAGACCTAGTGTCAACACTGAAGCAGAGTTCGACACCGCGTTGGATGCGGCCATCGAGGCCGCATATGACGAGGGATACGAGCCCATGGATCCTCAAGACTATGACACGATAGACCGCACTGAAGAAATTGTGACAAAGGCTCTCCGGAAAGTAGAGGAAGCACGTGAACGTGTCAGGCAGACGGAACGCGAGGCGTACCCTGACGACTCTCGGTGCCAAGCGGCGCAACAACGAAATGAACCGAAATCTGGTGGCTTCTATGACGACAATCTATCCTCAGACGAGGAGGAACGCATCTTGGAGGAAATGACACGCGATGACAACATGGAGAGTTTCTTAGCAAAGGAGGACGAGAAGGCGAGCACCTCGCAGCGTCCGGCATCTCGCGACAAGGAAGCACAGCCCGGGTTCAAGATGGGTGAGCAGGGAAATGCCCCTGGCACTACCAGACCACTGGCTGCGACTGTCGACAGGTCTGCCCTGCAGAAACAGCAACACCCAATCCCCAAGGGCTTACAGCCATCCGCACCACCTCCCAAGCAATCTTTGCCCGAGCTTCCCTGACTCGAGCTGCGTCGCCTGACCAGGGCGTAAGGAGCCGCCGTCTATCTGGCCAGAACCCGAAGCAGCTCAAGATTCAGACGACTCAACTCCGACAGCCACCGGCCACCGGCCATGGAGAGCTGACGCAACCGAGGATAATGACAGAGACTGATTCAACTGCCGAGGCAATGCCGGGAGAAAGGCCACAAACGAGTCGGCTCACGAGGAAGCTCACGCCACCGACAATGGGAGCCCTGGGACCTGCTCAGCCGACAGCAATCATGGGATCCCCGCCAAATCGGCGGGGACAGATTGATGCGGATGACGGTTTTACAGGCCGGTCCGGCTCTCCCACAATAAGCAAGCTTCGAAAGAATTTCTCGTCTTCTAGCTTGCGAAGTCTCAAGAGCCGGAACCTGTCCTTGTCTAACCTTGAGGATGCCTCCGACATGTCGCCTGGAACACCACCGAGCCTTCATTCTGGAAGCGCCAGAACACCCGCCATACCTGCGCTGCCGACCCCGCTGATAGCCACTCTCCGTGAACAAATGGAATCAGCGTCGCCGGGAAGCCTCTACCTGTTTGGAGACAATATCCACTTGCCATCCACCCCAGGCTCACCGAACCCAATGGCACTGGACCCTCCCGTCGCCCTCGAGCCTTGTCCCAATGATGTCATGCTGCGGCCATTCTGGCTGATGCGGTGTCTGTACCAGACACTGGCGCACCCGCGCGGCGGATACCTTAGTACAAAGCTGTTCGTGCCTCGCGACGTGTGGAAAGTCAAGGGGTCAAGCTCAAGAACGTCGAGGACAAGATTTCAAACTGCGATTTGCTCACCGCAGCCCTGCTAAATCTGGCATCAGTCGACACGTGCGATGCTGACGCAATGTTGGATGAGATGCAGGCACTTGAGAGCATCTTGGAGCAGGTTCAAAACGCTCTCTCCCGCAAACTGGGCAACGAGGTCGGAGTACAAGGCTCGGGGTGCTCTTCAAAGAAGCCTCAAACGTGGTGGAGGGTGGTGATGGTGCGCCGGCTGTTCCACGAACTGCCAGTGTGTCTGCCAAGCCATCATCGTTCTCTTGGAGGCGACTACGGTCCAAGAACTCGAATATGGGCCTGGGAGCAGCCCACAGCAGCCGTTCGGCTGCCCCTGAAGGCAACAAAGAAGCAGCCACCATGCCAACACTGCCGATGACACCACAGCCGACGAGCCGTCCGCCCAGGCGTGACATTACTCAAGCGCAGTTTATTGGACCCCACGCTAATTACATGAGTTCACTTGCTCGCTTGTTTGACGCAGCCCAAGCAATAGGTAAGACACAAACACGCTTTCATCCGGTCGTCGGATTGTCTGTGATCAAAACAACATGCTGACAAAGTCGCTAGATCAGATAGCTCGACAGGTCGATGATCCTGGGCTAAGACATGCGGACAAAACTCAAGTCGGGCTTGAGCTTTGCACCCGTCACGCTGCAGAATTTTTCGGATTCTATATTTGCCGATTCGTGCTGACCGACTTGGGTATGCTTATAGACAAATTCATCAAAAGGGGAGCGAGTGGGTTCTGGCTTGAGATCGCCCTCGGAACTCCTTTGCGCTGGATCAAAGTCCTCTTTCTTCTTCTTTTCCTCCTCTTTTCTCCCGAGCTTACATGGCTCGATGCATGTGGATGGCTACTCATGAGTACTGGGGACGGAAGGCTTAGCATTGGTATTGATATTTTAACCATTATTCGTGGCATCGTAAGGGAATGGCGACCTAACTGGCCGGGTTTGAACTGGCGAATCTCTTCTACAAGTAGCATTTTGGAGCGATGGCGATACTGGCTTGGTTGTTGGCCTTTATCAGCATTATATCTGTGTGATGAATAAGGTATATTCGAGGGACGTCTTTGAATCAACATGTCCTCCTTACCAATACTTTGACACAGTTTTGCCCCTTTACAGAGTAACGGAGACGGACCGACTACAATGTTTTGTGTTCTGGTCCGGGCAGACTCTTGCCTGCCATGTTAGGTAAGGTTTGGGTGGTTAGGTAATCAAGCCAGACTGGATGGACCCTGAAACTTCCATCGCCATCGGACATGCCACAAACCACATTGGCAACACCTATCCCAATGCACGCCTCCTCGCAGACTCCTAGATGACCTGGGCCTGAGAGCGGCAAGAGTCTGGGCTCGACAATGGCAGCTGCCAGACAAGTCCATGTTCTCTGAGCAGCAGCTCGTATTCCGCCGCCGCACGTACGCATCGTCCGCCAAGCCATCGCCCACGGAGCTCGAAGCTCGCATCGCAGCGATCCTGATTGAGCGATACAGAAATTTCTGCATCGTGGCGCATATCGACCATGGGAAAAGCACATTGAGTGATCGGTTGCTGGAGCACACGGGGACAATCTCAGCAAGCGATGAGAACAAGCAGATTTTGGTGCGCCAATAGCAATACCCCGGCAATGCACAAGCACAATCCCACGCGATGCAATGGGTCACAAGTCTGATTGAACTCGAGGGAGATTGACGCAACCGTAGAAAAGCTGACAAGATGGAACTGTAGGATAAATTAGACGTCGAGCGCGAGCGAGGAATCACAGTCAAGGCGCAAACTTGCACCATGCTCTACAAACATCGAGGCCAGGACCATCTGCTCCATCTTGTCGACACGCCCGGCCACGTCGACTTCCGCGCCGAAGTCACGAGATCCTACGCCAGTTGCGGAGGTGCGCTTCTGCTCATCGATGCCAGTCAAGGCATCCAAGCACAAACGGTGTCAAATTTCCACCTCGCCTTTGCGCAAGACCTGGCGCTTGTCCCCGTCATCAACAAAATCGACATGCCATCCGCAGACGTTCCTCGAGTATTGGAACAGATGGAAACGACTTTCGAACTGGATGCAAAGGATGCCGTACTTGTGAGTGCAAAACGGGCAAGGGCGTTCCGGACGTATTACCGGCGGTTGTGGAGAAGATTCCACATCCAGTGGGGATGAGAAGAAGCCGTTGAAGTTTCTACTTGTTGATTCGTGGTACGACAACTTCAGGGTGTGGTTCTCCTCATCAGACTATTCGACGGAACAATCCGAGCGGGGATAACGTCATTTCCTCGGCACCGGGATGAAGTATACGGTTGGACAAGTTGGCATACAGTATCCGGACGCAACACCGCAAAGGTCCTTCGCGCCGGACAAGTCGGTTATGTGTACTTCAACCCCGGCATGAAGAAAATCCAGGACGCCAAGCTGGGAGACACATTCACAACGGTCGGCAACGAAGATATCATGGAGCCCTGCCCTGGTTTTGAAGAGCCCAAGCCGATGGTGTTTGTGGCGGCTTTCCTCAGACCAGAGTGATTACACGAGATTGGCGGACAGCATGACTCAATTGGTATTAAACGATCGAAGCGTCACGCTACGAAAAGACTTCTCGGAAGCCTTGGGCTCCGGTTGGCGTTTAGGATTCCTCGGCAGTTTGCACTGCTCCGTGTTTCAGGATCGCCTGAAGCAAGAGCATGGTCGGAGCATCATCATCACGGAACCGACCGTACCCACAAAGGTCATATGGCCCGATGGATCTTCTGAAGTCATTCAGAACCCAGCCTTGTTTCCCGACGCGACTGATCATAGAATCCGTTTGTCACAGACACTTGAGCCGTACGTCAAGGCGACCGTGACCCTTCCGCAAGAGTACCTGGGCCGCGTGATTGAGCTCTGTGAAGCAAATCGAGGCGAGCAGAAGAGCCTGGAATTTTTCCACGGCTCCCAAGTCATCCTCGTGTACGACATCCCATCCGCACAATTGGTGGAGGATTTCTTCGGCAAACTCAAAGGAGCTACGTATGTTTTCTTCCTTGCCTTGGTTTTTTTTTTTTCAAGCACCCTCATTCACGTGCAGTGCAGCCTGAATCCATCGCTGACCAGTAGGGGATCATGCATGTAATAAATACTACAGCAAGGGGTATGCCACCCTAGACTATGAAGATGCGGGCTGGCGCGAAAGCAAACTCGCCAAGATCCAGCTCCTTGTCAACAAGCAGCCCGTTGACGCCATCTGTCGAGTGGTCCACGGCTCTCAAGCCGATCGCATCGGGCGACGATGGGTGACCAAGTTCAAGCAGCATGTCGACCGCCAGATGTTTGGTACGTCCCACTCGAGCGGTATCGTAGGAAGAAGACGAAAGAAGAGACAAATACTAATCCACTGTCGTGCAGAGGTGGTCATCCAAGCCGCGGTCGGCAACAAGATTATAGCCCGCGAAACGATCAAACCGTTTCGCAAGGATGTGCTGGCCAAACTGCACGCAAGCGATATCACGCGTCGCAGAAAGCTCCTGGAGAAGCAGAAGGAGGGCCGAAAGAGGTTACGAGCCGTGGAAACGTGGTGATTGACCAAGAAGCATTCCAAAGCTTTCTGTCCAAATAAAAGATTTTCTTCCCACGTTCTAGAGTGTGTCCTGTAATACTACAATACCCAATCAACTTCTTGCATCTTCCTGCACATGCTCCTCGGGTAGATGATGCCCCAGTGGCACTGTTTCCGCAAAAGACAGCCCCAGCCCACCCTCGCTCGTACTCTCGTCCTGCCGTATGACTCTCCTCCCATCCTCGAGACCATCTTGGAATTCAAACACCCTGTAGTCGGCGTTCATGAACCACCGCCCCGTGACGCCCGCTCTCAGGAATCCAGAGTGCGACACCACAAAGACGAGTTTCTCGGGGCGCTGATGCAGGGACTCGAGGCAGAGACGGCCGCGCTCGACGATGGCCCGGCGCGTGTGGTGGTAGCGATGGGCGGACGGGGATGTCTTGTCGGGCCAGATGGGGTCGAGGTCGTCGAAGAGGACGTGGGGAAGAGGGGAGAAGAGTGGTTGGGGACTGGGAGCCCGTGTCGCATGGCTTGGAGGAGGTTTCTGGTCAGGTTAGTGGTTTGCATGGTGAGATGGGGTTTGTGAATCACCACTTCGCGCACCTTGCCAATCGGCGCTCGCCTCAAACTTGACCCCTCTCCACCAACCAATCTAGCGCCAGACTCGCCGTCTGCAACGTCCGAAGCATAGGGCTCACTATGACGGCGACATCTCGAGCAGGGACATGGCCGAATCGACAGAGGAGCGACTCCCGGAGAGGTTGGCATTGTGACTCACCGAGGGGGTGAGCTTGGGGTCGTGGAGCGAGTATTCTTGTGAGACGGCACGTGGTGTCAGCGAGGATGATGGGCAACATGATGAGCGAGAAGAGACTTATTTTCTACGTTGTGAAGAGCTTGGGCGTGGCGGATGAGGACGATTTGGGGAGGCATGGTGGATGTCGAGATGAGATGGGGTTGTTGAGTCTGCATGTTGGATGAGGAGGGGTGTGGAGAAGGCGACTGAGGGGGAGGGTTGGGCCTGAACCGCCTAAACCTGTCTACACTTGCGCTACACTTGCGCTCTTGACGACGATGGTTTTTGCACTTCAATTGCCAAATCTTTTGCCGTCTGTGGCAGTGCTCAGTTACGGGCCCAAGATGTGAATGCAGGACAAGGGAAGACTCACGTCTGCAGTGACGGTTAGGTTGCCCGTTATCACGCCGGGGTCCATTCGGCAGTGGCCGCCTTCACGGCCATTATTGTCGTGAGGTGCGTCGAACCATCCTGTTGCCATATGCCAAGCCAATCTGGGCCATCTTTGGCATGCACCGCTATCACCCCGATACCATCTCTTATGAGTCGAATGCCTGACAACGAAGTGATCGAGGGCACCAGATCTGTTTCCGCCGCCGGGGTCTTGTCGAATTCGATGAATCGCAAGTACTTCATGCCCACCATGATGCTGCGGTCCCTGATACTCTCCACTAGGCACTGCCGTCTGATTGTGTAAAAGTTGAGCCGGAACGGCGTCTCCGAGGTGATGCTCGCCAGCGGGATATCTCGTCGTCTTTCCAACTTGGCTCGCTTGCCGTCCTTTGAGTCCGTGGCCACAATGTCCTCCAACGGTATTGGTATCAGCGTGACAAGTATGGTGAGGGCGTTGGCACGGACGACATCAAAATTGGTCGTATGGGGAAACCGGCATATGCCACCGAGCCGCAGGTTCCGCATGGCCTGCGCTATGCGAGATGGCCTGTCCGGCTCGTCCTTGGCAAATTGGGCTGCGGGGAATTCGCCAACATGCTTATGACTTCGACCCAGAAACGCGAATTGGGGTCCGACTCCTCCGGATTTCTGAGGCATTCCGAAGTGTATAGGCGACGAAGCCTCTCAGTCGAGCCGGGAGCTGATGGTTGCTGATACCTACCAGGGACGGTGGTGTGAGATGCTCCTGCTTCACACCGGCCTGTACTTCCTCCCACCACAAGACGTCGCCGTCTTGGGTGCTGTCGCTAGGGCGATGGTCCAGATCGCTGGGATCCAGACGATGGTCAATAGTGATATCCAATTGCTCCGGTGATTCCTTGAAGGGAATGTCTGGTAAGAAAGGAGCGACATCACGAGCGCAATCCAAAAGCCATCCAGTTCCGCAACGGTAAAGGTGTTCTCACCCCACAACCTTGCTACGACTTTCCAGCAGGCCGAATGGACGACTCTCGCCTCTTGACCGTCAAACGTTTGCGAGCAGAAGCCGGGCTGGACGAGGGGTTGACGGACACGAGGTTCGGATGGTGATGGATGCTTCAATTCTTGGACCACGGCTTTCCATCCCTCGCCGCGACGGTTGAGGGCGGCGAGAGAAATTTTGATCCGCAAAGAGGGCAATCGTGGGACTCGGCAAATGTACGAGTGGATATGGAGAGCGCTTGGTTGACGTTGGCCATGGCGAGGCTGGGCTGTCTGGCAGGAGACGGTTAATTCAAAGCCTTCGTCGGAGTTGCTTGCTCTGTGGGAAGAAGATGTACAGCCAAATCTCGAATCGGCGCGGAATTTCTCATCTTCTCGTCTTCAGATGCCGAACACGAACATGGAACGGGAGGGAGAAAACAAGTCCCCGGCCCAGTCCCTGCCTGCCTCTCTTCATGCCTGAAATTATTCCCAGATCCCAGGTAGACCAACCAGACTGCACTGAGTCAATTAGGCAGGTACCGACGACGCAGGCGCAGTGGGGCCGGCAAGAGCCACTGTCTAACCAGACTACGCTACAGACACCACCAGACACCACCAGACACCACCACCAGACCGTTGAAGCGTTGAAGCCGGGTAATAATAAGATTTTATATGACGACTCGTCGTGCCGACAACACACGTGACATCACGAGACCAGACGCCATCAACCACCATCATCAGTTGAATCGATTCATCCTGATTCATCACCGTTTGCTGGTTTTCCTTTACTCGTGCTGGCACCTCTGGCGCAAGATGTGTGGTCGATATGCCCTCGCCCTCGTATGTCATCATGCCCTCTAAGCAGTTCTGTCAACTTCTGTCTGCTGACATTGCAACCCCCAGCGTGCCTCTCAGATCAGGCAAATGCTCCAAGATGACGGCATGTCTGTGGATTACTCTGTAGATGACCATGGCCCAGATGCACCACGTCAGTCCTACAACTTCGCTCCTGGCTACCACGGAGTCGTCTACAGGGCCGATACGCCGGATTGGGGTGCTGGCCCTCGCTCCCACGCAGACCACGCAGACCGCGACAAAATGATGCAGACGATGCCGCCGCCACCACGGAGCAGCAAGACGAGCCAGAGAGCTCTGCTTCCCATCAAGTGAAATACAGGCTGCAGTCCATGAAATGGGGTCTGGTCCCGTTCTGGACCAAGAGAAGCCCTGACTATCAAACCCTCATGAGAACCATTAATTGCCGCGACGATTCACTGAGCACGCCAGGCGGAATGTGGGCATCCATGAAGAATAAGAAGCGCTGCATCGTTGTCGCACAAGGTTTCTTCGAATGGCTCAAGACGGGACCAAAAGACAAGCTGCCTCACTTTGTCAAGAGAAAAGACGGACGCCTCATGTGCTTTGCCGGACTGTGGGACTGTGTTCAATATCAAGGTCCGTCGCTCACCTTGCCCATGACCGCTCGAGCCGCAACCCTCGCTGACAATGCCCATCCAGGCTCCGATGAAAAGCTGTACACCTACACCATCATTACTACTGATTCCAACAAGCAGCTCAAGTTCCTGCATGATCGCATGCCTGTCGTTCTCAGCCCCGGCTCAGACGAGATCAGGCAATGGGTCGACCCTGGTCGCTACGAATGGTCGCGCGAGCTGCAATCCCTTCTGAAACCCTTTGAAGGGGAGCTCGAAGTGTACCCCGTGAACAAGGATGTCGGCAAAGTCGGCAACAGCTCCCCGTCGTTCATCATCCCGCTGAACAGCAAGGAGAACAAGTCCAACATAGCCAATTTCTTTTCAAATGCCAAAGTGAAGAGCGAGAAGAATGATGCCGAGGTTGCTCGACAGGGCAATTTCATCGTAGTTGAGAAAGAGCCGCAGTCAAAGAACGAGGACAATGAGTTATCGAAGAATGACTCCAATTACGAGACCTTGAATCGAGCACATCAGCTTCACAGGAGAAGCGGAAAGTTCCACCCACAAACTCTCGCAGCCCGCCCTCCAAAAAGGTGGCTTCGGAAAAGGCAAAAATAAGCTCTACCAAGAACGAGTACAAGAGCCCTAAAAATCAACAAAAGCTCCAGGATCGCGGAAAATTACAAGCTTCTTCGGCAATCCAACCTGAAGTGCGCTGCTCGCAACTCGAAATCAAACCACACGTGCGAGATGGAGATTCTGCTCACCTCACCACCCAATGCAAATTTGGGATGCCCTTTGTCTTTCGAAGACGCGGTATTTGCGTCACCTACTCACGTTTACGTTGATACGGAAAGAGGACAATTACACGGGGAGGCGGGTCCTGTTCGGGAAGACACAGATCTGATGACAGGATGGATTTTTGGACACCAGTGAAGAAGCACTTGATGACGACGGCCTCTCCCACGGCCTAATTATAGCCAGGCACTTCAGCTAGCTAGCGATGGATGCTCTGGGAACAGTTCATCCACCTCGCCAGCCTCTTCAGAGGTGACCAACCACGCATGCCTGTTCTGCCAAAAGGTGCAAAGCGTCATGGAGAATGAAGACCAAAGAAGTTGAAGTATATTGTGTATTTACACACACTACTGGTGAATCTTGGGGCAAACCACACCAGCCAGTGCATTGTCCTAACGGCCTTCTCGACACGTCAGCGATGATGACCTAGCCCGCTCTACCTCCAATGACGCCAAGATGAAGGCCGACTCTCCGAGCAAACTATTGGGCACCAGTGGCTGCTTCGTATAGTACTCGTACGTGGCAGTCGAATTCAGACTGCATACGGACACGGTCTTGTCAAACCCAATAGTTTGGCACTCGGTGGAGGTGACAAAATGTCGGACCGTGTACTTGTACGCCTTGATCGCCGTGTCTTTATAGTTGGGCACGTGACCGTAGATGAGGCCGATCCGCAAGGCTTTCAGTATGGAGAATATGAAAAGTGCCGTGCTAGAGCTCTCGAGATAATTGCCGCTCCTGCCGGGAAGTGTCACTAGCTGCCACCATGCGCCCGTCTCTGGATCGGCATGCTCAACCAGCGCGGCAGAGACTTGAAATGTAGTTTTTGAATGAGCCCGCACAATTGGAGCTTTTGCCCTCCTTGAACCGAGCTGCATGATAATCGTTCCCATGTCTGCACCAGCCCGGCGATGAACCAGCCTAGCGAGCGGCCCCAGACATGGGGACTAGCGCCCGTTGTCGTGTCCGCCCAAACAGCCTTCCGAGACCAGTCGTAGCCGTGTACGAGCAACCAAGTATCCGCCCGAGTGCAGTGGTCCCGGAGCAGGTTAATCTGCAGCATCATGTCCTGATAGTTGACCTTGTCCTGGGCCGCCATGTATGGTAAAAGAGAAAAGATGCCGTCCAAGTAGCTCCATTGCGGGTACACATAGTACCACAGCCCACCATCCGGGTTCCTCTTCTGGACCGCCAAAGAAGCGCCGATGGCGTCGCGAGCCTCGACAGATTGAGCAGTGACGGGGCGACGCCCGAGTGCACGGCCGACTGGATGGCACTGGCGAGAGAGAACCGATCAAGCGGTCTCGTGGCAGCGTACGGCGTGTTGGTGAGCCCCTTTGAGGAAGCGACGTCGAGGACCTGGGTGAGGTATCCTGCGTATTTTGACCTGCTGCGCGGGTATAGAGCGACCACGTCTTGGATGGCCAGTGCGAGGATGCCGCTCTCAAGAGTGCTGCTCGCGGCGCCGGAGTCTCGGACGCCCTGTTTTCGAGCCACGATGCTGTCGAGCATGTGGGTGGAACATGGATGCCGGCAGGGCGGCGATGATGATGACGATGCTGCCGCCGCCGTGCCCAGCAGGCATGTGGCTGCTGCCATTGCGGCTAGCGCGCGCATTGTGAGAAGTCGGAGGAAGGCTGTTGACGGGGATTGGGGCAGTTCCAGTGCAACTGCCAACGCGTGGTCATGTAGAAGAGTGGCAGAGACAAAACGCGCGGATTGGGATTGGGATTGGGATTGGGATTGGGGCAGGTTTTGCGTCAAACCGCCTGCTTTGGATCGTAACTGCTGGTTGGTCCCGGTTAAGTCAGTCTGTCCGAAGTGTTACGACTTGTTGTCTGCGCCACGGCTGAAGTTTGCACATGGGGCGAGAGCTGGGGTATATGTGTATATATGTATGTGCGGCGATCGGGACTGGGACCTGTATACGGAGAAACTGTCGGAGCAACGGTTAATCAGCTCAATCTGGTGGCTATGTACGGACTACTCAGTGTTCTGCCGGAACTCGGTCCCGCGCTCCATTGTATTCATGTTGGCTGCGTCTTGGCCATTTTAGCCGCCGGGACATGTCGGAACCGTCACCTCTGCCTCGGGCAGAGGTTGCCATCATGATGAAGGAGGGGTTTCCGTTTCTATACGAATGTCGGCTGATGAGTAAGGACAGTTGATTTGGTGGCGGGTCTGAAAGAGGGATTGGGATGGGAAGGGCGTTAGTTACACGCGACATCTCACGACGGATTCAGCCCTCAACCACCCAATGCATTACCCAAGACCAAGACTCGTGGATGAAGAATCGTAGGATAAAACAACATGTCGCCAATGCCATGCCATGCCATGCTATGCCATGCTATGACTTCTCCGGCGGATCGGGATTCGTAATCCTCAGACATTGCTCCGTCTGAGCCGGAAGCGTCTCAATACTCCCCGACCGGTCCCTCTCATAGACGTTCCGCCCGATCGGGCTGAAGTTGGCGTCCGCAAAGGGTCTTTCGACGCCGGAGACACTCCCTCCCAGCCGGACCCGGAAGCGCCCCATCGTCAATCATCTGCCTGTCCCTTCTCCCCTCGCGCTTCTTGTAGCAGACGAGGGAGACGACAGCCAAAGCGGCCAACACCACTGCGGCGATGCACCCGATGGCGATGCCAACCACCGCCGACCCTTCATCCTGCCTTCCCGGCGGGGGCGGCGGGCTCGGGCGGCGGCGTGCCGAAAACAACCGTGGGGATGATGGTGACGGTCGTGGGCACGCCGCCTACCGTGGTGGTGGTCACGGGCGATTGCGTCGACGAGCTGCTGTGCGGGGCTGATGTCGAGCCGGAAGACGGCGATGGCTACAGACAACATTAGCAACACATTATAGACGGAATCGTGACATGCCTCATCCATCGCACCTCTTGGCTCGTCGAGCTAGGACGAGCGGGCTCTTCACTCTCCACCTCGGAATTGAACTCGGAGCCCTTCGTCCCCGAAATCAAGCCCTCGTTCAAGAGAACGTAGCTGTACAGGCCCGCGCCGCCACACATGTCAGACGGATACCCCGGACACGGACTATTACAGCCACGGCGCTGCGTCGACGCATGAGGCGTGTAATTCGAACACCAGCACTGGCTGTTCTGCATCACAGCGTATGCATACTCGCCGTTGCAAGTCGTCGTGCATGAGCCCACGCTCTGGTATATATTCGTGGCTGCAAACTCGGCAAACCAGACCGGTCCGTTAATATCAACGCGCTATGCACAGGGGTTTGGGGCTCTTCTCGTGCTTACCTGGTCCTGACGCAGCCGTGTTCACGTCCGCACACAGTCCCTCCGCCGCGGCCACGGAAGAGGCCGCGGCGAGGCAGCAGATGCGGAATAGTCTCCTCGCTGCCATTGTTGGCCAGCAGCATCACCGAATGATGGAGATGGAGATGGAGGAGGTGGAAATGGGGATGGAAAGGCCCTGGGAGACACGGGGATGTCCTGGTCATGGAGGGCTGGGTCAAAGTGGTTTTCCGATCCATCGTATTTGCAGACCAGCATTTGGATCCATCTCCCGTCCCGTCCCCTGTCCCCGTCCCCGTCCCCGTCCCTACATATCTCCTGGACTTTGATCCACACAGTTCAGGTAAACAAATCTTCACGTCGTTGGCGTCAAGCGTCAGGCTTTCATTGGGTCCCGATGAGGCGTTATCTCAGGTACTAGCGCGTTTTCTCGGTGGGGGCCTCCAATTTGCTCTAGAGTTGCTTGTGTGGCATGCCATTGTCTGGCTGGATTTGGTGTCCTGATGGATCCATGCGAGACACCAGACGTCATCGTTTGTTGGCGGTGACGCGAACAGATGAGCATGATATAAATCTTGCTCGTCCCCATCTACACGAGACCCCCAATCAAGTCACCTCTCTCATCGCACCCTCTCCTCAGCCAGCGTGCGGTTTAAGTCCAGCGACAAAAATCCTCCTCCACCATTTTCCCTTTCCCAAACAGCTCCTTCACTTCCATGGCAAACACTCTTGCTGCCCAGGGTACCATTGCTGGCCCGCGGGAATATCCGGGGCATCACTGTGCTCCTCGCTGGTGGCAACATATTCGCTGAACGACATGAACGGCGACTCGCCTGCTGCTTGCTTGGCTTTGGGTTCAGCGCCAGTGTCCGTTTCGATATCCGAGGACGACTGGCTCGTCGCACCATCAGCGATGTGCGATTCGCGTCCTTGCTTGTTCCTGTACCGTTTTGCATGGAGCTTCTCGGTGTACGTCTTCATCTCCACTCGGAAACTTTCTGAAGTGAATTCCATCATGTTGTAGAGAATCTTTCCTTGGGTCCCAGTTTATCGTAGTATTCACGGTCGTCCTCTTTGCGGAAGTCGACGTATTGCGCAAAGACAGGTCCGTGTCAAGCGAGAGAAATTCCCATGTAACTTGTCCGGCGGGGAGTTGGGCAAGAGCCTCATTGCCGGCAGGCACATGTCGAGGGTTGGATTCGTCCACAGCATGTGCAGATGCCGTCTTGTCTCTGTTCAGCCTCAAACCCAGTGTCTGCAAAGTCGGACATGGTCTTCCAGGCAATGGCACACTTCTGTGGATGACCCCAGGGCCATCTCGGCCGAGCAAGCACGCAAAATGTCCGTCTTCAATCCGGCTTTGCTTGCCTCGCCATACACCAAATCTGTAAGGTTAGGACCTTTGGCAGACGAGCCGTCGTAGGCGTTGTCCACGTCTTCAGTGTCGGCGGGTAACTGCACAGCGTGGAACATGTTCATGTACATTGTCTGGCGCAGCTTTTGAACCGATCTGAATTGATCTCGATTCGCGCAAAATCGTCAATCTGCGCATGCAGCATGGCGTTTCGTGCCTCGTCGGGCTTGTGCGCCCAGACTTGGAGGGTGCTGCTCGACCACGCCGAGTCCAAGGCTGTTTTGATGTTGACGGAAATAAACTGACCGATGCACTGAATGAGAATCGCATCGAGGAGGTCCAGATCCAGATAGACGCGATACTTGCCATTGGAGGCCTTGCGCATCTGTACTCTGATGGGGTCTCGCCCCAAGACCAACGGCCGATCGCGGTCAGGTCTGTGTCGATGTTGAGGATGTCGGCGATTCCAGACAGAGAGTATCGTCCTTGGTGCTGATGTCGAGCAGGGCACGCCGCTTCTCGCTAGTGAGTTGGTCGGAGTTCAGAACGCCTTGGATGGCGTACTGAACCGTTGATGTCATCACTTGAAGCTTCTCTTTGCACGAATGTGATAGCGTCTTCCGCATGTCCCTTTGCCGGCGAAGAAGAAGAAGATGATGATGATGATGGCGCAGACAGCTCACCAAAGCGAAACTCTGCCCCATTCGTTGGTCAAATGACCGAAGAGATCCGTGTATGCCCCATTTGTTGGCTGTGACGTGCCTCATGGTAGATAAGATAGAAGCGGAAGAGGCCGACGTGGGAGGCATGATTGATCATCTTGTGATTCGAGGTAACTGGGGACAAGTCAAGACGTTTGCTGTTGGTGAAGACGATTCATACACAACCTTGGATTTTGCTTTCTTCTTGGGCCAGCCGCCTCGGTTGCCTCAGGCGCCTAGTGGGGCTGCCTGACGTGTGAAGTCGCGGGGCAGGGCCGACGCTGCAGATCCAGACACGGACAGAGAGAATAGAATCAATGTTCAATAACTCGACCATTGTTCGTTGACTCCTGTTTTCCTACCTTGCATCGTTGTACATTTACACACATTTCTGTTTCTGGATTAAGGCGTGGGCGGATGCTTTCGCGAACAGCTGGGGTATTCTTTTAGTCCATTGTCGAGATGTCTATGTAACTACCAACTTTATAGACTCACTCGTTCCAAGTTCAAGACAACTCTGCTTCATCTAATCTTTCATCATTCAAAATTAAGTCCTCACTGCTGGCGCTCTTGTCGCCCCTGCTCTTCCCAGAACAGCACCCAGCTTTCCCCATGTGAGACTTGATTTCGTTTGTCAGGTGTATCATGTCGTGATTCACACAAAGTCACCAAGCTACAAAATTTAAAAGTCTACAACACAACAAAACAAGTCGCTACATGTCCGACGTTACCATGTCCATCGCTTCCCAGTCATTTATTCGACGTCTACCCGCTTCACACAATCATCCTTCAGGCCGCATCCATGGTCTCACAGAGAGCAGAGCCACAGTTTTCGTTAAAAGATTGGCATCGTGGCCTGGTTATCATAGTCGATATTTGACATTTCACACTCGATGCGGTCTTTGCAGGTGCCGAATATTCGATCCCACAGACGTGTTTGCTTGCCGTAGTTGCCGCTTGACTTCCAGCCCTTGCGGTGGTGAATATCGTGGTCCTCAATGGTGAGTTCAGACTTGAACATTCGAAGGATCGGGGTAAAGAGGTTAGGTGGCGAGGCATTCACGCGAATGCCACTGTGTCCGGCTAGCTCCGCAAAGACCACGTATTCGTGGCACACCCACCACTCGTAGAAACCCATGGGCATGCCCATCAGCTTCATGGTAAAGTACGTGAGCAGTGGGATGCCGATAATATCGAAAAACTCCTGTTCGCTGTCGGCGTAAAGCGTCAGGAGCGGGTTGGGATGCTTGGTGAGGTGATGCGTGCGGTGATACTTCCACAGGCTGCTGACTTCGTGCATCAGGCGATGATACCAGTAGAACCAGAAGTCAAGGATAATGCCGTACAGTCCAGCCTCCAGGGGCAACCACCACCAGTGGGTGTCGGCGGGGGTCTCGTTGGAGCGGTAGGCAAGGAAGACGGCGACAACTGGTCGGATCGTCGACGTCGACATCATCGACTCCAGGACCTTCCAGACGCCAACGTCGGGGATGCCGTCTCTCTCATGCTCGTCACCGTCCAGGAAGCCGAATTTGTGACCAGTGTCGCGGAGGACGTGCAGCTCGCGGATAGCCGTGAGCTTGAACGCGGCGGCGTACAAGAAGAAGGCCTGAAGAGGCGTGAGGTTGTATCCCGTATATACAACGTAAAGGTGATGCAGGATGAGCGGAATCGCGGCATGGATGATAACCCATCGGTGCAGGTACCAGTCAGCCAAGTGAGGTATCTTTTCTGACTTTTGATGGACAGGCACTTCTTGATTCAGATTCTGCGGGTAGACGTCGAGGATTTCGAAGAACCAATGTGCGAGATTCCACTGGCTGCGCTCCTTGCTCCGCCAAGTAGACTTCATCGAGTCCTTGGGGTTCTGCTGTGCGACGGACATGGCTGCGAGGAGCGTCTCCTCTCTCGTTGTGGTGTTGGGAAAGCAATGAAGACAGATTCCCGCGACTGAATTATTTATTTGTTAATTTATGTATTTATTTGTTTTGAGAGTGCCGACTCCAGGAAAACCCATGGCTGCTGGCTGTTGTTGGCGACAAGTGTCGGGTCTTATTATGCTAGGTATGGCACGGAGAGACGGAATATCTCACGACTCACCACCACCGACTACTCACAGTGCCCTCTCTGCCTCTTGATGTGTATGTACACATACATGGCCGCCTTTGCGTTGCCTGATTAGGAAATCGTTGCGACTGTCTTTCCCGTCTGGGGTCAATCAGGACTCAGGAGCGAGGGGCCATGACTCAGGAAGCATCAACGAGACTGCATCTCTGATTGATACTCGGTTGAATCGGGCTAATTAAACTTGTGCCGGCCGCGTCAGGGGCCAGCACGTCGTTCCGTGGGCTCGGCCCTGGGTTTGGGGCAGCATGTGAAAGAGAATCCCACGTTTGCACCCACGTTTGCACGCGTGAGAATTGTGCACGGACTCGGTGGAACTGCATCCATTTTATCGGATCGGCAAGGCAAAGCCATTGGCATCACCGCCGCGTGGCTGATCTAACAGCTGATCGTGGTCAGACGTCCCTTGGGCGAATGTTGCTATTAGAAGCCACGAAAGATTCACATGCACCAGATGCTACCTAGTAGACGCACCAATAGTGAAAACTTGAGGGTTTAAAACGCAGGAGTGACTAGGCTTGAAACAGAAGAGGTTCCTGCACACTACTTTTTCAGATGACAGCATCAATGGCAACATGCACAAATCGAGCTTCCCTGCTCTTGTTCGAGCCCACACGCAATCGTCCGTGCCAACCCCTCGGACATGAGTCACATGACGGGGGTCCGAATTGGCCGGCTAGTCTTGATACTTCTTACGGACCCGGTGCGATTCCCGAACCGAATCCCTTGTCGACGGCACCGCCCCGGTCGAATTCTGCTTGAAGTTGGAGAAGTACCGAGATCGCTCAAGTACGCTCCAAAACCGGCGTCGGATGGTCTCAACATGCAGTCGAGCCATTGGCACTCGCCTCCTCCCCATCGTGGCATTGGATCAGACCGGGTAAGGCTCAGGGTAGACATAGACAGTCCGGTCGACAGAGGCGAGGTCTGCTTCGAGAAACTGGAGTTGCTTTGCGACGCCGAGGCAGAAGGGGGAGGCATGCTGCTGCCGAAGCGTCATGACGTCTGTGAAGTTCTTTTGTGATTCGCCGAGAGACGTCAGGTGTTCGTCGGCAATACAAGAGCTCTGCTGCCGTGTTGCCATGATAGCCAGCAACATCTGCTAATGTGTGACGAACGGACGCGCGTCAAAGTCAGTTAAAGTAAAGGGCTTCCTTCGGGTGGGGTAGGCGATGGGAAACAGGGATGTGTGGAGGTGGAGAATGTTTTAGGGAATCAGAAATGGTATTATTATGGAGACACCCAGATAACCGAGGAATACAGGTGGGTGGGTGCTTTGACTCGTTACTGTGCACATAAAGTGGCTTATTAGATCTGTCAAGTAGCAGCTAATCCTCTCTCTCCCTCTGCCTCTTTTAAAAAGAAAGAGTCGGTTCTTCCCTCACAAAGAAAACAAATCGGTAAAATAAGAGAACTAATGGACAGAGGCTGCAAAATCGACACCTGCAGGATTCGAACCTGCGCACACGAATGTAATGCCTTACAACTAGATACTATAGCAGGGCATCGCCTTAACCACTCGGCCAAAGTGTCATGGGGAAGAACTAAACTAAGAAGCACTATATAGTGAGCAACCCTAGCTAGCTGCTTGCCTAACCTTCTAACTGCATTTCTGTTCACACGCACATCTGCGTGTGCAACCCCTGAAGACCCATTTGGCATGTCTTCAAACTGATGATTAGCTTACTGATACATTTCAAAGCCAGTGAGAAATGGCAGTGCTGTACTATGTGGTTTCCATGACTTTACGAAAGCGACGTGTCCGAAGTGCCACACCTGTGTGTACTGCTGCTACCCGACTAATAATAATACGCTCATTCTTGACTGCCCAAGGGCAAACGTATGCCGTTCTTGAAATAAAAAGAGGTCACTTGCCAAAGTAATGCCCCAATGGGTGGAAAGCCATCGACCGACCCAGACAACATATGGATCCAACGCGAATGCGGTTTTTTTGTCGTTTGAGTAGGTGGAAGAGGAACGAACATTCCCTCTTAAGAGTCTGCATCTGTCTATACAATCTCCCGTTCATAATTCCGGCAGCTGGGAGGAGCTTGGTAGCGTGGCCTCGAAGCATGTGCCCTGTTCTTCCTGACAAACTCATGAAACAACTCTTCCTAGTGGCCGCGTGGGGAGCCCAAAACAGAGAATCAACCTCAACACATCATTTTACCGGATCTCCGAGACGAATGCCTCAATGATATCGACTCAAAATTCGATGACGCCTTCGAGAGTCCTGAAACTGCAAGTGGCTGTTAAGTGTGGAAGGATGCAGGTGGTGGTATAACTCATAGCAACGTGCAATGAAGAACAAGTTTAGTCAGCAGGAGGTTGTGCGAACAAAGTATTATAGGATTTCCGAGTTGACGTGTATCTATTTGGCCGAGACTTTCTCATTGCCAGACAGTCAGTTACTAGTCCTTCCTCATTTAAACTTCTTTGACTAGTAGGTCTTTCCATTCTGGCCCATCGCAAAAAGGTTCATTTATGTATTGCAATGGAATTGCCAGAATGGCGAGTCGTACGATCGATCCATTTGCGCTTGCGCAAGCCAAGTTTTTAATCCCTGGAATGCAGCCTGCAAACAGGGTCGGCCAATAAATAGATTGGGTAAATCGTCCTAGGCTAAGCACTGTGACTTTGGACAGAAGAACAGGAAAAGACCAAGAAAATATCATCGAGGAATTGCAAAAATGGGAAAGACACATGACGAGGAGGGAAAGCAGTTAAGAAGCGAGCGAACCATGCCCAAATAGTCCACCGTAATTTATGTAAACTTTAGGCTATTGTTAGCGGACCAAAATAACCAAAAATAGCGACACCTGCAGGATTCGAACCTACGCACACGAATGTAATGCCTTTAAACTGAATGTCAAATAGCAGGGCATCGCCTTAACCACTCGGCCAAAGTGTCTTATGTAGAGAGCAGGGAATTGTTTTTGTACATATTTCCTAACCAAAGAGTGGTATGATTCATCTGGCCACACATTACTTTAACCGCTTCCTTCACATTCAATTATAGGATAAATCCTTCCTTCCTTCCTTCCTTCCTGCCTTCGCGGCCCGATGGCAGCCAAAAGAGTTGCACCAGAAGAAGGGACGGACAAGATATTTAAACATGTGCGTTATCCTCGACTTCTCAGCTATCATTCATCTTATCCAACCTCGACGACTCTTAACCACCATTAATAAGCTCAAAGTAGCTGAATCATAGTAAGCCCCCTCTCCCCTCTCTGCACACAACCCACTAAAGCAAAGGACAGATCAAAAAAATAAAAATAAAAATGCGTTTCGCAGCCGTCACCCTCGCCCTTTGCACTCTCGCCGCCGCTTACATATTCCCGCCGATAGATAAAGTCCCTACTGGTGCATGGTGCCGCCCATGGCCTGATCAGGTTAGTGAGCATTTCTGGGGCGAGTGGACGTCGTACTGCTGCAGACAAGTGGGCGGCAATATGGACAAAAACACCATTTATGCCAAGGCCTCGGCGGCAACGAAAGGTGGCAAAGAAGCACTGCGCGGGATTTCACGCTTGCTGCATCACGACGTTCCAAACCGACAACCACTACGAAGACAAGTGTTTCTAGGATTGAGAGAATGGCTATTGCTTAGTTTACTCTACATTTTGGTATACATGTATTTTCTTTTCTTTTTCAGTCTCAATTGAAGTAATACTATGTTTCCATGTCGATTTTTGGACACTACCGAGTGCCCTTGCAAGCCATATGAGGCTGTGTATGGCTGATTGTCAAGATTTCTCTGTCTGTGTGTCTGTGTCTGTGCCGCGTACGGCACGCTAAGTTGTTTAGTTAGTTGCCCCTTTTGGGACCTTGCGGGGTTTAGTGTGGAGACGTGATTGGCCCATGCATCGTAATGTTCGGCCCGTCCCTAAGGATGTTTAGATTAAATAGTTAGAGGGTTGTACATACATATATTGGTATCACAGGGTGCCTGCTAGCAGGTTCAATGAGTGGACTAGGCAATAGGTATTGTTCTATTCTGGTGTACCAAAGGAAGGAAGGAAAGAGAGGGCATTATTATGCCGTCTTTATAGGATGAGGGTCGCGGGCAGCCACGTGACAAGGGGCCACGCTGGTCAACCCGCAAGGGAAATCGCGTACGAATCACCATAAATTGATATCATGTTTGTTCCAACAGGGAAAGAACATTTAGTACAAGAAGAAGTTGATGTTTTCAACGAATTTCTTTATAACCAAGAGGTAGCACTGTACAATGACCATGACTCCAGCCAAGAACAGACAAAATCACGTGCTTTACCCACCGTCAAGTTCTCATTCAAAAATAGCCATGAATACTGGTGCGAAAAGGGCCTCCATGCAGCCTATGACACGGCCGCCGTCTCTACATGTATGCCCGACGCAGTGATGACGCTCTCGGACCTTTCCAGTCCGGTTTTGGGAACCAACTCGGGCAGTATCCCGCAGCCGGAATCACGCTCCGGCCAGGCGTTTCTCAAGCTCTGCCAGTACTCAAACTGGATGTTCCTCTGGTCGAAGCCCCGAAATCGTACGCAGCCATGGTGGAGGCCTCTAGCGATGGATACACCCGGGATGTCAATGCAAAACGATTATTCGCGTAGACTTCAATGATGGAGACGTCCACAAATATTCTCATCTCGAGGTCTTCACCGAGCATGAGCCTCAAACGGCCAATGTCGGAAGAGCTTGCGCCCAGCTGCTTGAGAGATGACTTTGACCGATCCACGGTGATTGTCTCTTGCTTGAGGTCAAAGATGAGCTTCGTCACTTCTGTGCAGTCGGGTGATTGGAGAAAGTTGAAAACAAACTTCTCAGTCCGAGCCAAGCCGGAGAATCTTGCTTTAACCTCAAAGTTCTGTGACGATAGGTGGTTAAATCTGGCAAACGCCTCTGATCCTGCAGTCGGCGCGCCTGCTCGAAGTGTCTCGACTTGAGGTGCTGGTCGTATCCCGAGCGTTGTCATGGTCTCCGAGTCTACATCAATCTTCCATTCGGACCATGACTTCGCCCGAGCATCCATAGGTCGCTTGATTTGAATGAGCTCCCGTGGGTGGCCCAGGCATCCTGCCCAACCTTGGCCTTGCACAATGTGCTTCTTCGCCGACTCGTCAGCCCAACCCAGCTGCAGCAGGCGGCTTTTTCGTCTCTGAAGAGATGTGCTGCGTAGAGAATGCCGTGGTCGAGTAAATCATGGCTCTCAATGCTGAACGTAGGCAATCCCTGTTCATTGACGACAAACTTGCCTGCCATCCAGAGGACATAGTGCCCGTTATGGCGGGTGCTTTCTTGCGACTCCTCGACTCCAACAATGAGGTAATCCGTTTGATCAATGGTGAAGAAGCTGGCGCATTCGAAATTCATGCCCCATTTCAAGGTGCTGTGACTAGAAACGATGCTATGCAGCTGAACATCCAGTACCGTAGACACATAGGTCCAAGAATCTAAGTTGCCGGATTGGTACAAGTGTAACTGCGGGCCGTGGTCCCGCTCTCCCGACGAAATCATCATAAAGTCGTGATCGCGGCTCAATCCCAACAAATCGGCGAGTGAGGCGCTCGAAGAGACAAACGGATCCCGCCATCCCGTCGTCGCTGCAGCTTTGGGCGGCCCCTCTATGAGCGGATTGCTGGCATGTCGCACCCAGGTTCTGCCCAGATCGGTCGATATGGCCACCGACTGCGTCTCACAGCCCTTGATGTAGGGTTTTGACCAGTGAATGGGAACGGCAGAAACACTTGTATAAAAGAGGTAGAGCACTCGCTCGCCGCCGTCGGCAAGTCTGGAGACGATTGATCCTGAAAAGACTCCAAAGGAGTCATATGATGATGTGCCGCTCCAAATGGCAGGCATGCAGTCTGTCCAGGTGACTAGATCCTTGCTCTTTGCCATGCCCCAAGCACGGTTGCCCGCTTCCGTGGTCCCGGGTTCCATTGGTAACAGAGCAGATATTCCTGAGACTCCGGGACATAGACTGCACCACACGGGTCATTAGACCACGAGTGGGGCGCTATGAAATGTGAAGTTGGTCGATAGCGTGCATAAGCCATATGTCGTCGTCGTCGTCGTCGTCGTCGTGCTGAGCAGAGGAGCTGGGCGGTAGACCCGCGGCTGGGTTGCGGTTCGAAAAGCGACAAGGAGGTATGGACAAGGTAGAGGAGCAGATGCCGATGATAAATGACATTTCTGTCGTCCATGGCTCTTTCGTATCGTGAGCGCTATTATCGAAGCCTCGGCCAATGGTGCTGGGCTCGGGAGTCAGAAAAAGACTTCGAGAGACTCTCAGGTAAGCCGAAGAACAAAAATGGACGTCGGTCCGATGAGAACCAAATGGTGCGCGAGCGAACCACGCACCATATTCCTCAATTATTAATGCGTGCGGCGCGGGGAAGGAGCTGCCCGGCATGGTCGATAAGAACAAGTGCCCATGGACTCTTGTCCCGAGTCAGCACACATGACAGGCTTTATCTAATATGCCGTTGTCGAGCCTCGCTTACCGCGGCGGACCAACTTGCCGCGTTGTTTGTTGCACGTCGAGTGACAAGATCAGAGAGATGGCTTGGCAAGCAGTTCCATCCAATCAAAATTCACCCATTGGATGACTTCAAGAATGCGTCATCTGATCCTTCAGAGGAGGTGGCGTGGTCCGTCATGTCATGCATGTTGCTTGTTGCTGCGGACCTGAAACCCGCCTGCAACCTGCCTGCCTGCCGGCCGGCACTCGCTGCAAATCTCGCTGCGTCGACTGCGCACCACAGTGCGAGAAGCACGCGAACGCGACCAACGAATCATTGGATGCGCGCAGCGGCAACTAAGCTACATGACTTTCTGTTATTTCTAAATTAAATCCGATGCAGTCCAGTGCAGTCCGGCGCAGTCCGGTGCAAGCCCCCACGCACGTCCACGCACGTCCACGCACGTCCACACACAGCCCAGGGGCCGCCAGCACCTCGGACCGGCTGATGCCAGCTGCAATGAACTGGCAACTCGTCGCGTGTCTGTTTGTCCACGCCAACGGGTCTCGAGCGTCACGGACTCACAGCAGCTACCGGCGGACACTTCTCGTTCGTCCGATGACACCGTCGCGGCGTTTGATCGTGTCGACGTCTTTAATCCAGCCTCGTTCCATTTATCAAGAAGCATCGCCATCTCCCCTCCGTTACTCTCTCGCTCTCGCCCTCCTCGCCCGCCGCGCATTCCCGTCCCGTTCCGTTCCGTTCCGTCCCGTCCCGTCCCGTCCCGTCCCTTCTCATCGGGCTCGGAGACTGCATCCGATCACGTACGTTTGCCGGAGACGATGCAAGCCCCATCGGCATGACTCTGTCGGCTCATTCTGATCCCCGCAGACGATTCTGCAAGGTGAGGCAGGCCTGCGATTCCTGTCGCGCGCGCAAGATCCGCTGCGACGGCGCTCGCCCTTGCGCCAACTGCCTCGACGTCAGCTTCGAGTGCACGTATCTCGCCGTGCCCAAGAAGACGGGACCCAAGGGCCGGCGCAAGACGAGGCCCGCGGACCCCAGGACGGCCTCCTACTTCTCGACCGTCCTGCCGTCGGCCGTCCGCGCCAGCACCGGCGGCTGTAGCCCGACGGAATCGCCAGATTCCTCTCACCATGTGCCCAGGCCAATACCCAGTCCGCCCTGGGACGTGGCCGATGCGTCCACCGCCAGCGACGGCGGCGACTTCATTCCCTCGCCTCGCGTCACCAAGGACATCATGGCCTCGTGTCTAGACGCATTCTTCACGCACAAGTACCCAATCACGCCGATTCTGGATCGCAACCAGGTGGAGAATGCGCTTTTCGACCTCCAGCATCGGCCCGAGATGTACGGCCTCATCACCGCTTGCTGCGCCGTCATGGTCTTGTCCCCGGAGATGATTGTTCCGAGCGACAAGGACGCGACGCCATCTCCAGAGAAGCAGCCCGTGTCTTCCCGGCAAGATGCCTCCAGATTCGTCGCCGACCAGCTTCCCTCGGATACTCCAACAGCTGAATTCTTCCTATCCGAGACGGTGCGAGCTCGCGGTTTCTGTGACTGGGCGGAGCGTCCATCTCTGACCACCATTCAGACGTCCTTTTTCCTTTTTCAGCCTTGTTTTGCCTCGGCAAAGACACCTCGGCATGGCACTATATTCGCGAAGCCACCACCGCTCTTCAGTCTCTGCGGTTCCACGAGGAATCGACATACCGCGACATGAGAGATCCCGTCCAGGCGCGTTATACGCGACGCATGTTTTGGGTTCTCTTCATCACCGAGCGAGCCTATGCTCTCCAGCGCCACCGCTCCTTGACGCTGCACGGCGCGATTGCCCTGCCCTCGTCGGGCCAGGACTTGGGCGAGGAGAAAATCATGTCCGGACTGCTGGATCTGATCTTGCTCTTTCGCAACTTCGACTCGGATTTCCTCACCATGTGGAACACGACGAATGATTCGCATGTCTCCGTCTCCACCAAGGACTACCCGGCCAAGCTCCAACGATTTCTGGAACAATCCATTCCGCAAGTCGCCCAGCGGACCGCGAATCAGCAGGCAGATCTGATCCTGTCACGGGAATGGCTGAGAATCGTCGTGTGGCAGCTCTGTGTCGCCAAAACTCTGCTATGCAGCTCGTCTCCCCTGGAAAGCATGTCTTTCCAGTTCCCCGTCAGCGTGGCCTGCAACGTCGTTGTCGCCACTTCGCTCCTGCCCGGCGAAGCCCTGGGAGCCAATGGCGTGGGCATATTGGAAAAGATCTTTGACGTGGGCTGCTCGCTGGCCGATGTCTTGTCGGTCAACCCGCACTGTGTGCCGCGTACGGCACTCGAGATAAGTCCAGCGGATTATCTGAGGGAGATGGTGCGGCTCGTGGGCACTGCTGTCGGGGCAGTCCTCGGCATTGGAGGGTGTTGGCTGCCAAGGCCGACGAGTGCCTGCGGTCTGGCACGCTGTATATTATGGCAACAGAGCGTCCCGACTCTCGAAGAAACCCATCATCTATTTCCCTGACGGAAGATGAGGATGAACGGTCGACCGAAGGGGCGCAGCAAGACGTGGTCGCTACCTGAAACATCGCACCGTTCAGCATTGCGGCCAACAAGAGTCATGTTTCTGTAATTCGCACAAGCCTGGTGCCATGACATGAAATTACATCGTTTACATAGCATCGTATTTAGTATAGAGACCATTCGTTCAACCAATGTGTAAGCAACACTGTGTCCATGATGGCCACACATTCGGGCAGCCATGGGATCTTGCACAGAGCAACCGGCAGTCAATGTCAGGCCTTCGTCTTCATCGTGACTCGTGTATGGTCGCTCGCTCTTGCAACACCGACAGGAGCACCCAAGCTCACCGGAGGCGAATGAGTGATTACTACGCACAACAGGGCCTCCTCATGTCTCCAAGAGACGACTTGGTATAATTCTGGGCATCTACGCAACGCTGCTTTTCCGCTGCTGATCAGCGGGGCAGAAATCCTTGCAGCAGCCTTATCAAATATAACCTCAACATGCGCAACTCCCTCAACTTCATAATTGGAATCGCGAACGTGGCAGAGAACCAAGGCACAGAGAGGGAGCGCAATCAAGATCAGGAGCCATGAGACCAGGATTTCGCCGAGGTAGGCAGTCTGTCAATGGTCAGCATGAGATTTTCACGGATATGAGAAGATGGCAATTCACTCACTTTGACGGCATCCATGCCAAAGGAAACGGCGGCACCAGCGGATTGGAGACCCTTGTAGTAGCCGGCCATACGGGCGAGCTTGTATGGGTCGTTGGTGATGGACGACATGGTGTAGTAAGCCAAGCCCTGATAAGCGGCATCGACAAGGTAGTCTAGAGAGGCAATTTGAGCGACAGTAAAAACCTCAAAAGAAACAGGTCTGAAGTGACGCGGCGTGGAACTCACATGAAAAGAGCAAGACGATGGGGCCGGCGGCAACGCCAAGTGTCCAATCCCAAGGGCGAGGCTGACCTTCTACGAGTTCCTGGTCACGGACAAACTTGGTCTGAAACCCAGACCGCTTGCCCATACAAGGCAGCAGAGAAAGGTGACAAAGGCACAGGACCACAGGGCTCGCTTGCGCCGGTTAAACGGCAAGTTGTCGGTAACAAAACCAATGATGATGGAGCCAACGATGGAGCCAAGACCGGTCAGAAGTGCAACCAAAGCCCGCGTGCGGCCATTAAACAAGAAGGCGGTGATGGCACCTTGATAAGCGTAAAAGTAGTTGGAGGAGAAGAACATGGGAATAGAGCAATCATGCGCCAATCCTTGAACATTCGGAAAAACTCCACGAGCTCCTGCTTGGGGTGAGTGACTCGGGAAGCTTGACAATTGTTCCATCTCCACGAACAACCACCTCGGGAGGCAGCACAAGCCAACTCATGGCGATAGAAGTTAGCATGATGATCATAAAGGCGACGTAGACCCCGTTCGATACACCAGGCAAGTCGCTGTGAAACTCGATACCCAGAGCGATGGCAGCACCAATCAGGGTTCCCATCTGGAAGAGAGACCAAAATAGGGTGAAAGATCTTCCTTGTCCTTCTCGAGTGGGTAAGACATCATGATGGCACCCTGTGCAGCCCAGAACAGAGCAGCCGAAATACCCAAAACACCGCCAGCGAAAACAACAAACCATCGGGTGCCATTGAGTTGATAGCACCAAAGAGAGCCGAGATACAGTGCATAACCTGTCGTGCCAAGTGACATGGTAACTCGAGGGCCGAGCATGTTCTGGCAATCATGTGTCAGTGTTGCTTCTTTGAAGCACTCTCGCTCCGACCAACATGTGAGGGACTTGACTCACATTGACACTGCCACCGAAGAAACCACCAAAGAAGAAGGTTCCGTAAAGAACGCTGTTTGCGACATCACTCAGCTGGACATCACTCATGCCTCCAGCACCCAGGTTGCTGATGGCGCTGAACATGCCGACGGAGCAAAAGGCTACGAAGCCCACGATGGACACCTGCGTCCATGGCGAGTTGTCTAATTTGACGATCGTGTTAGCAGCGATCCACGAGAGTTTTGCCCAAATAGCAGTGCCCAGGCGTAAATCATGGCGGCGGTCAACTTACAGCGTCGGCCGGCAATCTGAAGCTGGGCGAGATTGACCATGGCGACTTGTTCACTCCCCAGGGGTCGGTCGTCGTCAGGAGGAGCAAGGGCGAGTGTACGGATTAGTAACCAGAGCTAGGCACGCAAGGTATCAAGACGGGAGTGTGGGGAAGGACGCCCCAAATCAACCCGGATGTTGATGCTGCAGTGTCACAGGAGACAGGAGGTGGGAGACGAAGCTTTAATAAATGAGGTAAATGAGGCTCAAGCACCAGCACACATAGGCAGGGGTGGCATGGGCCAGGCACGGGAAGGAGCGACCTGAGCCAAGACTGGACCAGGTATCCACCCACCCATGTTCTTGTCGACGGATGGGGTGTGGGGACCTGAAACTCATTGAGATAAACCATCCGTCCATCCACCCGTATGCAGCCAATCCATCCACTCTTCGTCCATCCATCCAACTGACCGTACTCCGTAATGTACTAGGACTGCTCGCAAATATAGGCACCGCTACAATATCAGCGAACTCGTATATCACCATGTCTGCGAACCAACATTCAGCTACTCTCGCTTGCCATCTTTTCATGGCAACAGTGCTTGCCCAGTGCCCCGAATCCGCAGAACAGACATATGCGCTCGTCGAGGCAGTGACGAAAAAGCCAACAAGAAATGGTTCAGTGTTGTCTTGGCATTCCCAATCGGCATGCGGAGTCGTCGATTGGTTTGCATCCCGCCCACACAAAATTACCGCACTGAGTGGAGGCTGATCTGGCGGCAGAACGATGACTGGCTCCGTCCGCTCTGATGTTGCATCGGAAAGCGCCAGCTCGCCTGCTCGAGAATTACCATTAACGCCAAGTCGATGCCTGCTCTACTTCGTACGGAGTACTCCGTACCGTACGGATTACTGTCGCTATCCCCGGCACCGCGTGCCAGCGCCACGACAACTTCTACACCCTTACCTACAGATTCAACGTTACAATTGAGCCCAAGGCACCCATTCCCGAGTTAGCTGATCCCCCAGACAGCTAGCTCCGCAACGACGGATAGAATAGCGCCATGTACATACAGCCGGACAGAAGCTAGCATGGCAGATCCCGAATGGCATTGTTCCTAAGCAAGGGCTTTCCCTCACGGGTTGGCAGCGCTTTTCCTCGATACAAATGATCATCTTGGTACCCTGTCCTGTCCTGTCCTATCCTGTTCTATTCTATCCTGTTCTATCCTGTTCTATCCTGTTCTGTCCTGTTCTGTCCTGCAATGCTCTTATAATTCCATTATCGTTATACAATCCCATTAGCCGAGAAATGCCTGTCCTAAATCCAATACACATGACTAGTAATTCTCCAAGCCACCACGCACCAAGGTACAAAGTACAGATTCTTCCAATATGCATACATACGTCTATTGCTTTTAAATTTCATCCATCCATTATTCACGCCCAAAGAAGAAATCGAAATCCGTTCCTGCACCATCAAAGTGCTGTCCGTGATCCTCCGCAAGCTGCTCCAGTAAACTGAGAAAGGGATCTTTTTCATCGCTTTGTCCCGTTGCTGTACTCCCGCTAGTACTCTTGTTGCCAGGGCTAATCATATCGCCATGAGACATGTTCACTCTATGTTGTGCTCCCTCGTCTGTTTGCCATCCTGCGGGGCGACTGAATGTTGGACTGGCCAGGGAACCGAACATGGCGTCGTAGCTTGTGTGGGTGTCGTTGGCGCTGCTTTTCATGTTGGAGCTAGGCGTGTATCCGAATGATTGATCGAACGCTGTACTTGTGCTTATTATGCCAGTGCCAGTGCCAGTGCCAGCCCCGGCTCCTGTTCTGGTTCCGCCCACGGGTAATGTGCCGCGGTTGGTGGCCGCACCACCTGCGGGCATCGTAGCACCGTAGCTCTGCAGGGTGGCTGAAGAGGCACAACCAGCGTCCATCGAGGCACCGAAACTATCAGAAGCGCGCTGCTGTTGCATTGGTGCTTGGCTAGTCTGGTTCTGGTTCTGGTTCTGGTTCTGGTGCTGGTGATGGCGTGCAGGTTGTATTGAGCTTGGTCGAAAGGACAACAGTTCGGTCGTGTGGAGGGACGGCGGTATTACGGACTGCTCTTGCCCGTTTGATTTTCTCACATCGGGTCGTTTCTTCTGCGATGGCGAAGCAGTCTTCTTGCGCTTGTGGCTGGGTCGTTCGACAAAGTGTGCGCCACAACCCTCTAAGTGCGTATACGACATGCTCAAGTGCGCAGGGTCGAATCGATACGAGATACCCCAGGACCACCAATGTTCAAGTATCGATCGAAAAACTCTTCGAGATGAAATCCTGGTGTGTATCGCATGGAGCTGGACATCATGGCCTGAACAAGCTCCCCGTGAGCGGTGTATATTCCCTGCAGAGTATCGCTCTGGTGTTCAACATTGACCCATGCAAAATGAAGCTCCTTCAAGCATTGCATCTCGAGAGAAAGAAGCCCAGATGAAGCGGCAAACAAATTCACGTCTCCTCCGTGTGCGCTTGGGTTCGTGTAATATGCACCGTGGATATGCACCGTGCCCGCCGTGCATAAGCAGTACCCGACTATGGCTGGCCACTCGACAGTGCCTGCTTGTCTGGCCGCATTTACTAGCTCGCCAATGGCGTTGGCGTGGAGAAAACACGCATTAGTTGCTTCAATCTGCCACGATTGGTGTTGACCGTTTCCAGCCAGCTCCGCGAGGTCAATGGGTAGGAAAGGGCGATATGCGAGGCAGTGGATTAGATGGTAGATGAGCTTGCTGAGAAACACAACGGTCGATTCTGTCTGACGAAGCAGGGCATGCAGGCCTGAAAAGACCGGTCCAGCACCGGACGCCCAAAATCCAATTCCTGTCGTATTTCCGACAGTGTCGACAATGAATGCCAGGAAAATGAGAATCACCCTTGACACCCCCGCTGCCAAATATCGATTCGTCATGCCAAGGAGGCGCGTAATGTCGATGAGCATGCCCGTGCTCCCTTGTGGTTTCTTTCCGTTGCCTTGGTAGTGCTGCAGATTAGAGCCTTGCTGGAAAAATTCGCCATCCACTGGGAGGGAGGGCTGTGAGGGACACCATGAAGGGAGGCGAAGAGCAATGGAGCTGTCGTTGATTAGGGACGATCGTTTCGATCCGCACGTTTGATGGTGATCCAACAGATAGCATGTCCAAAACAATCTTCTTCGTAATTCTCTGTCTATAGGGCTTACTTGGACTTGGGCGTCAATTTCGCGATGAAGTTCAAGGGCCATGGCCATTCAATCGCCGAAGCTAAGAATCCTGCGTCAGTCCCATGCGGTTTTGATGATCTCCTTGGAGATAACTAACACATTAGCATATAGGCTTTTTGCCATGGCCAGATGCTGTGAACGCCATGACTAGCAGCAGCAGGGCTTGCAGGTTTTCGATTGAAGGGTCATCCGTATCAACAGACTGCCGTGCTCGTAATGCGTACTCTTCGCTCAGTTTGACAGCACCCTGCGACCCATTCGGATGCAGGGTGTGCCTATGTGAAAATGTCAATAACAGACATTTTCATCTTCCACAGCTGTTGGCGGCACATCTACACACCTCGATGAGACAGCCCAAATTCCGCACGCGAGACAATCTGGGAGCTGGTTAAGCTGGATTTTCTGCCTTGTAGATGGTTCATCCAATATGTAGTAAGGCTTGCCATGAAACCGAGTGAAATACGTGTGAAGGAAAGCATCCGCTTCTGCCGGAGATGCGGGATTTTTCTACATA
Source organism: Epichloe brachyelytri (assembly GCA_023650705.1). Lineage (NCBI taxonomy): Eukaryota > Fungi > Ascomycota > Sordariomycetes > Hypocreales > Clavicipitaceae > Epichloe > Epichloe brachyelytri. The sequence goes on along the minus strand of CP097977.1, from coordinate 2,005,206 downwards.
ACAAGTCAGCTCTGTCTTCTTGTTCGACATTTCCTCCACGGCTGGGTGACATGTCCAACCTTGAGCTTGGCTTCACGTCCTCAGCTATTCCAGGTTCAACTTCGTTGGATGACCTGCAAATCCCGGTAGCAACTCTCTTAGGGCGGTGGCTTCCACGTCATTGGTCGGTTCTTCCTCGTCCACTTCGTCAATGGCCGATTCCACAATCTTGGTCAAGTCTTCGTCTGCATTCTTTTCCTTGAGTTTTGCTTCTAGCCCATCCACTCGTTTCCGCAACGCCTCCAACACGTCCGTTTTGGGTCCTCGCTTTTTCGGAACAGCATCTATCATGACCCAATCTTGTCAGTGCACTATTCATGTCTGGCTGGAACGACAACCAATCTGCTTGGCACATGGCGTTCTGGGAATATATGATGAATCAGAGAAAATCACATGTCGGAAAGAACACAAACCGTAGACGCATGGGCACTGGAAGGCTTGACATGCCTCGCACGAAGGTCGCATGCGATTGCATTTGATCTGGTCACACAACAATTAGCCCAATTACAGGCTTTCGCTGCAGAGTCCATGAGCATTCGCAGAGCCTAGCATGACTCCCAATTGGGGGTTCATGGAACCCACCTTTCGTTGGCGACATGATTTGCAGTTCATGGATTCTCGCGGCTCGCTGCCTTGCCGCTTCGTAGGCAGGCGTCCAATGTTGACCTGCTGCCTCGGTATAGCAACGGGAGCAACGCCAGCGGCCAGCGGCAGCGGCGGGGAGGATGAACTCATTGCATCACACGTGGAGAGCTTCGGGTGTCGCAGTGCCCCATGTGTTCGGCTGTGGCGGCAGATGGCGGCGAGGGCGGTTTTCTTCGGGTAGTTCGGGCGAGATGCTGTCTTTGGACGGAGGAAGCCTATCCAGGCACATCAGGCTGGCTTGCGTAGGAGTGTGGGAAAAGTTGACGAAGGACGAGAGCCAAGCCAACAGAGCTGGCAATCGAGAAGCACGGAACGTTGAAGTGTGCGATGAGAGATACAGATAGATGATGGGGATTGGCGAGTTGCCAAGATTATCGAAGCAGAAGCGTGGTCGCGGAGGTAGGCGGGCCTTGCTCCAGAAATGGAGATCCGTCCGTCGTCGATGGAAGCGTCGGATGGGGGTTGAAAGCGCGCTCACTGATTAGTCGGGTCACTTGGTCACTGCGGGAGGTGGGCAGGGGCCACCCACAGGCATCAATTAATTGCTTCATGTACCGAAGTCATCCGCAATGCATGACGATCCTTGACCTTCTTTCCTGTTGATGTCTTGTTGAGACGTCGGCGTAGCTGACAAACCGGCCGGCCGATAAGTCCCTGCTGGCTGACAACTCCACAATTTAGTCAAAGATTGGCTGGATTGGCCCATATTAACGGGCGGCCGAAGCCGTCCCCCTCCTTCTTCTTCTTCTTCTTCTTCTTCTCGTGGGTCTCGACCGATATTCCTCAGCCACCTACCTACCCGTCAGCTCATCGCAGCTCATTATGCAATGCAAGCGCGACAAAGACATTTATTTGTCGGTGATTTGGAATGGCCCCAAATCAGCAGCCCACATGGCTTTCCCATTTCGCCCCGTGATCGGCTTCGCCCCGGTTGAACTCGTAGTATGTATATATTTGTGGTGATGACTAAGACTTTTCTTGGAGGAGGCTGGTATTTTTGTTGTACTGGTCGCCACCCACCCAACCACAGATCAAAAGTGTTAGACCCTCAGACCCCTCGTCGCACGATGGTCTCGGTGCTTAACCACTCGAGACGCTAGGACCCCTTACCCTAGTTATTTTCTAGGACCTTAGTAAATATATAGTATGTTTTTATATAGCTAGATTACACACTATATTATACAGGTACTTAGCTATTCAAGCAACCGTTCGCACCCTCTTACAGGGTTAGACAACTTAATCCATGCTCATTGATTCGACCCTAGCTTATAAAATGAGTGTAAAGGTTGTTATTAAATTCAACTAGCTAGAGGTCAGAGCTATTGTCTAATATAGGGTTCTAGGTCACATGCTAGCCACATCCTTGGCAACAGGCCACTTGTCAATTCTAGCACGTAACACTAGCTACGCGGTCCAACAAAAGCTACTTTTCTCTTCTTTGCAGCTCCGAGCACGGGTCGGCCCGTCACCGTCACTTACTTGGCTCCACTGTCAGGCCTGAACACAAATCCGTCGTGTTTGCTATCATGATAACTCGCCCATCGTGGTGGAGAAGCATATCTAACCATGAATTTGAACCGCAACCATCATTGCGATACGTTTGTTTTCAACATTCTCGAGGCAATGTCCAGAAGAAGTCGAGACACCGGCACCAACCGTCAGACAGAAACCAGTAATGCGCCAGACTAATTTGTTCCATATTCCATTATTGTTATCGTCATCGTCAATATCCTCTTACTCCTGCTGCTACGCCTAGTTCTCCCTCTCAGAGTGGATGGCCCCGGCCACTGGCTAGTCTTATGAAGCTGTATGGCACGTTTTGGCCGACTAACAACCTCAAGCTCTCGACAATTGTGAAAGCTGCCACATCGGCGGCTCCATAAGAGGCAAAACCGCTCTTTTCGGCCGTTTCGTGAGGGTCAATAGTCTTCCGGGCAGCCACATCAGCCAGGTTCAGGAACACCTTGTTGACATTTGGTGCCCCTTCCCGAACTGCAGTGGCAAACACACGCAACATCATGCTCACCAAGTTTCCTTTTTCGGGGCCGAGGGCAGAGACGATGACGAATGGTGCTTGATCATCAGCTACCGACCTGGCACGTTGCAGACTTTCCATGCTAATGAATTGTTCGATGGGGAGCGTGAAGAGCAAGGACTGGGGTGTACGGAAACCAACAGTGTAGATTTTGGCAATTTTCAAGGCCTTCAAGGCGTAGAACACGGGAGCTGCATCGTCGGACGCAGATGCAAGAACTACGGCTGAACGTCCAAAGTATGCTGACGGGGCCAAATCGCGAGTCAGGGTATGCATGATGCCTCTCCATCCGGCATTATCAAATATGAGAGCCGAGCCCGACGACAGGCCGCCTTGTAAAGGAGGATCCAGCGATTCTTGTCGACTTTGAGGACATGACGGCAGCGGAGACGGTGTAGATGTCTTGGACGAGCTCGATGTCGCAACAACGGTGTCGGCGATTCCAATCGCTCGCGCGGCTTCTGTGAGCGTTGGCCCTTGACCGTTATTTAATCGTGCAAAAACCCGATTGTGTTTGCACAGTGTCTGAACAGAAATTCCAGGATCGAGATAAGCGCCGCCAAAGTCCCGTTGATTACACCATGAGTCCAGACCAGTAAAGTTGTTCCGCTGCCTCTCAATGATACCAAACCTGTGGGGCAAGCCCAGCTCATTGAAGCATTTCTCGTAGAATGATGCCTGAGGAACGGCGCTCCGTGATAGAGATGCGATGATGCCATAGACATTCTTCATCGGCAATTGCCCAAGCTGAGACAAGGCTCGGTGAATTTCAGAAGTACTCATTTGTCCTGGAGCGGCGATTATTGGCAGTAAGGGGTGGGTGATTGGAGTGAAGACTTTGTTTTGTGTTCTTGAAAACTGGCCAGTCTCGCCCATGTTCACGGCAGACAATGGCGGAGCGTCAGGGTACTCTGTCCTCATCTTGGAACGAAAATATTCCAGCTCGAAATTTTCGTTGTGTTCGTTGATGATTGCAATCATCTTGACGATATCAGCATAAGGGCAGGACCGTTGAAATACGTCTTGTGCATACTGGGAAGGCCACTTGAACGTTCCAGAGAAGTCGTGAAACGCCGACATTATACGAGAATTGCCTTTCCGTTGCCACAAATCCCGTCGTATTTCTTCTGGAAGCCACAGCTCGACATCAATGTACTCGATTCCCCACTGAATAGCCTTGTACAGGTATTTATGAAATAGCGTCGGGTCATCCATTGGAAACCTACCGTTCTCGTTTGTGCATCGGGTGGTAAAAATAATGGGCAATTCGGTCCGCTCTCGCAACAGCATGACCTGCTCTCCAACGTAGCCCAGGCTGGGGACTTGAGAGAAGTCACCGTTGGGAAGGGGCTCGCGGAGCAAGTCGACCCGGATTTCTATGGCGTCGGAGCCCACGGTGAGAATATCGAGATTAGGAAGTGCCGCACGGACATCGGGGAAAGTAGTCGACATGAACAGAGTTCGTGGCTTGGCCATGAGCTCTTCGTGATGGCTGATTTGGCCCAGAGTAAACGACAAGAAGCGAGAAAGATATCGCCTGAAGTATGGTGACTCAATGTACAGGAGCTCATAGTCGCAGTGTGTGGACAGCTTTGTATCGGGAGGCATCCCTAGAGTGGCGCAATGTGTATTGACAGCGACCATCAGCTGTTTGTCGCGATGCTCAATGCTGGCCTTGGCCTTCTCGGCCGGTATTCCAATCACAAACCCATGCTCACGGGCTGTGACTTCCTGAAAGACTCTTTGTACTTGAACGGTTTGCCGAGAACTTCAGCAACAATGGTCACGACTCGCTCTTGTTCTTGATTATAGATGATGACCGCAATTCTTCCGTCGCCTTCCTCGGGCGCTCCCCGCAGAGACCGACCATGCAGCATGACAGGTCTTTGGCTGACCCTGTCTGTGCCAAGGTTTCCACGAGAGGCTGCCGATTTGAAGGCGTCGGATGACGGCTCTGGACTTGGCGAGGACTTGCCAGTAGCTGTTGAACCGCAGCCATCGTAACTTTGAGTGAGATTTTGGGTAAAGAAGCAAATCTCCTTCGATTCGAGGGTGAAACAGAAGCAGGTAATGCCCCACGGTGAGCTAACAATGATATCTGCCGTCTGCTACTTCTCGGTAAACCATATTCTCGGAGGACGCTGAGCTGCCGAAGTCGGCTTTATGAGATTTGAGGAAATGACAGATCCTGGTTGCTGCAATCCCAAGCTAATCCGTTGTGAATTCGAAATTGGTGGTGCAGCAACAGATAGGCTGCGGGAGTTCCAGATTTGGCCAGCCAGTGGCTATGGGTTCGCGCAGAGTACCCAAACCAAGCGGAAAATTATGCAGTGAGCTGGACCCAGTACAGTTAGGATCGACCATAGTATTGTTAACGTGTGTTTAGGGTTATCTCTTTCTTCGATCTATCACGGGGCAGCGAGGATGTTGAGGATGTTGAGGTTGAGGTTGATGAGCATCCAAGGTGAACAAGTAATCAGGCGAGCAAACTCATGCGAATGGCATGTCGGCCCGGTTTGGAATTTTTCTTTCTTTCTTGCAGCCAGGCTTGTCGCGGCCCGATGTCCAAGTAGAGTGGTCAGGAGCGGGCGAAAGGAGTATTGACGCCACGCTGTATTTGATAGAGACAGGGTTTTCCTTGATATTCGCTGGCGGAAGTTAGCTAGCGCTGGAGTTGAAGGCTTGTTACGCCTACCTGTAGTGATCAGGAAGCTCCGATGATGCAGTAAGGCAAAAGCGCCAGAACAGTTGCAATCAATGGCTTGAGGAGAAGCGACTGGGATTGGGGAAAAGCGGCAGCGCCCGACTGGATTGGTGATGGGCAAGCTCGAGGGTGCATGGAGTATGGAGTCTGGTGAACAATGATTTGTTCAATGCTCTCTCTGGTTCTCTGGGTTGCTGGCAGCTGTACATGGTGTTGCAGGCCCCCGCCATTCGGGCGAGGTAGGCGAGGTCTGACCCCACCAGAGAGAGCCATGGCCAGTTCTTCCGCCAATAGCGAGCGAGCTAGATGCAGATGCAAATGCAAATGTACGGGAGATTAAGGATTGCGCCTCTACTTCGTATCGAGACGAACCAGTTTACGTCAGTCAAAGCTGGCTGGGGTATTATTATATTAGATGATTAGGCAGCTGGCCCGAAGAGCAAGGTCCACCACAAGCCGGTCACGCCACAGAGACGGCGAACGGGCTCGTTGTACATACATTTGGGTTTCGAGCCATTGAGTACTCAAGGTGATGCATCCCAAAATCTGTCTTCCCACACTCAAGCTGCAGTGGACGGTACCCGTGCACCCGTGCACCATTTGGCCATGTATCAAATTGATGGCAGTCTCTTCGTGAGTTGTGTCGAAATAGTGAACATGGCTTTCGGTGTGGTTTAGCAAAACTCGACAAGGAATCTGGCAAGTATCTGAGCGTCACAGGGTAGCTTCAAACTTGTCGTGTTGCTGTTCTCATGTTCCACGCGCCACGTGCCGTTTTTGCTTGCTTGCGTCTGGTCGCATTCGGTCAAGCTTTCTTCTGCCCATTTGTCTCATTCCATCATTTGCAATTGAACGCTCCATCCGCCCTTGCATCTCGGCGCACTTGACGTATCTGTTCATCTGGGGACTACGACATCTTTAATACCATACCATCCATCATTTTAATCATTTCTCACTTGCCTCTTTTACCTCGCAATCCGCCCCTCCGCGCACCGAGCGGCCCCTTCTAGTCCCGCCATGTCCGAACAAGCTCACGACACGCGACCTGGCGACGAAGGCACCGCGACCGCCACGCCCGCCCTCACTGAAGGCACATCAGCTGCCACGGAGGACCTTGCGTCGTCCATCTCGCGCGATGAAGACCCCAAGTCGAGGAAGGTTTCTTTGGCGGACCTGAGCGCCAAAGGCACAGCCCTGTACGCACACAAGCAATACGAGGATGCCGCCGAGATCTTCTCCCTCGCCAGTGTGGTGCAAGCCGAATTGAACGGCGAGACGGCCCCGAGAACGCCGAAATCCTCTTCCACTACGGCCGCAGTCTTTACAAGGTTGGCCAGAGCAAGAGTGACGTGCTTGGTGGTCCGGCGGCGGCAGATAAAAGGCTACTGCGCCCGCCGCGCCCGCCAAGGCCGAGGGCGGGAGCTCCAAAGCTGCTGCTCCTGCCGAGAAGGAGGCCCAGAAGGTGACGCAGGACGGCATCGCCATCGCTGCGGGCCAGTCAGAGCATGTTTCTGAGAAAGAGGAGACTCGGCATCACAGGAGGGCGGACCCGATGAGAAGAAGCCGTTGTTCCAGTTCACAGGCGATGAGAACTTTGACGACTCATCCGAGGGAGAGGTACGGCAAGCAGTCTGCGGCAAAACGCTGCGGCGAAGCATAATCATCTTGCAGCCCGTGCTGACTTGAAACCGATAGCAAGAAGAAGAGGCCCCGAAGAAGACGACGATGACCTCGCCACTGCTTTCGAGATTCTCGACCTCGCGCGTGTCTGCTATGAAAAGCAGCTGGAGCAATTAAACAGCGAAACCGACGCCAGCAAGGGCAAACAAGCAGCCGGCGATACCCCGTCGTCAGACACATCAAAGAGCGCTTAGCCGAAACACACGACTGTCTATCGGAAATTTCCTTGGAAAATGAAAGGTACCTCAAAACTAATTTTCCCTTTACAGAGCCCATACAATTGCACTCACTTTGAACACAAAGAAGAGGCTGACATCCACCCCAACTAACAGGTACCCCAACGCCATTGAGGATGGCCGCGTCTCCCTCAACTACAAGCTCGAGCTGTATCCCGAGGATTCAGAAATCGTCGCCGAAGCCCACTACAAGCTATCTCTCGCGCTCGAGTTCGCCTCCGTAACCATGTCCGGCGACGACGGCAAGAACGCCAAGCGCGAGGCCATGGACCAGGGCCTCCGCGACGAAGCCAGCAAGGAGATGGAGCTGGCCATCAAGAGCTTCATGCTCAAGATGCAGAACAAGGAGGTGGAAGTAGCCACGATGGCGTCCCCGAGGAGAACGACCTCGCGCGCAGAGCCATCACCGAGATGAAGGAAGTCATTGCCGACATGGAGCAGCGAGTACGTTTTCACTCATTTTCCTTCTCTCCAATAATAAAGGGAAAAAAAGTTACTAACAGTCAGTGCTTCTTAAAAAGCTGGTCGACCTCCGCAAGGACCCCATCTGCGCAGCCGACCTGCTCGGACCCGAGGGCAACGCCCTAGGCGGCATCTTTGGCGCCACCGCCCTCGGCGAAACACCCGCTGACACAAAAGCCCGCGTGGAGGAAGCCAAGAAGACGGCAACGGATCTGACGGGCCTTGTGCGCAAAAGAAGACGGCCTCGGAAGAAGACAGCTCCGCCAAGCCCGACCTGTCCGCACCCGCTGCTGCCGCAACAAATGGGAAGAGGAAGGCCGAGCATGATGCCCCAGGGGTAGCTGAGTCGCCCAAGAAGGCCAAGGTGGAAGAGTCTTCAGCGGAGACGCGAGAAGTTGCCAGTGAGGGCCGCCAAGAGGGTAGTGGTATTCTGGTTCTGGAGTTGCGGCGCCATGGGGAGTGCATTCGGGAATAAATCATGTATAAGCTCATGTATATTACGGTTAGGGGGTTGACAATCGACCTCCCATGTGTGACAATTGAGAATTCCTCATCATTCGTCAGCATGATTTCGTAATTTAGACAAGGGACATCTTTGTGATTTATATTTTGAATGAGCGGTTCATAAAGGGTACCTGTCATGATGTTGATGAACATGATGCGTACTGCATTGCGCGGAGATCCAGCACTGCTTCTGATTACACCACGGTTCAATCAACTGCTTTCCTATATATGTGTGTGCGCGAATCACGATTAACATAACGGCAGTACAGGAAAAGCACAAACGAGTAGTCATCAAAACACTACGTGATAATGACACAGTTGTCCGTACAAATCTATCCCAAACGCCACTACGATGCCAGCCAAATGGAGCAGAACGTTCGAGTTCCCTGTTGTTTCCTCCCCGCTTCCTCACAGCTTGAAACTACCGCTGCTAACCGCCTTTTGGCCTTGGCCTTGTTCCCATCCACATCCGTGATTTCTCCCTTGCGATTAATGACCTTGACACCGCCCTTCTTGAGCTCCGCCATGGTATCGCGCTGCATCTTGGCCCTCGTACCAAGCGTCTTGCCCTTCTGGGCATCCACGCCGCCTGCCTTGCGGATGCGCTCCTTGTGACGTCTGCGACGGCGGGTCTTGTCCTCGCGGGATATTTCTTCGCGCGACAGGGCATGCCTGCCTTTGTGACGACTTCGCCCTTGGCGATGGTGTCCTTGTCCGCGCCGGCTTTGTAGACCTCCTGCGGCGCCATGCGGGAGGATCCGCCGGCGACGGCTTGTGCAGTAGTGGGCTGGGCATCTTCCATGGAGATGGTGGCAATGTCGGAGACGACGCTGAGAGTGGGCGCCGCGGGCTTGGGCTTGTATTGCCAGGAGGAGAGGGCGTCGAGGCGCGCAGAAACGTCTTTCCACATGATTTCGATTTCCTTTTCTTCCTTTTGGAGCTTTTCGTCAGACTTGCTGATGTAGGTGTCTGGGTTGGCGTTCTTGATGTGCTCCTCCTCGTAGACTTCGGCGAGGCCCTTGCTGGATTTGCTGTCGTCAACCTCGACGAGACCGCGACGTGTGTTGCCGGGGAGGCCGTCGGTATCGGGACGGCGGCGGAGAACTTCGTCGAATTCTTGAGAGAGAATTCGTCTTTTGATAAGATCCTCAATGCTTTCGCTGATTTCGGGTGTGATGACGGGAACGGGCTTGCCAACATGCTCGAAGTCAAGGTCTTGCTCGAGGAGGGAGTTCATGGGTCTGTCGGCCGCTGCGGCTTCACCCGATAGTGTCCATTCTCGCTTAGCAACCGACGCGGCCTCGAGCTGGCGAATCTCTTCGGCGAGCTTGGCCTGGCGACGCTCGTGGGCCGATCTTCTTGACTTCGGGTCTCCGGCCGACACGTCTGACAAAGCATCGTCCGAGTCTTCGTTATCCGACTCGTCTTCAAAGAGATCGCGTTTCACATCAGCCATGGCCCGTTCTGTATCCTCTTCATTGGGCCTCTCTGTTTGAAATTTTACGGTCTTCTTCTTGAATGGTTTGCCAGTCTTGTTTTTGCGGGGAGGCGGGGCGAAAAAGTCCTTGTAGTAGACTTCATTTGCGTTGAAGTCGTTGCCTTCATCATCCCCAATGCCGTTCTCCATGTCCATGGCTTCGTCGTCGCTAGCGCCCTCTGGTGCATCGAGAGCCATGTCCCCAAACGTTGGGCCATCATCTTCGTCCTCGTCTTCCTCGTCCAAGGAAGCATCGTCTCCAGCACTTTCTTTGCCAGACGACTTGGTCGTCGACTTTGTCGACTTTGGCGCAGCCAGAGGATCAACGCCCCAGTCTATATCTTCGTCGTCACTGGCTTGGTCGGTAGTTGCATCGCCTCTGGCATCCTGAGCCTCGAACCACTGAGTCTGCTTGTTGAAGTCGTCAATGGAGAAAAAGACATCATTGAGACCATTGGGGTCTTCCACAAATTCGTCGGCTTCTTCCTCTTCCTCTTCGTTCTCATTCTCGTCTTTATCAAACTGATCCACACCATCTTGAAGCTCCTCATCTTCATCAAGGTCTTCCTCAAAATCTCCATATTCTTCATGTTCATCGTCATCTTGGTCTTCGTCTTCATCGTCCTCTTGCTCAATTTCGCCATCCACATCATCCTCATCAGAATCCACCTCAAAGCCATCCTCTCCAAATGACAGACTTCGAGGTGCCACATCCTCAGACCCAGCATCTTCCACAACATCACCCTCCTCCTCCAGCTCGTCCACCAGACCATCCGCAAACCCCAGAACACCGCCAATGATTTTCTTCGCCTGTTGCCACACCTGGCCAGTCTCAAATCCGTCAACGTACACTTTTCTAAGCTTGAGCACATCGCCCTCAGCCGGACCCTTGTCCCCACTTCGCTTCCGCTTTCTACTTTCTTTTAATCGCTGCTGCTGGAGATCACCGACCTGCGCGGCAAAGCCTTCAAGGGTATCTTTCACGATATTCAGTGACGCACTTGGGATAGCGGCAGTCGGTTCGATAAATTTGTGCCGATTTTGGGGTCGCAGGCTGGCTAGAAAGGCGGCCATGTCCATGTCGGACGACGGCTTTGCGCCAGATGTAGATGCGGGAGCCATGAGGGACTGGCCGCTGAGTGTATGAGACGTCGACGTTAGAGTCGGCGATGTGGTTACGGCCATGCTCTGGTTACGGCGCCTTTTGTCAGCGGGTCGGAACAATGAATTGCTCTGCTCCTCTTGTGGTGGTGTAGCGTGTACTAGATAGAGAGGTGATGAACTTATTCTGCCGTTGGGAATTTTTTTGGCTCACCGCCCGCAGCTGTGAGGGTGCACAAGTCTGAATTGTGGCGGGGCCGCCCGCAAGCTGCCTGGCACCAACCGAACTGCGGAGTCCACGTTGACTCGAGAGAGCTCATTGAGAAAAGAGGAAGCAAGTCATTCATAGAGTTGATGTATTGGCAATTGCCTATCGTGGAGATGTTGTATTGAGCTAACTATTCCCGCTGTAATGTAATGTTCATGGAGGCTCTGTTTGATGTGAATAGATGTCTTGAAAAGTCGCCTGATGAGTGTTACACGCTCCCCTTGCCGCAAATGTGGCTACATTGCCAGTTGAGCGCTGTCTTCTCTTTCATGTGTCGATCCTTGTTTTTGTATCCGTTTCAGGTTCTGTATTCCGGTGAAGAAAATAAACAAGCAAAGTCAGCGGGAACCAGACCAAACAACTCCATGCGCCTTCGAACTGGAACTCCAGAACATGTAAACAAATATCTATGGCTAGAAACTAACATGTCTGTAGTACCATCTTAATTGCCTCTTCGGCCACCTGTACTCATCAATGTAATCTTCTGCTTCTTCTTCTTCTTCTTCCTGCCGCCTCCACCTGCAACGACACTCTCAACCTCAGCAGATGTACTGGCGCTTGCTACGGGCTTATCGTCACTTCCGATCGCTTCAATGGCTTCGATCTGCAGGGCCAACTCCGCAGTGTCCAAGAAATCTGCCTCTTTCAGCCAACCATCATCCACAGTTGGGCGAGTTGGTTCCAAGTCTGGAGAGGCTGGTACTACTCGTGTGCCCCAAACCGTCCGCTGTGTCGATGGGCTCGTTGACATGGACGCAAGTGTTTCGAAGCCTGGTCTCGGGTCCGGTGGCGTGGTACCAGACTGAGAAGTCAGAGGTTGAAACTGGGAAAGATCCAGAACTGGGGTCTGATCTTCCTCCAGTGGTTCAAGTGCAGTGTGACGTCGACCAGTAATGCCAATTGCACCACGAAGGGCGGCCGCCTCGAGACGTTCTGATTGTAGTCGCTCGCGCTCTTCTTGCGTAGCCTTTTCCTGGTTCCTCTTCCGTCGCCTCTCGATTTCGCCAGAAAACGTTTCCAGTATTTCCGCTGGAACAATGTCCGTCCAGTCACATTCAAGAAAGCTGATGATGCATCCGTGAGGAGATGCGCGAGGTATTTGGTGCGCTTGCGAAGCACGTCGTCGACGACGTGACCAGTAGAAATGTGCTCCACGCGGGGTAAGAGTGTGGATGGAAATGCTGAAAATGCGCCATATTTCGCCTTGAGAATTCTGATGTCCAGGGGTGACAAGTACAAATGCGGCGGGGCGCTGTAAAAGTAAAAATCAGCATCTGATGATAGTTTGGCAGCCGCTGAGGTAAGGCTTGAGTCCGTCGAAACGGCCGGCTGCAGCACATTGGGTTTTTCTTTCGTTGCCTGGATGGCCCTGATAGCCTTTGACTCCATTCAGAGTCCACACCAAACAGCGTCTCATCTTCCTTCTCTTGCTTTAGAAGGGCTGCAATCTCCTCCTCAAATTGATTTGCCATGTAGTCTGGGGTGCCTTTCATAATCCTGGAATAGTCCAAGACATTTGCGGCATAGTGCCATGGTATTTCGTCACCGGAATGCAGCACTTCAGCACCGCCTTCGCGTGGCAATGCCAGAGTGGACGTCGCCTTTCTCGCCATGAGACGCAAAACAACATCGTCTCCCACGCGAGGGAGGGCTCTCCTGCCCGGCATAGAACCGGACTGGCCGCACCTCATGCAGGTAGACTGCATCCTCGCAAATGGGGCATTTCTTAAATCGAGAGCCCCTTCCCGATTTCGCATCATCATCGCTGCTAGAGTTCATGAACCGGATCAAACATGGCAGACAGAAGATGTGCCCGCACTTGGCCATGCGCGGAGCGACCGGATCTGAAAGGCAAATGGGGCAAGATGCTGTCTGCGACTCTGACGAAGCAATTATCTGCAGGACATTGTTCCAATCGAGAAAAACATCGGCATCTGCCTCGTGATTCTTGTAGGATCCTTCGGGAGACACCACAAATCGATAATTCGAATGAACATATCTCGCTTTGTCCGCAGCGTGGTGGCCGGACCCGGGTCCCCAAGTGGGATTGCGGCGATGTGACCTTGGGTGGTAGCTGTGGTCTTGAAATGGCCCAGATGTCGCGAAATTGAGGAGATGAGTTATTGATGTCTGACCCCTCCTGCTCGATGGATTCCGAACAGCTCTCAGCTCGGCCATGCTGTCATACTCGTCAGGGCTACTCTGTGACCCCTGGCCGGTACTGGGTCGCCGCTGATTCTTGTGCTGCTTTCGCAAGGCTTGCCTTGCGTGGCGTAGGCTGAGAAGATGAGGCTCCGGGCTGACCGGGACGACGGGATGATTCAAAGCTTGACGTGGGAGGGCCGACCTGTGCCTGTGCTGGATAGCTCGGTGGCGTCGAAAGGCTCTTGCCCGCAACGATGTTCGAAGGGTTCATGGCCGGCCTGTGCAGTGCCAGCCGAATAGATGCGGGTCACAGGCGAGACGATGAGAAGACGAGGAGTAGGAAGATGGCGGTGGGATAGGTTATTGGTAGGAATGATAGTCACCATGCCTCCGAAGTATCCTGAAGGACGCGACACGCTCGCGTCTCGGAAGGGTCCCTCCTTGCACCTGGCGAGGCCAAGCACAAGTCCAGTCGAGAAGAAAAACGAAAAAGGGTCTTCAATCGCTATATTCAATAGGGGATGAGAAGGCGCACCGGCTAGCTGAAGGAGAGATTTGAAAAGTGATGACTCTGACGAGAGGGGTCCAACTGGGACGGACCCCGGCAGTTGGTGGTGGAGCAAGGCCGAACAAGTCAGAGTTAGCCGCAGGGCGAATCGTGACAGAAGTCGATGCTTTTGGGTGGTTGTTATGAGGAAGTAATGACGTTTAGTCATCGCCTTCACGTGATGGAGCAAGTGACCAAGATCGGCGATTTGAAATACATTCCTTCGTCTGGAACACCTGGGGTGAGCGAAAGCCTAAAATCGTCGTGGCAATTATTCCAATTTTATGAAAAAGGTTATGCAGGGTGAACCGAAGGAATAGATCTTGCGCGAATATCTTTACGCAGAGTCGTCCTTCAACTACAGCATCAGGCCCCGCCTGCTACAGGGATATTCTCTTCCTATCTTGTCTTGCAGATCTCTTGAGAAAGCCAAAACAATGCTCAAAGAGTAACATTTATGGCGAACGCCTGACCCTTGTGCCACCTCCTCATCATGTATCGCATAGATTATCGGAAACAAGTCCGACAAAGACAGCAACCTTTCCGAACGCCTCCAAGCCAAGCTCATACGGCAGCCTCTCCTCTAACAGCCAAGTCTTTACGCGATTCTTCGGGGCAGTCCAGATTGTGGAAGAGGGAAGCGTAGATGCGGGGGTACGGCTTCTGACATTATCCTCATGAGCACAAAGCTTGCCTCAAAGCAAGCAGTTGCTTGCTCTCGTGCTGACAACTTCTTTGGCATCGACTTTACCTCTACTCTATGACGCCTTTTGCAGTGGACACGATATTGAGATGGTTCGTTTTCTATCATCCAGTAAGGCAGATACGAGCGCTGGAGCAACAGCAGGGTTCTTGTCCTGAGTCGTCTCATTGCTTTGGGTTAAAGGGGCATCGTGCTTCATTATGCCAGCTGTGTTGAGATGTCAAAAACGTCTTTACCCCAGCCAAAAATGAAGGTACCCGCAGGTATCATCCCATGCATCGAGAGCTTTCATGACAGCCTCGTTAAAGTGCTTCGAGGCGAGATTGTGCCCGTTGTGGGGTCTAGACTACTGCAAGAAAAAGACACTCACATTTACACCATCGTGCCTTGAGCTCACGAAGATGCTTGGATCGATTCACTCACGTATTGCCATGGTTAGCAAGGGTATTCATCATGGGGCAAGATCTTCGTGGATCTTTTGGCCCTGCAGGCTGCCATGGTCGTAACGTGTTGTTGTCGGAAGTTGTGGCCGGTGCAGCAAGACAAAGGAGTGCTAATGCCGCGAGCATCGTAGAAATTTGTGGTCACCTGTGGAAGTGAACCAAGCAGAGAAACTTTTGAAAGAGAAGTCCCGAACTCGAATTGCTCATTACAACATTGTCGTGAACACCAATTCTACATTCCAACCTCTCAGAGCCTTCACCACTGCCTGTTCAGTCAGTCAATCTATCCAAAACAATTTTTCCAATTTTCTATTTATATTTGAAACCCCATAGTTGTGCCAGGCAGCCACTGACGGGCTTTTGACCGCTCATGCCACCCTTGTACACAACATTAGTTGGTATTATTCTGCCAATTCGATCATCTTAAAATAGTGGCGACTTTCTGGTACAGTCGGTAGATGACCAAAAACATGGCATATAGGCATTGTCAATCACAAGTCTACCATCATAGTTGGAGAAACGTCGAGCTCGCCACTTCGACGTGAAAGAGTGTAGAATCAAAGGAAGGAACGGGAAATAAAAAAACGACCCGAGGCTGAAGTGGTAGGTGATCGACATTGGCGGTGATAGGGACGACTTGCCCGTCTGCTGCTGTGTCCAGAAAACTGTCAGTTGAATTATACCAGACTTATTATTGCATATCATGTATTAATGTCACAGCGTTCTCCAGCTCTCAAGCCAAAGAGCGCCGGCCTCCAACAATATACGCCTTGTAGCAAGCGCCTGAAAACCTGTAGGAGCTGCGGCTGGACGGACATGAGGCGGGATCACTCACATGTGCTGTCAGCGAGCTGAAGCGAGCCGAGCCGTCAGGTTATCAGGTACCCCTAAAGACCTGACCTGACCCAACAGCTGGCCTGACTATGCTTAGTAAGTAAATTAAAAATATTCTTGTTTAAATATTATCTAAATTCTAATTAAAGTAGGATGAAATGTCCGTAGTAAAATTATAATTATCACGCTTCCAGTACCAGGAAGGGAAAGCTCCGCTTGGCGCGCAGTTCCACGTCGTTAGCTGCTTCTACATCCACCGGAGCTTGCTTGGCTGTTGCTGGATCTCCGCTGCCCGTGAAAGCATTGGTTACAGGCACGTCTTCGTGACGTACGTAGCATGAAATGTAGATTACCTCATTTGGTCCGGGTACGACGCTCGGAAAAGATGACGCATGGGGACGATTGGAGAGGAGCGGACATTGCAATCGAATCACGCGAGCGCAAGCTGGTAAACACCAAAGAGGAACCAGCCGATGAACCATGCAGTTGACCGCTTTATGCCAGCCACCTCCGCCCGCTGCACCGGCCGCGCGCCTGCAGGCGGAGGAGGAGGCACAAGAGATAGGCAAACGCCGCCAGTCAAATAAAACCCAACACCCTCCCAACAAAAAAAACCCCCAGGAAAACGCTCTTCCGCCTCTCCTGTTGCTGCTTGGCAGAAGAGTAGAAAAGGTCGATTGTCGCAAGCCTCTCCTCTGCATACGCATCTCTTGCAATTCGTGCCTGCGTTGTGATCATGGGCAGCTTTACGTTCAAGTGGTAAGTGCAAAGCTCTCTCCTGCCTTCAATGTTCTGTTTCCAGATCTCGCTCGCCTGCGCTCTCGCCCAACGACCAAGCTCCGGACGTCCAGCCCAGTCATCCGTGCAATGACACGACAACAGAGGTCGTAGCAACACTTGGGAAACAAGATTCGACCTCATATCAAGTCCGATGACTTGCGGGCAGGGCTGACCGTATCATTTGTGCATTTGCAGGGCGAATCCCACCACTGATCCATCCGATGTCCTCGTCACCGGCTCCTTCGATGGGTGGACCAAATCAGTAAAACTCGAGAAAGACGGCGGCATCTTCCAGAAGACTGTACAGTTTTCAGAAAAGATGCGGCAAACAAAATATACTACAAGGTAAGTTGACATGCTTGATGTTTGCTTCAGCCTCCTTCCCTATTGTATAATTTCATTTTCGGCTCGCTCGGGCTTGGATCTCAACCGCAGAAGCCAAGCGCTCCATGACGACTGGTCTGGGTACCTCTGCGATCGCGCAGCCGCCACCACAGCTGCCGCCACCACAGCTATTCTGGAGTTGCCGAGCTTGCCGACCCATTCGAGGACGACAAGTTTTCATGCTGCCGACAATACAGCACAATGAGGCACGATTCCTGGAATTACACGGCGCGCGCGCATACGCGCACATGCACACTTTATCAAGTTGACATGCTTGAGGGCTTACCCTCCAATCTTGGTCATGCAATGCGACAATATGAATCATCGTTAATTGCCAAGTCCTCGCCCTTGTCTTCGTTTTCTATCTGGACGGATGAAAAGCTGAGCTTGCGAGGAAGGCGGCCTGCAAATTATCACGGGACGCGGGACGTGGCAGGGGTTACGACAAATGGATCCAATATTGGCAGCAAAGAAGGTGTCATCAGCTACCTCATTCACATTGCTTGCCGCCCCTGACCGAAAATTGCTGCGCCTCCACGACGCTATCGGTGCATTCAATATCTTTGTCGAATTGCAAACAAAAACCGGCATACAAGGGTTTCCCTCTGGCACAGGAGCGGGCTCCGTCGACAGTGCGATCACATCCATCAGAGACCATTGACGGCTAATTTTGAACATTGGCGCTGGATGCGGCCGCTATGCGCCCTGGGACGGACCGAGTGTACAAGTCAATCAGAACAAGTGAAACAAGGCCGACCAGCCCGTCGACGCACCACTTGCACTTGGCCTGATGCTATGTCATCACTCATCAGCAGCCGTAAGCATGCACGCACACACACCAACCAGGCTTTTTCTGTGTCTTGGCCGGTGTCGGAAGTCGTCCCATGACGACAAAAGGCATGTCCCGCTACCAAGGCCAGCATCGAGCACTAGTGTCCTCCGGCCGCTTTCGTCAAATGAGCCACAACCTTGCCAGGCCCGCAATCTCTGCGGCGGTGGCATTGTCGGTCAACTGCGACCAACAAACCCCGACACACAGTGCAGACCCGACGATTAGGCCATGCTGTACGGAGCATTACCGGAGGAGAGCAAACGAGAGCATCCCCGGCTGCCTCAATCTGTTGACATGCAGAAGCTGTGGCAGATGACACAGGCACGGACCATTTGATGGCCTGCAAAGTAGGGCTCGGATTTGCTTGCTCGATATATTGGAGACATCTGGGTGCATCTCAGTCCGGTCGCCAACAAAAGCCCCAGCCTCACTCACGCGCAATCAGTCGCAAAAAGCCTGGCGCAAAAGCCCTTCCGCACACGACGCTGGACCCACCAGCAACACACACTGGCCAGTGCCGTGGCCAGCCCTTGCGCCAGCCTCCCCGCTTGCCTATATCTCACGTCACGCCCGCCTGTGGTTCACTTTTTTTTTTTTGCTTCCATTTCAGCACCGATCTTTTCAGTCCATTGGCGCGCTTTCACGTCGTCTCTAGGTCAGAATTGCAGCTAACTGTAGATTCTCTGTTCTTTCCTGCTATTTAGTTCGTTGTCGATAACAACTGGATCATCAACGAGTCCTACCCGTACGAGCCCGACCACGAAGGAAACGTCAACAATTTCTTGACTTCCGAGGACCTGGTTAAGCCGACACCTGCGCCAGGCTCAGGTCTCGTCCCAGCTCCATTCATTAACACCGTCACCCCTGAATCCACCACCGTCGCCGACATGGGTAAGAAGAACAACAAAAAGGCAAGGTCGCCACTAAACCGGCCGGTGCTGAGGCCACGCCCGCAGAACCTGCTGCCGTTGCTGCCGTTGCTGCCGCCGCTCCTGCGCCCGAAATTGCGGGAGCCAGTGAAGCCATGGCGACCCCTTCCGATGTTCCCGGTGGTTTCCCTTGACCCCGTCCAACGAGGGTACCGATTGGGAGAATAAGACCGTCAGCATCAATCCGCTGCCCGCCACCCCGGATTTGGAAACCCTATCACGCTCGCTCCCGGTGAGAAGATTCCCGAATCGTTGACTTCTCAGAATGTCAATGAGCATGTGAAGCTTGACAAGGCATCGTATGAGAAGAGCGACGCACTTCCTACTGCTCCTGCTCTGAGCACCGAGGCCCCTTCAGTGTCCGGCGTCATGATTCCCGAGTCGAGCTTGTTCATGGGCGAGCAGACTGATGTTACCAATCCTACCATTAACTCCGTTGGTGCTGGCTCCACCACTGCTGCCCTCGCCGGCCAGGTACCTTTGGAATCCAAGGTCCCTGGTGTTGTGAAGGGCGAGCAGACTGATGTTACCAATCCTACCATTAACTCCGTTGGTGCTGGCTCCACCACTGCTGCCCTCGCCGGCCAGGTACCTTTGGAATCCAAGGTCCCTGATGTTGTGAAGGAGAGCCAGGAGAAGGCTAGTGTTGCTCCCAAGGCGTCCACTATGCCTGAAGAGGTTAAGGATAAGACCAAGGTCGAGGAGGAGATCAAGAACATTGTCCCTGAAGCTCCCGCAACATCTGTCGGCACCGCTGGCGTCGGAACTGAGAAGAAGGAAAACACTGGAACAGTTCTCGGCGCTGCTGCCGCTACTGGTGGTGCCGCCGTCACCGCTGCCGTTGCCGCCGTCACCAAGTTCTCCACGGATGCCGCCCCGCCGTCAACGATGCCAAGAACGCGACGGCTGAAATCGTCAGCAAGAACCTCCCCGATTCCGTCAAGAACAGTCTCCTGTTTCTGCCCAGAATGCCCTTGCCACCGAAAAGAAGGACAGCCCCACTGAAAATGTCTCTCCTGCGGTCCCCAGAGAAGTCAAGGAGTCCATTGCCGAAGCTGGCAAGAGCCCCGAGGCGGCTGTCAGTACCTCTGCCGTCCAGGACAAGAGGGCTGTTGAGTCTGAGCTCCTGAAGGAGGTCAAGGAGGCGCCCGCTGTTATCGATGTTGCCAAGTCTTCCCCGGCCGCTGACACCAAAGTTGCCGAGTCCACGCCCGTTATGACCAAGCCTGTCGACGTAAAGCCTGTGGCCGTGAAGGCTGTTGATGAGAAGCCTGTCGACGTGAAGCCTGCTGAGACACATCCCGCTGCCGCCACCACTACCACTGCTGCAGCAGCTGCGACGACGACGACTGAAATTCCCTCCACTACGGCTACCACCACGACCACACCCACTGCCGCCAATGGCACGGAGACGAAGACGGTGGAGCCTTCCTCCACCAGCACGGCTGCTGCCGCCAACGGTAGCGAGGCCAAACCTGCTGGCAGCACCATGGGCGACAAGAAGAAGAATCGCTTGAGTGTCATGCTTGGCAAGCTGAAGGCCAAGTTGAAGTAAATTTTTCTTTCATTTGTCGGGCTTTTGGGTTGAGGTGAAGGTTTCCTATTAATCTAATGAAGATCAGGAGGACTACTGTGTTACTACTATGCAGTCTACAGTGATGGTAATTGGCTTGTTGAGTTGTCTTTTGTACTTGTCGAATGATTCCCCCGTCTTTCTTAATCATTTTTCTGTGCCGCCAAAAAAATCCACCAAAAGGAAGAGAGGAAAAAGATTAAAGAGACGAAGAAGTGGTCGAGTCTTGATGATGATGATTTTTCTCGATGCCGCTCGTTCTCAACATTTGTTGCGTCATTATGTTTTGAAGCATTGAAACCGGGAAATAGAATCAAATTCACCCATGTACAATCGGCTTGGCTTGTTGGAAAGTACTTATCGAGAATCAACTTGAAGAGGGATCATCAGGGGATATCTTAAAGGGGAAGAATCTCGATACATAATACCGTTTGTATACATGAGTCCAGACTATAACATCTTTACTCTAGTCGTATAACATCAAACGTGCCAACAAAATTGTCTTTCCACCCTTCCCATCCCATTCTCTCCCACCTTTCCCCCATCCAAGCTCATGCCCATCCTCTTCACAATCTTACTCAATCATCAGCCCTCGCCCTTCCGTTCACGGTGTCTCATCTCCTGCACTTCCTTCAGTGTCTACTCATGTGCGGCGCGTGGTCTGGGATCCTGCCTTGTGAGACCAACCTCGTTGTCAACCTGATACCTGATCGCAAGCAGCCAATCCAGTCGATAATCAATGATTATCGCCAATGTGGTGCTCGCCCGAAAAGCACGGCTAGATTTCGCCTTATGTAAGCACAGTGGACCCCTGGTGGAACTTGTTGCAAGGGACAAGTAATTAGTAAGAGATGATGAAGGCACAAATTGGTCAGACTCCAAACGGTGACCGTTTCCCACTCTTCACCATGTCTGGACTGATTTACTCTACGACGGTGACCGTTTGGAGCCACGTGGTTGGGGCTGGGACGCGTATTGACGTGCATTCGGGGGTTCACGAAGTTGCAGCCGCGGACGCGCAAGCCACGTTCTAATCTCATTCTCGGAAAAATGACATGCATTTAATTCTCGAGGGCCAGGAATCGAGAGGGACAGACATCTCGCTCGTAAATGCACCGAGGGTTTTTGGAAAGCGTATGTGACGGGGTCTGGGTTTCAGTGATGCTATTTCATATTTTCCTCTCCAGTACTTGGCTCAGCATGTTTGACGCTGGCCATTTCCGCTGCGTTGCATCTCTTCGTCATCATCATCTTTTTCTTTTTTTTTTTGCACTCGGGCGCCAGCGGGTGATGCTGCGTAGAAGCGGACAAGGGTCGGCAATCCATCATTCCATCTGCAACCCAGATTTCGGTACGTCGACGTAACCTGCGTGCGCTGCCATCTTGGATTTGGCACTCGAACGAGGGGGAGATCGAGCCGTTGACTCTTTGGAAGCCTACGGACTACGTTTGACTTTTCTGCGCTAATAGAGGGTCCGAAGCCAAACCACGCACACGCACACGAATTGGCGACGGGGCGTCGTTGTCCCCATCAGCTTTCAACCCCGTCCCCGCTTAGCTACCTACATAGTCTACCTTATCTGACATCACCATGCCTTTGGTCGGGATGCTAGAGCTGGTAGAACGGCCGTCATCACAGGCGGAACCACTTGACTGGTAGCGGCCATGCAGTCTGTCTCGAATTCCTGCGCCAGGGTGCCAACGTGCTTGTCGACCAACTTGGGATTGGACAAGGACAAGATGCATTTGGATTTCCGGCGGGCAACGGAGGAAACGACGATTACAGCGTCATCACTAAGTCGTAGTCGCAGTCGCCGGCCGTTCGGAGATTTCTAATAGACTCATCATTGACAGATTCACCCGCCAAACCAGGCTGGTGACGTGAGAGATGCTGCCACGGCCGCCAATCTCGTTGCTGCGGCAGGGCAGTTGAGCGTTCTGGTTGCCGCAGCGGCCCGGCAGATGGCTCTCCATCAATCTTTCCCCGGGAGGAAGCATTGGCTGGTGTCTCGTTTTATCTCTGCTCTGGTTGGCGGAGGAGAGCAGTCAGACACTTTACACGCTCTACCAAAGCCGGCGTGCGATGGACAGCCAGGCGCGCATGCACGTGAAGGCGTATCTCTTTGAAAAACGACGAGGCCCTTGCAAAGTCACTTGACCCATTGTGGTCCCTTGACTATTATACGTGACATTGAAAGCCCAAGGAAATGCACAAGATACAAAGTATCCTACTAAGTAGTAGGTTACTGATAGCTCCATGGATCGTATATGTACTCCGTACGTCTTGCCAAAATGATAACCCAACCGAGGTTGCAGCAAAAGCCCCGTGTCTTGGCAAGCTGAAAGGCGGCGAGGATCATGAAATGCCGCAAATCGTGTTGAAAATGGCAATGATTCTCGACCGTGCCAAGCATCAATGCTATCGAAATGGATCCGGGATGGTCAGAGAGATCTTTTGTGAACAACACCTCCTGTTTCTCATCCATGAATGGTATTGATATGCAGATTGACAGGAGGAGAGCAAGCAGGTAAAAGTCCCGTTCTTTTTAGATACAGCAAGGTACCTAAATCTAGTTGAGAAACTAGGTCTAGTGAGGTACTTTCTTGTATACATGGATCTCTCTGTGACTTCTATCATAGTGCAATCTTCATACACTCAGAAGTACCCGTAATCTACCTCCAACTTGCTCCCTTGCGACTGCCAAAGGGATCGTCATGCATATAATTCGCACCTTAAATATGTTGTCTCACGTTGATCACCATGCGTGGCACTCATTCGCTTGCGCCAAAGGGGCCAAAGGATAGATGCGGATATGAGAAGTGGAGGGCGCAGGACCCTTTGGCGGACACAAGTCCGAGCTTTGATGTCGCTACCATGTCAATGCCTCGATTCGGTGGAAGCAGAGTCTGCTCCAGTGAGAAGGTCGCACAGCCCTGCCCGAGTTTGAACTTTGTAAGGATCGTGACGGTGCAGTGGAGCCGTCGGCGTCGTCGTCGTCGTTCGTCGTTCGTCGTTCTTCTCTCACCGTATCGTACCCGCACCGTATGTAATGTTGTACGTATTTTTTTACACAGGGCCGGCCTCAACAGCCTCAAACGCTACTCAAGGGCTTTCCGTCGTTGGCCAAAAAAATGAAAATGAATTGATCACTTGCCCCGGTGCCACGGCTTGCCAGACATGGCAAAGGGCAGAATAACAACGCAAAGATTGGTTCCCTGCTGCGAGAAGTATGCAAACGCACACGCACACTTGTCCTCTTTTGTTCCTCACCGTCAAGCCCCGCCGCCGTACATACGTCCGTAGTACCGTCGCTAACCTTGTAGCCGCCGTTGCCCGAGTGCTTCAACGACCGTAAGACAGGCTAGTTAATTAGTTACGTAGAACCTACCTGGTGATAGTTAGAGGTAAGTTCGGCCAGGCAGCGTGGGCGAATCGAAGAGCGCGAATCGAAGAGCGCGAAAATGAGCGAAATCTCTGGCGCCGGTGTCATCGAATGAGAAGGGACGGACCCGCTTAGGCGGGGCCGAAACGGTGCTTAGATAGGCCATCGGACCGAAAAAAACGGGGGCAGCTTTGACGTCACTGTGGGCCGGTCCGACCGTCGCAGGAGGCCGTCGCTGCCTCCTACCAGCTAGAATCTGCGAGGGGGCAGGAGGCACGGAGGGGCGTACATACTCCCGTAGTCAAACGAAATATGACACAGTTATCGCGTCGCCTTGCAACCCCGTCGTCTCCAGCCAACCACGGTTGTCGTCGTCCTCGCTTTTGGCTCAGCCGTGGAACCGCCATCACGCACACATGTACATATTGGCTCTTCTCGTCATGTATGCCACGCAAAGCCGACAATCTTTCACCGCCCGAGCCGCTGAAAGTTGTGTCATCATCGCTGGCTGCGTGTAGTGGCATATCTGAGCTTCATGACAACACGTCAGCGGATGAATACTTTGATCCCCGTATCCCCAAGGGTCCTGACATGGTTTGAAACGCAGTCAAGATGCTGCGTCCAGTGACTCGCTACTACGCGCTGACGACGAGATAACGAGCGGCAGGGAAGAAAGCATGACAACCCTGTGGGCCCTGCAACTAATAAAGGTTGTTGCAGCATGAGGATGTCATAGTTTAGCACCAAAGTGGAACCGCGATGTGGATTACCACTGACCAGCCCGCGATGACCCTTGGACGAGTTCCACTTCTGGAGAATGACTCGGCCTGGGCGAACAACTCAACAAAACAACCTCTGCCAGTGGGAGTCCCAACAGCAGAACAACTCGCAAAAATATATAAGTCCTTGGCCGCCCACCGTTCTTGACGGTAGGATTTATTATGTATTCACCATTTTAATCTTCACACCCGTGTCCCTGACTTCTTCCCCACAGCATAACACCAATTCACAGACAAAACACATCATCAATCATGGCCAGTCAACGGGAGGCCAAGTTCTACCATACTGTGGGACAGGCCAAGAAGGATCTCGACGAGGTCTCCGCGCCATCAACCACACCCGGCTCACCTGAGCTTGCTTCCGACAGCTCCCGTGCCAGCATCGCCAGCATCGAGACGCCATCATCATCGCTTTCTCCTTCGTCCATTGCCGACTCCTTTGTATTCGCCTTTGACATCGACGGCGTTCTTGTTCGAGGCGGCAAAGCCATCCCTGAGGCTATTCAGGCCATGAAAGTGCTGAATGGTGAGAATGAATATGGCATTCACGTGTAAGTATGACCCGCAGTCCCCGGAATCATGGCCCATCTCCAGACCTCGGTTCACAAATTAGCCAACTGGGCGGGCGTTCATTGCAATAAATGAGAAACCGATGAGCTAACTTGTTCATGCAGACCTCACATCTTTCTCACCAACGGCGGCGGCAAGACTGAAGAGGAACGCTGCCGCGATCTCTCCCGACAACTGCTGCAGGATATCAAGCCTGGTCAGTTCATCTGCGGCCATACTCCCATGCGGGAGATGGCAGAGACATATGGCACCGTCCTTGTTGTTGGAGGTGAAGGTGAAAATGTCGTGAGGTCGCCGAGGGCTATGGCTTCAAGGATGTTGTTACTCCCGGTGACATTATCAAGCACGATGCTGCTACCACGCCATTCCGCAAGCTGACCCCGAGGAACACTCCAATTCTCGGGTTCGCGACTTTGACGATGTCACCATCGATGCCGTCTTTGTGTTTGCCGATTCCCGTGACTGGGCTGGTGACATCCAGATCATGCTGGATATTGCCATGTCCAAGGGCGGCCGTCTGGCATCACGCAGCGAGACCTTTGACGAAGGTCCCCTTCTACTTCTCTCATAACGACGTTGTCTGGTCTGCCGCGCACGAGCACGTGCGTCTGGGCATGGGAGCACTACGTCGCATGTTTGAAGTTACCTTCAACGATCTCACCAAGGGCCAAGGAAAGCTCAACACGCACGCATTTGGCAAACCTCAGGTTCCCACTTTCGAGTTTGCCTCTCGTCTCATGAAGCAGTGGCGCCATTCCGAGCACGGCATTTGCGAGGCTCCCAAAACCGTCTACTTTGTTGGTGATACTCCCGAAAGCGACATTCGTGGAACCAATGCTGTGAACCAAAAGGCCGAGAACGACTGGTACAGCATTCTTGTCAAGACTGGTGTGTATCAGGAGGGTACTGAGCCTGCCTACAAGCCACGTGTCACCGTCGACAATGTTTTGGATGCAGTCAACCACGGCATTGAGCGAGAGATGCGCAAGAAGCTGTCCACCTCCCTCAAGCACAGCCTCGAACAGGTTGCTGCGGAAGCTGCCGTCGTTGACGCTGAGGCCGAAGGCATCACTGCGTAATTGTCAAACGTTGTTCTTTCCATGGTTGGACGGATTAGGAGTTCAATGGATCTTCACTATGCATATGGCGAGCATTTTATTTCAGTTTTCCCCTCCTTATAGGCTTAACGGACACCTCTTTCACGACGTATTGAAACTTTTCCTTGTTCAAGTTCTCTGCATAGACTGCGGCAAATCACACACAGAAGACCACAGATAGATTGGCTCTCAGTTTTGTTTCGCAACTCACATATATGATGCAATTTCTTTCTATACCCTGATGAGCATCACATCTAGATAGGAGAAAAAAAAAAAAAAAGAGAATTATTTCAATACTCATTGCTCTTTGTCACGTGAAATAATAAGACGGTCGGTTGCAGAACAAGAAGGAGGTTTTCCTACGCATCGTCGTCTTCGAATCCGTACAGGACACGAGGGTGTTCAGCTCAACGTCAAATTCATCTTCATCTCCGATGTGATGTGATGCGGCTATGCTTTGGCGATGCATTCCCGGATTACCCTCTCTGGATCTGGTCCTCTGACAAGTTGGCATCTGGATGTAGCTATGAAGCTGAGTTGTTGGAGAAAGGGTCTATATCTTCATCTAGACCTGCATATCTGTTCGCCACATGTTTGACGATGCAACTACACACCCTCATGCTCGCACCAGCGGGACAAGGCATATCACGCCCTCCCATCCGCAAACTCGAACCCCCATTCCGAACTCGCCGTCCACCCTTCTCATCAACAGCCCTCTGCCTCTGCTCCTCTGTCCCCAAACCTCCTCGACACTGACTCCCAGGGCAAAGCTCGGCACCGCGCTCCTCTCGACCCGCAGCCACCCCTTCCACCCAGCCGTCACGTCGCCCGCCGCCAGACCACCCACCACCATGGTCCCCACCACTCGCGATGGCTGCTCCCCTCGCATCATCGTCGTACAGCATGAACCTCTCCGCCTCCCCACCAGACTCCTCAGGCGCTCGGGGCTGCTCCGCGCAGGGTGCTGGACGTAGACGTGCGCCAGGTCCTCGGCCTCGCAGTCCAGGCAGGCGGCGTCGAAGCGGCCCTCGAGATCGAGAATGAAAAGGGCCTTGAGTGCGGCGGCGACGCGAGCGTCGAGACAATCTTGTAGAGGAGCGGGAGAGCGCGTCCGCAGAGCGATATGGTTGGCGATTGGGTGGCGCGGAGGTGAGTCGCGGCGAGGGCATCAAGAGCCACGACGTGCGTTGTCTTGACGCGAGATGGGGGCGCGGGCCGTATCGATGAGCGGAATTCAGTGAGAACCTGCAATTTGTTCAGTAAGCGTCGGTGTACCATGGTTTTTCACTGGGCCCCCTACTTGTGAATTGACAAATCTCTCTCAACTCGCACCCCGGCCTGCACCTAAATCCAAAAAAAAAAAAAAAAAAACTCACCTCTTCCAAACTCATCTCCTCGACCTGCCCCAACAGCCTACTCCCCATTGCAGCATCCATCCGTTGTTCCCGAGATCCACTCTCTTTCAAACGTCGGGACGTACGTCGGGGAAACTTGCAAAATGACTCCCCGTGCCACTCCTTCCCCGCGTCGCAGCTGCCGCTCAAGATCCAAGTCGATCCTCACGGTCGCCGACGCAAACACGACCCGTCGTCGACGAAGACGCACAAGGTCGACCTCTCGGCGTGTGAACTGCTCCAGATGCTCCAGTACAAATGCCAGGTCCAGAGGCCGCTGTCGCGAAACGGTGTGGTCAGGTGTTTTCCCGTGGAGAGGCTTTTCCGGAGGTATGTTGGCTTCTCTTGTTGTGCACGATGTGGGGCAGAGGGGGCTCGCTAAATTGCGTGGTTTGGATTGTAGATGCAAGGATAGAAAAGGGACGTTCATGGCGGAAACGACGGCCTGGGAGGGACGCAGTGGAGATGTGAGCGAGGGGAGGGAGCTTTGAAGGGGATGGGAAGAAGGGCGTGAGACCGTATCAGTGGTCTACGAGCTGGGCGGATGGAGATGCGGCGAGGTGAGGGGCTATTTGGTCAAGGCCGGCTGAGCGAGATGGGATTTACTGTGTATTATATACGAGCGTGTTTGTCTTCATTATTGCTTTCTACTTTTTTTTTCGGTTTCGTGGTGTTGGTGTTGTTGACGGGCTATATTGTGATTTTGGCCGAGTTCATGACGCATAGTCTTGGATCGTGAGATGAAGTACAGCAGCTCTTCTCAATGCATCGCATATATCCGGTTACCCTGCCATCATCTTGATTTCTTTATTACGTTTGAGATGGGCTCCTCGGAATCATAAGTCCGACTTTGCCGTGGCTTACTGACAGACTATCCATCCATCGCACTTCACACAGCTTGACACTCACAAACGAAAATATTGTAAGCATCAAGTCGACTGGGCTGCCTGGTCTACTGTACAGAAATACATCCAGCGGCCTATCCACAACTCGTGTTGTAGTCCCTATTCCCCGTCTAATGCTCTAGGCTATCCGAAGCCAGGTGGAAACATCACCCCAATTCCCTCAAATTCTCGGCATACCCTCCTGTTCCTTTATTTTATTGTATTTTTCCCTGTTCAAGAACAGTATTTACTGCTTGTTGTCGGCGCGCTCGGCCTCCAGCTTAGAGTAGAAGGCGTCACGAGCGTTGGTTCGAGGCAGGTGAAAGCCGTACCTAATCAGGATTAGAAATCGAATCGATGGTCCGCAGGCTACGTCTCGGATGCGACAAGAGGTCAAGTTCGGTTCGTCTCACCAGAAGAGGTTGGCCATGGCGAAGCCAGAACCTGCATTTCTCTGTTAGCACGCCCGACCTCCCTCCTTCAGTCTGCTGATGCCCACGCCGCAAGAAGAACAACACAATTGAGTATTGTCCTCGATTTCACAGAGAGAATAACAAACGTACCCAGACCAATGCCAAGGTCAAGAATCAGGCGACGTCGCAGAATCTATTGATTTCCCAACCAGTCAGCTCTCCGCAATTTCCAAGCTGTCCCTTTTTCGCGTCCGTCTGACCCCCCAAGCCATTGAGTCGCGAATTCGATTTAAGAGAAACCTACACCGGAGATTTGAGCAGCAGGCATTGTTGACGAATTAGTAATCTTCCGAAGAAAAGCAAGACGGCTGGTGCGGAAAGGTTACTGCGGCGGGTAGGTTCGGAAGAAGAGTCGACCTCTGGAGGAAGTGGGCAAAGATTGGGGTGGACCGAGGAAAGCTAACTCAATCACGTGACTAGCGACCGCCAGCGTACCGTCAAGACCAAGGCCTCAAACTACGTCCGTAATGAATTACCAGACAAAAACGGT
This sequence comes from Epichloe brachyelytri, assembly GCA_023650705.1. Classification (NCBI taxonomy): domain Eukaryota; kingdom Fungi; phylum Ascomycota; class Sordariomycetes; order Hypocreales; family Clavicipitaceae; genus Epichloe; species Epichloe brachyelytri. The sequence continues at coordinate 1,975,815 of CP097977.1, read as the reverse complement.
TAAAGTCCGGTTATTATGCAGCTCTCTCTCCTGCCCAGGAACAGGTCTAAACCACTACTTCAAAAAGTTGCGTTTGCACTCGAGCCGAGAAGCTGCCCGCCAAACCACCACAATCACCACAAGCCATGAGTCTACGCCTCGCTAGCCGACGGCTAGCACTCTCAGGTACGATTTGACTGCTTTCCGACTCACCAACCCGGACCTCAATCAATTGACAAGTTGATTTTTTCTCCATTCGATATCCTACATGCTGATCCCCAACAATCCAACAGGCTCCCTTCAATAGCACCCCTTGCAACCGCATTGCTCTCCTCAAGCCCTCCTCGCAACGTCGCTCCAAATGGTCCGTCAACATCTTCAAGGGCTGGGGCAAATCTGGCTCCAAAGAGGGCACCGCGTCCGCGGCGCGATCCCCAGATCCCACCTCCGCGGAGCTCGACGACCCCAAGAAACGAGCCGCCTTTCTCGAGCGCAACATGCACGGGTCCGTATCCGACAACATCTTCCAGGATGAAATCGACGCGGAAAAACCCCGCCCCCGTCCGCTGCCGCCGAAGAAGCCTCTGCGTCCCAGCAACCCGAGCAAAAGACGCGCGAGAACATGGCCATGGTAACGGATCCCGATCCGAGGAGCAGGATACGCTGGCAGCGCAGGAAAGTCATACAGATGGTTCGCAATAACGGCGCCATCTCCAAGCAGGAGAGGGTCAAGATGACGGAGAGGCAGCTGTTGCACAAGAGTCACTTCTTGCCGACCAGCGTGAAGAAACTGGTCATGTTGTCCCGTCAGATTGCAGGAAAGAATGTCGACGATGCAATTACCCAGATGACTTGGTCCAAGAAGAAGATGGCCGCAGAGGTCAAGTATTATCTGGAGGAGGCAAGAGATTTGGCCATCGCGCAGAGGGGAATGGGATTGGGCAAAGTCAACGGCGAGACCTTTGAGAAACCAAGAAAAATCCAGACCAGGGATGGCAGCTGGATCGAAGTACACGATCCGACTCGGATGTATATTGCCCAGTCGTGGGTTGGCCGTGGCCCATGGAGGGGCAAGGAGATTGATTACAAGGGCCGCGGGAGAATGGGCCTCATCCAGCATCCGAGCACAAGTTGGTCCCTCCCATGGTCACGTTCTTCGCTCTAGGCGGGGTCGCTAACTGGCATCTTCGCAGGCTTTACGATTCTTCTCAAAGAGGAGAAGACAAGGATTCGAGAGTATGAGGAGCTGGTGGCCAAGAAAACAGCAAAGGGTCCTTGGGTACATCTACCCAACCGTCGTATCTACGGCCAACGTCCATATTATTCGTGGTAAAAGAATAGCCGCAATGGCACTGTAGGCCATCCTGCCAGAACTTTCACACAAACTTCACCTATCACATGTGGTTTCATAGGCACCAAATCTTGTTGTAACAACATATGTACATTGAATAGCTAGCTGTACAACTGCGCCGACATCGGCTGCAGTGTTTCTCTTGCCCTGGGCTCTGACGGGTCGGAGGAGGACTAACTTCTACTACAATAACGTGAAATATAGAGCGCTTTTTTATTTCAAAGACACTACTATCAATGCAGACCCTCCATCCCCGACGTGACAACTCAATTTTTCCAGCACGTGCGTTAACATGGTAGACATTTCGCCGTCATCTGGACGTTGCGTCCTGGCACAAGTCGAGCCGTGGCATTGCTGGGGCTTCATACAGTGTAAATCAGCTTGCATCAACGTGACTCGGATGTTGCAGCCCAACCTCAAGAACAAGAAAAGAGAAAGAGAGAAAGGGTGATATCGACTAGAAAAGGATATAAAGGAAAGGGACAAGAAAATAAAAAAAGGCAGTTGTTCTCCGGACCCGCGACTGCTCAATCACCACTTCCTGATATCCTCTGCTTGTGGGGCATTTGATGTTTGAACAAATCATCCGTTCTTTCCGATTTCTCCTCACTACACCATTGTTCTAGGCTGGGTTCGAGGTAGCATGTCTTCGTATCGATTTGCTGTCATTTCGATGTCGGGCCCGTATTTTTCAAAGGAAGCATCCCGTCCGGCACGATAGTTGTCCTCTCGGTTAGGTACATCCGGCCAGAACCAGGCAACGGCTTTGAGATATCCATATTTTCTGGGTTACGAGTAGCCTTTTTCTTTCGGCCCTTGAGAAGCATGCAAATGACGATACCGGCTACGGCAATGACTGCGGCTCCAATACCAATGCCAATACCGGCAATGGCGGCCTGAGATAGTCCACTCGAGGTCGAGCCTGCTGCGGCAGCCGAAGCGGCAGATGATGGTGCGCCGGCTACTGTATCCGAGGTCGAAGATGATGTAGCGGATGACGTCGAGGAACCAGTCGTCTCGGCGGTGGCAGATGAGGAAACTCCTGACACGGTTGATGAAGTGGTAGCGTGGCTCGACGTTGAGGAAGGAGCTGAGGTTGCAGAGCTGATCGGTGTGGTTTGGGCGGCAGCAGTGCTGCTAGTGGTGGTGCTGCTGGTTGCGGTGCTGCTGGTTGTGGTGCTGCTGGTTGTGGTGCTGCTGGTTGCCGATGCCGCTGAGGATGTCGCTGCAGGTGTTGGTGATGCCAGAGTGCTCGCAGCTGCAGATTCGCTCGGCTTGGCGAGTCCTTGACTGGAATATTAAGAGTCAGCTCAAACTCTCCCCATGGTTGAGTGTCACATCCAAAGTAAAAGACGACATACCTTTGCAGAAGTCCGAGGCAAGGTAACCAGACACCATATCCATAGTCGCACCACATGACTGGCTACACTCCAGGACTGCGCGAGGGAAGGTCGGATTTTTGCAGAAGCATGGTGCCGCATTGGCGTCTGAACATTGCAAGTCCTTGAATTGGTCTCGTACTTTACCCGTGCAGCGTCCCTATACAGAAAAGTCAGTTGACAGTGTCTGAATAAACGTTGGTCTACTTCTTAATCAAGGGGTGGCGATGTCAAGCAAGTACGATTCAACTCACGATACACTCGGCGGCACTTTGGCCAGAGACACCAATGACGTGAAGTGTGCCAATGAGGCTGAGGAGAATCGGTAAAAATCGACCCATGACGAGGGTTGCGAGCTTCCAAGCTTCGCACGACCGAACTCTACTGTTAGTATCGGCGGCTCACCAAGATAGTTCTGGGATAGCTAGCTATCCTGAAGGAAAATCGATATGATAATGGTGCCACCAGAACAAGAGGCGTTGGATGACAAGACGACCGGATCTGCGCCTGGGGACGAAGAAGAGACTCCTTCTTCGACGTTTAATGCCGGGAGGTAGACCGACCCAGTCGAGCAGCTGGCAAGTGCGATGCGAAGTGGTGGTGGGAGAAAATGAGAAGTTGATCCGATGCGACAATGTTGTGGTCACCAGTGACGAAGTATCGCAAGTAAGTGAGTACGTGTGACGAATGAGAGAAGCCGTATGTCGAGAACGGAATGTAACGCAGAAATTCGGTTGGTGGTCAAAATGTCCGCAAGGTCAAGAATGTGAAAAGCGGATTGAATGAACAATTCGAAGGAACGCGGCAGATGATTCGCCGGAGGCAAGGAAGAGAAACGAAAGACGGAAAATCTAGACACGAAAAGTGTTTATCGTGTAATTCCGGCCAAAAGGCAGCGAAAACAAACGCACGGTGAAGGAAAGAGGGAAGAAGGTGAAGTGAAGGACAAGTGAGGCAAGAGAGAAGAGAGTGGGACAAATGAAGAAAGTGCGGAGGGCGACAAACATGACATCCACGGAGCACAAGCGCAGAGTTCGGTCCACGGGCTGTGTGTGCGCTTGAACTGAAATAATGGCACTGCCAAGCCTAGCAAATGATGCGAGGATTCGGTTAGGCTCTCATGCTGTTGTTGTGCACCTACCTACCTACCAGACAGGGAAGGAACTGTCTGTGTCTGTGTTGCATGTCAATGCACCATTAGACCACTCCGTTACGGGGTGTAGCTTCCGTCTTGTCTGTCGTGAGAAATGCAGGGAGGGAGAGGCCAGCTGCTGGCCACTCGTGGACCGGCGGCTCCTGTCCAGACGCGGCAACCTTTTACGGACGTAGAATGCTTATTACAGGAGCAGCAGCTGGGGAGCACAAGCAACAAGCATCACGCTCAATCCTGACATGCGACTTGCGGCGACTGCGGCTGTTTCTCCAACAATAGCCAAGCATCGTATTTCGGCTTGGGGAGGGGATGCAATGCCATCATTTTTACGGAGTACGGAGTACAGACCGGAGACATCAAAAATAGCGCGCTGGTAACTCCGTATAATCCGTAGAGACCAAAAGAAAACCGCTCGAGGGCAACTAAACGCATTTACTTTTGACGGCGCTCGACTGAACGGGTTCGCAAACTAGGAAAGTAGGGTCCAGCAAAGGCTTCTGGTTGGGCCACAAGGTTGCAGTAGTCAGGGGCAGAGAGAAGGCGCCACCAGACAGGGGTCCTGCCTGCATTGTCAGCAAAGCCGTTCCCGCGCGTTGTCGTTGGCCTTATTGCATTGGACCGTTGGAGCGGCAGCAGTGCCAAGTGAGTCGTCATGAAACAGCCAGCATGGGTTCTCTTGATTCTCCGTATCGACCATTTTTCTTGCTCGCTCTGGCAACAGGTGACTGTTATTTTTGCTGCTAATAGCCATAATTGTTATATCTAACTAATTCAAATACCCATCATGCCAATGGTACCGGAATTAAAGGCTTTGAACTATCTTATACCGCGGTAGCATGAAATTAATCTCTATCCGTTCATTACGTCAATGCAGCTCGGACACGCCTTGGCTCAATCAATGCACGAGGTGGAGTCCGAATCTTTCCACGCCTTCCATCTTCCATGATGCGATTCTGCGCAGATCTTCCTCCACCTGTCTGGCTGATTCGAGATGACTGCCGCGATTGGCTGCTGCCCTGTTCCTATTTTCCTTTGGCTTGCTGCCGAGGTGAGACATCCGAGTTGCTGTCTAGCAATCAAGTTGCTTTTGATATTACTGCACGCTGCGGTCTTCTTTCAGCGCTGACGGCAGGGCGGAAACCAGCAAAGGAGCCTACTCGGTGTAGGACAGACTTGTGGCATCGTTCAAAAAAATTATTCATTATGCTCCTCCCGTGCAGTCCGTTTCTTTTTCATACTAATTAGATATAGCTATGTATATTAGATAGTGGATGCAATGAAAAATATACAAATGACATGGATGACAACAATGAAAAATGGTATCAGGTGTCCGGTATCCATGGCGGTAAACCGAGGGACAAACAAGTCCCGCATGGGCAAGTGCCAAGGGCGCCGGAAAAGAGGGAAAACGGAACGACGACGAAAAAAAGCAAAATGCGCTGGCATCTATCTAGTTCAGAGAATGTGCAAGCAGAACATCCACCGCCTCCTCCCACCTTCTTGAGATGGCAATCTCTGTGACAGTGCGACCGAGCTCATCCTTGACTTTCATATCTACGCCCGACTTTTGCGCCAGCTTCTTGAGCATGTCTATGTCGCCGTTCTCGATGGCCTGCATGATGCCGTTCCATCCTCTGTAGACCTTGTTAGGGTCGGCGCCCTTTCGAGCAGCAGATCGATCATGTCCGTGTGCTCGGTGGCGCATCGTCGGAGGGCCTTGACGATGGGGAGATGTTCGCCGGGCGCGTTGACGTCGGCGCGGCCGTCGTTGAGGAGGAAGACGACGATTTCTTTGCGGTGTTCGCGGAGGGCGGATGTCAGGGGGAGAAGACGCCGCCGTTTTTGTCTTCGACGGAGACGCCTGCTGCGAGGAGGAGCTTGACGGATTCGAGCTTGTTGGCTACGACGGCCATTTCCATGACACCCTTGAAGGCGCGTGGCTCGGGAGCACGGCCAAGATGCGTGCCAGGATCTCGGGGTTGCGGACGGCCATGCAAACGGGCCAGTCTTGGCCGCGGACGTTGGGGTTGGCTCCGCGCGCGAGGAGCGTGTCGACGAACCCAATATGGTTGTCGCGAATGGCGCTCGTCAGCGGCGTGTAGCCCTTGGGCGTCTTTTCATTCGGGTCGATGCCTTGGTCCAGCAGCCATTTCAGCGCCGGGCCGTTCTTGGACGTTACGGCCGTTTCGAGGATGCCCTTGGGTGAGCCTGTTGCCGCCGGCTGCTACGAGAGCAGGCAGGAAGTGTTCCCTGTGATGAGTGACGCACTTGAAGCAAGGGTACTCGGCGGCTGGGGCATTGGGGTCCGCGCCGCTGCGGAGGAGGAGGTCGAAGATGTCCTTGCGGTTATCGCGGATGGATGTGCACAGCGGTGTGTATGTTCCATCTTTCTTGGCGTTGGGGTCTACGCCAGCCTTGAGCAGAAGGCGGATTGACTCGATGTTGTTGACGCTGGCGGCGAGTTCCATGATGCCAGGGCACTTCTTGTGGTCGGCACCGTTGGCAAGAAGAACTTGCAGACAGGGCGCCTGGTATGTTGCTGGCCACAGCATGTGCTTGGGACCAGGGAGATTCGTGTTGGCTCCATGCTCGATGAGACTGCTGACGATATCGACACGGGCGCTGGTGATGGCTTCGAACAAAGCCGTCTTGCCCTCACCGTTCTTTTCGTTGGGGCCAGCGCCGTAATTGAGCAGCATGTCGATGAGGTGCTTCGGCGTCCTCTTGTTGATGGACCCAACAAGAACAGTGTTGCCATTGGCCGTGCTCTGGTTCGCATTTGCTCCGTACATCAGAAGCAGATGGGTGAGCCTGACGTTGTTGGCTATTGCTGCGATGGGAAGAGGCGAGTCCATGTCGGGGTCAAGAGACATGTTGGGGTCTGCGCCGTACTTGAGCAGTGCAATTGCGCCGTCAAGGTACGATTTCTCAGCGGCTGCGACAAGAGGACTGACACCGTGCTTGTCTGTTGCGTTAGGATCGACCCCGTAGAGGAGCAGTAGGCGGATGCTCTCGGCATCGTGGTTCAGAATAGCTTCATTGAGCGCGTGCGAGTCCGACCCAGTGTCTGGTGAGACGCCGCGATCAAGCAGCTGCACAACGAGCTTGTGATCCCCAGCGCGGACTGCAGACGCAAGAATCTGATTGACATTCGATCGGTCCGCGTCGACGTTGCTGCGGGGCGTTCGGCGCGGCATGTTGAACGGCTCGCTCTCCATATGAATTGCTTTGGAGCTATCCAACTCGAGGGCCTTGATATCGGCAACTATTTCGTCCAATGATGAACTTGTCTCGTTCTCTTCGTCAAAAGTGCTCATGCGATCTGGTAACAGCAATCTCTTGGATTGTTGTCCATCATAAGAGCTTCCATTGGAGCTGTTAGTATATCTTGTGTTCGAACTGAGGTGAGAGTAGTCCAGTCCATGAGCAGCATACCTGTTGCTCTCTCCACTCACAGACTCGTGTCCGTAAGCAATTGCCCTATCAGTCTTGGGAATTGGAGGCAGAACCGGCAGGTGAGAATGCTCAGCCATCGCCATATGATGGTCCTCGGCACTGCGATGGTGCGACGGCGAACGGTAGCTGGGTATCCCATCCTCGGATGCCCGTGATCCCGCCCGCTGGCGCCGGTGATCCGTTACATCCAGAGCAGCAGCAAGGCCAATATATCCAATGCCGAGCTCGCTCTCCATGCGATCTGCACCGAGTTTCCACTGGAACATGAGGGCGCTGATTTTCAGGTCCTCGCGTGTTTTTGCCAGCGCATGGGTCGTCTTTTCGAGACTGCTGTCGCCAAACATCTTGCCAAAGCCGCGTCTCATGCGGCCCATGGCGCCCTTGCGCTCATATTCCAGCTGCTTGCCTACTAGCTGGTCGAGGCCACGGAAGTCAATCTGCGCGACTCGGAACTTCTTCTCCAGCACAGTGATCATGTCGAGAGGAAGAGATTTGTTATGACGAGCGGCTTCGCCAAGACCAGCTTCAATGTAGAAAAGAACTTGACATGTGTCAAGCACATCGTTCGCCAAAGGGCCAAAACCGTGTGGCAGGTGCTTGACCAAAGCAGTGTACTCGGACATCTTTTCGGCAACTCGGTCGCACGCTGCCGCAACTACAGTACAGAGTTGAAGGCATTGCGATTGGGCCTTGCTCACAGACGCCATGCTGAAGCCCCGGTGAGACAGAGCACGAGATAGGCTCGCGGACGATATTAGCTGTTGATGCGGTAGTGGTGGTGGTCGTGCTTGTAGTTGGGGAAAGGGAAAGGCCCTATTGCTCAATGAAGGAGGCCCGCCGTCTAGATGTCTGCTTAAAGATGGAGCAGAGACAATTGAAGCAGAAGCCGAGCTTGGAGTGGACGGTGGTGCAAGGTCAAGGGCTTTTTAGGTCGGCGTAAGAGTCTTTGGGGGAGTATGGGAGCGTGTCTGGCGATATTACCTCTAGACCAGTCAATATGCTGGTAGCTCATTTTTTTTTTTGTTGGAATGGCCAAATGCCAGGGAAATTAGATGAATGGGAAAAGAAAGACTGCTAGTCTCGAGGTGAGGAAGAAGGAGCGGAGGAAATGAGAGTTGTCATGCAATGCGGCTTGCCTCCTCATCTCCCTAGTCCAAAGTTGGCTTGCCATGACAGCCTGCTGTGCGGAGTATTAGCTGAATGGCTAGCTGAATGGCGCTTCGCCAGCGTTATTAGGCTATTTGGGAAAATGGAGACGTTGGCTTGAAACACATGGGTTCCTGGTTTAGACGGCGCCTCTCTGCGCTATGAACTCGATTTCAGATTGGATAGGAGGATAGGATGTACGGAGCAGGAGCAGTGTATTAGTCAGTTCATGCTGCCACATCCCGAGACCCCTAGATGGGGTATTACATGTAGTGAGGGAGCAAGCAGGTACGGAGGGAGGGGAAGACCCAATATTCTCTAGGTACGAGTAAGGTACATACATGACCACTGTTTAGGATACAACGTCACACGACAAAAGTTGTAGTGGTGGCGTTTATTGATGGGTATTTTTGCAGGGACACTTGTCCTTTATTCTTGACATTGGGTTGGCTCGGTTGCACGTTGGTACTCTGACTGATGCGGAAACAGGGTTGCGCGGTAATATACATGCATGTACGTCCGTATGCAGGTACCGATCAAGGGTACGGAGTAGTAATAATTCGTTGTCGAGTTTGTTCTGGACTGGTTGGTTGGTCAGCATAGGCCAGTCGGATCCGCCTGGGTTATTACCTGTGGCGCCATGACAGTAGGCAGGCATAGGCAGGCATAGGCAGGCGTATAAACACAGCATGTGCTCCTGAGTCCCGAACGCAACGAGGTCGGTTTGGCCGACTTTTTAGGTCGCAACGGCAGCGCACAGGCTTCTTCAGCTTTTACAGTCCGTGCCCGTGGCGCCGCCAAAACAACGTGGATCAACCCGCCAGTTGTCTCTGATTGTTGTCTGTCTCCGTACGGGGAGCTCTTCTAGAAGGCAAAGACCAATGCTCAGAGAGGGTGTCGACACTGGAAATAGCTGAAACCCTGGCCCTTTTTGGCCGCGATATAGGTTTCGAGGTGACCATTTCGAATGAATGACGTCTCCACGTCTCCTCTTTCCACGTTTAGATCTTCTTCATCTGATCGTCGGGTTGTCTGGGGATGGTATCACAAAAGAGTCTGTGGGGTGTGGTCCAACAAAATCTGTTTCGATTCCGCTCCCGAATCCAAGATCGAGACACGGACTTTTTCACATAATTAAAGCACCTCGAAGGCTTGGTTGTCGTCTGATTGCTATACGGAATTGATTTTTGTCGTGTATTCGATTCTCCGTGTCGGGTGTTGCTTAATTAGCTCCAATCAAATCAGCCCTTTGAAAACTTGACAATGAGGTATGGCGGATAAAAAAATCTTCTCTCATCTAGGTAGGTAGCATCGCCATGTTGGTTGCCATTCCTGAGCATCCATCAGTGTCAAAAATCGAGCAGGTCCATATGCAAATCAGACGTGGCTATTTTGCAATGAAAGAGATTTCTTCCGTTGCCCGGAACGGGGATTGATCGATGACGATGGCGGTATTACGCATTTTTCTCCTGTTTTGTCTCCGACGTCCCCGGACTGATTGTGAGATAGCTGGCTGGCTGGGCACACCAAGTTGACCACATTTTTGACCCACAGCTGTCAGTCAACCGTCGACCCCATGCCATGCCAGGCAGCCAGCTGTGCCGCCATCTTGAGCAAGGGTCGCTGCCTGCCTAACGCTTTCCAACGCAAGTCATCCATCGCAAGGCATGCCGCCGGTTCACATTGCGTCAGACCGCCATCGCGTCCAAGGCAATGGCCAATCCTGTAGGTGAAAGCAGCTGGGTGGCCTACCTCGAAGAATCAGCGCGCAATGCATCCGACCTCGAGCATCGCGTCAACCTCATCGAGCTTTACAAGCGTGCCGTGAGCGCGGAGCCTGGCAGCTTGCGCCTGTGGCAGTCATACTGCGAATTCTTCCAGAGTCTCTGGGAACGTAGCAACTCTAGCGATGCTGGGTGGTCGGAGGACGAGCAGTTGATGGGCCAGGAGCTCTTCTCCTTGGATTCAACACTGGACCTATGGCAGCAAGGATACGAAGCTGTTCAATACCGTCTGAGCGATAGCCACGAACTCTGGAACCGCTGGATTTCGCTCGAAGTCGAAAACTTTCGCAACAACCAGACACCCGAACTTTTGAACAGGGTGACCCGGCTTTATCGCGACCGGTTGGCGACACCTCACCTCACCTGGGAAGAAACCTCGCAATCCTTTTCAAGCTTCCTGTCCGAGTACAATCAAACTGCATGGGAAGACACCATGAAAGAAATCACAACCAACGCCCAAGAGCCGAAGAGAGCCGCCGAAGCGCGTGATCCATTTGAGCTGAAGCTGAAGCAGGCCGAGCGTAATGGCGATGTCGAGGCACAAAAGACTTTACTTCGAGAATACCTGATTGGGAAGTGCGCGGAACCAAGAGAAAGCAGAAAGACACCAAACTTTCGATCTGCCTCTGCTCTGGCTTGTTTGACAGAGCCCTTACAGACTTATTCGCGACCGATGATGACGCATGGCAAGAGTACATGGTGTTTCTGTCTTCGACTTCTGATGCTTCGTCCTTCCCGGCCCGGGGTCTCGACGCGTCTCGGAGAGCAGTACAACATTGCCCAAGATCTGGACAGCTTTGGAGCAGATACATACAATGCGCTGAAGAGGCGGGTCTACCGTTTGATCAAGTCGAATCCATCAAAGACGCGGCGACTGTTGATGCCCAGCTATGCAAAGATGGCATGGAGAGCATGATTGTGATGTATAGTGCATGGTGCTCATATCTGAGAAGAACCGCGATCAAAGAGACAGAGAACGATAGACTTCTGCGCTTTAGAGGTTGGACTCAAAGCTTCCATGGATTTGGTCATGAAAGCGGGCAAGAAGCTCTACGGTAAAAATTTCCAGGGAGATCCAAAATATCGACTGGAAAGAATCTATATCCAGTATCTGACAGAGACAAAAGTCGCACACGATGAGGCAAGGGCTGTATGGAACAAGCTTGAACAAAACGCCATCCATGCCAACAGCTACGATTTCTGGTTCAACCGATACACATGGGAGATGTTCGTTTTGCGTCCAATCACCCTCGGGGTCCGGCTATAAAACACCGTCGATGGCCACTGTAACCCTACATTCTGCTGCGACACACGAGTCGATCGACTGGCCGGAGAAGATTCTCGAGGTCTACTCACAGCATTGCAGCCTCTACGAAACGCCAGAGGTATTGCGACAGGCCAATGACTTTGTTCATCAGACCCAGAAGGTCCTCAGATATCGTCGAAAGCGGGAGGAAGAGGCTCAGGCTGCGCAATATGCCGCTTATTATGAAGCACAAGCCCAAGCCCAAGCCCAGGCAGAGGTCCAGCCTCAGGAGCAGCCTGGTGCCGAAACAGCGTCCTCGCCAAGTGACTCCAAAAGAAAGCGAAAATCTCTTGCGGACACACCACAAGATGATGAGGTAAGTGGCAACAAGCGTCAGAGAAACAGTCACGAGGCTGTCGACGGCGAATCTACCAGCCAGCCTGCGAAGCGCGACAGAGAGAATTCGACCATTCTTGTCACGAACCTGCCGTATGAGGCAACACAAACCGAAGTTCGAAAGTATTTCAGGCCATATGGCCACATCAACAACATAACCGCCTTTACAAGGATGAACAAGAGCAAACCACGACGGCATTGATCGAATATCGCTCAACCGAAGAAGCACAATCTGCTCTACTCAGAAACGCCAAATACTTTGAGAGTCACAAATCAGCGTCCAGCCGGGCCACGATCTAACAGTATACATCGCAAACTTCCTCCTGCCGCCGACGAGAAGTATATCAGAGATTTGTTCCGAGACTGCGGCGAGATCTTGAGCATTCGTTGGCCCAGCTTGAAGGTCAACGCACACCGCCGCTTTTGCTACCTTTCTTTCTTCGATAGAGAGGCATCTGCCAAAGCCGTCGCCAAGGAGGGCAGACTTTTGGATGGGAAATTCAAGCTTCTTGCGAAATACTCGAACCCGAATCGAAAGAAGAGCCGCGAGGGTGCCATCGCCGAAGGGCGTGAAGTCCACATCAGCAACCTGGACCAAGCCGCCTCGGAGGCCGAGATCCGTGACGTGTTTGGCAAGTTTGGAACGGTGCAGAGAGTCAATATTCCCAAAACATGGCCGGCCGAAATCGCGGCTTTGCCTTTTTGGACTTTGAGACCAAAGAGCAAGCTTCCAAGGCTGTCGAAGAGCTGAACAATACCAAATTCCGCTCCCAGATCATCAAAGCCGAAGTCTCGACGGAGAATAAAGTGAAGCCTACCGCCAAGTCATCAGATCTCCAGCGCTTTTCCGCCTCCCCAGCCCCCGACTCAATTCACGACGACGAAGGCGACGAGGCATTGAAGGATGCAACGCACAGTGACGACAAGCCCTTGTCGTCAGAGATCGCAGCCAGGACGATTTCCTCATGGGCCTTCCTGACATCGTCAATGACGCTCGCGTCAGGGCTCTCGTCGAGCCGCTAGGTCCCATCACCAAGCTCATCCATCAGCCTGGCCATGGCGGTGCCATTATCGAATTCGCAGACGTACGCACCGCTGGGAAGGCAGCCCTTCAACTAAATAGTATGGAGTACGAGGGCCACAAGCTTCGCACGGGGTCCCCTGATGAGCTTCGCCAGAACCGACCTGGCAACAAGGGCAATAGAAGGAATGAGAATGAAAGGGCCCAGAAGGATGAGAAGCCAAAGGTGGCCTTATGCCCCCCACAGGCTGTTCGCCGTTCTGCACAGGGGAGGGCTGGCCCAAAGAGAGCGCTGGGCTTTGCTCCAAGGAAGACTGCTTCCTCTTCGGTGGCTAACCCGACTGCAACGGTGACCGAAAGTGGCACTCCTGGCGCGCAGAAGAGCAATGCTGATTTCAAGGCAATGTTTCTGGCGGGTAAGAAGGAGGACGGACCTCGGGCACAGAATGAATAGCTTGATCTCGCGGTGCTGATAATCATGTACGTTTATGACGGTGAGAGGGAAAACATGCACCCGTTGTGTAAGTTGCTCGAGGATGATGGCTGGAACACATGTAGATGAAGCTTAACAAAATGGATGGGCTGCCATGCACACGAATTAGTAGTGGAACCAATATAATTTGTAGTACATGTCTCATGACTTGCAACGTCTTGTTTATTGCGCAAATGCTTTTTTTCTGTGACATTATCGCCGATGCCATGCCCGTACCACGCATGCAACTCTGGATTTTGCCATGCGAACTTCCATGAGACTCTTCACCCCATTGATACTGCACGCCTGACAACCTATGCCTTGCCCACAGCAATCGACATGCCCAGCTTGCCATCACTCCCTGGTCGGGAGTGAATAGCTTCTGCCATACTTCCAGCCATTTCTCCTGTTGAGCAGTAGGTAGCTTTCCAGGCTGCTTAAATGAACGCGTGAGAAGCTCGCGGAGACGCGTACGCAAGACTTTGACGACGAGCATCGTCTTCCAGTCTGGAAGGGCGAAGCGGCCTCTGTTGCCGTCTAGGATAATGACACCGGAGAACAGCTTATGACAAGTTAGCGATGCTGGGCACGAGAAGCTCAGTGCGAGGACACTTACATCACAGCGAACATCACCGCAGAGAAGGGCGATGGCGAAGGGTTCCACGGCCGTAGTTTCGTGGGCATGGTAGACTCTGTGTCGGATGTTAGTGCGTCAATGAATTTTAGTACTTGGAAGGCGGGGGTGGTCATACGTTTTCGACTGCATGATGTGGTAGTATGACAGCCACTTGATATCTAGAAATCCTCTATTCACGGATGTAGGGTGCAAGCTGATGGATTGGTTGTTGCCGATGTTTCGAAGGCCCTTTGTTCCGGGGTATCTCTCACAAGCAATTTTGGGTAGAAACTCCATGCAATTACTGATGACGAAACAAGGTCGTTGTCAGAATTGATGTTGACTCGTCGTGGAACTTCGTAGAAGTTTTGTTGTCGTCGACGACCTTGAGCGAATCGGAGACGGGATAGGGCTCGGCGTTCTTCCTCTGTCAGAGAGAGGAACCCGGAATCTGCGAGGGAAACAAGAAGCTGGCCCTTGAGGTCTTCAATGTTGGCCAAAGTCTGTTGACTGAGGAAGTTCTTGCGGCAGAACTGGAACTCTTTGCCCAGGCCACTGTTGGCTTGGCAGACCCGTTTCCACGCAGAATAGGCGTTATAGATGGTGAGGAGATCGGAGTCGCCGCGGCGAAATGCCATTCTTGCATTGTCTGCTTGAGCACGATGACCAAAGGGAGCGGAGAAGGGGACTTGGACGATAGGATTGCTGCTACGGTGATGGCCATGTCCAGGCACTTGAAGATGGTGCCTAAGAGAATAAGCTTGCCCAGGAAGACGTCCAGTGGTAGTCTCGCCAGTTGATGTCCCAAGGGCGTGAGTTCCTCAGTTGATGTCAAAGCACGAACATCCACCAGTGCGTCAATGGCACGACGGATGTTCTTGGCAGATGGTGCATCGAGAGCGTCGCTAAGAGTCTCTTCGATGCCGCCGATTTTGCAAATTTTAACACGGATAGCCAAGTCCTGTAGGGAGAGTCGTAGCATCTCAGGCGTCTGTTGGTCGCTCATGATGTTGTCGTGTCGGTCTTTCGTAAACATGTGGAAGCAGAGACCGTTTTGAACACGACCAGCACGGCCGCGTCTTTGCTTTGCGTTGGCTCGCGAAATAAAGGTGTCGATTAGGCGAGACAGTTGTTTCTTCTCATCAAAGCGCATTTCACGATGTTTTCCGGTGTCTATCACGCAGGTAACATCCGGGATAGTGATACCTGTTTCGGCGATATTGGTGGCCAAGACGATCTTTCGCATCCCCGGAGGAGGGACGAGAAAGGCTGATTCTTGGTCGTCGGTTGCGATCGATGAGTGCAAAGGGTACACCAGCCAGTGTTTGGCGAAACGAGGATCTCCGAGGAGCATGTCATTGAGGGTTCGGATTTCTGCTATGCCTGGCAGGAAAACGAGGATCGCCTTGCTGTATGACTGGAGGGATTCCTCTGATGCTATCCGCACCATCAATTGCAGGATAAGATCGAACTCAATCCGATACTCGTCCAGTTGGGCCAAGGTATTTCTGGTCTGAGCAGAATAGGCGGCAAGGCTCGAGGAAATTTCACTCTTCGGGCCATTGTTACTTTCCCCTTCCGCCGCGTCATCGTCAAGGTCGACCATTTTCTCCTCGACAGAGGCACTTGGTCGGTAACCCGTCAGTTCAACGGCGTCTTCCAGATACCGTATGTCAACGGGAAACGTTCGTCCTGGGACGTTGAGAATTGGAGCCCCGCCGAGGTAGTTGGAGAATCGCTCGGCATCCACGGTAGCAGACATGAGAACAACCTTGAGGTCTTTTCTTCTTATCAAGAGCTTTTTCAAAACAATGAGAAGGAAGTCGCTGTCTATAGACCGCTCGTGTACCTCGTCAAGCACCAAATGAGTGACCTCACGCAAGTCATGAGATCCCTCCAACATACGCATGACGATACCAGTCGTAGCAAAGACTAGTCGGGTTTCTCTTGATGTGTTGGCCTCAAGTCGAATAGAGTAGCCCACAAGCGATCTATTTGTTCCTAATTCGCCCTTATTCTCACCAAGCTCCTCGCTTACACGCTTTGCCAGAGATATGGCCGAAATCCGCCGAGGTTCTGTGCAGTAGATCTTGCAATGTTTCCTGCGAAAGTTCATGCTCCAACAAGAAAGCGGGCACTTGGGTACTCTTGCCGCACCCAGTCTCTCCGCAAACGATCACTACTTGATTGTCATCCACAGTTTTCAAGACCTGCGGTCGAAACTGCCACATGGGAAGCTGCATACGGGACTGAAGCATGAATTGAAATTTGTTGGTGCCAGCTTTCTCAGCCCATATCTTCTTTAGTGCCTCGGCGTTAGCAGCGTTCAACTTTGAACGATCCAGTAATGCAATATCGGCCGAATCTGACGAAGTTTTGTTCCCTCCACGGCCTCGGAATGCAAGAACACCGTCTTCGAGTTCTTGATCTTGCCTTTGTCGGACCAAGGTCCTTAGTGAGCGAACAGACTCTCTATCTTGAGAGTCCAGGTAATTCTTCTTGCTTCCGCCAATTCAGCCCAGAGATCTTTCCAGACTGGCGGCAGACGAAGGTTGACTCTTTCTTCTTTCGGGCTACTACTGAATATATGAAACAGCGCGACTGTACTGATATAAGCTTCAGATTGCTTCGAATCAGACGTTGCTATACCTATCATGGTAAAATTAAAGTACGTGGCATCAGCCAAGATTTGAACTTCCGAAGATGCTAAAGCTTGAGGCGTCTCCTGTGCTTTCTTCCACTCAATTTCGAGAGAGTGACGACTTGCAAACGTAGCCTCCGATACAGCTGTGTATTTGAATTTGGCCGAAGCGTCCCTTGGTAAAAGTTGTTAGCCCCAAAGCTCGTGAATGCAAGTACAGGAAAAGAAATATATACCTCGAACGGCAAGCCTCTTCTAGTACCCTCCTAGGACTGACTCCGTCCATTTTCCAAAATCGCGAAGAACTAACTTGGTTCCGTCTGCAGAGTTGATGGTAGTCAGGGTTCTGCCAGTGTCTGGATCAACCTCGTTTTGAGGCAGCGATGCGAACAGCCCGCTGATATCATCGTCATCGTCATACTGTTGAGCAAGTATTTCTGCCGCGATGCGTTCAGCCTCTTCATTTACATCATCTTCCTTAGGCTTACAGTGAGTCTCTGCCTCTGCAGCATCCTTCTCTTCCTGTGCCATAGCCTGGGCTTCCTTCTTTGCGGCAGCTAACTGCTTTTCAATAATTATCCTCTCAGACTTCCATTTCTGTTCAGCACTGAATCTATCAAACAAAACGTCGTTTTCAATCTTTCGGATCTTGGCTTCGAGCTTGGCGATTTCCATTGGAACCTCGCTTTCTGCATTGCTCGCGTTTTTGCCACGACTGAGCTCCAAAAGCTGCACTTTGCTGACAAGTATTCAGGTTCTAAATCATCCGGCTCTATGTCGAGATCGTATGTCACAACCAATTTCTTCGGGGACGTTGCAGACTTGTTCCCGCGTGCGGACGCTTTGTTTTTGACGGAGTTTGATGAAGGTTTGAGGGTACTGGATCGGGAAATGTTGGGACCATCTGTAGGGGTATCTAGAAAATTAGTTAGCACATATGCTCAAGATACGATGGTTTCGTGATTTTTCGACGCTTGTTACCTTTTGAGAGAGGTTTGCCCTTGGATTCATAGGAGGGAAGTTCGTCGGCAGAGCATTCTCGAGCTAACCAGTCTAGAGCTTCATCCAAACCCCAGATGGAGTCTTTGAAGGCAGACGATACATTGGGTGCAATATCCAATATGTGTTTCAAAGCAGTCTCGATCCTCACCTCTGGAAATCCAGCAGCAGCCAAGGTCTGGCGAAGTGTCCATAGGCGTACGATCATGTCCTCCTCGGAGGGCAATTTACCGGTACCAACATGTTCAGATGACACGTTAGAAGCCGAGAACCGAGTTTCTGCCTTGATGAGGTCGAGAATGTAGCCAACCATATCGGAGGGTAGCCATTTCGGAGCATTGACCAAGTCAGCCTGGCCCCGAAGGAGTCGACGATCGGTGTCTAACCGCGTTCGTTGTCTCTGCGCATCACGTTTTATTTTCTGGGAATGTTTCTCGACGAGAAGCTGAAGTTCAGATTCCTCAAGCTGTCTCTCAAATTCTTCGGGGCTCAGGGGCTTTTCGTGCTGATTCTGCTGGCCAGCAGCATCACCAGATGCGGAATTGGTGGATGGCGGGGCATCTTCTGGCGATGGAGGGCACCATCAGCCGTCTTGGAGACTCGGGGCGATGGCTTTGACTCCGACTCCGGGACTTCAGGCCGGGGTTTCGAGGCAATTGAGGTGGTAGCAAAGCCGCGAGCCGGATTGGCGGCAGTCTTCTTCTTCTTTGCCATTCCCACGGGCGTAGGGCTGTATTTGGGGAGGGAGCAAAGCAAAGTAAGCGAGTGTCGGTGATGTTGTGCGATGATGTTTGGTGCTCGGGTAGAAACCGTCTGGTCTAGTTGGTACACAGATCAATAACGGGGAGGGACATCTAATGAGACAGCACTGGAGCACCAGTACCGACTGGACTGAGGCACCTCAGCGGGAAGAACTACAATGTGGTCCGGGCAAGCTTCTGGGCCTAGTGTCACTGTATTTGCACCTGCACCTGCCTTTGCAGTGACCGGTGGCCCAGTGACCACATCAGGGTAGCATTGAAATTGAACGTGCTAGCGCCAGACATGGACTGGACTATCAGAGGTTAGCTGGGCCTTCGCACTGCTCAAAGCCTCACATGCACAGTAATCAATTCATACTCAAGTAAAGAAAGCGGGCGGTGAAGGGAAAAAGCCATCCGCGAGAGTGCCCCAGGCGGGGCGGGCGGGGCTGCAACTACATTTCAACGTGGGGTGAATTTTAAAAGACCTGGCATCCAGTCGGAAATACAGGTGCATGGCCACCACATGTATATCGGCCAAAGCTTTTACCTACTGTACATTGAAACATATTATCTACATCGTCGGCCTCTCGACTCCTCGACGCCTCGACGCCTCGAAGCCTATAACACCAGGCTCCTCTACATCCATTGATCGACTTGACCTAGATTTCTTCATTCCCGTCTCCTCAACTTAGCCAGCAACAGGCGGAGCGGAAGATTGACGGCGCTTGGTAGCCCCAATGGTTTCGCCGCCAAATCAATCCCTTTCCGATTCTCGAAATGTCTGAAGGGTTGGCTGGCGCCGATGGCCCAGCAACTACCTCGACAGGGTTCGACCTTGTTGCCATTGGGCAGGCGCTGAGCTTATCGTCCACTTCTGTCCGGATAGCACAGCTGCATCACGTCGATGATGCTATTCGACGCAAAGGTAGCTAGCTTCTCTTCTCTAGCCAGTCGTAAATACTTTTCCAGCACCTGAAACTGAAACTGAATACATATATATCCAGTCGTTGACGAATGGACCATCTCTGAGATCCTGAACCTCCTTTTCGCTACCCACGTGTTTTACAGAGACCGAGAATCAAGACTGGCGGTTCAAAAATGCATGACGAGTATCATTAAAGCCGGTGCCAGCTCGCAGACCCTGCTGCCATTGGTCAAGGCTATGCGAATCGAGATACAGAAACCAGGAATTGCAAAGTCGAATGTTTTCGTCTTGACTGAGTGGTGCAGTCTACTCATGCAGCACGTAGGAAACGAGATCTGGGACCAGCTTGGCAACGACATCCTTCTTACCAATGCAGATGCCGTAGAAAAGACCTTGCAATCTGGTGTCAGAACTGGAGTTAAGCGCTCGGCCATTGGTTTAACAAGACGGGGTTTCGAAAGCTACTCTCATCACCAGACACTCAAGAAAAACGCCTCGAGACAGCAGTAACGACCTTGACGACAATCGGCAGTCAGTCAACAGCTAAATACGCCGTTGTTCTCGGAATTATTGCTGGGATTTCCGCTCGCCAAGCGCCCTTGAAGCCAGTGTTGGCAACTTTGAAGCCAAGATATTATGAGTTTTATTCTCGAGAAATTGTCGGATCACGGAGCGCACTGCCGGAACATGTATCTTCAGGGCTGGCTGATTTCTTCAAAAGCTTTGCTACCGTTGAGGACGTGGACAAAAGTCTCGTCCCTGCCATTGAGAAGGGCCTCTTGCGAGCCCCGGAGGTTGTCCTCGCTGGTGTCTTGAAGCCGTTCGTGTCATCACTCCCAGCTGACTTCGATCTATCAAAACTCTGGATGGCAAGCTTTTGAAGCCCCTTTTATCCAACATCAAATCTAGCAACCTGACAATCCGCAGCGGCGCCATTTCAGCGTTCCGTGCCATTGTTGTCAAATGCACTGATATGCGAATACTAGAGCACGTTGTGGACGAGATTGCCACGCCCCTAGCAACGGGCAAACTCCCAGCGGCGGAGCAAAGATCCTGCATTCAGAAATGCTACAAGTCATTCCGTTGTCGACCCAGAGCGCCAGAACGGTTCTGACTTCTCTGTCAGCAATCTCCGCAAAAGAGGGCAACGAAGCGGCCCTCGCTGCAGAGACGTCAGCGCTGGCACATGCCGCGATCATGACACTGAGGGAAGAGGGAGACCTCCCCAAACCTGTGATTGATGCGGTAACAAAGGGTCTTGCGGATAAAAAGCCCGCCTCGAGAAGGCTTTGGTTGCTTCGTACGGGTGCCATCCTGCAAGCTTGTGAAGACCTTGCTGCAACAAGTGGTCTAACAGCTTTTGCTGACTCTGTCACGCCGAAATTAATCGCAAACCTTCAGGAAGTCACTTCGAATTCTGCATCAGCTGCGCAAAATGGTCTCGTCGTTGGTGCTTATATTCTGACGGCGTTAAGTCCAGTCATGACACGTCAGTTTCCCAACGCCTCTGTTAGTGCAGCGTTGGCCAAAGCGTCCATTTCCCGTCATGCACTGTCTTTGATAGCAAAGCAATCATTCTTGTTGAACCATCGTGTGTACAGCAAAGTCACATCTGAGGAAGATTTGCGATGGCTCTCCCGGGCATTGTCGTCAGCAGCGCAGAACTTGAATGAGGATTCGGATGCCGATGTAACTCTGGCATGGGCAGAGGCATACATTTATCTTATGACAGCTCCTCTGTTCCGCCAAAGACTCAGCAAGAAGCAGTCAAATCTGTGTCATCGCTGTACGTGGAGCAGCCAGAACTGATATCCGAGTATATTATCAATGGCCTCTGGAACAATTTGAGCCTCGATGACGCGAAGGAAAAGGATGTCAAGATTGAAAAGGCGAACCTCATTCATGTTTTACGCTCAATATGCTTGGACCCGCACGAGATTTCTGGCCTTGGCGGAAGCATTTCTTCTGACGAGTTGGAATCCCAAGCATGTTCTATACTGGTTCTTTCAAGGCCGGAGCTTATTCCTCGTTCAAGCTGGATAGACATGTGTCTACGAATGGCTGTTGATCCCGGAACACTCGCCAAAAAGCATTTGAACGAACTTTTCCAAGAAATTGGTACTAGGACATCTATTGACCAAAAGGCAAGTTTTGCCCACATTCGGTCACCGAAACGCCCCACCATGCTAATCTGACCTTCAAGGTCGACGTTATTCAACACGCTGCTTATAATGCTGCAGCTGAACTTGCATTCGTTGCCCCGAGGTCGTCATTCCACGACTGATGGAGCTTATTGGTCGCGATCTTGATCCCAAACAGCTGCAGAACATCGGTCCCATGGAAGCCGCTATCTACAGAACTCCGGAAGGAACGTGTTTCGTAGACGTTTTGGCCAAAAAGGGTCAAAATAGTGCGCCAAACAAGAACACCAAGGATTATGATATTTTGAAATGGGAGGAGGAGCTGAGGAGTCAGCTTGAGCAAAAGAAAGGCCAGCAGCGCAAGCTAACCGCAGAGGAAACCTCCAAGGTCAATGCACAACTCAAGAAGGAATCAGCTATCAGGAGTTCCATCCGCGGGATTGAGGCCAAATTGCTTCGCGGAATTGGTATCATCAGGTCTCTAGCCACCGGGCCACCAACTGATGCCACTTTGTGGCTAGGTTCTGCCGTGGGCTTCATTCTGGCTGTAATTGATGCCGGTGCTGGACTTGTTGTCGGCGACGTTGCTCCGTTGGCATACATTGTTTGCTCAGAAAAGGTGTCAACACGGCTGGGCCCAATTCGTCAATTCATCGGTATAGCCACCTTGCGACTTCGAGATATCACGCTAGCCGAAAACTTTGATGAGGAAAGGCTAGAAGATCTTATTACCCGTGTTCTCTACCGTTTGCGGTTCGCGGGCGAACAACGCCCTTTGATGCTGTTTCACTCATTTACATCATGCCCCTCTTGTTGGATGTGCTACGAAAGGGTGGCGTTGGAGAAGAGAATGATGATAGAGATGCGCAATTGGTTCTGGCAGCCGAAGTCCTCTCTTTCCACACCGACGTTTGCTCTGACGAAGCTGTACCACGGGAAGAGCTTCTCACCATCCTCATTCAGTCTTTGCAACAATACACTCAGCACTACAAGATCATCAAGGACTGCTTCTCTGATATGTGTCGCTGCATTGCTCCCAACATGAGCCAAGCTGAGATGATTGTGCTTGCACAGGGCGCCACAGTTTCGCAGTCTAGTGTCAGAACGAGCGTTCTTCAGTCGATAAGCTCCGAGGTTGACATGACCGAGCTGGGCTACTCTGATGAGATCTGGCTGGCATGCCATGATGATGAACAAGAGAATCGAGAGCTTGGAGCAGAAATTTGGGAAGAAAGCGCGTTTACTGTGGGCTCTGACGTTCCTTTGAGGATGCTACGATACTTGAGAGCAAAGACCCCAGCTTCGAAGAGCAGCGGCTCGCTCTTTGGCCGAAGCTGCCCAGCAGCACAAGAGTACTCTGACCGATGTCATTCCCAAGTTGCAATCAATGTATATCGAGCTGGCGAAGCCAAAGGTCCAACAATTGGACGAATTTGGAATGCCCAAGAAGATGGACTTGTCCGATCCTTGGGAAGCACGCCAGGGCATCGCTTCAGCGTTCAAAGAACTCGCCCCAACGTTGGACAGTAAGCAAATTGATGAGCTTTTCAACTTCCTCATCGAATCGGGACCTCTGGGAGACAAGAGTGACAATGTCAGAAGAGAGATGCTGGACGCCGCAATCGCAGCTACCGAAATTCATGGCAAGAGCATGATCGACACACTGATGAAGAAGTTCGAAAAACTTTGGAGCAGCCGGACAAGAACAGCACTGCTGCAGATCGCATCAACGAGGCCGTCATCATCATGTATGGTGCCCTGGCCCGACATCTTGCACCAGGGGACTCCAAGATTCCTGTTGTCATTGAAAGACTCCTTGTCACCCTCAGCACCCCGTCCGAAACCGTGCAATTTGCCATTGCGGAGTGTCTGCCCCCTCTTGTCAGGGTTTGTTCAGACAAGTCTTCCAAGTACTTCGACCAGGTGTTGGATGAATTGCTCAATTCGAAGAAGTATGCTAGCCAGCGCAGGGCAGCCTACGGCTTGGCAGGCTTGGTTCTCGGCAGAGGTATTGCGTCACTTCAGAATATCGTGTCATGTCCACTCTCAAGAGCGCCATGGATAACAAGAAAGAGGCCCACCAGCGTGAAGCCGCTTTACTAGCATTTGAACTTCTTCCCACTGTGCTCGGCCGCCTTTTCGAACCGTATGTGCTCCAGATCGTCCCCAGTTGTTGAGTGGTTTTGGCGACAGCAATGGCGATGTTCGAGATGCTTGTCTCGCGGCTGCAAAGGCTTGCTTCGGTAAATTGAGTTCTTACGGTGTGAAGCAAATCATGCCCACCCTTCTTCATGGATTGGACGACCAGCAGTGGCGTAGTAAGCGTGGTGCCTGCGACTTGCTCGGTGCAATGGCGTACTTGGATCCCAATCAGCTGGCTGATAGCTTGCCTGACATCATTCCACCATTGACTGGAGTCCTAAACGACAGTCACAAGGAAGCCCGCGCTGCAGCAAATCGGAGTCTAAAGCGTTTCGGTGAGGTCATCAATAATCCTGAAATAAAGAGCCTGGTGGACGTTCTTCTCAAGGCTCTCAGTGACCCAACCAAGTACACGGATGAAGCGTTAGACTCCTTAATCAAGGTACAATTCGTTCACTACCTCGATGCGCCGTCTCTGGCTCTCGTTACACGAATTCTCCAGCGTGGTCTGGATGGCCGTTCCAACACCAAACGAAAGGCCGCTCAAGTTATTGGCAGTTTGGCACATTTGACAGAAAAGAAGGATATCATCACCCATCTTCCGATTCTCATTGCTGGCCTTAAGACGGCTGCCGTGGATCCCGTCCCTACAACTCGCGCTACTGCATCGAGAGCCCTAGGGTCCCTCGTAGAGAAACTGGGCGAGGATGCCATGCCCGATCTTATCCCTGGCCTCATGCAAACGCTCAAATCGGATACAGGTGCCGGAGATCGTCTGGGATCTGCCCAAGCTCTTAGTGAAGTTCTCGCTGGACTGGGAACAACCAGATTGGAGGAAACTCTACCGACTATTCTGCAGAATGTCGAGTCATCCAAGCCAGCTGTTCGGGAAGGTTTCATGTCGCTCTTTATCTTCCTTCCAGTCTGTTTTGGAAACAGCTTTTCCAACTACCTTGGCCGCATCGTTCCTCCCATTTTGGCAGGATTGGCTGACGACGTCGAGTCAATTCGTGAAACAGCACTCCGGGCCGGAAGATTACTTGTCAAGAACTTCGCCGTGCGGGCCGTCGACCTATTGTTGCCTGAGCTTGAGCGCGGCTTGGCGGATGACAGCTACAGGATTCGTCTCAGCTCTGTGGAACTTGTCGGAGACCTGTTGTTCAACCTTACAGGCGTCAAGGCCAATGCCGAGGGCGAGGAGGAGGAAGAAGAAGACGAAGAGGCTGCCAAGGAGGCTGGTGCTTCCCTCAAAGAAGTCCTTGGAGAGGAGAAACGGAACAAGATTCTCTCGGCACTGTATGTCTGTCGCTGTGATACTGCAGGAGCTGTACGTGCTGCTGCTGTCGCTGTTTGGAAGGTGCTTGTACATAGTCCTCGAATCCTCAAGGAATTGGTTCCCACTCTCACTCAACTCCTGATCCGGCGCCTCGGAAGTTCCAATATGGAACACAAGGTCATCGCCAGCAATGCTCTTGGAGAGCTTATCCGCAAGGCAGGAGATGGAGTTCTTTCAAGTCTGCTCCCCACTTTGGAGGAGGGATTGCAGACTTCCACGGATTCGGATGCCAAGCAAGGCATATGCTTGGCTCTTCGAGAGCTCATCTCCTCTGCCTCTCCTGAAGCCATGGAGGACTACGAAAAGACTCTTATTTCTGTCGTTCGTACCGCATTAACGGACTCGGATGAAGAGGTCCGAGAAGCCGCCGCCGAGGCGTTCGATTCGCTCCAGCAGATTCTTGGCAAGAGAGCAGTCGATCAAGTTCTACCATTCCTCCTCAATCTCCTTCGCTCCGAGGATGAGGCTGAGAATGCCCTGTCTGCTCTGTTGACACTACTTACCGAGACCACACGCTCCAACATTATCTTGCCCAACCTGATTCCAACGCTTACCAAGCCTCCTATTTCTGCCTTCGACGCCAAGGCACTGGCTTCTTTGTCAAAGGTTGCGGGTGCTGCTATGAACCGCCGCCTGCCAGGAATCATCAATTCCCTCATGGACAATGAGATCAATTGCAAGGACGAAGGTCTCCGAGCAGATTTGGAGAGCTCATTTGACACCGTTATTCAATCTATCGATGAGTACGATGGCCTAAATACCGTGATGAACGTGCTCCTAGGTCTTCTCAAACACGAAGATCACCGCCGCCGAGCAGCCACTGCTCGTCACATGGGCAGCTTCTTCGCTTCCTCTGCTATAGATTACTCCCGATACAACCAGGATATCATTCGATCGATGCTCAACTCATTCGATGATAGCGACATGGACGTGATCAAAGCCAGTTGGGCGGCCCTCAGTGAATTCACCAAGAAGCTCAAGAAAGAAGAAATGGAGTCCCTTGTTGTGTCGACCAGGCAAACTCTTCTTCGAGTGGGAGTTGCCGGAGCCAATCTGCGTGGCTTCGAACTACCAAAGGGAATCAATGCAATTCTCCTATTTTCCTCCAGGGCTTGATGAATGGCACTGCAGATCAGAGGGTACAGGCTGCCCTAGGTATCTCAGATATAGTCGACAGAACGAGCGAGGCATCATTGAAGCCTTTCGTCACCCAAATCACAGGTCCTCTCATTCGAGTTGTATCAGAGCGTGCTACGGAGGTGAAGTCGGCTATTCTGTTAACCCTGAATAACCTTTTGGACAAGATGCCCGCAGCACTGAAGCCGTTCCTTCCCCAACTTCAGCGAACCTTTGCCAAATCCTTGGCAGACACTTCGAGCGATGTGCTCAGATCCAGAGCTGCCAAGGCCTTGGGTACTCTGATCAAATATACCCCTCGTATCGATCCATTGATCGCCGAACTGGTAACTGGATCCAAGACTGCAGATGCCGGTGTGAAGACAGCGATGTTGAAAGCTCTCTACGAGGTTATCAGTCGAGCTGGCGCAAATATGGGTGAATCTTCGAGAACTGCTGTTCTGTCTCTCATTGACATGGACACTGACGAGCGGGACGAAACCATGACTATTACCAACGCCAAGCTATTGGGTGCCTTGATCAAGAATGTTACAGAGGAAGCTGCTACTCCATTGCTCAAAAACCGTGTCCTTACCCCCATTTTAGTAAATCATCTGTCCTGGCATTGAATGCGGTCCTTGTCGAATCACCAGATATGTTACTACAGAGTGCCGTAGCAGACGATCTTCCCGATCTGCTGTGCCAAGGCATCACTAACAAGAGTGTAAGTCTACCCGACTTCAAATTTGCCTGTTGGTGCACTCTGTTCCAACAATATGCTAACTTAGTTCCCAGACTTTTGTAGCCGATAACTTTATTCTGGCAACGGGCAAGGTTTTATTGTCATCCCCTCCTAAGAGCTTTGATAGTGTAAAGAAGGTTTTGAATCACTTGCGGGGATGATTCAGCCAGGAAAGCCCACCGACTCACGACGACTCGCACTGGTAGTCGTACGAACTTTGAGCCGAACCAATATGGAGCTTGTTCGACCCCATGTTCCCATTCTAGCGGCTCCCATTTTCGCAAGTGTCAGGGATATCGTTATCCCTGTGAAGCTCGCCGCCGAAGCTGCATTCGTCGAGCTGTTCAGTGTTGTAGACGAGGAGAGCAGGGTATTTGATAACTTCATGGCTGGGCCCGGAGCTGACCTACCAGCGAACACGAAGAGAAGTATTACAGACTACTTCAAGAGAGTGGCGACGAGGTTGGGAGCGCAGGCTAGAGAAAGAAGAGAGGCGGAAGGAGGCCAAGGAGGCCTGGATCTTTCCAACGACGAGCAAGAGGATGAAAGGGAGATTTGGAGCGTTGGCAAACTGGAATTTGCTTCGAGACATTTGCATGAGTATAGAGATGCATGTAGACCAAATTAAATGAATGGCCAATATCCAAACCGAAACGATTGCGCCTATGATTCCTGAGCTCAGAGTTTCTGCTCCTTTGCGGCACTATCTGTCACATCTACTTAGCTGTCGTTGCAAAATATCTACAAGAAATGGAATAAATACCTGACTTACACTAAACTCCGTATCCGTAGAAAAGACCTTATTTCCATCACGTGATTTCTCTTGGATTTACCGTCTGACTCATCACAGCCCTCGCTTAGCGCCGAACGCCTGGGTCTAGTGCACGTGAACCCACAAACTCTGAAGCAGGATTGTGCGTGCCCAAGAAATTTTGGCCACCGAAACCCCTCTCGGACCTCTTTATCCAACCCTCATACCCATCGAGGACCGGCCATCACACCCACGGACAATCAAGATGTAAGTGACCCAGACAAATTAGGAGCCGAGAGCATGGATTGCATCAAGAGACGAAGCGATTACCGATTGAATCAAATGTGTTTTTGGGATATGAAGGCGGCTTGCACGGCGAAGGTTGACGGAAGGGTGCACGATGGTTTTACCCGCTCTCATGGAGTAAAAAAGGTTGAGAAATGTTCGCAACAGAAGAGGAGGAAACATGCAAGCACGCTGAGAAATCCAAATCATTTCATCATCAGTATATACGCTTGGGAAGCCTTGGGAATTTCTGAAACTTTTCTTTTTATACATGATGTCCCTCTGAGAGAAAACCAATGGGCTAACATGACTTCCCTCTTTTCCCAACAGGGTCAATCTGCGCACTCAAAGCGCCTCGCCGCCTCCGTCATCGGCTGCGGTAAGCGCAAGATCTGGCTGGATCCAAGTGAGCAAAGCGAGATTGCCAACGCCAACTCTCGCCAGACCGTCCGAAAGCTGGTCAACGATGGCCTCATCATCCGAAAGCCCGTCACCATGCACTCCCGAAGCCGCGCCCGCGAGCTGAACCTTGCTCGAAGAGAAGGCCGACACCGTGGCTACGGTAAGAGAAAGGGTACTGCCGATGCCCGTATGCCCAGCCAGGTCCTCTGGATGCGCCGCATGCGTGTTCTCCGCCGCCTCCTCGTCAAGTACCGTGCCTCCGGCAAGATCGACAAGCACCTTTACCACGAGCTGTACCACCTGAGCAAGGGTAACACCTTCAAGCACAAGCGCGCCCTGGTTGAACACGTACGTTTACCCATAACCCTTTTGTCCTTATGTTCTCTTCTGTCTGAGATTGGATGCGATTCAATTTGGAGGAAGCAGTGATAGTCTTTCTCTGATGGCCAAGGCCCCCAACCCAAGAGAATGAGAAGATTGCTCTCGTTACCCGTTTGTGTCGCATCAAAATTGAGAGACTACTTTGTCGTTCAATATACTAATTCTCAATGTTCAGATTCACCGTGCCAAGGCTGAGAAGGCCCGCGAGCAGGCCATCAAGGAAGAAATGGACGCCAAGCGTGCCAAGACCAAGGCCGCCCGTGAGCGCAAGTTGGAGAGAGTCGCTGCCAAGCGAAATGCCCTTTGGCGGAGGAGTAAACCGAATAGGCTGCGATGATGATGCTATTGTTTCGGTTTGAGAGGATGCTGCTGCATTCGGAGTCTGCGGGTTGGGTCTTTTTACGCCCTTCTGGTTTTCTACAGTACCGGCGGGGCTTCTGGCATGTAGCATTGAAAAGAAAAATGGAATCACGATGCATACAGAATAATACCAGATACTGGTACTGCCGTGGGTAGTGTTGTGACGAATGTGATGACCCCTGTGACGCTGGGTCGAGCGAACGAACGAACTGCAGTCTCACAAGAGTTTAGACTCTTCTGGTAATTGACATTTGACAGTACAGGAACAAGCCGCCCCAGGGCAATAAAAGCAAATTCCCGTACAGCCAACCACCGATCTAGCATGTCCAAAGGTAGGACAAGTGGACTGACCATTCGACGACTTATTAAGAATGAAAATTAAGAGAAAGAACGAATAAGTATCCCATTTCAATTTTCAGTGTCTCCTCCAAGCCGTCGATTACCATTACCCATACCCAACTTGCAAATGGGAACACCGTGGCTCCAGCCGCGGTCATCGAGTCATCGAGCTCCCTCGAGGGCAGTGCGGGGATGGGCGGGTACCGGCGGCCGGAGCTCATCCATCGGGCCACTGATTCCTGAACAATTAATTGAATTGACCATCGACGTGTGTCGACATTGACGACGACGACCAGAATAGTTTTGATAGTCGTCCGGGCCAGACCAAACCAAAGATAAGCTCCTGGTCCCTGTTCCTCGGTCCCCGTAATCCCTACGTCGTCTTCCTTTGCTTCCTCCGATTCTTCACGCTTCTCACCGTTCCGCCTTCTCTCTTCTCCCAGTCGCCACGCAGGATAGTGATTTCGCCAACTTGGACATCAATCACTACGTGCTGCCGTCCTCGCTTGATTCGCCATGTCTCTGCCCGGTCTGCGAGGCACCTCGCGAGCCCTCTGTGGCTTTGCCCGGCCTGTCGTAGCCGCTCGACGGGCCAAGTCCTCCATGGCCATGGATGGACAGCAGCAGGTTCGCAGTAGCAGCCTCTTTCCTTGCGCAATCTGACGAGCTCTCGATTTGTTCTGTCTACATCAAAGGCAACGTGCTGACTTGTTGTATTCATATAGCTCCTCGCTGCCCATCTGCAGCAGGCCGATCCTACTGTCTTTGACATCGTCGAGAACGTACGTCTCTGAACCACCCTTTCAAATCAACGGCGACGCAAAACCCATGACACTATGATCAACACATGTCTCATTGGCATCGTCACTGTCCTGGCCATGGGAATCAAACATGGAATATGGTGCTAACGTTGTGATTTCGCAGGAGAAAAATCGCCAGAGGCACTTCATCAACCTCATTCCTTCCGAAAATTTCACCTCTCAGGCTGTTTTGGACGCCCTCGGCAGTCCCATGCAGAGTAAGCCAGCCGAATCTTACTACTGGCCGCTGCAGATACAATATGAGACAAAATCAGATTGCTTACCACAGTTTCACACCTAGACAAGTACTCTGAGGGCTATCCCGGTGCTCGATACTACGGCGGCAATGAATATATTGATCAAGCAGAACGTCTCTGCCAGCAGCGCGCTCTGGAGTCATTCGACCTCGACGCTCAGAACTGGGGTGTGAATGTGCAAGGTGAGACTCGCACATGGCTTCCTTGCGCGTTTCTCTTTCAGGAACTTTACCTCCAGCCTAGAAAACCAAATGACATAATATCTGACACTCTCTTGATTTCACAGCTCTATCCGGTGCGCCCGCCAACTTGTATGTCTACTCTGCGCTGATGAACGTCCATGACCGCTTGATGGGTCTCGACCTGCCTCACGGCGGCCACTTGTCACACGGTTACCAGACGCCAACCAAGAAGATCTCCTTCATCTCCAAGTACTTCGAGACGGTGCCCTACCGCCTGGACGAGTCCACGGGTCTGATCGACTACGACAAGCTCGAGGAGCTCGCGACCATCTACCGGCCCAAGATTATCGTGGCCGGAGCCAGCGCCTACAGCCGGCTGATAAACTACAAGCGCATGCGCGAAATCTGCGACAAGGTCAACGCCTACCTGCTGGCCGACATGGCTCACATCTCCGGTCTCGTGGCCGCCAAGGTGCTCCTGAGCCCATTCCCTTACGCCGACATCGTCACCACCACCAGCCACAAGAGCTTGCGAGGCCGCGCGGCGCCTCATCTTCTTCCGCAAGGGGTGCGTCGCCAGAACCCCAAGACCAAGGTCGACGAGATGCACAACCTCGAGGGGCCCATCAACACCTCCGTCTTCCCAGGTCACCAGGGTGGTCCGCACAACCACACCATCACCGCCCTCGCCGTCGCCCTCAAGCAGACCCAGACCCCGACTTCCACGCCTACCAGTCCCAGGTGCTTTCCAACGCCAAAGCCTTCGCCAAGCGCCTCGGCGACGAAAAGACCAAGGGTGGCCTGGGCTACAGCCTCGTCAGCGGCGGCACAGATAACCACCTTGTCCTCGCGGACCTAAAGCCCCACGGCATCGACGGCGGCCGCGTCGAGCGCATCCTCGAACTCGTCGGCGTAGCCGCCAACAAGAACACCGTCCCCGGAGACCGCTCCGCCCTCGTTCCAGGTGGTCTGCGCATGGGCACACCCGCCATGACAACCCGCGGCTTCGGCGAAAATGACTTTGTCCGCGTCGCTGACATTGTCGACCGCGCCGTCACCATCGCCGCCCGCATCGACAAGTCCGTCAAGACTGCCGCCAAGGAGCGCGGCGAGAAGTCCCCGGCAAACTCAAGTTGTTCCTCGAGCACGTCGGCAACGGCAACTCGGAGCCTGAGATCATCCAGTTACGCAGTGAAGTGGAGGATTGGGCGGGCACATTCCTCTTCCGTGGGAGACGAATCAATAAATCTTGTTCGCTCTTCAAGTCCGATTCTCTTAGCCACGGGAAAAATCAATGACGGGGAGATGAACGAAATTTCAAATCATCAACAGGGTCCAATGTTATAAAACCTTGATCCTATCTCATTATTGCTTTTCTGTTGGGGGCTTTCTCTCCAACTGATTTCGTCATGTTTGGGAGTAAGGCGCTTGTAATTTATCCTACTCAGGAAAGGATGGATGGATGGATGGACGAAGCGGTACCTCGCTACTGTTCCAGTCAGTAGCTTTGGGCTACTGCAAGCTGAGCTAGCCAGTCATTTGAGAAAGACGGGGATCAACTCCTGGTTCAACGTGGAAACCTACGTACTTGCAGTGTTCGTGATGATGTGCGTGCATGAATATTTCGAGTTGGGACTGGCCTCAGCGTGGCCATGAGGAGTGTGTCAGTCGACATGTACATAATGTCCTTGTAAATTTGACGTGTTCATGGCATTGCATAGTTCCCCGGTGTTCCCGCAAAAATGGAATTTGGCATTTGAAAGAAGAGAGAAAAATTGCATTAGATTCGCTCCGCTCAAGTATTCAACAAGTATTTATTTCCTAACCTGATTCCGTCTTTCCAATAACCTTCTTCGTCGTGTCTCTCTCTGCTACACTCTCATAGCATTTCTTCAGGTACGTCAGCTCGGCCATGCTTTCATAACCACATTTTTCCACGAGAGCATGTAGGATAGGCCAGACGGTGAAATCGACAATGCACGGTGTGCTCGTATTGCACATAAATGCTGCGTTTGTCACATACCCGTCCCACATAGCTAACTCCGATAAGAACGCTCTTGTCAGATCTGTAGACTGGTCTCGACGTTTCCACAGCTCTGCTGATTTGTGTGCCTGCTGGAAGCGGTTGAATCGCTTGGCGAGGTCGGCTTTGCTAAATTGTGCGGCATCGCTTTGGCCGTACACGGCCTCAAGGTACAGCATGATGGCGACATCTCCGTCAACAGCAGACTTGTTTTCATCCTTGTCAACAAAGCGAATTGGGCTATCGGCGACGGAGGCATCACTCGCAGCTTTGATATCTGATGGCGCAATACTGCCCTTGGCGTACTTGACGCCGAATTCACTAAGCATTAGCCAAATGCGCACGTTGGCTATCGCGTCGGCAGATGCAAAGAGTCGAGGAGAGTTTCTTTTTTTTAATGTGTAGAACATCAAAGCCCTTGCCATATCGAACCTCCCAGTCAAAGACGGACGAGTTGTTCTCGGCTCCAAAGGCTTTCAACATCTCAATCGCTTCGGGACCTTGTCCATTGATGACGGATTTCGCGGCATCACGGGTTTTACTAGTGGCGCCTTGGCCCCATATCATATTCTCATCTTTGTCCAAGAAGGTTCCTATGTGTCGAAATGTAAGGGATATTCGCTGACCCTCGTAGGCCAGCTCCGAAGGCGTCTTTTCCCGTTCAGCCCTTTTGTCTTGTCTTATGGAGTGTAGCCACTTCATATTGGTCTTCAGGCCCATGCGGCACAGCGAATTATGCGGCAATTGTGCTCGTTGTGCTTGGCGCTTTGCATTCCCGGGCGGCGAGACACCACTACAAGACCGATCCTTACCCTGTCTCTTGGTCCTGAATACCATAGTTCGCTCAGCTCCCAGACTAACATTTGCAATATATGAGCTCTTGACAACATCGATGGTCTTGTCGCTGTGCTCAGATATGTAGTCCTTGCCATTGCGGTAGAACTGTATCAACACGTGGTTCAACGCATGGCCTAGGTGCTCCTCAATCTTTGCCTTGATTGTTAGCACCGTTGGCGAAAATGGCAGCAGCGGCGGTGATTCATCTGATGGATGGCGGTAGACAGGCATGCTTCCATCCTGCGCTACTTCACCTTGGACAGCAACTAGGCGTGGAACGTCGCCGCCTTGGTGCAACATACGCTGCCACTGTACTTCATTCCGTAGCTCCTCAAAGGCAATCTTCTCCAACTCTCGTGGTAAAACATCCTCAATAATATCAGTGTCCCCTTCACCGAGTCCCTTTTGTAGAATCTTTTCATTCGAGATGGAGTTCTCAGGCACCGCCTGCTGGCTTATAGTTGATGATTCAGATGAGGTGTGGCCGTGCTGTGATGGTTGAAAGGTGTTAGGGCTGTCACCGTCCCCTTGAAGATTGCCATCTTCAATGAGCACAATGGACTTGTCATCCTTTTCAACAATTAGTTCACTTGATCTTGGCTTCTGATCTGCCATGACTGCTGAAGTGGTGTTTTTGATTTGCTTCTTGTCGCTTCGGTTGTGGATTTTCCTCCGAGTCAGCCTGGGAAGCCTGGTGATTTGCTGCGCCATCGCCAGCCACCTTGTCAGGGCGCCTTGCTTCCAGCCGTAGACCTGCCAGGGAAGTCAAAATATCGGACGGGTTGCTAAGTTCGTCGCGACGCTGTGTACTTCCAGTCGGCATGGCAGATGGAAATGGCGTCGGGGCAGCAGATCTCGGCGGTTGTGGAGAGGTGGTAGCTGGGTTTGAATGGAGATTCTCGATAACCTCCTCCGCAGACGCTATTTCGCAGCCTGTGAGTTCCATGAGATTTCTCACCGCCGCGAGTTGTCGCTGTTCACTGCGATAGCCACAGCAGTCTTCAACGATCGTTATCGACATGCCATGACCAGCAGCGTCTAGGGCGGTAGCGTAGACACCAACATTCGCCATGGAGCCACAAATGAATACTTCCATGACCATCTTCGCCCGTAGGGCCCTGAGAAGTGTTGTGCCATTGAAGCCAGAGTAATGACTTTTCGTAAGGATCGTATCTCTGTTCGACAAAGCCTCTTCCATCGCAGAGATCATCTTTGCTCCCCAAGAACCTATCTTGGCACTTTTCGCTTCCGGCTGGCTCAAGAAGGCTTCTTCGTCTGCCAGCTCATCTGGATCAACGGCTGCCATACTTAGCCCTCGGCTGTCCTTGTGTCTGGTCACTGGAGGGTGTTAGAAACTATGATGGCCTCCGTGTCAACTGGCACAGGTTTGTCAAACTGTGATTGTAGCCAAACGACATCGCCT
The DNA here is from genome assembly GCA_023650705.1 of Epichloe brachyelytri. Lineage (NCBI taxonomy): Eukaryota > Fungi > Ascomycota > Sordariomycetes > Hypocreales > Clavicipitaceae > Epichloe > Epichloe brachyelytri. Next base: position 1,940,991 of record CP097977.1, on the reverse strand, counting down.
TTGCCACGAAATTCATTCACCAACCGTACCGCGCGGTTGACAAACCCCTCCGGATCCGATGCTGGTAAAGCGCCATCGCTTTCGACGAAGTCGTTTTGAAAATCAACAAGAACCAAAGCTTTGCGGGTCGTGAGTTGCGGTAGAAGTGCCTGGTCAAAGGCAAACATGACGGCTAGGTCCTCTCTTGTTTATATACCTGTCCACTCGTTTTCGGTTTTCGGTTTTCGCTTGTCCTGATAATGATCTTCCCTGGCGATGCTAGCACCAAAAACGAACCGTTTCGATATGCAAGGACTAACATGTACGATGACGAGCAGGGGTTACCGGGTAAGCCTGGGGCAAAGTCGAAGAAAAGGTTCTGTCACGAGCTCAGTATGCGAACTTGTGGCCCAGAGGTAATGATTCAATAGAAGTACGGTTGCTCGTAGCACACGATGAAAAACATACCGAATTTCGCGCACCGAGTAGCTTTTGGTCCGGAAACTAAGAGAGCGGTTCGTAATTGTACATAAAGCAACGGACCAACTCTATGGTCATGGACCTGGACGCCTTGAAACGCCATCAGGTGGAGACACTTGGGCCACCTTGTCTTAGACAACTTCTTGGCTCAACCGAACCGAGCCGGTGGGCTGAATGTTAAGGTCGGGAAATTGAGAGCATACAGTAATCATTGGCAACAAGACAGCGTTCAATTGGCGGCGTCGGCACGTTACCGGGAGACGATTACGACAAGAAATTATTGATGAGCGGTCACGAAAGACTTCAGCCGTGGATCGTGTATCCCCTATCGTGTACTCCGTAACTGATGTGGACTAGATGGACATCTAGGCTTGCCAGGGATGACTCTGGCATTGGCGCGATATCATTGCGGGTGCTGGCACAATGGCCTTGTATTCTTCGAAGGGCGAGGGGTTGAGATAATGTGTACGGAGAGATATTAGTCGCTCTCAGTCTGGTTCCTGTTTCATTCAATATTGAACGGGCCGGTGCAGCTGGCAGGACTGACCGTGGCAATGCGTCTGGCAATGCGTCTTGCACCTGCACCTTCCCAGGAGTTGGATGAGAAGCTGTGTTCAACCGCCCACCGAGCACACTCGATCTAATCACCCGCCGTTATCGTGAAACGTCGAGTTTCCCTTGAGTGAGTGCATAATAACCTCGCTCGCCAAGCCTGGCCCTGCTCGATATGCCGCCGCGGTGGAGCCGCTGCTGAAGCTGCAATTTTCTATTCGCCGAGTATTTGCCGGATCTCCAGCTTCCGTTGACGAACCACTCCATGATCGCCAAAACACCATTTCCTGGGTTGGAAGCGAACTACACGACACATTTGTTTGTGCTGCATAAGTCTTTGCTCCATACATCTCCATGCTTCCATGACCCTAAACGTTGTTTTATGACCTGGTTAGGCGGTTGCAACAGCCTTGCTACCCTGGTTAATCGTCAAGCTTCCTAACCAACCATCAGCGCAAACATGTCATCGAAGCGAAGCCTATCCGTCGCCTCAAGAGGGTCGCCTGATGACACTGCCAAACGCCTCAAGCTTGATTCTAAACGAAGCGAAGGAGTTATCGACGAGATGCCGATCGATGTTTCTTTTCAGGTCGAAGACGAGGTTACTGCAGTCCAGTCGCTGGCCCGTCGCATCACGCCAACGCAAGAGTAGGAATTCAACGCTCTATTGCCATGGTTTTGAAACACGATGGCTTTAATTCTTCTACTCCGGAAGCCATTGAAAGCTTCACCGGCATCGTTGAGACATGTTTGTTGCGCCATTCCTCACGGTTGCCAGGTTCTTGCCTGAGTACTAACGCATCCTCTTAGACCTCGAGTCGTTGATTGAAGAAACCAAAGATTTGCTCTCTCCTCTCGCCGCGATCATCCGATTCCTACGGACTTTGAGGCAGTTCTTCGACAGTTCAACCTACCAATTTCATCGTTGAAACCACACCTGAAAACCCCATTACCGGCTGACTCTCTCGCGCCGGCGTATCAATACGTTTACGAGGCAGACGGGGAGGCATATGCGACCCTGCCACTTCTTGGCCCAGAGCTCAGTGGTCAGGAGGATAAGGACGCAAAGAAATACATCCCATCGTCTTTCCCCGATTTCCCGAGTCGCCATACGTACAAGTTCACCTTGCAGGAAGATACGAGTACACGAGATTCCAAAAGATACGGGAGGAAGCTGCAAGAACTGCACAACATGGGGAGGATGCCCTTCGACGTCTGGTTCGAGCATCCAAAATGAGAAAGCAAAAGGAAGCCAAGTCATTGGTTGAAAAAGACAGCCATGGGAAAGAGCGCTTTCGTCTGTGGGAAGCTACCATGAGACGATTCATGGGAGCTGATCAACGAGGCGAAAACACGGAGCTAGTCGAGATCGCCGATCACAGCATGATTGTGAATGGGGACGTTGCATTCGCACGCAAAGAGGTGTCACGCCTCGGCAAGCGCTTGGGGCCGCTGACCTCGCCAACAGGCAAGTAATCGACTTCGATCCCGCCTGCATGACCCGGCGTAGAAGCGGTGGAAGACTGGTGCCTAAGTCGTCGGACGATCAATTTGCGTGTTAGGGTATTCTTTTCTCTTCGCCCGCGCTTCTGGATTTGACTTACTTTCTCACTGGTTGTGATACCCTATGAGCATTTGAAGACATGGAATTGGAGCAACTGTTCTTCAGCCAGTAACAACTTATTGGGATCGGCGCATGGAGTCGAATGGGACATGAATAAGAGCCGACGTCTGGGAAGGACGGTTAATTGACACGGCGTTTTGCATTTGTGATAGAGCGGTCCTTTTAGAAAGCCAGCTGCGACGCTGGAATCATAAGCAATTGCGCCTATCAAGTCGATAAAGCACTGGTGACCGTAGCGGTACGACCATGCTGCTCGAGAGCATGACTCTCTTGTGAACTGTAAGACTGTTGTGCTTGTGTCAGGACAATATCTTTCAACAGAGGAAGCAGACGTCACTTTGTCTAAGACAAGGAGATACAGTACATGGTCTTTGTGACGAAGAAGATCTACTGAACGCAAGTCTGTCAACCCCTTCCCGTCTTTGAGATTCTTTGAGATCCACTGTCACCTGTTAGCAAGTCCAAGTAGATCGATCGAAGGAATTGGCGTCTAATATTAGAGCCGCGTTGATTCGTTGGGCTGTGAGCGAGTACATGTAGAGTACTCCGTATGTTTTGATGTATGGACTCAGCCACAGGGTCAGCCACAGAGAGAAAAGCCCGGGAGCTCGTGGTAACCAGGCCAGGACCAGCAGACCTTGTGAGGCGGCCCTAATTTTTCACCCACACAAAAAATATCCCAATTTCTGCCGAACCAAGCGACCCAGTCGGTTTTGCAGAAGAGCCAGAAGCCCTCGCGAAGCCCTTCTGAGTTTCCTTCATCCCCTCCCACTGCATCTCTCGACTTTCGTTGCATCGCCTTTGTCAACGTCGCCATGACTGAACAATTGATTCTCAAGGGAACTCTGGAGGGCCACGTACGTTTTTGTCCCATTTTCCTGCATATTGCTCTGGCCATTACCGGGGCGTCGGACTGGTGATGACGACTTTCCGCATGGACACAAGATTGATATGGACGGAGAGGCATAAATCATGAACTTCAAATGGGACTTCAATGCTGACTCTGAACAGAATGGCTGGGTCACCTCTTTGGCCACCTCCATGGAGAAGTACGTCGAATCCCAACAGCTCCCATTATCGACAATGCGAACGAATTGAACCCCGAATTTGTTGCCGAGAGCACAGAACGGCGAAGGATGACGAATATTTATGCTAACACATTTCTACTCTACAGTCCCAACATGCTCTTGTCTGCTTCCCGCGACAAGACCCTGATCATCTGGAACCTCACCCGCGATGAGAACCAATACGGTTACCCCAAGCGATCCCTGACCGGCCACTCCCACATCGTCTCGGACTGCGTATGTCATACTCCCGATGTGCATGACTCTTGTTCTGTCAAGAGAAGAAGAGACAGGTAGCGATCAATAGGAACAAATCTGGCTGATGCGATGTGGAATGAACAGGTCATCTCCTCCGATGGTGCCTACGCTTTGTCTGCTTCCTGGGATAAAACCCTTCGCCTGTGGGAGCTTGCCACCGGTACCACCACTCGACGATTCGTCGGCCACACCAACGACGTCCTGTCCGTCTCTTTCTCCGCCGACAACCGTCAGATCGTCTCTGGATCCCGCGACCGCACCATCAAGCTGTGGAACACCCTGGGTGACTGCAAGTTCACCATTAGCGAAAAGGGCCACACTGAGTGGGTTTCCTGCGTGCGATTCAGCCCCAACCCCAGAACCCCGTGATTGTCTCCTCCGGCTGGGACAAGCTCGTCAAGGTATGTTGGATATTTCGCCTCATTTTCCCCATTCTTGATATGACTGGGACCAAAACGCAACATGTTTCCTTTCATGCTTTGAAATTTCTACATGATGTTGTGCATAATTTTAAGTATTTGCTACTTCAGAGCCTTTTACAAAGGCCATGAGACAAACTATTCACCTTTGCCTGATTCCTTTCCCCATGAAAACACATGTTGCGTTTTGGCGGGTCATATCGTTGGCGCATGAGTTCCAAAAACGACTGACAAAGTTGGTTTCTTCCGCAAACCCCAGGTCTGGGAGCTCTCCAGCTGCAAGCTGCAGACCGATCACATCAGCCACACCGGCTACATCAACATCGTCACCATCTCCCCGACGGTTCCCTCTGCGCCTCCGGTGGCAAGGATGGCACCACCATGCTCTGGGATCTTAACGAGTCCAAGCACCTGTACTCCCTCAACGCCAACGACGAGATCCACGCTCTCGTCTTCTCCCCCAACCGATACTGGCTCTGCGCTGCCACCGCCAGCAGCATCATCATCTTCGACCTCGAAAAGAAGAGCAAGGTCGATGAGCTCAAGCCCGAGTTCACCGCTGTCGGCAAGAAGAGCCGAGAACCCGAGTGTGTGTCCCTGGCCTGGTCTGCTGATGGCCAGACCCTCTTCGCTGGTTACACTGACAACATCATCCGTGCTTGGGGTGTCATGTCGAGGGCATAAAATATATGTCCCCTTTTCACAAATCAAAATGTAATGCGGCGAAGATGCATAGTTTTTAAGGAATCACAGGGAACGCAAGGCAAAGTAGATATTTGGAGAGGAAGAGACAAAGTGCACAGGAGTAGCAAGAAATTCAGCCAAGTTCTTTTTTCTTGGGGTTGAGTTCGTGGTAAAATGGTAGGGTAAGATCATGGTGGGGCGTCATATATGGTTGGCTTCCTCCTCGTTTTGGTCTTCTTTATTGATGTGAAGGAAAACAGGGAACAAAAAAACTTACCTGTACCTGATGAGGCATGACGTATAGCTGGCCAGGCAGCCTCTGAAGACGGGATTAGGCACGCGTGCTTTGTTCTTCCAATAAAGAACTCAACTTTCATGACTTGGGTCTTTTTTTCATTTTTTTTTCAATGGCTGAGTGTGTGATAGTCCTGATGTGTGATATGGAGCGTGATTGTGCTCCATAAAGTTCTTGGTGTGAGATGTTAGAAGTAGGCTGGCTGGCTGCTGCAAGCTGTGATGACTGAAAATTTAACCAAACGGGCTGTAATAATGCCAGTGTCCCATCCGCATTGTGTGAACTGCGGGGAGTAAACATTTTCAGTTCGTCATTTGAAACTGGCTAGCATTAATTGATGGAGCAAGATCGAAAAACACATGAATTGGCATACTTTGGCCTTTATTCCTATTCATTGTATGACGATCATTGGCTTCCATTTGGTCTTGGTTCTCCTTTTTCGCCAGTTCTATAATACAACGCGTGCTTCCCTCGACCCTGGTTCTATACACAGCATACCCTTTATTTCGTCCCTCAAAGCTGCTGGCCTCTCGATGAACAACACAGTGGTCAATCCTCCTCTCTTGCAATCGCTCTCAGAAAAAAGATGGCAATTTACTTCATGCCTCACCCGTTCACATGAATGGAGGCAGGGAGAACAGGTAGCTAGAGTTCTTGATGCGGAAAACACTCAACAAGAAGCTATATATGAAGAACATGGCAGCTCCCAGATTAGCACAGCCACAGACTGTGACTTGGGGTTGGTCATGCGAGGAACCTTGGTGGCAAGTGCAATGGTGCAGAAGCTCAGGAGGCCATCTAATGCATTGGTCAGTTAGTCATCCGAAATCAGACTGGCGGCGAGGAAGCCGAGCTTGCACGTACACATGGCGGCAATGATCTGGGTTTCAAGCCCAACTTGGTTTTGAAAACCACCAATGAAGTAGGTGATGCCTCCCTTTCCATCTCCAACAACGTAGGGAGCCTTGCGAATATGGCAGAACATGTGGCCGCTGATGAAGAGGAGGATGGCAATCATGCTTCCTGCAGCCCAGAAGTTGCGGCTCTGAATAATTGGAAGAATATATGGCAGAGCAGAGACCAGAACGGTGACGGCACCGGCCAGAAAGTGATGGCAGAAGCCCACTTCAGGTAATTGATAGGACGCTTGAGCTCGGGGTGAGGGCGGCCGGGAAGGTTACGAACAAGCCAGGCATGGACGACCTCGGCAGGACTCGGCCTAGGATTGAGTATTGTTAGACATTGTCCTTATTCTGTCATCAATGATAGCGTTATTGAGGAACCGCAACTCACCCCGCGGTGAAATCATATCGAAGAGGTTCGACGGATGCAACGGCGTGAGGACCAGTAGTGGGACGGAAAAGCAACAGAACAGGGGCCGTTTGAAGACCGAGCTATACCAATGTGAAAATTAGTGTCCACAGAGCATCCACTCGAGACCGATTCAAAGCCATACCGACAAGAATGTATCTCTGCCGTCAGAGAAATCCAGGACACCAAAGAGCAGCCTCGACTCCTGCTTTCGATCGCCCTTGGCCCAACTCGACGCAATCAACTCCCACTCAGGCTTGAAATCCCGGCATAGTGAGCACCCGAACCGTGGCTCCTGGGCAGTCAAAACTACAGCAACGGAGTAGTCTCTCGGGTTGGTTGTCAATGTCTTGTACGAGGCGTCGTTGAGCTGGATCGGAGTGCTGAGCCGAGAAAGACGGGTGAACTTGGCGAATCGCTCCTGGCTTGATTGCTCGGCGGCAAAGGCACTGGCGACTAGCGCAAAGGCCGATGCGAGTTGCTAGAAAACGCATCTTGGATGGCAGTGGAACTGTCCTGGTTGCGAATTGGCGAGTTGCTGAACGGGGATTGCGGACGGGAGGGAGTTGGAAGAGCTGATGGAGCTCCGTTTTACTACATCACTTTGAAGCTGAGGTGGCCTCACAGTAAGTACATGCCAACTTGCACCACCAGGTACTACGACGGATCGTACCCGTCTTCGTACCCTACCCTACTGTGGCCGCGCCACGGGTGGTTGCAGCCTCAGTGTGGCGCAGCATGTTAGTCATCATTAATCACCTCGTCGCTGATGATACATCACGTGCAACGCTTAGCAAACGGCCATCTGAACCAAGCTAAGCCCAAAGCGGCAGAATGTTTACTTGTCGATGCGGGACAAAACATGACCCGCCAACAAGTCAACCAAGCCCGACCAGTTTCGCAACGGCATCTAAGGTCGATGACCGATTATACAAGACGCATCAGCTGAATTGACCCTACACAGAAAGGGAATCGCAGCATCTACTACAGCAGGAGGTGCTCTTTTGCATTCTTCAATTCCAATCTTCCATCTATCCTCGGCTCTCACTCTCGTCTTCCGGAAGCGCCTTGTCAGGCGACAAGAATTATGATCATGGGCGCCAATTCCGATGAGGTAACTTTATTCCAATTGCTCCTCATGTTTTTTTAATCCGTATCGAAATCACTGATAATTACTGTAGCGTATGGCGCGCATCCACGAGCTCGAAATGCTGCGTCAAGACGCTTTGCACAAAACAGAATCCATCACTCGCGATGAAGAGGCCCGACTATTGCAATTGCGGTTGCTGATGATGCGGGATGAGAACGCTGACCTGCGAGAAATAATCGGCCAGCGAGACTTCATGATCAGCACCATGATGAGAGACACTGATCAGCTGCGACTCGACTTGGACGGTAGTAAACAGACTATCCGTGGGCAAGATGCGCGACTCAAGAAGCAGGACATCGATATGGCGAGTCTGAAGGTACGGGGTGTATCAAGTCATCGTCTATCTCTTCTCTATATCTAATGCTTTTCATAGGCCGAGATTGAAGCGTTGAATGGATCCGTGCATGATTCAGGGAAAACACTAAAGGAGAAATATGCCTTGACAAGGGAATTGGAACGCATCAAACCAGAACTGGAGCATCTTCAATCACAACTTAAGATCTACCAGGCAACGGTAGCGGAGAAAAATGACCTTCGGCGACAACTCGACTCTGTGGAGGTGGAGCTGGAGAACGAGAGGCGATCAAGGTTGCGCTTGCAGTCTAAGAATAACGACGCCGCGACCGCAGAGTTAGTATCTCGGCTAGAGGATGCCGAGAAGAAGCTCGCAGCTGAAAAGAAAGAACACGAAAGGATCAAGAAGGAGCTTGAGAGACAAGTGACAGCTACTAAGGCCGAGAATGAGCGGCTGGAGGAACGTATCTCTGCTTTCAAAGACAAGACCAAAGGACTGCAAGGCGAGCTGAAAGAAGCCAAAGAAAAGCTACTAGACGAAGCCCAGTCTAAGCTCGCTACTATCAAATCACGACCAGTCTCCCGCAGCGATGAGGACAAGCCTAGGAAAGCAATCTCGTTGATGAAAGATGCTGGGAAAAAGCGTCGTGCCCCAGTCATGAGCTTTGAGGAGATTACTATCCAGACGCCGGGGAATGGCATTGTTGCCCAAGAGAGGCCAACTAAGAAGCGTGGCACTGAGAAGGTCCAGGCAACTGTTGGAGAGAAATCGGTGTTCTCAGTCACACCGTTCCTCAATCGAAACAAGTCCTTGACCGACGACTCAGCAAATGACTCGTCCAAAAATGCTTTGGCTGAGGCGCCTGACCCAGAGCCCATGTCCGATGGCCCAGCAGCTGTCGCACCGCTTCCGGAATCCGAGGCGGAAGCTCCTAAGCCCAAGGTGTCGTTCAAGTCCGCAGTCTCATTCAAATCTCCCGTCAAGGCTGCCAAGCCACGAGTCCGACAAGCGAAGGCAACCCCTTGGGCGAATCTTCCCTGCCAAGACAAATAGGGTCGTCAAGTCACGCGGAACACCAAAATCAAGTCTATACCAGAAGCTCCAGTGGACAAGTCAAGCGAGAATCCAAGCGTAACTGATCAGGAGAAAGTGCCGGTTGCGGCTTCTAAGAAGACTGCCTCTATTCTTCAGCCTAAGGCGCCAGAAGGGGACGTCAAAAGAAGAAGCGCAAGTTGCTCGGCGCAGCCAAACGACACCCTTTGATGACAATGATGGCGAAACAGTAGTACAGCCTAAGCCGCTGCCCGCGGTCGCCAAGAGAACAAAGGCTCGTCTCGGTGGTGGCGTGAAAAATGCGTTTGCGGCAGGTTCTTCGTTCTCGCCTCTCAAGAGGGATAGGAGAGGTGTGAATGCGAGTTTCTTGGGGTAACAGCGTTTTTCTACAACGGCATCATGATTGGTTATGAGTATGACAGCGAGCTGGCTCTGGACTGTTGCAATATTTTCGTACTCTTATTTCGCATCGATGGAGTTTTGTTTGGGTTTGGGACGGTGGCTACCAAATGTCGGTTGGCTTTGAGTAATCTGGCGCAACCGGTTGATTGTTTTTCTGAAGTATAAATTATTTAGGGTGATCGTCGATTGCCCTTTGTTGATTGAACGTCCAATTGTATATGTAATGTCCAGTAATTCCCGGAGCATAGCTTTTCGTCGTTGGGATTGTTGTGCAGGGTAGTAGGCAATACCTTCCCAATGCCTTCCCGAAAGACCTACGGAATTCAGGGATCCACACCAGACTCGATGAAGGAGAACCAACGGATTCTCCTTACAATGCAAACTCACTTCACACCTTCTACAATCTATTGATAAACATCCTGCTCCGAGGCGTCCAGCCCGCCTCAATGGTGACTGCCAATCCCTTCTCATGCTAACCTCGAAGCTATGCTCCTGTCGTAGCCCTCGCCCTCTCGCAAGCATAGCTCTTCGCACAAGCTGTTCTCCGCGCTGGTCGTCATCAATTCACGATGGAAGCAGCGCCAGGGAAGGGACATGTTTGCGCGGGAGGCCAAAGTCCAGGGTTTGAAGAGCAGAGCAGCCTTTAAATTACTAGAGGTGTGTTCATTTCGCCCTTGTCTCGTCCAGAAAAGCTGCATCCCATTCAAGTAAGATAGCTAATGATCGTCAAGATGGATTCGAAATTTAAAATCTTCAGATCTGGACAGACAGTAGTTGATTTGGTATGAACACCCTCATTGAACTTTCTCTGTCTGCCCAAGACTTATCTTGCGTAGGGATACGCCCCGGGAAGTTGGTCACAGGTACTTTTGTCACCAGATCTATCCAACTCATAGTACGAAAATGGTATTGACGACTTCCAGGTCGCTCAAGAACGGACAAGGCCGCACGGCCGTGTGATTAGGATAGATCTCATTCCTGCCCAACCACCCCGCGGGGTGGCTACGTTCAGGGAGATTTCCTGTCGCCCATGGTGCAGAAGCTTGTCAAAGATTTCATTGCCAGGACGGCAAGCCAGAAAGCTTCTATGAAGAATAAAGGCGTGGATGTGGAGGCGGGGAGCGAGGAACCGGTGCTGGACCAGCCCAGTTATATTGATAGGGAGAGACATGCGAGTGAGGAGGTTGAGGTGAAGGATGCGGGTGAATCGGCGGCATCGTCGGTAGATGTAAGTTTTCCCCCGCCGCGCCTTTTTGTTCACCCAAGTTTTGGGGCTTTCACGGTTCTCTTCGGTTTACTTCTCTTCTGTCGTTGATGGAAATGCTGACTGCGAATAGGTCGTTCTAAGTGACATGTCAGCACCCTGGGACCAGACTTCCGGTTATATGTCGAATACGTTGACCAACCCGTACCATAGGTTGATGAATACGAGTGGCGTGGCGTTTCGTGATCATGCAGGGAGTATGGTGCGTTTTTCGAAACCCATGATTTGCAGCCTTTATGTTTGCTTGTCCAGGAGTAACGGTGGTTCAATGCGCTACGAACTATCAAATCGAGAATGCACTGACTAAATTTCGGCATGGTAGGATCTGTGCACGGCCGCCCTCCAGTTCGCAAGCGATACGTTGAAACCGGGCGGGCATTTCGTATGCAAGTTCTACCAGGGGCCGAGGATAAGACGTTCGAGGGTAAGCTGAAGAGGATGTTTGGCAAGGTTTTTAGGAGAAGCCCGAGTCGTCGAGGCGAGTGAGTACTACTTGTCTTTGCTGACCCCCTTTTTGTCGTGAGGCTGATGTGAAGTTTCCATTCTGACTGGTTGTTAGGAGAGCAAGGAGGCGTATTTTATTGCGTTGCGGAGGAAGCAGGGTGTTTTGTTGGAATCGGAAGATACGCGTTGAGTACGTACGTCTATGAGGAGATTTAGCAGCCTTTGTATCATATTTGTATCTAGCAGCGTTTATGGACGTCATATGCCAACTTCAACTGGGATGCAGAGTGGCATTGTGTACGGGATCGCGGTCTTCATACGGATCACGTTAGAACATTCGTCCAAGTCAAGTCATAGATGGATCCCAATTTTTGTTTCCATAAAGATCATAGCGCAAAAAGAGTCATGTTGGAATTTTGTCGTGAGATACCGAGCCACGCCTGTTCCATGCAAGTGTCCCATAATACTAAGCACAACACCAGCATCATTTTCCCACCCAATCGCCGCCGTTGACCATTCGTCACACGGCCCAGACCACCACTTGGTTGTACTGCTCCTTAACCCCAATGCCGACGTTTTAAACCTTGAAACCGCGAGAGCGTCTTCGGCCACGAGCACGCTCGAACTTGCGGCCCTTGGAGACAACGTGGGGTTTCTGCACGGGTTGTTAGTGACTGAGTTACATTGACCAATTTGTCTTGACACGACTCCTGCTAGAGCACAAGTCGATGCCGCCACATAGTTTCTACTAGCCTTGTGCTTGTGGGGACCCATGCCGAAGTGCTTGACAGCCTCACGGGCGTTCTTTGGTCCACGCAGGATCAGAGTGTTGCTGCCAGTGGGGGCGCGCAGAGCAAGCTGATCCAGAGTGATGGCCTCGCCGCCAGCCTTGATGATGCGAGCACGAGCAGTAGCGGTGAATCGCAGAGCGGCAACGTTGACCTTGGGGAAGGTCAACAGGCGGTTGTCATCGGTGACGGTGCCTACAACGACGACGGTACGCTTCTCGCCCTCCTTGTCGATATTACCGACAATGCGGGACAAGGAGACCGGGGGCGGTTGATCTTGGACATAAACAGGCGTCGGAGGACGACCTTGTTGAAGCTGGCATCCGTGCGGCCTGTGGAATTGTCAGCAGAGAGTTAAATACTCCTCTAGTAGAAATAAGAATAAAATTGTTGTCATATTGTTCACCCAGTCTCATTCGCAAATTAAGAGACAAGAAACGGCCGAGCGAATATGAAACCAACCAATTCCACGATAAAAACGAAGGCAAAATGGAACATACGAGACAGGAAGCGGTACAGCTTCACCAAGAGCTTGAGGTAGACATTGTCACTCTTGGGGTTCTGGCGGTGAGTGCCCTTGACGTGGTGGCGGTTAAGATCGATACCTGAGGGTGAGAAGAAAAAAGGTCCATCGTCAGCCAGATATTCAAGCATGCTCAAAGTTGAAAGCCAGCCTCTCCAATGGTATCCCAGAAACCCATTTTCCTAATGTCGCCTTCTCGTCATGGTCTCTCATCGTGATACTCGGAAAATTTCTTTTCCATCCGCCAATCCAGGCATTCCCGTATTTCAGGAAAACGCCCGTCCATGGTCAAAAGTAAATTTGAAAGAGAGAGCAAGACCTGCGAGAAGGGTCGATTTGGGGAGGAAAATAAGAGGTTCGGTCATCCTTGGGGCGCTTTTCGTCCGCAAGAATAGGTCATGCAACAGAGGTACCACTTCGAGATGCCTCGTTGGTCATACGACCCAGAGACAGTGATTCGAAGTATCGGCACGGCATTGATGCTGTATGCCCATCTCACTCGCATACGCAGGCTGATGATAATCGAATTGATTTTTCACGTACCCATGGCGGCGGTTGTCGCTGAACGATCAGTCAGTTGGCGATGGGGAACTTTTTCCCCTTCGGAATAGAGGTGGTGCAAATGCGCGTAGGTATTGCGAGAAAATCCAGGGCTTCTGCTTGGTGCGGCGCTATGATTGGCTGAGTGGCCTTCGCACACTTGGCGGTAAGAATTGGCAGTTAGGGTTTGTGGGTAAAGACGGGTGGGTGGTGAGAATGTCTCACGTGAGCTGACCGCCGCACGATGACTTAGGGATCCATCGCGAAAGTCTTCCGTGTTCGGAGTATAATCATTGCGGTTTCGTACTCGAGGCATTGTAGAACCACTGCTGGCAAAGAAAGTATTTGTTCGAGCGTGACATCGAACCTCAAATGCTTTTCAAACAAATTAACATTATTTCATGTCTAACCCTGCGCACAACAATCACACTGTCTCGTGTTACTGAGTATTCCAATTCAATCATATGAGCATATCATCGCTCGTCTAGTCAAGCTACGAATCTATCATCGTGATGCCGGATTACTGCTAATATCCTGTTCTGTCATTCCACAAGAAGTTCTCTTCGCCGTCTAGATATGTCTCCCACAATGAGTGTCAGAGTCCGAGTCCCCAAGTAATATGCTGCCTCCAGTCATCACTTTCTTTTCTTTTCTAGCGATAACCAACCGCCCAAGAAATGCTGAGTCAAAAATGGTTGACGAATGAATATGGCGGACAAAGGAAAAAAGGTGGAAAATACCCAACCAAGCAGAATTCGGCAAGTCTGGCTAGAATAGGGGGATAGAGTAAAGGAAGATTAAATAAGATGAATCACACCATGCCGATGCATTGCCGCTGCGCTTTCATTCTTTCAAAAGTTCTACTTGATCCATCTTTGTTACAGGGCTGCTTGGTTCACTTCCGGTTTTAAGCCGACCAAGAAATCGCGGGTCATCTCGAAACTCAACCAGCTGGATGCCATGCTGGGAGCGACTTTCAGAAGATTTGGGACGATACCCTTGTATAGACCGCGGACGCCTTCTTGGCCGACGATTACGCGGATGGCATCGAATACGCCTTTATATCGGTATCCCATGCCAGACATGGTGTTTATTTGGAACCGCCGTCGAAGAACGTCACTAGAAGAGGTCAGAGCCAATCGCGAGAGCGTTGAAGGGGCAAAGCATGACACACAAAGGGTAGGTACAGGTTTGCGCGACAGCACCAGATACGGCACCGGCTAACAGTTTCCGCGCGGCACCGGGACTCTGCTCGCCTTCGTAGGTAAGATATTTTCTGACAGATTCGTACACCATGAAGTTAAGACCGACCTGCAGGTGGATGACCTTAGTTTTGAACGAGGAACAAGCCATGGTGTTCGTAACAACTTACATATGGCGCGACACCAGCAACAGTGGGAATGATACCGCGGTATAACGCTGCCATGCCACCTTCTGTTTTATGCATCTGAACCATGGTAGCCCACATTCCCGGCATCTTTGCAGGTCTTTGTCCTAATTCAGAAAAACTAGCAGTCTGAATGGAAAGTCTCGTTCGGACAATATCGAGGGGATATGTAAAGAAGACGGATGTAATTCCAGCAATACCTCCGCAAACGAGTCGTGTCAGCGGCGCTAGATCTGCTCCAGGATACGATTCAAAAATGTTCTAGGTTTGAAAGAAGAAGAGAAGAGTTAGCATAAGCTATGCAAAAGTTCATACAACGGCTAAAACAAGGAGCCTTGCCAGCTTCCACAGTGTCAGACATATATGTCAGGACCAAAAAAAAAAACTTACTCTTTTATAAAAATTGTAACTGCTGAATTGCACGGCAGAATAGGGCACAATCCGAACACAGTTGGTTCCATTTCCGCGCATGAAACCTCTCCAGCCCTCCTCCTTCCACATCTTGCCCAATGCCTGACCAACAGACAGTTTATACGCTTCCCGGCCGACACTCTGCACTTGCAGTAAGATTTTCAACCGTTCGAGGGGTGAAACTACCGTTCTGGAAACAGCCCCGGCAACACCACCGCCCCAAAAGGCGGCCACAACAGGCTGAGATAACCATTCACGGAGTTCGGAAAATTGCTGTGGCGTTTGCGTACTTTCCGGCCCAGAGGTCTGCATCTGAACGTTCGGTGTAGCCGCTGATGGCGATTGCAAATGGGAACCCCTCATCGCAGACATGTCGCTTTCTATGTGATCGGAGAATCTTCAAATGGGAGAACCAAAGAATGCTGCCTTTGCCTCAAAATTGCAGGCAATACTGTAATCGATTTGCAAATACCCCCAATCGCGTGTCACCGACCCTTCCCCGAATTGCTCAACCTGGTGTTTGGTGTCGCCGAGCCAGCTACCATCTATTGGTATGGATATTGAGGGGAAAATCCAGGAGCGTTGGGACAATTCTAGTTGTTTGCGAAAAGGAACCTCGATCTCACGTTTCGGGAGAATTCTATCTTCTGCTTGGGTACAACGCGGGTCGTCGGGAGAATGAGCAGATAGTGAACGACGGCGAGAAGAGCAGGGTGAGCGAACCGCTATGAGAAAGAGGTGGATGTCATCGGCAACATGCTCAGGAGCATAGAAATATGCGTGTATTTGAGTTTTGGCGGTAGATTCGAGAGTGCCAGAAATGAAGTCTATCGTCGAGTTTGTTGGTTTGGAAAAGTTTAAAGTGGGTAAAAAGTTCCCTTGCGAGGGGCGAATCGGAGGGTTAAGTCCTGCTCCCGGTCGACGATGCTGAGCTAAAAGAGCAAGAATTTGGGATATGAACTCTGTTTGAAACTACTCGGAAGGAGGAGTTTCGTTCGGGGCTTCACATGCAGGAAGTTCGGTGAGGATACATGGTCATCACTCGGGGATTGTAGGCGGACCAAAGAGTCAGACGCAAATGTCAAACGTTCCTGAGGAGAGACACTCACGACTGGATTGGTTGGCGGGTGCGCATAGAGTCTTGGCGGATGACCTGACTCTGCCTATGTAATTGTCAGGGTGAGGGCTCTGACATCGCTGGAACGTCTCAGCATGACTGCATTGACCGCATTAACAAAGGTTAGACCCTCCTTAAGATATTAGTGGAGATAATGTATTAGATATACCGTATTTAGTTAGATAGACCTATAGCATACTATATACCTTTTAGGTATAAAAGTTAGGTGCTATCTATACCTCTAATTAATTAAATTAAATACTTTTATATATATTATTTAACCCTTACCTTTCTAATAGTTATAAGCCTAGGAGGATTTTACTACCTTTTTATTATCTAAGATCCTACACTCTATTTAACTATATTAATTATTTACTTAATATAATTAATACTTACTTTTATCTTTAGATAAACCTATTATTTTTAATATACTATTTAATTACTAATACTTATTCCCCTTTATAATATCTAAAGAAACTCTAAATATAATATTAACCTTAGAGAAGGACTAGATTAAGTAGTATACCTAGATTAAGAACTATACTAAATCTTATAGTATTTAGAAGTATATTAACCTAAATAAAGTTAAAGAACTCTAAGAGCCTATAAAACTAGAGATTTTAGAGAAAAGACTAAGGCTAGAGGTCTTACCTAAAAATCCTTATATAATAGAAGATTAAAACGCTACTTATAATAAAGTAAAGGATTATTACTACTTCCTATATAAGGATCTAAGTTTTAATATTATAAAGTACCTAAACCTATTAAAGTAATTACTAAAGATTAGGAATTTATTTATAAAATAATTTTAAGGAATATTTAGGACTCCTAGATTTTAATACTAAAGTTAAAGAAAAGAAGTTAGTTTAATAGTATACTTAAAGAATATTAAAGCTTCTTTAAGACTAATACTAACTAAATACTAAGAAAATACTAATTCTTATAGAATTATATTTAAATAATTATTTATAAGCTAAAGGTACTTATAACTAGTATAAGTAAGCTTTAATAAGTAAGGTTTTATAGAGAAATTATCTAGATCTTAAGACCTAATAGATAGAGAAAATAATACTTTATAAGTTTATTATACCTCTCTAAAGTAAGTATAAGTTATTCTAGAAGAAGTAAAATAATTACTTAAATAAAGAAGGAAATAGGATTTCCTATATACTATTACTAAATTTAAGTATAATTATAAAGCTCTATAAAGCTCTATAAAGTTAGCTAATATACTCTTATCTAAAAGATTAAATAAAAGGGTAAATTAGAGTAATTAAAGTGCCCTAGCTATTTAAGCTATATTATTAATAATCCTTTAAAATAGTAGGAATAATACTATTTATTTAAAGTAATATATAAACTAGAGGCTACACTAAAGGACTAGTTAGTTAGGAAAATAGTAAAAGATAATATTAAGAAGTATCTAAAGGATTATCTAATAGAGAAATTAAAGGTAATAAATTAGAAACTAGAGAAGAAAAGTAGTAATATAGTTATTATATTATAGAACCTAATAAATAATACTATTATAACTATACTAGGAGAAAAATTAGTAAATATACTAATATCTATTTAATTTAAGCACCCTAAATTAATAAAGGATATTATAGCTATCTCTTTAAATACGCTAAATACTCTAAATACTAAGAATAATATAGTTATTTATAATTCTAGTGTAAATATATATATCTTTAATAATATCCGCTAGTTCTAGTAATCTAGCTTTAATAAGAATATTAATATAGAAGTTAGAGTAAGTAAAATAATTTATATAGCTTTAGGTTAAGGCATAGCTTATATTATAATAATAGATCCTATTATATAAGCTATAAGAACTATAGTGCTAGTAAATACTCTATATATTCTAGGATTTAATGTTAATTTTATCTTAGTAAAGATCCTTATAAATACTAGTGTCTTTTAGGATTAAAAGAAATATATACTAATATAGGAGGTTATCCTATAGCTAGACTATATAAGGTTAATAATCTCTTTATACTATTAAAGCTCTCTAAGGATTCTAAAAAGCCTATATAGCTTCTAGGTTACTAAGACCTCCTATAAAGGGAGATATAGACCTATAGTATTAATAATATAGCTATTTAGGAATAGAAGCTTTTACTAAGCTTATAAGTATAATATTAGGCATTAAGATAATAGGACCTAGCCTTATATAGTATAAGATATACGCTATAGGTAAAGTAAAGTATTAGAGATTAATAGCTACACTAGAAGGGCTTCCTTAAGGTCCTAAATATAGGTTATTAGTTAATCTTAACTACTATAATATAGCCTACTAGAATAGTAACTAATATTAGTGTGTTTTTATATGCCTTATAACCTTAATATAGTTCTTTTACTTATTTAAGTTAAAAGATATAATATATAACTCCTTTTATATAATAGCTAGCTTCCTAAGTATATAATTTAGGATTTAACTATACTTTTATATAGTAATATTAAGAAAGCCCTCTTTACTAGGGAAATAAAGGATAAGATAGTGCTTTTAGGGATTCTAGTCTATAATTTAGCTCCCTTAATACCTAGCTAGAATAGTAAGATAAAGAGATCTAGGGGGTAGTAAAGCAAAGGCTAGAACCCTAAGCCTAGAGGTATAGCTTCCTTATAAGCTTAATAATAAAGTCTTTAATACTACTATATATTTTCTTAACTAAATACCCTTTAAGTATTATAGAGAATAGATTATACTTTATAAACTTTAGTGGAATTAGGCTAGAAAGACTATTCTTACTTATTTATAGCTATTAGAAAATTAGAAGCTATTAATCTTATATTTATAAGCATTTAGGTATAAAGCCTTTTAATAATAATAAAAGCTCTTAAATATATTAAATTAAATAATTTAATACTATAGCTTAAGTAAAAGGCTAATATTAGGTATCTTATTAGATATAAAGGAAAGTTATAGTATATTATCTAGGTTCTAATATTAAGGAATTAAAAGGTAGTTATATTAGCTTATATTTACTTTAATAAGAATGCCTTTTAAACCTAAAGAAGAGATTAAAGAAGTATAAAAGAGAAGGTACTAATAATTAACTTACTTACTAAGCTTAAGGCTAAAGATATTAATAAGGAGATTAGTTAAGCCCTTATTAGAATAGAGCTTAAAGATAATAACCTTTCTTTAATACTAATAAATATAATATAAGAAAATAACTAGGTCTAAGAAGAAATACCTCCTTAAGCCTCTTAATAAGAAGGAGCTAATCTAATGCTCTCCTTACCCCTTCTAACTCTTCTTATAAGTATTTAATTCCTATAAAGACTATAGCGCTTACTATATAGGGAGAGAATACGCTATTTTAAGAGTTTAATAACTTTATATATAAAGTAATAATAGTATATAAGGTTACTACTAGTAATATAAGTAAAAACACTACTAAATATAGTAAGGACTTAGAGTCCTCTTATTCTAAGGCTCTATACTCTTATAATAATAGTATTAATCTAAATAATATTATTACTAAAAACACTAATAGAAGGAATCTAGGAAAGCTTAGTAGGCTTAATCCTATTTTACCTTTACTACTATATTATAAGGTACCTAATATAGCCTTAGAATTAAGGATATGCCCTAGAACTTACCTATTACTATTAAGTAATAGCTTTAATATATTATAACTACTAGAAGGAAGTAATTATAAAAGAAGTTAATAAGCTTCTATCCTTAAATTACTAAGAAGATATCCTAGAGAAAGCATTTTATCTTAACTCCTACAAGGAAATTATTAACCTTAGATAGGTTTTTAAGTATAAAACTAATAAGAAAGGTATAGTTATAGAGTTTAAAGTATAAATAGTTATATAAGGGAATTAATAACTAAAGAATAACCTTAATAACTATATAGCTATACTTACTTTATAATCTTTATAAATACTACTTACTATTTACTATATAAATAACTTTAATACTTAATAATATAATATTTAAAATGCCTTCCCTTATATAGAACTTAAAGAACCTATCTTCTATAAGCTACTAGAAGGCTTAAAGGCAAAGGGTTATCTCTAGAAAATATTATAAGCCTTATATAGTCTTAGAGAAGCTCTAAGAAAATAGTTCCTATATCTAATATAATTCCTACTAAAGATAGGCTTTATTTAGGGAAAGGAAGACCTATATATCTTTATAAAGAATAGAATTATCCTATTTTTCTATGTAAATAATATTATAGTAATATTCCTAGGCGAATTTAAAGATAAATTTAATACTCTATATAATTAACTAATAAATAACCTAGATATTAAGGATTAAGGAGAACTAAAGTAGTTTCTAGGGATTAAGATTATTTAAAATTAAGCTATAAAGGAGATATAGTTATCTTAAGAATCCTATATCTATAAGATTATATAGAAATTTATTCCTAATATTATAAATAATAATTTAAAGGGATCTATTACTTCTCTTTATATAGTAACTATTTATCTAAATAATAGTTAAGCTACTAAAGAGGAAATTAATCTATTCTAAGTAATTATTAGATTATTAGTGTATCTCTATATTATTAGAAGACCTAATATAGCCTTTATAGCCTTAAAGCTTACTATATTCTTAACTAACCCTTTTTCTAAGTATATTAAACTTACTAAAGGTATTATTAGATACACTTAGAATATAAAGAAGCTATATATCTAATACTCTAGGGATAATAGCTTTAATATGCTATTCTTAAGCACTAATACCTCTCTTAGAGATAACCTAATACTAGGAAATTAATATAAGGCTATATATTTATTATATATAATGCTATAATAGATTAGAAATTAGGTAGGTAATATTATATAATAACTTTAAGCACTAAAGTAAAGCTCTTTACCTTAAATTATAGTATAAAAGAGCGTATATTACTAGAATAACTACTTTATAATATTAATATATATACGCTACCTCTCTTAATTATCTAGTATAATAATAAGTAAATAATTTATATTATAGAATATAAGGAAGGAGGCTTTAGACTAGCCTTAAGTATCTAGATATAAATTAGATATAGATTAGAGAGTAATATGCCCTTAGTAATATTAGGGTTAATTAGATAAAGACCTCTAAGATACTTACTAATAGATTTATAAAGCCTCTCTTAGGATAGAAGTATTAGGATTTCTACTAAAAATCAGGCTATATATAATTCTAAGTTATCTAACTACACTAGAAATCTATTAAGATCTAATATATCCTATATAATCTCTAGCTTTATCTTTATCTATTAGCTAGGGGGTGTGTTAGGGTAAGGGCTCTAATATCACTAGAATGTCTTAGTATAACTATATTAACCGTATTAATAAAGGTTAGACCCTCCTTAAGATATTAGTGGAGATAATATATTAGATATACCGCATTTAGTTAGATAGACCTATAGCGCACTATGTACCTTTTAGGTACAAAAGTCGGGTGCTGTCTGCACCTCCGATTGATCAAATTGAACACTTTTATACACATCATTTGACCCCTACCTTTCTGACAGTAATACATCGGGTCAGCCGCAACAGACGGCCCCTGAAAGTTGACTGGCTGGCTTCCACTCGAATCACTGAAAGACACTATTATTACAAAGCGCTGGAGCTCCGCCATTGCACGAGGCTATTTTTATAACGGGAAACCAGCTCCTGACGGCATCTGGTGGAAAAAGAGGAACGATTTGCGCCTCTGTGCGAAGAACTTTGTAGAGAGTGCAAGTGAGCTTGGGCTCGATCATCCCGTCACAATAGTGCAGCCGCCAACAAGACCTCATTCCATCGTTAGCAGCGTGCTTGCGCGTGCGACAGCTGGATGCAATATCATGTACTTCGTATGTGGTCGCATGGCAGAAAATGAGGGACTTTTCATTGTGTTCTGTCTGATGCAACAGCAAACTCTGCATGCCTGACTAACCCTCTATTCGTTGCGTTATTACCTCTTCATGAAGAAATGTAGCACAACAAGAGGAACAACCACAGTTTCGATGCAAAGCAAGAGTCAGAGTCTTTTTCAAAATTCCTAAATTATGAACCGATTCCATACAAAAACCGCGAGACGTGCGCCTACATACCCTGGGTGTGGTGTGTTCCACAGCGTGGTTCCCCAAGTCGCCTCGAGGGACACATTATCAAAATGCCAGCTGCATTGACAAGGTTCTACGTCGCTGTGTTTCCGTTTCCATTAAACGACTGGAACTAGACTCTACATATATACGAGTGATATAAGATTAAAGAAACAAGTGAAACATCGACAATTTGTTCCAGCGTCAAGACGGTCAGGGAAGATGGAAACGTTTAGAGTCCGCAGTATGAAGCTCCCATAGATCAACGAAGGAAATGTTCCCATCAATTGTTTATTCGGCGATGTCAAGATCCTCGTCACGAGCGGGAGGAGGGGGCTGTCATCGACTATTGCACATGATTTAGTTACTGAAATACTTGAGGGATGCGGCCAATAGATACGGAACTTTACCTTTACGATCGTCACCGTTGGTACCGTTCTCACGGCGATCACGATCGTCGCGCTCATCCTTGACATCACGATCACGATCCCTTTGTTGTTGTGTCAGTCATTGTTCATAATCGCGTGGAACGAAGCTGGAGCCTACCGTGTGTCGGGGCTGCGAGAGCGATCGCGATCCCTACGGCTGTCGCGATCGTAGTCACGGTCACGGTCCCGGCGTTCATCTTTTCGAGGAGAGTAGTCGCGAGTGCTTCGTCGAGGAGACGGTGATCTACCACGCCGAGGAGAGCGGCGACCACCCTCACGACCGCCATCACGGCCGCCATCGCGACCACCCTCACGACCGCCTTCGCGACCACCCTCGCTGCCACCACCGCGGCGATCACGATCCCGACCGGACTCGAAGCGCCAAGAAGCAGAAGGAGGAGTTCTTGCCCACTGATATATGGGTTAGTAAAGGTTCGCCATGAGTTTGACGAATATCGCGGATTGTGACAAACCTCAATCTTCAGTATGTCATCACGGCCGAGGCGCTTGTTGTGCATCTCATAATACGCATCATCAGCATCTCTTTTATCCTCGTACTCGACGAAAGCGAAGCTGGTGTTCCAAAGTTAGCAACCTGATTATTCAACGTCATCTCACCGGGCATTCACACTTACAGTCGGCTAGAGGAGGACCGCGGCGCAGGGATGTCGCAACGGACGAGGCGTCCATAACTAAAGCATAGTAATGTCAGTACTTCAGTGAACAGAACAACATACTCAAGGACAGCTCGGGCAGCCAGAAATAACATCATTGAACTTGGTCCTCAGGACCTGATATTATAACATTACACTTGCAGGCGCTCGGAGGCGCAAGGTAAGAATCGGCCAGAATAAAGAGCGCTTCCCGAGGCGAGCTATCAAATCGACGATCCACGTGGCAGGAGGCAGGAAAGAGGTTTGGGGAGGAAGGAATATCAAGTTTGAGAGGGGCGGATGGGCGATGGCGACGAGGACGGAGGCACGACGACGACGACGGGGCTGATCTAGAGACACCGAGCCTAGGCTAAGGGACAGGATGTCGGGATGATCTAGTCTCTCGTCGGCGAGACGTGACGGGGAGCGCGACGGACGGAGGAGGCGAGATGCGGAAAACGGTAACGAAGGCGAAAAGCGTTAAACGTGGTTGACATACCGTTCGAACTCGTATGCGAGATCGCGAGCGCGGGTGCCGTGGCTGAAGCCGGTAACGTAGAGCGTAGTGCCGCCGCGAGACATGATGGCTAGTGATGTTGGTTGAAGCTGGACGGAGCCGAGGACACGTGTGTCTGACAGCAAAAGACAGAGCCAGAAAGGCGGATCTGCAGAATACGATGAAGGAGAGGGCAAGGAGAAGAAGAATTGGCGATGATGCAGCTGCTGATAGGGCTGGCTGGCTGTTTGAAATATTCACCCGTCGTCGATGGAGTTGTGAAGCATCTGTCTATTAGAATCTTGACAGACTTGGCCGTCACGGATCGTAAAGTTTTCTTGCTGACGTAATGAACAAAAAGCGGAGCCGTGTCGCCTGACTGGTAGCCGAACCGGTCGAAGGGGCCCCGTTTTGTGTCGCACTGCGGCTGCTGATGTCATCGCTGGCACCAACGTTGGGGAGTTGTCAAAGAGTCAGGACTCATCAACAAGAGCTCCCGTCGCGCGGAGTCGGTCGGACGGACATTAAGATAGAAACCCCGTCATATGATGATGCATCACGTTGCGTTCTTAGACAGCATGCGTGGCCGAGGGCTTCATTCGGGAATGATCCACAGGCACGGCAGACGACGGAAAACTTACTCAAGACATGACTAAAGGTGGCGGATCAGGTGAACAAAAGAGGGCGTTGGACATCCCCGACCACTGATTGAAAAAAACGCAAGACGGAGCACGGCAAGTCGGCTTCATTCACAATCACGGCATCTTCGGATGGCGGAGGCTCCCCGCTCGGACAACGCTGCTTTTCGAAAATCCCGATCTCCGTTCGACTTGACATCACACATGGCGCGACGAGGCCAGAGTTCTATCCCAAGCAACCCAGCCGTTCCGGACCAGGGATTAGTGGAAGGTATAAAATATCGGCCTATGCCTCAGTCGCCATGACCCCAGGCCAAGAGCTACTTACTATACAACTATGATACAGTACACTCTGTGACTCGCCGTTCTCTTCATCTTTACAGCTCCCAAGCAGATCTGACTTTTATGTGCTTACTCAATCATACGGCTGCACAGTGCACACCTTCTCTTTGTGGCTTGGGATAACCTCCCCTTTGGCCATTTGGTGCAGTAGACCGACCTGGGGTGCAGCAGGCGACAGATAAATCAGTCACAGCTCTTGACCCGTCCATCCCGTCTGCAGACAAAACAGACAGAGCCCATTCTGGAGCCTCTGCCCATCACGATGAACGGCACTCTTACTACTACAGCTGCCAGCGAAACACACCAGGAGAAAGAGCGGCCCATAAACGCACCGCCGTCCAGCGGCGCCATGACATCGAGCCATGATGCAGGCAGCGCTCCGGACCGTCGCCCCGCGGACAGCCCAGATCTCTTGGAGAAGCCCTTCGAGAGGCAGGAATCTCCCTGGAATCCACTGGTCCTGGATCCGACACGCCCAGTGAGGAAGACTATGACGAAAATGTCCGCCCAAATTACACGCCCGAGGGTCAAAGTAAGAATCAGGGTAAATCCGAGAGAAATAACGATCAAAGCCAGCAACAGCAAGAACATGGACAGAGACAGGAGCAGTCTCTGAGAAACAGAAAGTTATTCAAGGTTAACAATGAGATGCTATCGCAGCTTGATACTTTTCTCGTACGCGATGGCTCCGGAATCCGTGTATACGCTGAAAACAACAAAACCCTCCAGGAACTTCTTGAGAAAAGTTCAGAATCTGCCAAGAACCCCGAGAAAGCAGTGAAACAAAGACGCAAGTTCCGCGACTACCTGTTCACGCATCAATTTTCCGCCTTTGATCCGCACAACCTAGCAGCGGCAAACAGTCCGTTTCATGGCTTCTATACGCTGTTCTGGCTGGCTGTTGCCCTGTTCATGCTAAAAATCTCAGTGAATAACTGGATGATGTACGGGACACCGTTTGGATCGAATGAAATTATGAAGACCATGTTTCATCGGGATGGTGAGTTGACCCAGTCTCTTCAAGGAACTCCACGGTTATCGGGGCGTCGCTAAACACTTCTGATGTAGTCATTGTCTTATTGCTATCCGACGGAATCATATGTGGCTTGACAGCTGTGAGCTGGGTCATTCAAAGACTGGTGCATTGCCGAGTCCTGGACTGGGACCGAAGTGGATGGATTGTGCAGAATGTTTGTGGACGCAACCCTCATCTAATATCCTGAAAAGTGTCTTCACGTTATTGACATGATGTATTTGTTCCTATAGGTTTGGCAAGTAGTTTTCATCGCCAGCGTCATACTCTGGACGCATGTGCGAGACTGGCCCTGGACACACACAGTCTTCTTCGTCCTCCACGGTATCGTTATGCTCATGAAGCAGCACTCGTATGCCTTCTCCAACGGCTACCTCTCCATCGTCTACGAGAAACGTTTGTTCCTGCTATCTAAGCTCAAGCAGCTCGAGAAAGTGCCGCCGTCGGATAGCCCGTCCTCATCCGTACCCACGGTATCCAGCCTGAGCACCTCGCATTTGAGGGTGCCACCGTCGGCCATGCAGCGCCGACACTCGATCTCCCAGGTCCCCAGCAGCGAAGAGCCGGACATTGACAAAATTGCCAAGGCCATTGCGTCTCGCGAGCCCCTCAACGATGAACAGATTCGTGTATTCGAGAGAATCATCAAGTGGGAGGTTGACGCACTGGCAGATGAACTGCGCGGCACAGCCAGTGATGCCAAGAAAGCGTACCCCAACAACCTGACCTTCTGGGGACATTATCAATGGATTCCCTGCCCACTCTGGTCTACGAATTGGAGTATCCTCAAACAGAATCCATTAGCTGGCCCTATGTTGCCGAGAAGTTGGTTGCCATGGTGGGAGTATTATTTGTGATGAACCAGGTGGCGCAGTACTCTATATGTGAGCAAGCATCCCTCCACGTCTGGTTTGGATTCTCCGGGATTCATGTAGCTTCGACGTGGAATCTAACGTGGCGCTCACAGACCCGGTCGTCATGAAAACCGTGCAGATGAAAGAAGACGGTCAATCACTGAGTGCTCGATTTCAAGCATTTCCACTCCTATTACTTGATCTCATTTTCCCCTTCATGATGGAGTACCTGGTATGCGTCGCACCCCAACCCAGGGGCATCCTCACATGAATGCATGAAGTTGAAGCTAACTTCCTAAAGCTCGTCTGGTATCTCATCTGGGAAACCATTCTCAATGTCCTCGCAGAGCTCACCCACTTTGCTGATCGCAGCTTCTACGACGCCTGGTGGAACAGCGGTACGTACCGGTCCTCCATCGCATCGCCCTTGCTGCCCTGATTCCGGGATACTGTCTTATTCCTGACCTGCAGAGTATACTAAAAGACCCGTCGTCGTATTAGTATCCTGGGACCAGTTCGCCCGCGACTGGAACCGCCCCGTCCACGTCTTCCTCCTCCGCCACGTGTATCATTCTTCCATCTCCTCTATGAAGGTGAACAAGCATACCGCTACGCTCATCACCTTTTTCTATCAGCCTGCGTTCACGAACTTGTCATGTGGTGCTTGTTCAAAAACTCCGAGGGTATTTGCTCGTTTCGCAAATGTGCCAGCTACCGGTGTGTGCAACCCTGTCCTAAACTGTTTTATACCGTTCTATTCCATCTCCCGTTCATGCCCCCTTTCATACTTTTCTGGTCTTGTTTGGATACCATCATGATGTGCTGACTGTTCA
Organism: Epichloe brachyelytri; assembly: GCA_023650705.1. Taxonomy (NCBI): domain Eukaryota; kingdom Fungi; phylum Ascomycota; class Sordariomycetes; order Hypocreales; family Clavicipitaceae; genus Epichloe; species Epichloe brachyelytri. Next base: position 1,913,630 of record CP097977.1, on the reverse strand, counting down.
TGACTGGCAGCTCGTCCGACTGAGTCGCACGAAATGGCTTAAAGGTCGCAAAACACTAGGAAATTTGATCTTCTGGCTTGGAATCTTTACGGGACCAAGCCTATTGTGTAGTTTATACCTCATCCTTTAGTCACTTGTGAAAATTGAAGAGGAAACCCTGTGTTTCAGTGTCGGAAACCACGCATCTCATTTCTGGTTGGGTAGCATTTTGGGCGTTTGGCATCGTTGCGAGGCGTTCACAACAAGCATTAGGAATTCGAAACTGTTGAGAAACCCATAAAGATGGATTGCATGTTTTGAAGTGGACTTTGATTCGTTCAGTTGTTCTGTACCACGCTTTTCTTTTTCTTAAACCATCATTCACAAAATGCGCCATCTGCTACTGCTTATCCATGAACTGCCACTCCCCCAACAGGCACGCACTTTGCTTACCTTACATCTTCTCATGCGTCGCCATCAACGAACCTGTTCATTAGAAAGCATGCATTAGTCGCTGTACTCTAGTAGGGAATGTCCTTGTGGCAATGGGGAAAAAGCGTCTGCTTACCAATAAAAGTAGTCACCAAACGGCTGCGAACTTGGCAAATATCCTCGGGAACAAGCCAGATCGTCGCACCGAGCTTGCGCGCAATACTGATACTGAGCTTGGCATTCATGTACGCATCCTCATCGGTCTGGCCTGCAGTGACGAGGTCATAGTCCACGTAGCTACTCTTCATGCCGTTCAGCACATCCAGCAAGAAAATGCCAGATCCAATGGATGGGTCCTTGAATGAGCGAATTGACGAGTTGCGGCCGCCCTTGCGAGACATGTCGTTCGCCCAGCGAACCATTTCGCTGTCAGTGATTTCGCGCTTGCCCATTTTTGAGCAAGTGACGACAGCGTCACGGTGATGTCCTTGCGCATGAGCTGCCATACTAGACCGAGAGTCAATGTTCTCTGACCGTCAGTGATGTCGGCGCCCTGGATACCGACGAGTGAGAAGCCGTTCTGTTTGCCCAGCTCGATGGCATAGTTTGTGTTCTCGACAGCCTTGAACTTGAGCATCTCGCCTCCGTGGGCGGGGCCCTTGTTGACATGACGCCAGTTGACAGAGCCCTTGATGACCTTGTCGTATGCTTGGAGGAGAACTGAGCCATCGCGCAGGTCGTCAAAGAAGGATACTACGGCGGGCTGCACATCCAAACTGTTGAGCCACAGCGTAAAGACACGAGCCTCGCGTTCACCTTCAGCGTCGAAGTCCTCAACTTCAAGCTTCTCTTCTTCGGTAATGGGGTCGAGAGCAGGGTGGTTGTTGAAGAGGTTGGCAACAAAGGCGAGGTTGAGTTTGGGGTTACCGGCGACGAGGATTTCGGGGTCAGGAATTTGCGGCAGCCAAGTTTGTCGGCTTCCTGAAGGACTTCCTCCGCTCGTTGCAGGAGGTCGTGAGTCTGCAGGGGCTTGCGTGTGCAGCCGTATTCAGGGCCAATCTGAGCCATGAGAACGGCATAGTTCTCACCATCCTTGATGTCGCTTGAGAAGTTGGAGACTCTGTTTGATTCTGTTAGTAAAGGTTTTACCATGTGAAAGAGAGCTACTTGCTCCAAACCTTCTGGACCAGTTGGCCGCCTTGAGATGATAGTTAAACCATCGAAGGAGAATCTGCTCCGGGGCAGGCGGAGAAATTGCTCTAGTGTCTCGTCTTCCTCTAGAAGACGATAAAGCTCAGGATGAAGCTTGATGTCAATCTTGCCCAAGAGACCGCGTCGGATTACCTGCCAGATGAGACCTAGGATGAGATGTTCGCGAACTTCGATAATATCACCAGCGCCAATGTTGACAACAGAGCAGCCGATACCCTTGGCAGATTCAATAACAATGTTGTTATTCTCAGTCATGTGGAAAGCGTTCAATGTCCTGGTCTTTCTTCCAGCAACGTTCAGGACTCGCTCGTCGATGGTGTCAGGTACACTGTCGTTGATGAGCTTGGCCAAGACCAAACCGTCCTTGCACTCGTCAAACATTTCAAAAGTATCGGTTGGGAACGGCAAGCGGTTGCCAATATCGGCATCGCCTTCTAGTACGGCATTGATATGGCGGGTGAACTCGGTTCGTTCATCTTCGTTGATGGTATGGGTGATATTCGCGCTGGAACCTTGGACTTGAATTTTGCCGCTGATACTTCCCTTGGAAGCATGTCCGCCGGAACGTTGAGCTACAACACCACCGGGGCTGGCTGATTTTGGACCCGTGGAAAGCCTTTTCTGGGCCGGTGAGGAATCGCGCAATTTGGATATTAGCTATAATAGGATAGAGATAGGGTCAGTTGTGGTATTCAATATGGAACCGGGGATCCGGAGTTGGACACGAACTCCCACGTAATCCTCGAGCTCAACTCGCCGCGACGAGTCGAGCTCAACCTCCTTGAGAGCCTGTCGCACGACATCGTAAGGCTTATTTTCACTCTGTTGGGTGGCTTTGATGGCAGTAGCTTCATCTAAGTAACCCTTGTCGTCGACATCGAGTCGCTGGAAGGCGTCGGACAGTGAGAATATCTCATTCTGCGGAAACTGAGGAAACTTCCTGCAGGTACAGAATAATAGCTGTTAGCCATGTGCACGCGAACTGCCTGGGCAGACAGAAAGTTGGCAAACAACGCACTTTTGCAATTTGAGGACATTCATGGTGGGGTCGAGGGGTTGCGACCGTCAACCCGCTGACTGCGCGCCGCGGTGCTGAGGGTGAAGAGCGAGAATGTTTGATAAAGGGTCAAGACGGAAAACAGCGAATTTTGAAGGGATCTAAGTGCGCCGAGTATTGGACCTGTTGGAGTCGTCTTTGCGAGGCAAGGGAAAGACAATGACAATGACGAGGCCGACCCGTGGTGTGGTGGCGATGACGAAGTCTTGTCGTGTTTGTGGCACGGATGCGCACAGTAAACGCACCAACGCACCAGACCCCACCTCAGCAGGTCCACTCGGCTGCACTGAACCTGCCTCACCTTATTTATTGATTGAAGAGATTTGGCTCCGATTTCAAGAAAGACGACATACTAGTCAACGGTTTCCAGCCTGCTGATCGTTTATTTCTTGAGCATGTGCGGGAGGTCAAGAAATCCATGTCGAATACCAACCATGTCATGTCACGGAGTAGCCGGTGAAACCCACGTACAAACCGTACAAACCGTACAAACCGTGCTAGACCCCATCCAGATGTTGCAAGGGCCTGGGGGCGAAAATACGGGCACACAGTAAATCTCGGCTACAACAAGCAGAGCCACACTCTTAATAACCCCGACAAAAAGCACTGCATACGCAAGTCCCCTACCGATGCGATACTAATAACTAATGCAGGCTGACACTTTCTTGCATTCGTTTCGGACTCCGCCTCGAATCCAGTCTTGAGAGTGACGCGTTCGCGCATCTAATTTCAACCCTTGTCAGCCCGAACTACCCCCGTCATGTCACTCTGTAAGACGTGTGAGGAGCCTCTCGTCATTCGTTTAGAAGACGATGCTGATGATGAAAGCACCGAGGTTTCAGAGATAGTCCCTGATGATTTGGAGCTTCGTTGTGGTTGCCATTTCCATTGGTAAGGGCACAGCCTTTGGATTTGCTTTGGTTTGAAGAAATGTGAAGTAGCACTAACTCTGACGATTAGGGAATGTCTGATGGAAGAAGCCTCGTCAGTTGCGTTGTCTCTGAAATGTCCAAGCTGTGAGAGCTACTTGCCTACAAATGAGGCCGGGGCATCTTCTACCAACCAATTCCGCGAGAGTTCTGGCCAGGCTTCTATTTTTGCCCAGTACAGCAACGAGGGTGGTGTCCAAAAGGACTTGAACATTATGGATTCTCTGACCGAGGAGGCCTACGTCCAAAACCACCCTGAAGCTCGGCCGGCTAGAGCTTTCCACGTCATGTGCTCTGAAGGTGACATTGCCGGCATCATTGATTTGCTGCGTGATATTAGCGACGAAGGTCAGGACGTTGGCGGCCTCATTCGCTATCAAGATCCCTTGGCAGAGATGAAGAGCGGGCTTCATTTGTCTGTCGAAAACCATCAGGAGGAAATTGTCTGGACCTTGTTGTGGCTGTCGTCTACCGTGCCTACCGAGTCATTCCCAGATCTGGTTCGTCAGACGGCTGAAGGTGTTGGGCTAGGCCGTCTGGATGTCCAGCCAGGGATGATATTCGAGTTTTGAGGGACTACCAAGGGCGAACTGCTGAGACAGTTGCCAAGCAGAATCCCGGGTGCTTTCAGTCTTGCTTGACGCCGGTGCGTTGACACCCTGAGACGATGAACCTTCTTTTGTGAATACATTACTCGACGGACCAGCGAACATAATTCTCGATGGCATTGAGTTTTGTAAGTTTTCATAGATGACACGCTCGCTTGATCTAGTCCGAGAATCTTGTGTCTTGTAACTGCGGGGAAGGGATGAATTGATGAATGTGGAAAATAAAATCGTGGTGTTCATGATGCAGATAACCACACCGTCTGGGAAGGCTACGGAATGCATGGCTGGCGTATGGGTATTGATGTTTGTGGTGGCGATAGGAACAGTAAATCTGGCTGAGGAAGATGCCTTATTTCAACATTGATATGTAGACGGACGTCTGGTCATTGACAATCATTATTAGCATCATCATCGAAATTCCCCGACCCAACCCAACCAGCCTATCTTGTGTGTAGGCCAGACCATTCATTCGTCACTGGGAGGCAACCAGACTCCACTAGCAGAGCTTCCAGAAGCCACCGACCAAGAGGGCAGCCCGTATCATAGCCCAGCACACCAGGCCTGGAACGGGTGACAACACGAATGACGTTGTCCAATCGGTCACCATGTGCGTCAAATCCCAAGTATCTCCCGCCGTCATTGTGCATGTGCTTGAACAGTTTCTCTGTCAAAAGGGCTTGACCTCGGACCACCTTTGAATGTGTCTCCTCCCCTTCCCCTCCCCGTTGTCGGATCGGACGATACACTTGACCTGACACACTTCCGCCCGAGCCGGGGCAACAAAAATCATCACGCTGGCGCTACGAGCTGGAGCCGGGTGCTTCTTGTACGCGAAGTACCAGCACCGACCATCTCCAACCGTCCGTTTTGGTGCAAAAGAATCGTGCAGGCTGTCGCACGGCTGTCGTCTGGAGCTTCGTCAGCCAAGATGCCTCCAGGAACCGATGATAAGAAGCCCGAGAAGTCGTACCTGAGCTCCGCCGTCGATTCGATCAATCCATGGTCGACCAGTCGAACTGCGACTCCGACTCCAGATAGTAAGAAGGATGCAGCGTTAGCCGCTTCTAGCTCGGTCCGACCGCCGCAACGAACAAGTCATCAGCGGCCCTGGGCGATCACAGCATCACACCACTCTATGGCCAGAGTTTCCGAACCTACCCCAAAGACTGCCCTTCGCTCAATGTACAATGGTTTCATGCGGTCGATGTACGTTGATATTCATATTCTGCACGGGAGTTCGTCTGATAGCTGACGGGTGTCTAGGTACCAAAGAGAAAACCGAAGCTGGTCAAAGGACCCAACAAGGAATATGCGGGCGCGAAGCTGGTCGCTCGACCAAAGAAGTTCTCAGCCTTTTCGGAATCAGACTCTAGAAGAGTGGAGGCTCGGTATCAGAAGCTGTTGGAAGCCGCCGAAGAGGAAAATGGACCTCTGCTAAACTCTCCGAAGCGACCAGTAAAGCGGCCGAGATCTGGAAAGTCAAGCTCCTGGGGACGCTCAAGGCCACACCCGAGTAGCCGTGAATGAAGACTATCTTTTCGACGTTGATATTGAGGAGCGAGAGCTAGCTCCAATTTACTGGCTGGGACCAATTTACGAAGGTATATCGAAATACGCTCGATCCAAACCAATGACAAACTACTAACCATTTCTTTCATGTGACAGCGCGTCGTGGCACCTGGTTCTTTCAAGAGGGTTCTGGCCTCAGGCCTTGTGAAGAGAACCTCGCCGCTCAACTAGAAGAGGTAAATTTCTGTTAATAAGTGGCGTCGAGTGTGGTAGAAATAAATGATACTAATTAATCAAAGGGATATCTAAAATCAAAGCCGTGGCTGACAGGTTCGTGACCACGAGGGAGAGATAAAGACTCGAGATACTAATGATCGACACGAGTTCGGACTCGAAGCAAGCCCGAAAGCAAAGCCTCCGGAACGTCCAACCCCGCCCAACTTAGATCGACGGATGAACGAGCCTCGGACGCTGTCGCTGAACCATCCAAGCCGCCAAATGCTGCAGTCCAACCTCAACTGCCAACTTATCGACTGTTTGGTGCCTACATGAATAATGTGGCGACGTACGAGGATGATAAGACCGCTTGGATGACAACGGACGGTATGCTATCATGGGTTGCTGCCTCAGTTTATGAACGGTTTGCTGGCGGAGGCTACATGAGCGGCGTCAAACTTGTTCGAGGTTACTCAGAGTCAAAAAGACTAGAGAAAAGGAGGACATAAACATGCCATCTGAAACTCCAAATATACCAGGTCTGGACGAACGTCAACAGAAACTCTTGAAGAGGAGATCAGCCCCACCGACCACGCGAGACTCTTTCGATGATGTAGGTTATGAAGAGGTCATCAAGAAAGAAACGGAACAGCGGGAGGCAAACTTACAGCGCCAGCTATCCTCCCTGATGGAGGGTGAAGGCCGAAATGAGGAAGAGACAGAGGAACAAATACGGAAGCGTGACGAACAGGAAATACAGGACGATTACAATGCGCGAGCTGGAGAAGCTCAGAATCGTGAGATTGAGCACTTGGTTCTCGTCACCCACGGTATAGGTCAGCGGCTTGGCCTGCGGTACGTTGTGAGATATATGGAGTTGTCTTGGCCGAGTAAGGCTAACTTGCTCAACAGAGTGGAGAGCGTGAATTTCGTGCACGATGTCAACATCCTGCGTAAGACGATCAAATCGGTGTACAGAAACTCAGCTGATTTGAAAGCCTTAAACTCGGAGCTTGGTGCTGGGCCAGGAAACTGTAGGGTCCAAGTCCTTCCGGTTTGCTGGAGACACTTGATTGAGTTCCCTAGACAGCGCCAGAAGAAAGGCGAGTCTGATTTGGGAGAACTTACAGGCGAAGAAGATGAGTGTAAGATTCCTTTCAAGACTGTATCTTGCCAAAGAGCAACTGACTGACATTCTTGGCAGATCCTTCACTCGAGGACATAACGGTAGAGGGAGTGGCTTTCGCAAGGTCACTCATTTCAGATCTCGCGCTCGATGTTCTGTTGTATCAAAGCTCCTACCGGGAAGAAATATGCCGAGTTGTAGTTGCAGAGACCAACCGAATATTAAAGCTTTTCAGAGAGAGAAATCCAGAATTCAAGGGCAAGGTACATCTTATGGGCCATTCTCTGGGCTCTGCCATCTTTTTCGATGTTTTGTGTCGGCAACGGGAAACACAAACCTTTGACGAGGCAAGACAATCCCTACGTTTTTGGCCGACACCTCACAGCCGACCAGACATTAGGCCCAAAGACGAGGAACTAGAATTTGACTTCGACGCGCACGACTTGTACTGTCTCGGCTCCCCGTGGGGCTATTCCAGATGCTAAAGGGACGGTAAGCTATGATACGATGCACAACTTATTTCCTACGGTGCTGACAGTATGGACCAGGACGATAGCTGCGCGGCACTCTCTTCATGGCTTGCCTTCAGAGAGTCCCCTCAATTCTGAAGAAATGGATGATCCGTTCTTAGCGACACCAGCGGGCACGGGACGCGACAGCAATTCTGCGATAAGCGGACTACCAAAATCGGTATCATCACCAAAAGTTAGCCAACTCTTCAATATTTTCCACCCTTCGGATCCAATCAGCTACAGAATGGAGCCACTCATATCCGGAGCCATGGCTTCTCTGAAGCCTCAGGCCTTGCCATACACAAAGAGAGGCATATTCAGTAACGTCGCACCGCAGGGCTTGACCGGAATCGGAGCCAAAGTAGGGCAAAGCGTCAGCGATCTATGGTCAAGCTTGAGTGCTGGAATCGCCAGTAACATTCTCAACCGAAGCCTGGGCATTACCAACGAAGAAGTCGCGAGGCTGACGGCCGAGGAGCGTCATCAAGGGTCTTCAACGAGCAAAAATGCAGGTGCAGGAGCAACTGGAAGTCAGGAGGCGGCAGAATTATCAGATGAAAGAAAAAGACAGCTCGCAGCAGATGCAGCAAGAGGGCGCCGCGTGCGTGATAATGGAAACTCGGTGACGCTCATTGACGATGAGCTGGAAACACTGTATTCGACTTTCCAGAAACGCCATGATGCGGTCCATGAAAACGAAGAGATTGTGCATCTCAATGATGAATCTCGCAAGGCTCGCAAGATGCGAATGGAAGAAGCCAAGGTACGAGCGCTGAATCGGAACGGTCGTGTTGATTACAACATCCAAGAGTAAGTCATCCAATCCAGTCAAGAGCACGTACTTAAAAAAATTCCGCACGCTAATCTCCATGGCAATAGAAGTGCGTTGGACTTCAATCCTCTTAACACTATTGCGTCACACATGAGCTATTGGGCGGATGAGGATGTGAATCATTTTGTGTTGTCGCAGATGCTTTCAGGTAAGCCGATTGAGAAAAAGGGTGCGAAACGATAAGAAGTAATGTGAAGACTTTGATGTTATGCAATTGTGTCTGAGAGGCGACGACCACTATAAAGGCGTGGGTACGTATGGTTCAACGTATCTGCAAATATGATTGAATATAGCATGACCTAGATTGGGCGACAAGGTTGGATGATGAAGTGAGATTGAACGGGAAGGAAAACCATCATTTGTCACAAAACATCAATTTTTTTCTTCCCAAGCAGAAGCTTGTTGTACCTCACCGTAAGCTCTGGCCGCGTGCCGTGGAAATTGCAAGACTGCGCCAGACCTAAAGACCAAGTTTTGCTGACTGCGTCACTTCTCTCTTCTCTCCAGGTCGAACCAAGATATCGCCAATCAAGCTATCCTAGAGGTTCCTGATCGATTACTCTACGACATCGAAACAACTGAGCTCCATATCGACATGGACCGTTGGATCCCAGGCTGGTACGAAGCGTCCTGACTAGATCCAACGATTTTCTAGGGCACTTCCAGCAAAGATGGAAAATGCGATACCTGCCAGGACTCATGGACAAACTGTATCGACCACTTTGGTCGCTGATTTCGACGGTGATGAAATGAACCTTCACGTTCTACAGACTGAGGAGGCGAGAGCTGAGGCTATTAACCTAATGGTTGTCAAGTACATACAATCTTGCCACACCCAAGAACGACGAGCCCATCATTGCAGCTACGCAAAATTTCATCACAGCTGCTTTTCTGCTTAGTAGCAAAGATCGATTCTACGACCGGAAAACCTTCGACTATATATGCATGCACATGATGGAGACTGGCACGCAAATAGAACTGCTACCTCCCGCCGTTCTGGCACCAAGGACTTTGTGGACGGGAAAGCAGATCTTCAGCGTTATGATGAGACCGAACAAAGACTGCCCTATCAAGATCAATCTCGATGTCAAGTGTCGAGCATACAAGGCACGACCTGGTTTATGTCCAGATATGGATCCTAATGACGGCTGGTTGGCTATTCGCAACTCAGAAGTCATGTGTGGACGCATGGATAAGTCGGGACTCCATATTCTACGTTATTCTCCGAGATTTCGGCCCCGACAAGGCTGTGATTGCCATGAATCGCTTGGCCAAGCTCTGCGCCAGAACCACCAACCACCGTCCAAGGGTTTTGTCAAGAACAGCTTCTACACCGGCCTTCTTCCCACGGATTTTTTGTAGTAGAAGCAGATGTGGTGGCAACTGCGGGGTACGATAACATGCGAAGCTCTACGGAGTACGCGCAGAATATTTGACTCGTCTGAATGACGTGAGGGAGCTCAACGAAGAAGAGCAGTGAAGACGAGACGGTTCCATCCATTGTTGTTGTACATGATGTACCCGAAACTGACCGATTGATGCGTCCTAGATGACCATGGGCAGGAATGTGGCCTATGTAGGGTGTACTCCTTGTTATTGGGGTTTGCAGATGAAGGCGTGAGCACTGAGGAGGGGCTGTATACGGCTCCAGAAGGGAGATGGGACGTCATGGACTCATGGCGGAAATAAAGGCGGGGTGACAGCTTCATCGACGGAACCATGGTGGTGATGGGACTGAAGTTGGGACGAATTTGATGGTACAGTAATACGGAGTAGAGAAGACTTGACAATGCGACGTCAGACGCTGTGTGGCGCTCTTTGTCGACGGAATGGCAAATGCCGCGTGCGCAAAGATGGGGCTGAAGCTGAAGAGGAACCGGAGGGTTTTTTCCCTCTTTTGTGACGAGATTGCCGCTTTCAAGCCTCATAATCAATGGTCTATATCGATGCACGTTGGGAATACCCCGTACATCGTTGTTCCAAGGTGTGTGATGGCCGAAGAGCGAGGCGTCAAGGCTTGCCAGCGTTATTGAAGCGGGAAATGCGGGAAATGCGGGAATGCGGCTGCACAGATTGTGCAACCCCAACGATGGGCAATGACGATTGAAGGGCGGGCGGGTCGCCACCGCCCGCCCGCAAGGATCGCCCAGAGCGGGATCCAAGAAAGCCGGGCCCCGCACCTTCGCACCTTCGCACCTTCCTCATCGAGCATCAGCCTCGTGAGGACTGAGGACGGACTGAGGACGCACTATGGCCGGCATCTCCCAACCCAAACCCCTTGCGCTTGTCCAACTTTGATCCAGGTTGCGAAGGACCCCGACTTGTTTACGATGAGAATCTCCACGACCAGTCTCCTCTCTAGGCATTACTCCGTGCGGGCTACAGATGAGATCATGGGATGGAGCATATGCCACGAATGGGACGGCGCCAGGAGTCAGGACTCACTCAGGAGGGTGGTGCTCGGCGCTCGCAAATCCTAACCTTAAAACGGCAAGTCGATGATGCAAACCAGATGCATCGGAACACGATGCTGGCATAGCCGCCGCCCCAATGCTGTCGCATAATCCCGCGTCGCCGTCAAGACTCAACTGCACTTGACCAGGCGGCCGGTTACGATGCAGATGGGTCTAGCGGCGCAAGAAGAAACCCGCGGCAGTAAGTCACCTTTCCAATGGAATACAAACGCAAGTGCCAGCCCTGATTCGACGGCTAGCTTGTTGGCGTTGGCTCACGGACCCGAAGTGCACATCGAGCGAAGTGCACTGCATTAGTCCGTGAAAAGCGTTCGCTGGTGAGCGAACTGATGGGCCTTCTAGACGTCACCACCATCAAGTGAGAAAGGAAACTAGTTTAAAATGCTCGCGGGAGCCCTGTCGAAAAAAACAGGCCGAGAGACACCCCCGTCGTTGCAGATAGGAGGAGTATTTTTCAGCGGAATTTCTCCAGAACTGTCATCTGCCATGAAGAACAGTCTCGTTTTGCTCGCTGGCCTTGTTGCCACGGGCATTGCTATGCCTTCAGTTTCCCACGTGCTCCATGAGAAGCGCGACATGACAAACACGATGGGGTGGAACAAGCGGGAGGCCGCGAATGGCGAGCAAAGGGTTCCGGTCAGAATTGCCTTGAAGCAGGAAAATCTGGACAAGGGCATGGACTATATTATGGAGGTGTAAGTCGAACCCAGGTTGGCGGGCATTGGATCGAGAAACCGCCGAACTGACATATCTCGACCAGTTCGGATCCCACGTCTGCCAAGTATGGCCAGCATTACAGGGCCAGCAACGTCGCTGATTTGTTCGCACCGTCCAAAGAAACAATCGATTCAGTCAAAGCATGGCTGGTCAAGTCGGGTATCCCGGCAGACAAGATTGCCTTGTCCAAGAGCAAAGGCTGGCTTAGGTTTGAAACCACTGTTAACAAGCTCCAGTCGCTTGTCAAGGCCGACTATCATGTCTATGAGAACCTTCAGTCCAGAAACGATCACATTGGTACCGACGAGTACAGCCTACCGCCGGATGTCGCCCGCTTCATAGACTTTGTTCTGCCCGGCACCACATTCGCCACGACAAGCAAGCGAGCGGACAAGAAGAACGTCGTCAACGCCATCAAAGAGCCCTTTGTGCCACTTTCCAAGGATCAAGAAGCCGGGTTGAAGGCAAAGATAAGTAAGTGCAGATGCCTGCAATAGTCAGTAATAGGAAATGCGTAATGTATGGTTTGGGGATAACTAACCCTTGCTTTCTCGTTTCGTAGACGGCACGGCCGCCTGTGACGAGTACATCACGCCTCAGTGCATCAAGGCCATGTACAAGATTCCCGATGCGTCTCTCTCCAACGTCACCAACCCTCTTGGCATCTTTGAGTCCCTGGGTGACGTGTACGCTCAAGAGGACCTCGACGCCTTCTACAAGCTCCTGGCGCCAAACATCCCCGCGGGTACTGGCCCTGAGCTGGATCTCATCAACGGTGCCACTGCTCCCAATAGTCCGGACCAGGCTGGCGGCGAGTCGGATCTCGACTTCCAAATGGCCATCCCCATCATCTACCCTCAGAAAACGACTCTTTTTCAAGTCAACAGCCAGGTGGATGTCTTCCTCGCTTTCCTGGACGCCATCGACGGAGAGTTTTGTCCCGAGGACCCTGATAGAAACCCTGGTGAGATGTGCAACACTTTTGCGCCGACCAATGTCATTTCTATCTCGTACGGCGGCTCAGAGTACCTGTCCTCTCCCAACGTGCTCAAGGTATTGTCGTTCGCCCCGTCTTGAATCTCTGGCATAACTCTGTGAGAAACACAAACCAGCTGACTTCATCATTAGCGTCAATGCAACGAGTTCATGAAGCTCGGTTTGCAAGGCATCTCTGTTGTCATTGCTAGCGGCGACAACGGTGTTGCTAGTCCATTTGGCTACTGCCTCGGACCTCACCACGATGTCTTTGTCCCCGACAATCCCTCAGGGTGTCCTTTCGTCACCTCTGTTGGCTCAACGACACTCCCCAGGGGCAGCAAAGTCGGCGACCCTGAGATTGCCACCACTCGCTTTTCATCAGGCGGCGGCTTCAGCAACGTCTTTGACACGCCTCCCTGGCAATCGAAGGCAGTCGGAAACTACCTCCTCCGCCATAACCCCAACTACTTTGCCTACAACACCACCAACGGTGTCGTCCCTCCAAAGGCGGTGTCTACAACCGAAACGGCCGCGCGTACCCTGACATCGCAGCCGTGGGCGACAACGGCGTCGTTGTCGTTGGTGGGAAAGTTGGTCTCAGCGGCGGAACCTCGATGAGCGCGCCAATCGTAGCGAGCCTCCTTAATCTCGCAAATGAGAACCGGTTGAATCTTGGGAAGGGTCCGATCGGATTCGCCAACCCCGCTCTGTACCAGGCGTATGATGCCAAGAAGCCTCTCTTCACGGATGTGACAAAGGGTGACCAGCGTTTGGGAGGTGCCTTTGGGGCGAGGTACCCTAGTGCTTGTGGTAATAACGGTTTCTCGGCCGTCCCAGGATGGGATCCTGTCTCTGGACTGGGAACCCCAAGTTTCCGGAGATGTTGCAGTACTTTATTAATCTGTAGATAGTATGTAGTAGCCATGAGGATCCAATCTATACATTCATACATGAACATGAATCCGATTGCTACTCTATTCAGAAGGCCAAAATCCCTTCCTTGAGACTCTGACACATCTTGGTGTGGAGGAGTAGGCCGGAGTACTCTCATGTAACTTTCCCTCCCTCCCGCCATTACCCGTTGCGTTGCGTTGTAGTTGCACCATTCCAGCATTCCGCCGCTCCACCGTTTTGACCTTTCCGATTCCCAACGCAATCCCAACTGCGACTCCACAAAGAACGGCAACCAACATCGACACCGCACGCATGAGCAATCACTTCACATGACGATTCCACAGGAACATACGAAGCAGCGGGTTCCGTCCTCGCCCATGTATCTTTGTCAGAAACCACCCCCAACCCCCATGGCACGGTGGCGACATCGAAAGTGGGCGCTAGCAAAGGTGTCAACCACGTGCAAACGTGCAGGATACAACCTGTCCAAGTTCCAAAAATGGATCGTGGACTCAGATCAGGCTCCGGCTTATTGCGTGACATGCAGCCTTTTCTGGCTACTGTGACGGAGCTTTGGTTTCGGCCGAGGCGTGCGTTGCGCATGTTGGGTGTAGGAAATGGAGGTTGAAAATGAAAGACATTCCGACATGAAAAGAGCAGAAGTTTAGCTAGCTTTGTGGGAAGGGGAAAACCCCATCACCAGCTCCAACAGTATCAATTATGCTTCGTTTTCTCACATTATCGCTCATTACGACACTCACATGACGGTGCAAAATGAATCCATAGACTCACGCGCCTTGCTCCCTGCCGTGTCCTTCTCTGCCGGCTCATTCCGTGGACGATAGGCTGGGAACCAAGGAATCTCGCGAGCTAGCTTCGAGGGGGCCTCTCGCCAGTGAGCCGCCTCCTCCAAGAAGTTCCACATGGGAGGCGCTCTCCTTTGGCTATCCAGCAGCTGTCGCAGCCGACTCTTCGTGCTGCCCTGGGCGACACAGTATGCCGCAAAGGTAGAGTGAGGAATGAACTGCGCGGACCACGGCCAGGGCGCCTCCCCGTGGACTGCTGCTCCGCGAGCTGGATTGCGTCGACGCACAGCAGGGAGTGCTCCTCCACTAGCCGCTCGCGGGGAGCATATCCCACTTTTGCAGAAACGCGTTGAGAGTGATGCTGATGGCGATACGAATGGCCTGCGACTCCCTGTGACAGGCTCGCTCGGCAACGGACGGCCATGGTCTTCGCCTAGGCGTGCGGACGGGGCGGGCCACTGTCAAGTCGAGGTGGCGGTAGGAGTCGAGACTGAGGAGGTAATAGGTGCGGATCTTGTCCTTGTTCTCGCTCGGGTGGCGGATCAGCTTTGGCATCATCGCGTAGACGTGCAGGTTGAAGCAGTAGTGGTGGATTTGGCAGTTGGGACTGAGGAGGTTCTGTGGCGCTGATAGTCTTGAGACGTGGTAGAGCCAGGGTCCGAGGGGGCATCCGAGTTGATCATTGTGTCGACCAACTGTGCTTCGTATTAGAAAACTAGACGGAACTAGGAAAGCTAGTTTATTGTTGGTGGTTTTAAAAAAATAAAGAAAAAGGGACTCACCACATCAGTCGCCAAGGCGTTGAGGGCATTTCGCACAATTATGTTCCGCGGGTCCTCACCAATCTGCTTGTCATGAGGACTCAACTGGCTGACGATTCTCATCAGGCAGTCCAGGTCTTCGCCGTATCCTCGGAGTTGGTTTCCGCCCGAGCACCAGAACAACTCGCAGTACTTGTAGAGTTTCATAGCAAACTTTGTATCTCCATTCTCTGCCTTGGGTAACTCTAGCACTTTAGTTGCGTGATCCAGCATATTCCAGAAGGTCAGCATGGAGGCTGCACTCGGGGCTCTGGCGTGCTCCATGAGGCGTTGGAATAAGAGGACGCACGCGTTCATGGCTCGCGAAGGGCCATGCTCGCGAGGAGATCGAGGAGTATCATCCAATGAAACTTGCAGTTCGGCCCAGGGCCATCTGATAAACTTGCTGGGTACACTTTGGGAGCTTCAATGTCTGGCAGGATACCTACGGGGGAGAATTGTGCTTTGCTAGAGCCCGACGGGAGGCCCATGTTGCCTTCGTAACTTGGACGTTGTTGAATGGCGATGTTCCCAGGACCTGGTGGTGGTGGAGCCGAGTTGCTGTTGAAAACTAGCCGTGGTGCAGTGTAGTTTCCAGAAATCTGTGCCGGAGTCAGGTTGGTTTCGTGAACAGAGGGAGCGTTCGTGTTGATATTGTTTTCGTAACCTGATGGTTGAAACTGGGGATCGACGGGGATGTCGAAAGCTGAGGCAGACTAGCCGAGCCTTTAGGAAGTTTGAGACCTTGCTTCCACTTGAATCGTTGCTCCCCAACGCCAACACAGGCCATGAACCGTTCCGCACAACGAACACACGGCTGTCCACCTTCGCACTACCAAGTATAGAAGCAATGACACATACAGACGTTAGTCACGTCCCCATGATCCTTGTACTGCACACACAAGACACAGACACAGACACGCACCTTCTTTTTCCAAATATAACAAGCGTTGCAGCCCCGGAATGAACCAATAGGGGCATAGCACGAGGATGAAAGATGAACTGAAGAATAGGGTTCACACAAGAAGGCTGTGTAGAGTTGAGGGTTGTTGTACTGCAAAGCAGTATTGCAAAGCGGGATGCGAAACTCTTGATTGGTTGAGATGGAGGAACCACAGCATCATCAGACAATGGAAATGAATGGGGTGGATTTCTTGGTTTAAATATGCACGAGGCAGCCTGTGTGATGGGCAGATGCATGCTCTAGGGCAATGACTTATGACTTTTAACCGCTCTGCTTTCAACTTGAGCTAGTCTAGAAGCCTCCGGGGCCGCATTCTTTGTTCAAAGAATGTTCCAGGTAAAGCTACCTCGGCCAACGTTCGGCTTTCGCCAACTTTCGCCAAAGGTGGTGCAGAGGTTGGCCGACGACCAGGGATGTTCTGCAAGGGAGAAGGAGGAAGAATATTGAACAGATGGGACAGGTCGGCGAAGCTAATGAGGCTTCTAGGTTGTTTCCAACACAAGAACAACCAGGATGGGTCAACAAATGTGACTTGCATTCTTCTTTGCGAGTTCTTGGCTCAGCAGTGACAAGCCAGTTCTCATATGAGGATGACGATGAAACAAGGCTCTCATGCAGCAGACCTTCGACGAACCTTTCGGGTGGGCCACTTCGACCTGGTCTGATAGAGCCCCAGCTCATCAGATGGATGAAGTTGGTTTTCCAGGAAGACGAGCAGGCGAAGTGCGGTTTCGTGCCGCCCGGATGAAGGGGAGACTGACATGGCTGGATCAGCTCTAACAAGTTTCTGTGAGTGAATACGCCTGCCTGGGCCGTGTTCCGCAAAAGACACAGCCAGAACTAGGCAGAGGCCATGACAATCACGCAAACTCTACTTCGCAGGCAACACAGAGATCGTCGGTCGTCCATCCCCATGTCTTCTAAAGAGTCAACTGACCCGTTGCGAGGACGAAATGGATGGTACAGGGTGAACATTGTTGGACATTGATCCTTGAATGCTACCCTCGTGGGCTGGAAAGAAGCATGATTCGCTTCCGGGCCTTGGGTTGGCTGCCGCTCTCCTGCCCTCTTCACGCACCTGCATGTCTGTTGCCTGATTCCAACACGCAAGAGGCAACGCGGCCATTGGTCAAGTCAAAGTGGATTTTCAGGTAGGAATGAAAATTGGCACGGCGCGATGATGTGATGAGAAGCCACTCGATGGAAAAGTGGCTGGATCAACTGTTGTTGGTTGTTAGTGGAAATACTTTCTTTGGCTTGAGGGTGGTGTGGCGGCAGTGGCAGGCACTTTGTGTGGTCCATAGCCCCATTATCCATACCTGGATAGGAAATCCATGCATTTTGATAGATGGAAGAACCACAGCTTCTCGTGCAAGTTGAAGGATGAAGTTGCGAGGCAAGTTTGCCCTGTGTAATTTCATGCTGTCCTGCGGACAAGGAGCAGCTTTCGCAAACAAACAAGGGAAGGATTCAGCCCGTTCAACCGCCTCGAGCCAGTCATCCAAGAGAAGTCGAGGACAGACCAGCCCTGGTCACTGGAACCATACCGAACCATACCCATGAAGGTACATTGCGATGCTGAGCAACGTACATCCATCGCCGGCCGGCAGCACGAAACGCCGGCAAAGAACTTGCGGAGTGCCTCGTCAGAGATCATGGCCAAGGCAAGCAAGGTAAGTCTTGATGATTGGTGACCGCTCGCCAGGCTGAAGCGGGGTGCAGACTCGAGACAATTGAGGCATTATCATGGTAAATCGGGACATTAGGTCCGGTGACGAGGTGACGAGGTGACGAGGTGGAAGAACAAAACTCGTGATGCATTGAGCCGGTGTTGGCGATATCCTCAGGAACATGGCATCAGCATGCTTGATGGCCGAGTTTCTTTGTACACGGTCGAAGTCGAGCGACCAACACTTGGGCGATCCGGTCGGGGGCGTTGGGGCGGCTTGTTTTTGGAGATTAAGGTGTGAGTGGAACCTGTTGGCAATGGCCGAACGGACAATTATCGCTGAAGAGGCAGGAGGGATGGATGGAGCCCCGTCGTCACACTGCGCCTAACAGAATCACCTCATGTCGTTGGCTCCTGCCGCTGTTGCATCGGAAGCGGGCTGAGGGATCAATGTCATGGTGTTGGTATTTGACTCCGAGTGTCTGAGTCTTGACTCTTATTAATGGAGTCTGTTTTGCGGAGTCATGCACATCGCTTCCACGAAAGCGATGTCGGTGCGTGCTTTTTAGACTCCGACCCTCCTCCCTTCTCGGCCGATGACCGGGAGGCTTCGCCTAAGTCTCTGATCTCTGGTCTAAGCGCGTAAGTGAGCCAATGGGACACCCGTCCGGTCCAACGATATAACCCCATCATGGCGCAATCTTCGATCCGGGGTAGGTACTCAGTACTCCCTACTAGGTATTAGGTAGCGAGCTATAACGTCGGGATTCGGGGACTCGGGGACTCGGGGATGCTCGGTAACGCAGTTTCCTGGCTTGAATCTACTCGATCAATGAAACAGTCTCTACGAAAAATTTCTACCACGTTGCATCACATTAATGCACTACCAGACGCCCACCCTCCCTCACAAGCAATAAAAAAAAGTATCGTAACCAGCGTCTTGAAGCGGCGTCAAGCGTCAAACTTCCCGACAGTGACCCGAACAAAAAATCGACTGAGAAAATGACGGTAATTGGTTCCTTTGCGGCTGCGAAACCTGTCGCAAACGGAAGAAAAAGGTAGAATAGTGAAACCTACTCAAAGACCTATATGAGCAACAACTGACTGACTGTTCCCCAGTGTGACGAAAAGACGTCGAAATGCAAGCTCTCTGCTCAATCTGTATCAAACCCATCATCCAGGAGATACAACCAAGCCTGGATGGTCGTGAGACAGCGAAAGATCCAACAGTCAGTGTCTGGCCACCATGTTGGAACTTGCCATGGCGCCATCCTCGGACTTGAACCTTCCGAACTGGCGCAAGGCTCCGAAGAAAGTAAGTCGCGAGATCCCCTGGATCTCAATTCCACCGTACAAGTACGGGAACGAAGAATGGCGTGCATCGTCACCGAATCTACATCCTGCTGCTAAAACCCCGCCTTTCCGCAATCGAGACTATCCGTCCATCATCAATGTCCACAACAACGTCTGCACTCTCAATATGATCAAGTCGATGCGAAACAGTGGTCGCCGTGCAATCGCTGAATGCCTCATTTATAATAACTTGCATCAGCTGAGCGATCTCGACATCTACTGCACTCACAGCTTCATCAACCAGCAGGATCCTGCTGTCAGTTTCGAGCTTGTGAAGGATTGCCCGCCCGAGACTCAATATCGCTGCATACTCAGGTGCGCCACGATAAGAATCCTTACCTGCCTGTTCTATGTACTCCGCACTCTTTGTTAGGCAGCCAAACATTATTATGCGATTGGCCAAGACGGTAGCATCCCAACTGATAAGGCTGCATCCAGCACTGATTAATGGTCCAATCGACAGGAACATCCATCATCTTCCACAGTCTTTGTCTCCATTCTCTTTCCCTTGTCCAGTTGGATTAAATCCAACCAACCAACATCATGGAATTTTACAAGGAGGCGCTGGAGCCATCCAGTGGCAGTAAGCTAGAGCACGCTGTAGGTGTCCTTCAGGCAATTGTTAGCACATTATTGTGTTCACTAAATGCCTTATAGAATAAGCCATTCCCGAGTTTATATGAAGCCATTCCCATAAAACCAAGAAGGGCCTTGATTCGAGGACGTGAGGAACGATGGCTCGGCCTTCGTGCCATCGAAATCGGCCCAGAGAGGCATTATTCATCAGATACCCGTGAAACAGATCCATAAAACGCAATGGACCTGTGAAAATACGTAATAGTAACATCCGGGGTAGAAAGGAATTGGCTTATCACTTGCCCATGTTACCAGCGTCATATCGTCTTTCTGTCTCCGACGACGTACTTCCGCCACGCAATAGCTCAAGATGAACATTCGTAAAAGCCGAAAGGCATTTGAACCAAGCCATAAGCCACAGCACACAGAGCCGGGGTGAATCTTGCTGCGAAATCTTCCGAGCACTCGGCTGAGAAACATCACGCTCAGATTGATGGCCACAAGACACCCTGAGATCTAATCCAGCATGTTGAATGCAGTTGCTCTTGGGTTTGAAGAACGATCACCTACCAAACCTTCCTGAAATTACTGACGGCTTCGAGCTCCCTTGTGGAGAGCCATACCAGCGTGAATCAGAGCTTCAGTAGTGGCCACAGCAGCAACGCATCGATGGGCAAAGTAGTAGATGCTGAGGGATATCTGTATTTTGTCCGCCAGTAGATTTGTTCTGCCGCCGAGAAACAAGAGCATCAAGTTTGCGGAAGCAATTCTCGATGTACTCCTTTTCACAGCGGTTGTATTTTTGACATCAAGACTTGAAATTGTGGCATTGGTGCCCACGTATACCAAAAAAGCCAACAACTGCAGCCAGCTTACATGCCTGAATTATTGAATGTTCGAGTGCAAAATCAACACGAAGAACCGTCGCACAAAAGGTTGGAAGGATTAGTAAATTGCTCGACCAAAGACGTAGACCAAAGGCACCGCCACGGCCACGGCGCCACAAAGGGCGATTAGATTAAAGTTGATGAGATCCATTAGTGGCGCAGTCGGTTTGACATCTCCTCACTTATTACGCACAATTAATATAGTAATAAGTGGCCAAGTTGGCTGCGCCTTTTTTTCGTGCAACCTCATGCTTCCACAAACCACCAAAAGATTTTCGACCCTTGCTTTTCGAGACATCTACTTTCCAAAACCTCAGAGTCTTGGATCGCCTCGAAACCATCGACAATGTCTCGCAGGAGCCGGAAATATTGGGGTTAATGACCTAATCATACATCTGAGCCCTGTCTTGGAGTCGCAAGATGGTGTCCAACCCGAACTTCAGCAGAAGGCTCCCCGTCATGCCTTGGCGGGCCGTGGTCCGACTCTGCAGACCACATGTCAATTTTGTCTCAATTCACTACACGTACTTTATACTGGTACCAATGGTCTGCTCTGTTATCCTATGGGGATCGTCAGACCCAAGTTTCAGCATCGAGTACGTCGACAGCTTATTCTTGGTGGTATCCGCCATTACCGAAGCCGGGCTCAACACTGTCGATCTTAGCACCTTGACCTCGTGGCAGCAAACACTTCTTTTTCTCTTGATACTGTGCGGCGGCTCGATCTGGGTTTCAATCTGGCTCATCGCAGCTCGGAGGCACTCCTTTACGAGGCTGTTGGGTTCTGACGAGCGAGAAAAATCGGAATTGCATAGAGGTGGTGACCAAGGTCTTCGTGCTGGAGAAGCTTGCTCCAATGGGTTATAGCTCTCAGCCAGCGAAAGACTGTGGTCGAGACGAAAATCCATAACTCAAAGTGTGGCTGTGAAAGGCAAGGAGGAACTATCTCTTGCCAGCGTCTCTGCAGACTGGCCTCTGGCGGCAAACAGAGCCTCCCACTACGAACCAGAGTCCAATCCTCTCATCTTCCTGACCAACAAAAGTGTCGGACGCAATGGCAACTTTGTGAACCTCTCCCGTGAGGAGAAGAAGCACGTCAGTGGCGTTGAGTATAGAGCACTCAACTTGCTGTCTATTGTGGTACCGCTATATTTTGCTCTGTGGCAGCTGCTGGGCTACTTGGGCCTCGGAGCTTGGATTGCCAACAACCTTCCTGGCCCAGCACTTGCAAATGGAATCAATCCATGGTGGCTAGGCATATTTAATGGCGTCTCAGCATTCAACAATTCAGGAATGTCTTTACTTGATGCAAATGTGGTGCCTTACCAAGGTTCTTATTTCGTGCTTATCACCATGGGGCTTATGATTCTCGCCGGAAACACTGCTTATCCTGTTCTTCTTCGACTCATATTCTGGACCATTTCAAAATTCTCAAGGTCTTGCCTGATGGGCCACGTGTCACAACTGGGAGACTTACAGTCGAGTATGTTCTCGAATATCCCCGACGAGTTTACACAAACTGATTTCCGATGCGGCATACATGGTGGCTGGCATTCATGGTTGTTTTGCTCAATAGTGTTGATTGGACAGCATTTGAACTTCTAAACATTGGAAACCCGGTAATTGATGCCATACCTCCTGGTGCACGACGCTTAGACGGACTTTTCCAGGCCATTGGTAAGTTTCATTCCGCGCAAACATTCCCACTAAGCCCCCATATCTGCGAAAATCAGGTTGCTGACTCTGACGACTTTGCAGCTGTTCGAGCGGGGGCTTTTATGTTGTCCCTATTGTACAACTGCATATTGGCCTACTTGTACTATATGTCATGATGTACATTTCTGCTTTCCCCGTCATCATCACCATGCGACACTCGAATATATATGAAGAAAAGTCTTTGGGTCTTTACTCCACAAACGCACATTCTTCCGATATTGAAGGTCTACATATCCGAGACACCACAGCCGATGCTGGGCCGCGGTATCTGTTCGTTTTGCAACAGGTTAAAGGTCAGCTAGCGCATGACATTTGGCTTCTCGCTTTGGCAGTCTTCATAATCACCACAATCGAGGGATCAAACTTTTCCAGGGATCCGGTATCGTACAGTGTTTTCAACATTCTTTTGAAGTTGTGTCCACCTACGGATGTGTTGGCATATCAGTCGGTCTACCGAAGAAGAATTGTAGCTTTGCCGGTGGTTGGCACAGCTGCAGTAAGCTAGTGCTCTGTGTTGTCATGTTGAGGGGAGGCACAGAGGTTTACCAGCCACTATGGACCATGCGGTTCGTCATGCTGGTGAGCATTTGCATGAAGATGAGCATGAGGATGTTGGCACAAGGCGAATCGTCGCATCGTTGCGTTAGCAGTTTGAATAGGCTGAATATCTCACATCCGTCTCCTCTCCGCCACAATCCTTTTGGCTCGTCAAAATCACAACATCGTCAACATCCTTCGTCCGGATGTCCAACATCTCACTATCCCTGGTAATCCAACTAAGACCTTGATCCGCTTACCCATCATAACGCGCTCCTCGTCGCTCGGCAATAGATTCCTCGTCGCTCGGCAATAGATCGACGGAATAGCTTTGATTTGAGGGTCCCATTATTGCAAGCATTCAGTTTCTCGTCAAGAGACGATTTACTTCTATAACGGTCCATCCATCGCATGCGAATTCCTATTATGCAATGGCGCAATACACTCATCTATATAAGGAAAGCCTACAATCAACCCTGTATCTCCAAATGTCGGTCGTTGAAACACTTCATTTTGGAATCGCATCAATTGGGTACCTGCTCAACGCTCGGATTTGCCTGCCGACAATGATGCCCCGAATCCGTCCTTCTATTCCTTGAGATTAACTGTCATAGGCAGAGTATACTGCCTTGGGATCCTATCCGTCGTGGCTGGGTAGTAGCATCTCGCTGTTTGGAGGTGTTACGTCGGCGGGAGCGCATACGGGATAGTTGCGTACCAGTGAGCCTTTGGTCGTACTGCAGGCAGGCCTTACATTTTGCCTCTTTCCGAGATCAACTTTGTGGTCTTGCTTTCTTGCGTCTTGTGTGGAGGCATGCCGTTCATTGTTCTTGTCTTGCGGGGAGTTGCGTTTCGCTCATGCTGTTGACGAATACGCCAAGTGAGTTGACTGATATACATGATGACATGCTGCACTTGGAATTGAAGTCTTCTTACAGCATCGTGTCCCAGATTCTGTCGCTAGGCCAACACACAAGGACCCATGGCCCCCAACCCAACAACTTGCCGCGTGGTTCTAGAACCTCACTCATTGTTGCTCATTGTACGACGACAATTTTCGCGTGAGGACGCCAGAGCTGGCATCTTGTTCACAGAGCAGGTTTCATCGGGCTTGGCAGATGTCCAAGCAGCTGGGCTGGAGAATTTGCGAGTGTACATGTGTAATGGAACCCAACTATACATGTATGAGCGTCGGATCGTCAGTCTGATCTGCATGACATCTATGTACCTGTGAATCCCAGGCGCCGGCTCCAAGCTACATGGCCTCGGTAGTACATGTGGGTGCGGGGAAATGCACAAGGTGGGATGCAATGGGACACACTTGTCAACCTTCCTGGGAACAGCTCGACCAAGTAGTAATGTAACATCAGACATCAGTTCGACCTCGAGGCTGTCCTATGGGCTCCACTTCGAGAGCCGAGGCGGCGGGGTCATTAGGAATTGTGAAGCGAGAAATTGGAAGTCTTTGGAATACGAGGTACTGACTTGGGGGCGTCGGTGTCGGTTCTCTGGACGCTGCCGGGGTTCTTGGCGCGAAACGTGCGCTCCGTCTTGGCCTAAGCTCATCGTACACAAGGTAATTCGCCTTTCTGGTCATCTTTGTTTGTTTCGGAGACGTCGCGATTATATGCGAGCGAAGTGATTTATGGATTCTTCCATAGTAACGAGCTGTGTTTGGCCATGGTAAGTAAGGCAAGAGACACGATACAGACACCATGCTCCTCGCAAGATGGCAGGGAAAAATTGATGAAATTTGTATTCGGCGCATCTGTACACCATTCGCCTGGCCCACTCAAGATTCATGACATCCCATAAACTTGGCATCGATGGCAGAATTGAATATACATGTTCTCTCTCTGTTCTCACTCCCTCGGCTACTCCCACTCAAAAGAGCCCGATTTTCTCCTGTCCTCCCAAAATTGCTCACACACGCCACACATCACGCGTAAACCTTCAGCGCCTCCTCAAAGTGATGATTGATAGACGAGACGACCAAAGGGGAAACACTCCTGACGGTGCCCACAAACTTGTCCGTCAAGGCCGCCCCAAAGTCACCCGTTGCCTTTTGAAGATTCTGCAGATCCTGCTTGACCAGTCCCGACGCCGATCCGACGCCGAAGATGGCCTTGTCGAAATCGGGCTTCTTCTCGACGAGGCGGTCAAGAACGCGGTAGATGTTTCTCGTGAGCGAGTTGACGGACAAGGCAACGCTGGCCGACTCCTCGTCGTCCAACTCAGCCGACTTCTTGGTGGTCGACGTCGCCGACTCGATGCCTTTCTGAAGAGCCGTGGCCTGTCCCTGGATCTTGAGGGCGATGACGGTGGCGGCGAGTCCCCGGTTGAAGGTGCCCAGGGTCTCGTCCATTTCCACCAACTGCTTCGATATCTTAGCCAAGGCGGCATTGATGCCGTTGCCGTCGCGGCGGAGGGCGAGGCCGCTGCCACGACGGCCAGGAGCGGCACGATCAAGGTCGAGAGCAACAACATGGCGGTATTTGTCGATGATGAATATGCTCCCGGTGCTTGTCAAGGGATTGAACGGAAAAGTCAAGAGAAGTTTGGGAAAGGACCAATTGACGATGGACGGAATGCACGTTCGAGGAAAGGAGCTGAAGTTGCGATGACTAACAGTCGAGACTCAAGACATGTTCGGTGAGAGGGCTGTGCTAGACAGGGACTAGAATATTGGCGGCCCCGCCACAGACTGGTGAGGAGGGATCAAAAGGGCCATTGTCATCTTGGAACTCCTTCGCTCGGCTGCTCGGGTCCTCGTGATCTCGCACGCACGGAGTACGTTGCAGTGGTTTGGTCTCACGTCGTAATTAAGACGCTTACGACACGACCCCACAGTCACATGCCTAGTGTTGAGGATATTCACAGCCTCACATCGCAGCCTCAGGCATCAGCCTCGTCATCCGACGATGCAGCCTCCCGTGCCGCGTTTGATATCGCGTTTGATGTTACGATTCATCGCAGTCTCTGTTCAGAGATTCTATTCAGACCTAGATTCATTGGATTAGTAGATTTAAAGCTTATAAGCTTCTCTTTTCTCTGCTAGATTCCGAATTCCTAGATAGCAATTCTACATCCTCTTCTCTTATTATCACTCTTTGCCACATTCCCTCTACAGGTTATAAGCCTAGCGCTCACAGTCACGCCTATTCCTTTCCTTTTATTTTTCCTTTTTATCTAACTATCGCATTATTATGTATAATTACATATATTTTCCTAATAACTAGTTAAAGC
Organism: Epichloe brachyelytri; assembly: GCA_023650705.1. Taxonomy (NCBI): domain Eukaryota; kingdom Fungi; phylum Ascomycota; class Sordariomycetes; order Hypocreales; family Clavicipitaceae; genus Epichloe; species Epichloe brachyelytri. The sequence continues at coordinate 1,887,601 of CP097977.1, read as the reverse complement.
AAAGTTACTTAACTAGTGGGGCAGCATAAAGACCTTTTCCCTTACCTAAAACTAACAATAGTAATGTCATATAAGTTAAGGTTAAATTAATCACAAAATTATCTTACGCGTACCATATAAACTAAAAATTATATATTAGGAATTAAACACATAACCTTTATTATATTATTTCCTATTTAGTAGTTATAGTAACCTTATTATAATATTATAAACTTTAAAACACTATAAATTCTATAATACACGTAAAAGTTAATCCCTTCTAGGCAGATCTTAGTGGACAGTAGGCTAGGATAAGACATTCCTTATAAAACTGCCTTAGGCACCTAAAACTAATAATCTAGATCTATAGCTATTTAGGTAAAGCAGGTATTATAGGTATAATAATATAAGGTAAAGTAGGTAAAGTAAGTATAGTAGTTACCTTCTAACTAGGCTAAGGTAAAACTTTAAGGGAGCGCCTAAGAACACTTATTACTCTTAACTTTATAACTCTATATATTAGTGGCTACATAGTAATTTAATTAATTAAGAGCTACTGCTATAACTCCTACTTAACTAAACTAACGTTAATTAGTATTAAGTAAGTATAGTAATAGGAGTATACAAATTCTAATATATAACCCTTCCTTCTTTTTAATATAGGTAATAATACTAGTAGTGCTTCTAGCACTATTCTAGCTACCTAACTTAACTTAACTAAACTTAATAATATTATAAAAGCATAGTATACTAGAACAGTAGTTATTATGCCTCTTAAAGAGGTAGAGAACTTTAAGGAATAGGAAATCTTAATCTAAATATAAGTTTATATTATATAACTTACACTATATTTAACTAGGGCAATTACTTAGTTATAGGAGACTAATAAGTACTATGCTATCCTTTTATCTATTATTTAGCAGAGCCTCTTATTATAAATCTAGAAGAATTTAACGTATATAGGATAAACTAATATAATACTAGTTACTAAAATAATACAACTAATTAAAAGTAATTGCGGATTTAAGGCAGATTTAGCTATTATTAAGCTACTCTAATAGTTCTCTAAATTAAGAAGAGCGAATTTCTTAATAACCTAAGCTTAGCTAGATTACCACTAGAACCTTTAGAACCAAATCTATAAGATTAAAAAGATCCCTAATATTATCTAGGTCTCACAGATAATTAAAGCTATTAAGGGTTTAATGCCTAAGATTTATAACACATAGAAAATTAAGGGATTCTCTAAGGCTAAATTAAAGAAAGACAATATACTTACGTACCTAACGTATAAAGCTAACAAGCCTTAGAAGGACTAAAAGGTTAACTTTAATACTTAACAAAAGAATAATAATAAGGACAATTCCAACCCTAACGCAAAAGGCAAGGGTAAAGCGCTAAAGAACGAAACGTCTAATACTATAAAGCTTAACTACGGTTATTTAATTCCACTAGGAAGAATAATCTATATAAAGGATAACTACTAGAAGCTTTATCCCGAAAAGAAGCCTAACTTAATAAAGAAGAAAGGCAAACAAACCACAATAAAAACAACTGCTTTTCCTAATATTATATTAGCTAGAAGTAATCTCGCTTTAATAGCAATTAATAGGGACTATTCGTTCTAAACTCTTGCGAATTAGCTAATAAAGGAAGATTATATTCTTAACACTAGTTACAACACATATACCTTTAATTTAACTAGATAGTTCACTTATTTAAACACTAATGTTAACGCTAAGCTAATAATAGCTAGTAACGGAGAAGAACTTCACGTTAAAGGGATTGGTAACGTTAAAATCCTATTAGATAAGGATATCTAGAACTTCTAAACGCTTAATACGCACTAAAGGCTAAAGTTAATATAATTTCACTAGGACTTCTTAAGTAAGGTAGAGTTATTATAGATAGTTTTAAGGACTAATTAATCTTATTACCTTTAGGCAAGGTAATTAGTAACTACACTTAGAAAGCGAATGTTTTCACACTAAATCTTTAAGATAAAGAACCTTAATATAACTTTGCGGCTTTAACAAGCAAGTCTATTACTAAGAAGGTTAAATTTAGACTTTTACATAAGAGACTTAGCCACGTAGGGAAGGAACGAATCTTACTTACATATAAAGAAGTAGGAATTATAGTTAATCCTACCTCTATAGCTGATTTTTACTGCTTAGCATGCCTCTTATTAAAGGCCCCTAGATGATTTATTAGGAGGAATCTAATAATATAATAAACTTCCTTTCTTGCGTCTTCTAGGACTATATTAAACATAAACCTAAAGGCTTTAGGGGAAGAAGCATATGCTACATGCTATTAATATTTATATATAATTTCACTAGGTAATCCTAACTATTAATAGGTCTAGCGTAGTTAAAGCTATATAGGCTTAGAAGGCTACTATTAAAAACATAAGTAGCAGATTTACTATTAAATACTTCTATACAGATAATGTAACTAAATTCCTTAGAGAGAAGTTTAAGACCTTCTATTAGAAAGAAGGCATTATCTATTAGACTAGCGCTCCTTATGTTCTAGCTTATTAAGGCATTATAGAACGCGCTAGCTAAACCCTTATAGAGACAGTAAGAGCCTTAATAATTAAGGCGGAATTACTAGAGCTCCTTTAGCTATATGTAATAAAGCACGCAGCTAAAATTACTAACTTATTGCCTATATATAGTAATAAGAATAATTAATTACCTTAACAGGCTTTATTTAATGTCTTAGGTCTTAATAACATAGCGTTAATCTAACATTTGCGTACGTAGGGATATATTACGTATGTACGTATTCTAGATAAACGTTATGTTTAATCTTAAAAGATAGCACTAAGGGCTAAGAAAGGTTAACTTATAGGCATAGAAGGCCCTAAATATTATCTTTATAAGGTCTAGATCCCTAAAGAATAAAGAATTATTTACGCATAGGATATTTAATTTAATAAGACTAACTTACGTACACCTTTTAAAGACAATAAAGTTATCTACATCGCGGATCTTATTAATCCTTCCTTTACTAAAGAAGGTTGCTATATTATTAATATCCTAGATATAATAAAGGAGAATCCTTATTCTTAATATAACGCTAGCACTATAAAGAAAGCAGTCTAATTTACAGAAAGCCCTTAGGCACCTTAGAAATAGATAAGAATTACCACTCTTTTAAGGAGGAAGATAATCCTCCTCTCCTAGAGAAACCTAGGAGCTATCTCCTAACGCCCTCTAAGAGTCCTCCTTAATAAGAGGATCTTATAAGATATAAATAACAAAGGATTAATAATAAGAATATAGTCCTTCTAAGGAGCTATCCTAGGGCCTTCCTAGATAAAGAAGCTAAAGATAATAATAACTCTAATATTTGCTAATAACTTAAATCTAAATCCTAAACGCTAAGATAATCCCTTTAATCTAATACACATTAAGATTATCTTAATATTATAACCTCTAGTAAGAAGAAAGCCCTTCCTTAAGACTCCTATTAATTAAACTTAGCAATTTGTTATTATAATAATAACCTATATAACAACAAAGTAAAAGAAGTACCTAGGTTATACGCCTTCTTAATAATTAAAGTAGCTAATATAGCTAACACAAAGATTAATATCCTATCTAACTAGTTTAAGGCTAAGGCTATAGATAACTACCACATATTTTAGAGACTTACTAAGAAGAAGGAACTCCTTAAGATCTATAAAAGAACTACTAGGATCTTGTTTACCCTAATAAAGATATAAAGATCTTTAATAGGTAATAGGTATATATAGTAAAGCATCTAATTAATTAAGAACCTTATATAAAGGCAAGGTAGGTTATAAGAGGGGACTAGAATCTAGAGATCTTTAATAATAAGGACCTTTATATAGCAGTTATACACCTAGTTTTTTTATAAGTGTTCTATACACTTATTGTAGTCTTTAATTACAAATAGTAGTAATATAATATTATAAATACCTTCCTTAACGCTAAAGTGTAAGAAGACATTTACATTAAGTAACCACATAGCTACACTAATAGCATAAGCAGAGTTTATAAGCTTAAAAGAGCTCTTTATAGACTACCTATTTCTCCTCTTTAGTGGCTAGAAGATATTACTAAGGAACTTAAGAAGCAGGGTTTTATTAGTTATTAAGCAAGCTCTGTATCTTTTAACGTAATAATATTATACTTCTTCTTTATATAAATAATATAATTATTATAGGAAAAACCCTAGTGATTATTAAAGATATTACTAAGTAACTAGAGAAACACTATAAAATAAAGTAACTAGGCAAGGTTAAGCTATTCCTTAGCATTAAATTCGTACGTAATTATACTAACTAAACTATCCTTCTTTACTAGAAGCTCTATGTATAGAGTATTATAAAGAAATTTAACATTAAGAACGTTAACGCTTTAAACGTTCTATAGCTTTTAAAGACTATAATCCTATTAGATTAGAAAGAGCTTAATATAGCCTTTAATCTCTCTAACTAGGCAAAACGCATAGGAAGCTTTAATTAGCTCTCTATATCTACAAGACCTAACATTATATTCATAATAAATTAACTCTATAGTGCGAATTCTACACTAAAGCAGGTTCACGTAGATCTTTAGAAGCATCTTTAGAGATACCTTTATAGCTTAGAGGATTTAGGGATTATTCTTAGGGGAAGAGACCTTTTAGACCCTAAATTAATTCTCTAGGTTAAGGGATTTAGTAATGCTTTGCTCATAGATAACTTAGATATAAGACAATTAACTATAGGGCACATTGTAATACTAGCTAGAGGATTAATCCTTTAGTAATTAAAGAAGCAAACTCTTATAGCCCTTAGCTTAACTAAAGCAGAATTTATTAACCTTATACTAACTAGGTTATCTATGCTCTAGGTAGCACATTTACTTAAGGACTTTAGGATTAAGTAATTATAACTATTGTTATTGTTTACTAATAGCTAGAACGCAAAAGCTAACGTGCTTAATAAGAAGCATAAGGGACGTACTTATCACATTAATTTGCGATATAAATAGATTATACAGAAGGCATAGGAGGGGAATTCTAACTTTAATAGATTAGGATAGACTAAATAATAGCTAATGGCTTTACAAAGGGCCTAGAACGCATTAAACACGCTAATTTTATACGCCTTCTTCGTATAATAAAGGCTAGGGACTTTAAGAAGGGTTATGTTTTAAAAGAGGCCTTAGAGGCCTAATTTGTATGATTGTTTTCTCTCTTTCTTTCCTTTCTTGTTGTAGCTAGATGTGCTACTAGGGGCGGTATTAAGGATATTCACAGCCTCATATCGCAGCCTTAGGCATTAGCCTCGTTATCCGACGATACAGCCTCCCGTGCCGCGTTTGATATCGCGTTTGATGTTACAATTCATCGCAGTCTCTGTTTAGAGATTCTGTTCAGACCTAGATTCATCGGATTAGTAGATTTAAAGCTTATAAGCTTCTCTTTTCTCTGCTAGATTCCGAATTCCTAGATAGCAATTCTACATCCTCTTCTCTTATCATCGCTCTTTGCCACATTCCCTCTACACCTAGTAGCCGCATGGGTTGGGGGTGGGTCACACTGCGCCCCGCCCAGCCCTGCTAATGAATGACCGGGGTTGTTGGCGGGAAGTCGGGGACTGGGAACGGGTTGTACAACATAGCTGTCTGTTACATGGACGACAGAGGAATGTGTATATTGCTCGGGCTTTTCATGCAAAAGTGCTCCGTCGGAGTCCGTACAGTTATCTAACGCTATGACCGGTTCATTTTACACTCGGTTCAGTTATACGCCATCTCATCTCATCCCATCCCGCCAATTCCTCTCGCACGCAGCACACATCTGCTCATTCAGGGGAACACGGCGCCGCAAGCAGGGATGAAGAGTGCGCTACCAATGACAGTGTCACTGTACGTCAGATGGGCGCCGTTGATGGGGTTGGACCCGAAATCCTGCCCTGCGCTGCATGACTGTAGACGCCCTCGTTTTAGCAACCCATGTTTCACTGGGGCAAAAATCAGGACCGGGGAGGGGAGGCAGCATGGTTGATTTGTTTCGACCTACCTTGGATTCACGACTGCACTTGAACGTGGTCTCGGCCGAGTTGCCCTGTTTCTTGCTCTGGAAGTACTCGGGCCCATGGTGGACGTAGCCCAGAATACTCGGCGGCACCTGGGAACACCGTCGTTGAAGTGCGTGACGCGGTAGTAGTTTGAGTCGGGAAGCTTCTGAGACGCGTATTCGGCCCATTGGGCGTCGCCATTTCGGAGCTCGCCGTACGTGTAAGTCTCGGCCACCTCGATGCCCTGGCCGGCGAGAGAAACGGCAGCGAGGGCAGCGAGGCCGCCGCCTAGAGAATGGCCCGTGGCGACGAGGCGGAAGCCCGAGTTGGAAGACAGCTCCGACTTGATGGCGGAAGAGACGTCTCCAGAAATGGAGTTGAAGGCCGTCTGAAGGCCTTCATGAACCTGCGTGAGAAATAACACAACACAACAACACAACGTCAATCAAGTGTCCCATGGTCTCCCTGGAGAGAAAAGAGAAAACAGGCAGAGCAGAAGAAGGGGGCCACTCACTCTGCAATTTGAACAATCCGCCCTGCAACGGACAACGGAACGAGCGCAAAGGCGAGATCGGTGTCCAAGTCTTTGGGGAAGATGTTCCCTAAATGCAATGACTACCTCCCTGGCACCGTCGTCGCGGAACAGAGTCGCCTGCGTATCGGTGCCCTCGTCGTTGAAAGTCTTGACGACTTGAGATCCAAAGGGTGGTGTCGCGCAGTTCTCGTCATAGCAGGCCGCCGAGAAGGCCGTGTATCTGGTGATTTTGTCAAACACGGCAGACGATACTGCGTCTCGGTCAGCAAACGAAGGCTTCTTTCTTTTTCTTGCCAGTTACGCCACAATGTCTGTCGCTGGTGGAGATTTCGTTTGGCAACTCACTCGGCTGGTACGCAAGGACATGCAGCGGGAGCAATCCGGATCCGGCGATGGCGAGGATTCCGCGCATTTTGTGATTCAATGTCGAGTTGAGATTATGGCAAAAGCTTTCAGCAAAGGGCAATATCTGAACTGTCCCGATGAAGCAAAGCGATGAAAAAAAAAGGGTGCAGCTCAAAATCCTGTGTCACAAGATACAAAATACAAAACACAAAAACACAAAATAATATAAGTCGACCAGTCGACCTTTCTGGCAAGTCCCCTCCCCGCGGTCTGGGCTTCTCGGCAAATCTTGGAATGTTCAGAGCTTGCAGAAGTCGGGAGGTGACCCCTTGTCAATCAGCTCGCAGTGGCGCATCTAGCGAGAGTGCTTGATTTCCTCTCAAAGGCCTCGGCTGACAATGCTATTTCAAAAGGGGGCGGGAGGGTTACATAGCGTATGCGGGCAGAGCTTGGAATGCCACGATGCCACGCGGATTACGGATTGCCGAGGCTTTCTTTCACTGAGAACAAATGGAGCAATGGATTTGATTTTCCAAGTCCTGGTCCAGCTAGTCTAGCCTCTGCGTGTCAGTCAAGTGTCAGCGGTGACTCTGGTGAGGTCGCGACCGATTGGCTGGGTCGTATACATGTAAGCTGCCATTGCAAGACGGACAACCTCTCAAACATTCTTCCTCGCCTTTCCCAATCCTCCTCTCCTACTTGCACCTCATTGTCGACGTACCAAAATTTCCCCATCATGCGGTTTCTCTACACATACGTCACTCTTTGCTGCGCGGCCATCGTCAGCGCGTCGGATGCGCAGACGGTGAGAGGCGATATTGCCAAACTAGGCAGTCTCATGGAGAATCTCGGCGCCGACTCGAAACTTGTCAAGCCGGGCTCGCTGGGAATCGCCCAGGCGCTCCAGGTGGAATCCGATGCTGTCGACATTCACAAACTGCTTGTCAAAGCGGCCGACGACGCCAACGCATCGCCGCCATTCGGCTCCAGCTCGCTCAGCATCGGCCTCGACTTCATCCAGCTGCAGCCCAAGGTGAAGAAGACCTTGGAGGGTACTGCCGCGCAAAAGATGCCTTTGGCGAGCTTGGCCTCGTGGTCCTGTCCAGTCTCTATCAGCTCCAGGCAGACACCAAGAAATTTGGACAAGCCGTCACGGAGAAACTGGGTCTGTTGGAGAAGGCCCTTGCGCCTGCGATCATCAAAGACATCAACGGGTCGTTCAACAAGGCCATTGTCGCCTATGGTGGAAAGGGTAAGTCGGCTGCTGCTTTTTCCGTTTCTAGGTGTGTTTGCTGTACTAACGAGACTTGTCGTATTAGCATCTCAGGGTTAATCAATCGCCGGGTAGTTGGCTGGAATTAGAGCAGCAGGGCGGGAAGAGGCAGCAATGCAAACATTGTTTTACACTGTAATTGTGCGATACGATAGTGATGGACGTGATGTTTCATCGACTTGACAATCCATCACCCCGAACTTATCCTCATGCACTTGCCGGACTTTCGATGTTGATTGCCGCCGCCGCTGCATACATCGCATCTCACTCTCGCGATTCTACCACGCGATTCCTCGTAGAGCACGGCGCCGATGTGAACGAGGGTGGCTCCATCCAGACTGCAGAGAAAAGGTTTAGTTTACAAAACGACAAAGATGGCTGGAGCGACAGATCAGCTACTCATGAGACTAGCTTTAGCCATTGCTAATGGCCTTTTATCTATAACAGGAAATGTACAACGTGTGCTTCGCATCCCAATGCCGCGCCATGTCTCAGACACTCACTCTGCTTTGTCTGCCTCTCGGCTTATCGAGAGCTGCGGCGGCGCTAATAGTAGTCAATCGAGACAAATTAAGGTTGTGGAGGTGGCGAGGCATTCCGAATTGCCGTGCGGCCACGCAAGCCACAAGCCACAAGCCATAAGCCGATATTCCAATGCAAATGATCACTATGCTTTATTTCTTTCGGACAAGTACTCAAAGCAAAAACCACTCACCAACTTGTCGCATAGCCCATCCTGTCTCCCATTCTCATGTTGGCCATTACGCCCGTGGCATCTATGAAATGGAGGGCAAGATCTCTGAGGCCGACGAGCAAAATTGGTACCCCACGACTTGGAAGGGGCCAAAGGGCTGGTCGAAGGCGCGTGTCACAACACGTGACCAGGCTGGGCGCATATATAGTGGACTAGCAGAGACTAGCTTAGCGAGGAATCAAGAACCTTCACACGATTCCCCTAATAGTTAGTAGTAATTACTACGTTATAATAACTAGAACTATTTTGTTTTTACTTTTATTTCTATTCTACGTATTTACTTAATTTAATAGGTAATAAATATCTTACTAATCTCTATTAAAGATAATAATCTAGGAAGTATAATCCTTATTCTAGTTTATAATAATAATAGGACTAGAAATTCCTAAAGACTAGTAGTAACTCCTATAGTATTTAGTGCTAAATTTCCTACTATTTAACTAGTTAGAAGTATATGCTTATAACTATCTAGTAGAATAGGTAAAGAATAAAAGGAAATTTAGATAATTACTAGATAAGTAAATTATAACTACTTAACTATTCTAGGCACTAGGTAATAGGTAGCTAATATTACCTAGCAAGCCCTTAATATATAATAATAAGTAGTAACCTTAATTATAGCTCTAGAAGCTATAGTTTAGGCCTATATAAATTAAGTAGCTAGAAACACTAAATAATATAGGGGTAAATACTATAACCTAATAGTTAGGATAACTAAGCCTTAAGCCTAAGAATTATAGGCTTAATTTTAAGTCTAACTAAGTACTATATATTAAATTACCTAATTTAAATACTATATAGTAGTTAGAGATATCTTCCCTAAAATAGGAAGGAATAGCCCTATAATATATAAGTTACTACCTATTACCTCTCTTTATAATTCCCCTTTATATAATTTCCTAGCTTATAATTTACTACCCTAAGAGATTAGAACCTACTAGCACTTTACTTAACTAAGATTATTAAAGAGCCTAACTAGCTAGGCATTATAATAATACTATATAATGCCTAGTAATAAGGATTATAGGGACTAATATCTACTACCACTAGATTAGCCTACTCTAATAGATTAGGGGTAGCTATTAGGTTAGTAACCTAATATAACTTAGATAATATATTACCTACTATAAGAGAATGCTTAGATAAATAGAACCTTATTATAATATATCTAGTAAGGGTAAACTATATAAACTATATGCTAATCCCCTATTCTATAGCTAGATATAATACTAGTAATATAGCTACTATTATAGGTAGTAAATATTAGATTCTTTAATCTAGGTATTAAAGATAATAAAGGTTAAGGTATTATAGTAAATATAAAATCTACTATAATAATCTATAAATATATATTAGTATTTATATAGTAACTAAAAATATAGTAGTTAGCTACTTAGAGAAGCTAGTTAAAGATATATAGATTTTATACTTATAAGAATAAGTGCTTAACTAGTATAGCTAGTTACTTATAACCTTAGAGTAAGAATTATTAAGGAAGTATTACTAAAGATAATATATAGCTAATTAATAAAAAGATTCTAGGAGCTATAGTCTATAGTATTAAATAGAATTAAGAATATATAATACTTACTATAGAAATATTATAATAGAGAAGATATTACTATCTTTATATATAATTTACTTTAAGATATAAGGGCCTATTATTAGGATAATATAATATAGTTATAAATAGTCTATTAAGCCTTTAACTCTAAAATTTAGATAATTATTACACTACTATTAGCTAATATAATAATTAACTAGTTTCTAATGTAAATTAGAGAAAGGGAATTAATAATTATAAGCTAGGTATAAGATAGGTATAGATAAATTACTAACTAACACTTTAGAGATATTTAATAAGGACTAAGTCTGCGCAGAGGCTATAATATCTAAGGCTAGTGTAGAGGATTCTAACTATATAATAGGATTAATAAACTATGATTTAGAGAATATTATAATAATTACTAGAATAGTATTAGAAATAATTACTATAATAGCTAGCTATTCTATAATCCTAACCTATAATAATAATATAGATAATAGAGACTATATTATAATAATTAAGAATAATAGTTTAGTAATTAGTTATATTACCCTAATTAATAAAGGTAATATAGAAATGCTAACGCTAGATATAATAGACTAGCTATAGATAGGATAACACTATTTAGTAATGTAATAAAACTACTAAACAAACTAGCGATTCTACTATAGCGCCTATAGGTAGTCTATTAGGTAAATAAACTAGATTAGATAGTAAATAGAGATTAAACTAATTAACAGTAGGATAAGCAAGAAAATAACACTAGATAAGAAAATAATTACTAATAACTAGAATAGGAAGATTTAGATAGTTATATTCTATACCTAGATATAGAATAGTAGGAACCTTACCCCTAGGATAATTAGGAAAGAACCCTATAGAATAATAACTAGGTAAAATAAGTTTAATTTATAGGAATTAATAATATAGTTTATATATATTAAATATACTTTACCTAATTTACATTTAATAATACACTCTTTAGCTATTTAAATACTATATATAATCTACTATATAATAGTATAATTAGTAGTAAGTTAGCTTATAATAAAACTTTAGAATCTTATTCCTTATCCTAGATATATAGTAATTAAGATTACTTAAATATTATAATAGATAATATATAAACATAAATAAAATTAGTAGTAAATAAACTATAATTATTAGATATAACAAAAGTTAAGTTAAAAATAGGTATCTAAATCCTAATCTTTTAATTAATAATTAGCATATAGCGTAATATAGGAGTAAGCTATGCGTTTTAGTTATAGACCTACCTATAATTCTAGATTTGCCTAAATTTAGAAGATTTAGATAGTTAGGTAGACGTTTATTATAATACTAGCTGCTTAATTACATTAGTAAATACTAGTTAGGTAGCTAAATAGTACCTAGATATTAAGATTTAAATAAGGGTAGCACCTATTATAGTAAAGGGGATTAGCGTAGATAGCTATTTTACTAATAAATATATATTATTACTAATAAACTTTCTAGGTAGGACACTAGATAAATAACCTATAATTATATTATTTATTAGAGAGGTCTTAATTATTAAGTTATTAAGAGCAAATATGCTATTAGGTATAGACTATATTATACTATAGTAGATTAATATTATAGTAAGTAAAGGGAAAGTAGTTATTAGGATATCTAGTAATATTACTATTCCTATAGTAGCGTGGTATAATTAACTAAAAATAGATATACTAGTTAAATTAGCTAATATAGTAGTCCTTTAGCTAGGTATAATAACACTAGTCCTAATTAGATAGTAGCTTAGTAAAGATAATAGGGCGCTATTTAAACCTAAGTAGCTTAAGAAATTAGGTATTTATATAGTAATAGCGGACAAGGTAATATAATATATTATAGTGTGTAATATAAGTAATAAGCTAGTAATAGTTAGAAGAAAGTGGGAATTAGGAGATTTAAATCTATTAACCTAGCGGCTAGAGTATATATAGTTAACCCTAAAGAGTAACCCTTAGCAGCGGATCTTATAATAGTAATAGAATTATATGTAGAGAAACGTCTATTAACCCTAGAGCAGATTATAATAGAATTACAAATAGTAGTCTATAATATTATATAAGTTAATTATTTTAACCCTTATAAGGGGTAAGAATAATAATAGATATAGAAGCTATTAGAGGATTATATAGATTTATTTTATAATAAGGGATTTACTATAGTTCCCTAAAAGGAATAGATAAGAGTGTAAATAAAGCTAGGATAGTAGAATTTAGTCCTAAAGAAGTGTAGGATCTATCTAGTTAGCCTAGATAATTAAATAATTATTAAGAAAATAATAAAGGAATTATTAGCAGTAGGAAAGGTTTTTATATAATATTATAAGTGCTATTTATATTTCTAGTTTTTATAGTTTAGATAGGAATAGGAGATAATTAGAAGGGACGTATAGTGGTAGACATATAAGGATTAAACATTATAATAATAATAGATATATATCTAATAAGGCAGTAGGAGGAAGTTATTACGGGAATTACAAACGCTATACATATTATAGTTATTAATGCTATGTTATTTTATTATTAGTAGTTAGTCTACCTAGATTCACAATAGGCATTATTAGTTATTACGCATAACAGATAATTTACATTTAACGTCCTAATTATAGGATATAAAGGATCTAATGCCTATATCTAGAGGCATATTGTAAGGGCTTAGGCTTCGCCTAAGCATTCACTGTAGTGCACATAAGTGGGGACAGTCCTAAGCAGGCAAGGACATAGAAAAAGGGGCTAACATAAGGTAGCTAGGGGGTATAAGGGCTCTAGTAAGGATAGGTTTCCTACCTTCCTCTTTCCTTTTCTTAAGTTTCTTAATATTATACTAATGCCCTATTATAGTTACCTAGGGGCTAGTCTATAATAATTAAGAAACTTCCTTTAGTCTTATAATAGCTACTAAAAGACATAATAGATATACTAATAGATATATTAATAGATTTAATAGGTACACTTTAGCTATAGGATTATTCTAGTTAAGGGATAGTTACTCCTTTATCTAACGCTATAGTACTATAGGTAGCTTAGTAAGCCTAATTTAAAACGCTCTAACTTATACTAAGTAAGTAAATAATAGAGATTATATACCTCTAGGAGTAAGTAAATATAAATTATATAAAACCCTTAACTTAATTACCCCTTATAGCCTAGCCTAGTACTCTAATAGTTAACCTTATATTACTTCCCCTCCTAATTTAGCCCTTACTATACCTAAAATAAAATAGAAACTAATCCCTATAGGTAACCTATATAATAGTAATAAGGCTTTATTTACTATATAGAGGCTCCTAATAGAGTATAAGTTATAGGTAAATAAGGACTTTATTAGTACTAATAAAAATAGATAGATATTTATTTACTAGAACCTCTCCTCTAAGGTATAGTCCTAGGTAGCTACTTACTTTAAGTCTAGTAGCTTTATTACTTTTAATCCTATAAACTTCCTAGAATACCTTAGGACTATATTCTCTAACCTATATAAGTAAGAGATAGCCTTTATAGAGCTTAACTAGATAGAATAAGGGCTAGGGAGGTGTTTTCTATATTCTTTATTTACTTTATAAAAAAGCTCTTAATAATAGGAGAGAAATACTAGGAGATAATATAAAACTAGTAAAGCTCTAATATATACTTAATAAGTATTTAAGAGAGATTAGTATAGGTTAGGTATTAGCTATCTTAATTAGTATATAGCTATTATATAGTATTATAAAATTATAGTTAATATTAAGGCCCTTACCCTAGAGGATAAGTATTAGACCTAATATAAACTTTAATAGGCTAAGTCCTTAACCCTAACTAACTATAAGGGTAATACTCTAATAATAGGGGTTTATATAGTAAGGACCTAATAAGGGAAGTAAAATAAGCTAGCTAAAAGGAGAAGGAGATAAAGGCTACTATAAATATATAATAGGTAAAATAGGTATTAGAAGTAAATTTAGCTAGATACTATTAAAGGGATACTACCTCTAATATAAGTCTAAGGATTACTTTATCTAGGAGTGTACTTTTCTCTTACCTTATTACCTATAGGTTAGTATTAATATATCTAGGGTAAATAAGGAAAGTGTAAATAAGAAAGTAAATATTCCCCTATAGAAAATAAGTAGCCCCTAAGTAAAGTCTTATATAGGGGTAAATAAGCTAGTTAACTACTATAATATAGGATAATTATAACTAATATATAGAGATAAAATAAGGTATAGTATACTATATAAACTATTTACTATTCTTAATTTCTATACTCTTTAATATATATTATTTTATTAATATCTAAGTTAATTATAGTTATAATTACTATAGTACTATAAGTAAATTAGTAGTAAGATAGCTTAGCCTAGAGCTTATATAATTACTAAAATAGAGATATATTTACACTATAGTAAAAATAAAAAGGAAAGGAAGTAAGTTAAGGAAGATACCTTTTCTATAACCTATATAGTATACACTAGAATTAATATAAATAGCTAGGAGTTATTTATATACTTATATATTATCCTAGGTCTTACTTAGGATATAATATTTAGAATACCTTAGTTAGAATAGTATAATATAGTAATTTATATAGTAAAATAATAACTAGTTATTAAAGCTATAGAGGGCCTTTATATCTCTAAGGCCTTTACTTAGGTAGTAAAGGCACTAGTCTAGGGAATTATTAGATCCCTTTACGCTACTAAGGCTTATAGGGTATAATAGAATAAGGACACTACTATAAGGTTTATTACTATAAGTTTAAAGGAGATAATAATAGTACTATAAATTATAGTGCCTAAGATAGAGCTAGCTAGTCCTAATATATTAATACTACCTAAGGAGTTAGAGAACTTTATAGATCTCTTTAATAAGGCTAAGGCTAATAGATTACCCCCTTATAGGGTTCTCTTAACCACTATATATATATATATAAGAACCTAGATAGGTCTAAACTAACACTCCTATAGGGACTATTATATAATATACTATAGGATTAGCTCTTAGAGGTTTAACACTAGATTATAGACTTAATAGATAAGGGTTAGATCTATACTAGCTTCTTATTAGCTATAGCTTCTATTTTTCTTATTAAAAGGTAAATAAAGAATAGTGTTTTTATATAAACTATTACGCTCTTAATAAGATAATAGTATAAAACTATTACCCTCTCTTACTAATTAAAGAGATATTACGCTCCTTATCCTAGGTATATTAGTTTATAAAGGTAAATATTTATATAGTATTTTATAAACTATAGATAGCTAAGGGTAAGGAGCACCTTATAACGTTTTATATAAGGTTTAGCCTATTTAAATAGCTAGTCTACCCTTTAGCTTAGCTAGTGCACTAGTAACCTTCTAGCGCTATATTAATAAATCCTTAGGGGATATATTAGGAACTTTATTATAGCCTACCTTAATAATATCCTAGTTTACTTAGGGGGTTAAGGAAGGATTATATAGCTAAGGTTTAGTTAGTTCTTAGCTACTTAAGGGCTATAGGCTTATACCTTAACCTTAATAAATCTATATTTACTATAAAAGAGGTTTAGTACCTAGGATATATTATTATAGTAAGACGCTTAATCTACCTAGATTCTATAAAGGTTATAGCTATAAGGGAGTAAGTAGTACTTATAAAACTATATAGGGTTTATAGCTTCCTAGGATTTGCGAATTTTTACTATAATTTTATTAGTAACTTCTTAAAGATAGTAGCTTTACTAATATATCTTACTAAGAGGAATATCCCTTTCTAATAGGGATCTAAGGAGAATAAGGCCTTTAAGAGGTTAAAAGATACCTTTATTATATACCTAGTGCTAATATAATAGGACTTAGACTGCCTAATAGTAGTGAAAGCTAATTATTTAGGTAAAGCCCTTAGTAAGTACTTCTTATAATAAGGTCCTAATAGTATCTTATACCTAGTTACTTACTATTTTACTAGTCTTATACCCTTATAGAAAAACTATATAATTTATAATAAGGAACTACTTACTATTATCTCTTACCTTAAGGTATAGTTAGTAAAGCTTTAGGGTATATCCTATCTATTTATTATTTATATAGATTATAAGAACTTAGAATACTTTATAACTCCTTAGTTAATATTAAAGAGATAGGCTTAGTAAGTAAATACACTTATATTATTTAACTTCTACCTTTATTATAGGCCTAGTATATAAGCTTAATACCTAGATACCCTTTTCTAGAGAGAGTAAAACTAGAATAGATTAGCTTTAAGGATAGGGTATATTCTATAGCCTATTACTATTATATAACTCTTACTATTACTAGAGATATAAAGGGATAGCACTAGCTTAGTGCTATACCTTATATATATACTACTACTACTAGTAAGGGAGGCTCTTTTTATAACTAAGTACCTTTAGACCCTATAGGACTAAGCTATTATATTAGATCCTATATATAGTATTTAATTAAGGACTATTTAGGAAGGGGTTAAAAGTTTCCCCTAAGGCGCTAATAAGGGAATAGGTTATAGACTGTTTTATAAGTATATATAGGGCACTTTAGTTTAGAGGCTATACTTAGGTTCTAGCTTAGGAACCCCTTATAATAACCCTTATATAATAATACTATAACTTACTAGTAGTAGGGTACTTAGGTTATAATACTATATTTTAAATTTTATAATAGTAATTCTATTAGGATAGGATATTATAGGATATTACTTAGCTTATTTATAACTATTATTACTTTAGTAGTTATAAGAGTTATTAATAGTATTAGGGCTTACTAAAGCCTTTACCTATCTCTAATTAGTTTTAGTCTTAGATTTCTATTAACTTTATAATAAACTTACTAGTAGTATCCCTAGAGAGGCTATAGTACCTTATAGTTATTATAAATAGACTCTTAAAGTTTATATAGTTAGAAGCTATAACCTCTATTAGGGCTAAGGAGTATATAAAATAGTTTAAGATAGTCTAGTAAAGGTTTTAAGGATTTCCCTAATTTATTATTATAGATTAAGGGTTAGACTAGCTAGGAAAATTTTAGATAATATTATACTCCTATATAGGGATAAACTAGCTACTTTTTATATTATACTACCTATAGACTAATAGTAGTATAGAGTAAGTAAACTAGGAGGTATAGGTAATATTATATATTATAGTCTCCTTCTTATAGTTTAATTAGCTAGAGTATCTAGTAGCTTACTAGCTTATAATTAATAATAAGTCCTTTTCTATAATAGGAGTTAGCCTAAATAAGTTACTATATAGCTATAACTTAGAGCTAATCTAGTTATAACTAGACTAGTTTATCTCTATAATAATACCTAAGGGATAAGCTATATAATTCCTTAAGCACCTATAAGAGAGTACTTACCTAGTGTAAGCTATAATAGCCTATATTTAATAAAGATAGTAAGACACTATATTAGCTTCTTAATAGTTAGTAAAATAGTTTTAAGTTAGAGATAAGGTATAGCTTTTACTTAAGAATATTAAGACTAACTACCCTTATAAAAACTTAATTAGGTTATAGTAAAGTATATAGTTATAGAAGTACTAATACTACTTATAGTATAGTTAGATATCCTAAGGGTATTTACCTAGTTTTCTATATAGACCTTATTAAATAGGCTATAGAGAACCCTCTCCCTAGCTAGAGACTCTAGGACTCTTACCTAGGGCTAGAATAGGTCCTAATAGAGGATAATAAGGAACTTATAGAGAAATATTAAGTTAAATAAATCTTAGTGGCCTAGAATGCCCTAGGCTAGGGTAGGAGATATAATATACTAGTTAAGTAAGTAGGTTATATATAGCTAATATAGAAACCACTAGAGAGTATAATATAAATATAAGCCCTTAATAAGTTTAAAGCGGAGTAAGGAGATATATAATATAATAATAGACTTAATTAATTATAAACTACTTATTTACCTATAGAGACTTCTAATAGTATATAAGGCATACCTAATCTATACCCTATTAACTTATTCTAGCTACTAAAATAAACTTAGAATCCTTTATTCCCTATAGTATAAGGGTTACCTATACTATTAGATAGGTTATTATTACTATTAGATAGGATATTAATTAGTGTTACCTTATATCTAGTAGGGATATAAATAGTATTATAGTGGATAGGATAGCTATTACTATAGTTCTAGATAGTAGGAGTAAAATAGTAATTAGTAAATATAAAGTAAGTATAGGCTAGGGTAGCCTATCTCTAGGTTAACCTCTAGTAGGGAGTGGATATTAGGTAGTATTTATTACTATAGTACACTTACTACCTAGGGTATAATTAGTATAATAGTTAGTTAGACCTAACCTAGTCCTAAGTTAGGAGCGTTCCTAGTAGTAGTAAGAGGGCGATTTATCCCTAGACTTAATATATTAATAGCCCTAGCTACTACTATAGTAGTAAGGTAAGAGAGCCTTAAGGAGGTATATAGATTAGTTATAATATTCTTAATATATAGAGTTTAGACTACCTATAATTTACTAGTTTTATTAGAATAAAATACCTATAACTTACTATATAGAGTTTCCTATACTATAGCTACCTATAAGGCTACTACTACTAAAAGGAATAACTTTAAGCCTAGTTATATTTATAGTAAGGGAGTTAGAGAAGAGAGGTAGCCTAAGGGCTAAATAAACTAGTGCTAGATTAAATTAGGCCTAGTTTAAAAGAGCGTTCTATTAACTAATAAAGGCATAAAAGCCTTAGGATAGCACTAGTATCTTCTTCTTAGTTATTATAGTTCTTATAACACTAGGTATAATAATATATATCCCTAAGGTAATTATAGCCTTAAGGTCTTTTAAATAATATTAAAGCTAGGGGTTAGCTAATAGGAACCTAGTTAACTAGATATAGGTTATATAATTCTACTAATATAGGGGTAGGACTAGCTACTTTTAGGAGGGTAGTAGTCTAATATACCTATAGTAAGGTACCTTTTAATATATAGCCTATAAGGCTAGAAGACTACTTAGGGAGTAGTATACTCCTTATTATCTAAGTTTCTCTTAATAAGGAACTTACTAATAAATTAGGTAAGTAGTGTAGTAAGGGTAGCTAGAGTATATAGGGGAATACTATAAGGGTTACTATATTAGGCTATATCTAGTAAGAGTCTAATAGGTAAATAAAGGGTATTTTTAATAATAGGATAGGAAGGAGTAATAATACTATAATATTTTAGGAAAATTTTATATAAGGAAAGTAAGGTTATATAATAAAAATAAATAGTAGGTAATAAGTAAGGGTTTTTACACTAGTAAAGGATAAGTTATGCCCTAGTAAGGGTAAGGCTACTATTAATATAATAATAATATAGGGCTAAGAGAATACATTATATACCTTACCTAGACCTAATATTAAAATAATAGGTCCTTATAATATATTAAGGGGTTAACACCTATAATAACTATAGTTAAGGGTAGTAGGAGGAGGAGTAAGGGTATATATAAGGGCTTAGGCTTTACCTAAGTATTTACTATAGTGCACATAAGTAAGGACAGTCCTAAGCAAGTAAGGATATAGAAAAGGGGCTAATATAAGGTAACTAGGGGTATAAGGGCTCTAGTGAGGATAGGTTTCCTACCTTCCTCTTTCCTTTCCTTAAGTTTCTTAATATTATACTAACGCCCTATTGCAGTCGCCTAGGGCCAGTCCATAACACATA
The DNA here is from genome assembly GCA_023650705.1 of Epichloe brachyelytri. Lineage (NCBI taxonomy): Eukaryota > Fungi > Ascomycota > Sordariomycetes > Hypocreales > Clavicipitaceae > Epichloe > Epichloe brachyelytri. The sequence continues at coordinate 1,867,440 of CP097977.1, read as the reverse complement.
TAGATAATATTTTACGCAATATAGGGTAATAGCGTACTATAACGATATTGTTATTGCGTTAATTAGCTTTGATTAACACATTACGGATCTTAGACAAACCTTTTAATGCTTACTAGAGAATAATATTTTAATTAGGCTAAAAAGACATTTATAGTATACCTAATAGCTAAAGTATTAGGAAAGTTAGTTAATTCCTTAGGAATATTAACACTAGCTAAAAATTAGCGGTAATATAATAACTTAAATTCCTAAAGACACTATAAGCACTAGAACACTTACTAGGATTTATAGGAGCTTTAAGATAATATATCCTAAGATATACTATAATTATTAAACTATTATAGGATTATAAAATAAACTTACTCTAAGTATATTAAGTAGTAAAAATAGATAAAGATAATAAAGGAAAGGGTAAGAGGTCTAAGCTAGCTAGATATAATTAGGCAAGAAGTGTAAATATACTTCTGCCTTCTAGGTAGGAAGTTAAGGCATTTAATATATTAAAGGCTACGCTAATAAAACATACTACTTTAATACTATTCTCTCTAAATTAATAATTATTTATTAATTTTAATACATTAGGAGTTAGCATTAGTGTTATAATATATTATATAAAGGAGAAAACCATCCTAAAATTAAGGGTAGAAGGGACTATTATTAAATACCCCCTATATAGTAATCTAGCTAATTACATTCCTCTCTAGAATATTATTAGACATAGAAAAAGATATTAGTTAACAGAGCTTAAGGTCTATAGGTATATGTAAATGCTCTGTAAATTAAGATAATAGATTAAGGTAACTTAGTTACTACTAGTGGTATATTTTATAGATTATTACTTAATTATAAATATAGGTTAATAACTAGACATTATAAATATAATAAGTAGGCATATAGTAAACAAATAACTAATATAAGTAATAGAATATATTAGCTAATTTAACATAAAGGTAATCTATAAGCTAGGCAAGGACTACCTAGTACTAGATGCCCTAAGTAGATTAAAAATAATAGAGAAAACATATAATAATAATACTCTAGGATAACTAGAGGATATACTAGATAATAGGCCTAAGCAGTGGAAGTCACTCCATGACTCCCTTAACACCTATATGGCGTGATACGTGGAACGCAATCTAGTTATTATACTAATACTATAATTTACCACACCTATAGCAGAAAGACTAATAGTATCTTTAGTGGGAATATCTCTGGATTTTAAGGATTTAATATAACTAGGATATAACTAGGACCTAATATAGTAATATGTTAAGATAGTGCTAGAAACTAATGCCTAATTGCCTATAGAAAACTAGGCTAAGCTACTATTTAGCTAGGAGGATAGCTTACTCTAGAAGATAACCCTAGGGATATAGCTATAATTGTGTATACCTAAGTCTATAATTAGAGATTTGTATAATTCTATACATAATAGTAATTATATAGGTTACCTAAAATTAAGTAAGATTATATAATAATTTTACATACCACATAGCTTATATAGGTTATAATAATACTTAAGAAGATACCCTTATATTAAGTCTACTAAGTAAGGAGGCATTTATAATATAGTAACCTATAACTATTATTAGCACCACTAGCACTATATTATATAATCTTAATTAATTTCCTATTATTATTGCTAGTATTAGTTAAAGGTAATAATTTTATGCTAGTAATTATAAATAAATTTAGTAAGTAAACTATATTAGAGCCTTATTAAAACAATATTATAGTAGCAATATATACAAGGAAGTTATATAATTAGTTACTAATAGTAAACTAGGAATACCTAAGGTAATTATAAGTAATTATAATTAGAGATTCTTAGTAGCGTTATAGAAGGCGTTCTAGGAATTAGTTAGAATAAAATTATTATACTTAATAGTATATTATCCACAAATAGATAGATAGATAGAATAAACTATATAGATAATTAAGTTAGCTATCTAAATATACTTTATATAACTAGATAATAATTAGTTATAGTAATAGACACTACTATAATTATAATTCAAATTTAATAACATAATAATTAAAACAATAGGATAATCCCTAAACTAGATTATTATAGGATTTTCCCTAATAACATGGTTTCCTTATTATACCTAAGGGAGCTAGAAATGTTAAATAAGCTACTAGAATAACTATAAGCGTATAATATAATTATAATAGTAGTAATCTAAATAAAGATATATTATAATTAGAAGTATACTAGCAAGTTCTTTATAGTAGGAGACTAAGTATTAGTTAGGTTAGATAATTAGGCATACATAATTCTAAGGACTATAAGTCTAAAATATAGACTAAAGTTTGCTAGACCTTTCTAAGTTATACAACGGGTTAGAAGGTTAGCCTATAGACTAGATATACTAGATAACTAGCGGATTTATCTAGTAATCTTAATTAACTATTTAGAGTAATTCTATAAAGATATATTTAGTAAATAGTTTAGAGTAATAGTACTAATTTAATTAGCAAATCATAAAGTTAAGATAATTCTAGCCTAGAATAAGGAGAAAGGAAATATAAAGTATTTAGTTAAGTTTAAAAGTTTAGCCCTAATATATAATTAATAGTTACTACTAGTAGTAGTTACTAAATTAATAAATAGCTTAATTACTATTAAAAGTTAGGCTATAAGGAATAAGCTAGATTTATTATAGTAATAATAGGTATTATAGCTATAAGAGAAAATTTTTACTTTAGCGCTTAGGATTACTACTTTATTCTTTACTTTTACTTTACGCACTTCCTTTTACCTTATATACTAAATATAACACTTTTATCTAATATCTAATATAACTATAATATATTAATTACACACTTATCTTAGCAGATAAACACTATAAACACTATAAAAGCCTTAGAGTAAAGTTAAAAAGTCTAAGTAATTATTAGTAATATAGTTATCTATTATATTACGGATAATTTTATAATAAACTATTAGAGATTTATAACTCTAGAGGCTAAGAAGCACCTATAAGATAATAGATTTATTAAAGAATTTTTAATATTTTTAAAATTAATAGTATAGCTATCTAACTATAGGCTAGTTAAGAAATTAGGTAATTCCTATAATATACTAGGAAGACTTTAGCTATACTAGTATTAGCTAGATCTATTTAGGGAAGATTAGCCTATAAGGGGAACTATATATATAATATTAATTTAGTAACTAAGATTTACACTATTAGTTAGTTACTAGTAGGCACTTACTAGGGAATTAATTAGGATAAATTTAAGAAATAATTAACCCTAATAAAAAATAGGAATAATAATATAAAAAGCAAGAAAGCCTTATAATAGTAGTAAGTAACTACACTATAAGTATAAATAGTGGATTTACTAACTTTTAATTACCTAATAATAGGATTTACTCTAATTAACCTACTAGTATTAGCGCTACTATAATAATAATTAGTAGTAGTATAGCGCCTATAACTTACTAAAATATTTATATTACTACCTAGAGTAAGGGATATAAGTATAAACCTAGGACTAGGGTAGTACCTATAGAGGAAGTTTTAAAGATAAGGAAGAGACTATAATTAAGCTAGGATAGAGATAGGTAAGATATAATTATTAACTAGGTAACTAATATAATTAAGGAAAATAACATAACCTTTAATAAGTTAACTAGGGTAGTATAGGATAATATAGTAATAGTTACCTAGCTAGGTAATTATATAATTATAGATACTAACTAGAATATAATTAACATGTAAATAAGATATTAGATATTCTAGGCATAGAGGCTAGAAATAATTAATAGAAATATAGCGTTACTTATATAATATATAATAGGAATATACTTCCCCTAGTAAAGGCATAGGATATATCTAATATAAAGGAAAATATGCGCTAGAAAGCGCATTTTAAGATAGAATAAGGGATAATAGCTAAGATAATAGTGTAGAATTAGTGGGAATAATTGCTTAGGAAGAAGAGAGGAACTTGCTTAAGGAGGACGTGAATATAATGATATTTGACGATAAGGGCATTGCATGAAAATCGGCGGTACCTGTCACAACACGTGACTAGGCTAGGCGCATATATAGTGGACCAGCAGAGACTAGCTTAGCGAGGAATCAAGAACCTTCACACGATTCCCCTGACAGCGCGCTTTGCGTACTGGATCGAGCGCTTCGAGTGGATCAGCAAGGTCACTGCCCTGAAAAGACGGCTGATGATGCAAGCAGACGACTGTACGTGGACCAATAGATCGTTGAGAGTCGTGTATCCATGAATGAATGACCTGAATTTCTATCCATAGGCTGACAAGGACTGCCTCGGGCTGATTTGTTTCATCATTCGACAGGCTGGACGCGAAAAGTAGAGATAAAACAATGAATTAGACTTGCATGGTCGGCTCTTCGCAGCCTGGGTTCGTTTCACTCCAAGTGTCTTGACAGGTTGAATACGATTGGTATTGGTTCTGGCTCCCTTTCTCTCACTTTCCTGTTCAAAGGAATTGAAGATGAAGATGGTTTTGCTTGAGGTTTTGAACTGTGGAGGGAATGTGGCAAAGAGCGATGAGAAGAGAAGAGGATGTAGAATTGCTATCTAGGAATTCGGAATCTAGCAGAGAAAAGAGAAGCTTATAAGCTTCGAATCTACTAATCTAATAAATCTAGGTCTTTAAGCAAAGCCTACAATAAATCTAATAACAAACGCGATATAGGGAGGCTACGTTATTAAACAAAGAGAGAATAACAAGGCTAATGCCTAAGGCTATGATATAAGGCTGTGAATATCCTTAACACCGCCCTAGTAGTATATCTAGCTATAATAAGGAAAGGAAAGGAAAATAATAAGAAAGTTAGGCCTTTAAGGCCTCTTCTAAAATATAACCCTTCTTAAAGTCCCTAGCCTTTATTATACAAAGAAGGCATATAAAATTAGCGTGTTTAATGCGTTCTAAGCCTTTATAAAGCTATTAGCTATTATTTAGTCTATCCTAATCTATTAAAGTTAGAATTTGCCTTTATAGGCTTTCTATATAATCTATTTATATTATAAATTAATATAATAAGTTTATCCCTTATACTTCTTATTAAGTATATTAGCCTTTGCGTTCTAGCTATTAGTAAATAGTAGTAATAGTTATAATTATTTAATCCTAAAGTTATTAAGTAAATTCGCTACCTAGAGTATAGATAGACTAGTTAGCGTAAGGTTAATAAATTCTGCTTTAGTTAAACTAAGTGCTATAAGGGTTTATTTCTTTAATTACTAAAGGATTAATCCTCTAGCTAGTATTATAATATAGCCTATAGTTAATTATCTAGTATCTAGATTATTAGTAAGTAAGGTATTACTAAATCCCTTTACCTAAAGGACTAATTTTAAGTCTAAAAGGTTTAATCCTCTAAGAATAATCCCTAAATCTTCTAAGCTATAAAGGTATCTCTAAAGGTATTTCTAAAGATTTATATAAACTTACTTTAGTGTAGAATTCACACCATAAAGTTAATTTATTATAAACGTAATATTAGGTCTTGTAGATATAGAGAGCTAATTAAAGCTTCCTATGCGTTTTGCCTAGTTAGAGAGATTAAAGGCTATATTAAGCTCTTTCTAATCTAATAGGATTATAGTCTTTAGAAGCTATAGAATATTTAAAGTATTAACATTTTTAATATTAAATTTCTTTATAATACTCTATATATAAAGCTTTTAATAAAGAAGAATAGTTTAGTTAGTATAATTATAAATAAATTTAATACTAAGGAATAACTTAATATTACCTAGATACTTTAATTTATAGTGTTTCTATAGTTACTTAATAATATCTTTAATAATTATATAAGTCTTTCCTATAATAATTATATTATCTATATAAAGGAGAAGTATAATATTATTACATTAAAAGATATATAGCTTACTTATTAACTAATAAAAGCCTTACTTCTTAAGTTCCTTAGTAATATCTTCTAGCTACTAAAGAGAAGAAATAGGTAGTCTATAAAGAGCTCTTTTAAGCTTATAAACTCTACTTATACTATTAGTATAGCTATGTGGTTACTTAATATAAATATCTTCTTATACTTTAGCGTTAAGGAAGGTATTTATAATATTATATTACTACTATTTATAATTAAAGACTATAATAAGTGTATAGAATACTTATAAAGAAACTAGGTAAGTAACTACTATATAAAGGTCCTTATTATTAAAGATCTTTAGATTCTAGTCTTCTCTTATAACTTACCTTACCTTTATATAGGGTTCTTAATTAATTAAATACTTTACTATATATACCTATTACCTATTAAAGATCTTTATATCTTTATTAGGGTAAATAAAATCCTAGTAGTTCTTTTTATAGATCTTAAGGAGTTCTTTCTTCTTAGTAAGTCTCTAAAATATATAGTAGTTATCTATAGCCTTAGCCTTAAACTAGTTAGATAGGATATTAATCTTTATGTTAGCTATATTAGCTACTTTAATTATTAAGAAGGCATATAACCTAGGTACTTCTTCTACTTTATTATTATATAGGTTATAATTATAATAATAAATTACTAAGTTTAATTAATATAAGTCTTAAGGAAGGGCTTTCTTCTTGCTAGAGGTTATAATATTAAGATAATCTTAATATATATTAGATTAAAGGGATTATCTTAGCGTTTAGGATTTAGATTTAAGTTATTAGTAAATAATATTATTATTATCTTTAGCTTCTTTATCTAGGAAGGCCCTAGGATAGCTCCTTAGAAGGACTATATCCTTATTATTAATTCTTTATTATTTATATCTTATAAGATCCTCTTATTAAGGAGGACTCTTAGAGGGCATTAGGAGATAGCTCTAGGTTTATCTAGGAGAGGAGGATTATCTTCCTCCTTAAAAGAGTGGTAATTCTTATCTATTTCTAAGGTGCCTAAGGGGCTTTCTATAAATTAGACTACTTTCTTTATAGTGCTAGCGTTATATTAAGACTAAGGTTTCTCCTTTATTATATCTAGGATATTAATAATATAGTAACCTTCTTTAGTGAAGGAAGGATTAATAAGATCTATAATATAAATAACTTTATTATCTTTAAAAGGTATATATAAGTTAGTCTTATTAAATTAAATATCCTATATATAAATAATTCTTTGTTCTTTAGGGATCTAGACCTTATAGAGATAATATTTAGGGCTATCTATGCCTATAAGTTAGCCTTTCTTAGCCCTTAGTGCTATCTTTTAAGATTAAATATAATATTTATCTAGAATACATATATATATAATACTCCTATATACGTAACTATTAGATTAATACGGTGTTATTAAGGCCTAAGATATTAAATAAAGCCTATTAGGGTAATTAATTATTCTTATTACTATATATAGGCAATAAGTTAGTGATTTTAGCTATATGCTTTATAGCATATAGCTAGAGAAGTTCTAGTAATTTTACTTTAATTATTAAGGCTCTTACTATCTTTATAAGGGTCTTGCCTACATATTTAATTATGCCCTAATAGGTAGGAATATATAGGGCTCTAGTTTAATAAATAATGCCTTCTTTCTAATAGAAAGTCTTAAACTTCTCTCTAAGGAATTTAGTTATATTATCTATATAGAAGTATTTAATAGTAAATCTACTACTTATGTTTTTAACTATAGTTTTCTAAGCCTATACTACTTTAACTATACTAGATTTATTAATAGTTAGAATTACCTAATAAAAGTGTATATAGATATTAATAGCATATAAAGTATACTTCTTCCCCTAAATCCTTTAGGTTTATATTTAATATAGTCCTAGAACATATAGGAAAGGAAGTTTATTATATTATTAGATTTCTCCTAATAAATTATTTAGGGGCCTTTAATAAAAGGTATACTAAGCAGTGAAAATTAGCTATAGAGGTAGGATTAACTAAGATTCCTGCTTCTTTATATATAAGTAGGATTTACTCTTTCCCTATATAGCTAAGTCTCTTATATAGGAGTCTAAATTTAACTTATCTAGTAATAGATTTATTAGATAAGGCTATAAAGTTAAATTAAGGTTCTTTATCTTAAAGACTTAGCATAGAAATATTTAATTTCTAGGTATAGTTACTAATTACCTTGCCTAAGGGTGCTAAGATTAATTAGTCCTTAAAACTATCTATAATAACTTTACCTTACTTAAGAAGTTCTAGTAAAATTATATTAACTTTAGCCTTTAGTATATATTAGGCGTTTAGAAGTTCTAGAAATCCTTATCTAATAGGAGTTTAATATTACTAATACCCTTAATATAGAGTTCTTCTCTATTACTAGCTATTATTAGCTTTATGTTAATATTAGTGTTTAAATATATAAACTATTTAGTTAAGTTAAATATATATGTGTTATAACTAGTATTAAGAATATAGTCTTCCTTAGTAAGATAATTTGTAAGAGTTTAGAACAAATAGTCCTAATTAATTACTATTAAAGCAAGATTACTTCCTATAGTAATAATATTAGGAGAAGCTATTATATTAGTTATAATTAAATTACCTTTCTTCTTTATTAAATTAGGCTTCTTCTCTAGATAAAGCTTCTAGTAATTATCCTTTAAATAAATTAGTTATCCTAGAGAGATTAAATAACTATAATCTAGCTTTATAGTCTTAGAGGTTTTATTTCTCTTTATTAGAGCCTTGCCTTTACCTTTTATATTAGAATTATCCTTATTAGTCTTTTATTAAGTGTTAAAGTTAACCTTTTAGTCCTTCTATAGTTTATTAGCTTTATATATTAGGTATATAAGCATATTATCTTTCTTTAATTTAGCCTTAGAGAATCCCTTAATTTTCTATGTATTATAAATCTTAGGTATTAAACCCTTAATAGCTTTAATTATCTATAAGACCTAGATAATATTAGGGATTCTTTTAATCTTATAGATTTAGTTCTAAAGGTTCTAATAGTAGTCTAGCTAAGCTTAGGTTATTAAGAAATTAGCTCTTCTTAATTTAGAGAACTATTAAAGTAGCTTAATAATAGCTAAATTTGCCTTAAATCTATAATTACTTTTAATTAGTTATATTATTTTAGTAACTAGTATTATATTAGTCTATCCTATATATATTAAATTCTTCTAGATTTATAATAAGAGGCTTTACTAAATAATAGATAAAAGAATAGTATAGTACTTATTAGTCTCCTATAACTAAGTAATTACCCTAGTTAAATATAGTATAAGTTATATAATATAAACTTATATTTAGATTAAGATTTCCTATTCCTTAAAGTTCTCTACTCCTTTAAGAGGTATAATAACTACTATTCTAGTGTACTATACTTTTATAATATTATTAAGTTTAGTTAAGTTAGGTTAGGTAGCTAGAATAGTACTAGAAGCACTACTAGTATTATTACCTATATTAAAAAGAAGGAAAGGTTATATATTAGAATTTATATACTCCTATTACTATACTTACTTAATACTAATTAATATTAGTTTAGTTAAGTAAGAGTTATAGTAATAGCTTTTAATTAATTAAATTACTATATAGTTACTAATATATAAAGTTATAAAGTTAAGAGTAATAAGTATTCTTAGGCACTCCTTTAAAGTTTTACCTTAGCCTAGTTAGAAGGCACTTATTATACTTACTTTACTTACTTTACTATATACTATTATACTTATAATACTAATTACTACCTAAATAGTAATAGATCTAGATTATTAGTTTTAGGTACCTAAGGTAGTTCTATAAGGAATATCTTATCCTAGCCTACTATTTACTAAGATTTACCTAGAAGGGATTAACTTTTTATATATATTATAGAATTTATAGTGTTTTAGTGTTTATAATATTATAAGAAGGTTACTATAATTATAGATTAGAAAATAATATAATAAAGGTTATATATTTAATTCCTAGATATATAAATTTTTATATAGTATATATAAGATAATTTTATAATTAATTTAATCTTAACTTATATAATATTACTATTATTAGTTTTAGGTAAGGGAAAAAGGTCTTTATACTACCTCACTAGTTAAGTAATTTTGCTTTAACTAGTTATTAGGAAAAAGATATATAATTATATATATAATTATAATAGTTAGATAAAAAGGAAAATAAAGAAAGGGCGTGGTTATAAGCGCTAGGCTTATAACCTATAAAGGGAATGTGGCAAAGAGCGATAAGAAGAGAAGAGGATGTAGAATTGCTATCTAGGAATTTAGAATCTAGCAGAGAAAAAGAAGCTTATAAGCTTCGAATCTACTAATCTAATAAATCTAGGTCTTTAAGCAAAGCCTATAATAAATCTGATAACAAACGCGATACAGGGAGGCTGCGTCATCAAACGAAGAGAGGATGACGAGGCTGATGCCTGAGGCTGCGATGTGAGGCTGTGAATATCCTCAACATGAACAAATATGGTCACGCTCCAAGACAAGTCGTCTTAGAGTATTTGTTCCAATATTGTCGCCGTGAATGGATCATTTCATAAGCGTATAGCCACGGTATGGCTACGTGGTGTGGGGCTAGAAACTGTCGTGTTGACCATTTCAACTCATTAGACTTGTCGAATCGTCAGCTGGATGTCGTTCTCATGCGTCTGGTGTACACCCAGGCTCTATCCAGAGCACCCAGGGAACCCGACTGTGTTTAGTTTCGTGTCGACTCGACGAGTCTCCCGAGGCTTTTCCACATCAATGAGAGTAGATGCCATACCACTAACCCCAGATCTAAGCGCCTCATTGACCCTTTTCTCGGCTGCTTTGATGACCGACACGATTCATGGAGATGGGCTGCAATTGAATTTGTGTGTGAATCACGAATCCAACGATAGCAAGGGATGTGAATCAAGGGTTTTGTAATATATGACATCTCTGTCTGTCCTGAAATAAGAATCTTTGTCTCGGGGTCAATCGCTAGGTGCGGTCGTGCATGGCTCAATGTGCTCGCAGGTGTAGCTTTACAGCGCCGGTGTGCAAAGAGGTGGGATTTGCATTCCTTAAAGGAATCGATGGATCTCCCAGTCAAGAATGACCAATATCGCCTGCTTGTGCGTAAATATACTTTCAAACAATTGAATAGAGGGCGTCCTTTCCGTGTGTTTGAGAGCTTTCTTGAGGTTGCAAAGTGCAAAGCAAACGTGATTACGTAAGCCTGATCCACCGGAACATGTGTAATTCCTAGGCATCCAACCACACAACACGCGACGATGCTGCAAGCTGTGGATGCGACTCCAAAAAAGAAGCAGCCGGTTGTAACGACAGCGCTCTTTCCCGCTCACTCGACAAGCTTTGCGGGGCCGAGCTTAAATTTTCATTCTCGGTGTCTTGCGAGGCATTTATTGAGGCTGATCCCAGTGACATTGTTGTCTATCCCTCGAACGGCCGCACTGTGACGGGCTTGAGTCTGCTTTTCCGAGACGCCAAAGCGGATCGTCATCATGAGCAACAGCATGCGCGACTTGATATCGGGGAGGCCGAGTTGGATGACGAGGAGGATGACGAGTCTTTCGATGAGGAGACTGGAAAGGAGCGCGTCAGACGCAAAGGAGCTCCCATAGATGATTCCAGCGAGGAAGAGGAAGACGATGATGATGAGGAGGAAGCCCGGAAAGTGAGTGGCTCCTTGCCAATGCTTTGCGTATAATGTTAACCTGAATCTCCCGAACAGATTCGCGAAGGCTTCATTGTTGACGAAGAAGAAGAGGAGGAAGAGGAAGAGGATGATGAAGATGATGAGGGCTCGGATGCTGAGCCACGCCCCATCAAGAGAAAGCGTGAGCATCGCGATCGAGAACAAGAAGAACGCCTAGATGAAGACGACTTGGAATTGATTGGCGAGCAGTTTGGGGAGCGACCAAAACCAGAGAGCCAGGTGAGAGCAAGTCTACGACGAAACGCGGGGTTTTGGCAGGGGTACTGATATCTGCTCAAGTCTAAATTCAAGCGCCTCAAACGCGGTCACCGCGGCGAAGATGACACGCGCAATGAACGCCGTGGGCTTGACGAAATCTTTTCCGATGAAGACGAAGATGCTGCTGAGCAACGGCCATACGGAAGACCGAACCTTCGGGCTCAAGCTGACGAGTTTGATGATTTCATTGAAGAGGATTTTCCCGAAGAAGACGATGAGGAGCGCACACGGCGATTGGAAGATGCAGAAGTCGCTCGACCTAGGGATCGAGGCGTCGGCGCGGTAGTGGACACGACTGGTCTCGATAAGGATGCTTTGGATGATATGGAGGCCATCTTCGGAAATGGCGAGGATTATGACTGGGCTCTACAAATGGAAGATGACGAAGAGGACCGCGAGCGTGAGGAGCAAGGCATCGAGCTCAAAGACGTTTTCGAACCCTCTCAGCTCAAGGAGAAGCTCCTCACAGACGAAGACAACGAGGTTCGATTCACAGACGAGCCGAGAGATTTCAACTGGAGCGCAAGGCTTTCAAGCACCTCCAGCTCAGTGCTGAGCAGTTCAAGGAAGAAGCTAAATGGATCACCAACCAGCTGTGGCCGAAGAAGGATTGTCTCCGGAGCTACAGGCACCCTTTGGCAAAGCTGTCGGCAAGGTTCTGGAGTTCTTCATTGTTGATGAAGTCGAGGTTCCATACGTCTTCCAGCACCGCAAAGACTACTTGCTACATTCTAAAAAGATTCGAAAATCGACGCGCGATGACCCGGACGGTCCCGACTATACAATCCAATCAGATAAGCTTCTTAACCAGGACGATCTGTGGAGAATACTTGAGCTGGACATCAAGTTCAGATCATTTGTGGACAAGCGAAACTCGCTCGAAAAGACCTTTGAGAACTTGAAGACGGTCGATGTCGAAGACCCGACGATAGAGGAAATGATACCCGAAGCTACCACAATGGAGGAACTGCAAGATTTGCAAGACTATGTTCAGTTCCAATACGGAGCTAAGCTGAAGGATCTTGCTGCCGTATCTGGCAATGTATCGCAAGCCAAGAGACCAGGTTCCAAGTCGAGTCTCCTCGACCGAGTTCGAAACGGCAAGGCATACTACTTTGTCAAGGCGTACGGCATTTCCGCAGACCAACTGGCCAAAAATGCGCTACGACAAGGCAAGAAAGTGACGCCAGATGACGATCCGCAATACCCAATGGATCTGGCAGATAGCTTGATCGATGATAACTTTACCACGGGTGACGAAGTCATCTCTGCAGCTCGTCAAATGTACTCGGAAGAATTGTTTGCAAGTCCTCGCATGCGCAAGTACTTCCGGAGCTCGTACTATCAGGCGGCCGAGCTCAGCTGTCGACGAACGGACAAGGGTCTTCGGAAAATCGACGAATCTCATCCTTACTACGAGATCAAGTATCTGCAGAACCAGGCCATTGCCGATCTGGTTCATCAGCCGGAGCTTTTCTTGAAGATGATGCGCGCCGAGGAAGAGGGACTCGTGGATATCAAGCTCGTCATGCCTTCCCGGTATGACTTCAGGCGACAATTGTATCAAGAGTTCGAGTCCGAGAATTTCAGTGACCGTGCGGAGCAATGGCGAGAAGAGCGCAAAAGGTTGTGGATCTGGCTTATCCAAAACTGGAAAAGGTCATCGTCAAGAACGTCAAGGAGGTAATCAGAACGTTTTGTCAGGATGAGGTCCTGAAGATGTGTCGACAGGAATTCTACCGCAAACTGGATCAAGCGCCTTACAAACCCAAAGGCATGATCCTTGGTACCACACCACGAGTGCTTGCTTTGTCAAATGGCATGGGCGATCCGGCTCGAGAGCCTACATGCTGGGCCTGGGTCGAGGAGGACGGTCGAGTCCTCGAACAGGGCAAATTCGGCAACTTAGCCCGGGATGAGGCACAGCGAGAAGAGTTTGCGGAGCTTGTGCGGCGGCGTCGACCCGATGTCATTGCCGTCAGCGGTTGGAGTGCCGAGACAAACAGACTGGTGCGGGACCTAGAAGCTCTTGTGGGCGACAAGGATCTTCGAGGAGCTGAATTCGACGATCCCGAAACCAATGACTACAGGACGGAGCCTCTTGAAGTCGTCATCGTTGATGATGAGGTTGCTCGACTATACAAGGACAGCCCACGTGCGGTGGCCGAGCACCCATCGCTCAACCCTGTGACGAGATACTGCATTGGCTTGGCTCGCTACATGCAGAACCCCATGAAGGAATACGCAGCCCTGGGCAAAGACGTTCCGTCACTTTCTTTCCACCCGTGCCAGCATCTTCTCCCTCAAGATAAGCTCATGAAATATCTCGAGTCCGCCATGGTCGACACGGTGAACATGGTTGGTTTGAACATTAATGATGCCATGGCTGATTCATACACGGCCAACTTGCTTCCTTATATTGCCGGGTTGGGCCCCAGAAAGGCGACCAGCGTCATCAAGGCCATCAATGCCAACGGTGGTTCGGTCAACACCAGAGACGAGCTGGTTGGTGATCCTGACAGCGGCAAATTGCCGGTTGTCGGTCCCCGCGTGTGGAACAACTGTGCCAGTTTCCTGTACATTGATTACGACGCAACGAATCCTTCCTCTGATCCTCTCGACAACACTCGCGTTCACCCTGAAGATTACGAACTCGGCCGCAAGATGGCTGCAGATGCCCTGGAGCTGGACGAGGAGGATGTGAAGGCCGAGACGGACGAAAATGGTCCCGGCGCAATTGTTCGAAAACTCTTTAAGCAAGATGAACAAGAGCGTGTCAACGAGCTTGTTCTTGACGAATACGCTGATCAATTGTTGACCAACTTCAGTCAGCGCAAGAGAGCCACTCTTGAGGCAATCAGTGCAGAGCTCCAGGCCCCCTACGAAGAACTTCGACGCAGTTTCGCTCCTCCCAATCAGTCCGAGGTCTTCACCATGTTTACTGGTGAGACAAAGCAATCGCTATGTGAGGGTATGATTGTGCCCGTCAACGTACGCATGGTTCGCGATGATTTTGCCATTGTCAAGCTGGACTGTGGTATTGAGGGAAGAGTCGAGGCACATGAAGTAAACAGTCGATGCTCGGTCAAGGATGTCTTGAGTACAGGGCAAACTGCGCAGGGCAAAATCCTGGAACTCAGCTACAAGGACTTTATGGCGAAACTCTCCATGCGAGAAGATGCTCTCCGCATACCGTACAAGAGGCCCATCAACTTTGGACGGGATGGGTGGGACTACAATTCGGAAGCAGCAGACAAGGATGAGCTTCGTGAGAAGGACCAAACCACGGGACGAACTCAGCGCGTAGTCAAGCACCCCAATTTCAAACCGTTCAACTCCATTCAGGCGGAAGAATATCTGGGTTCTCAACCTCCCGGTGAGGTGATTATTCGTCCCTCATCGAAAGGCAATGACCATTTGGCAATTACCTGGAAAGTCGCCGATAATGTTTACCAGCACATTGACGTGCTTGAGATGCAAAAGGATACCGAGTTTTCCGTCGGCAAGTTGCTCCGCATCGGAGGCAAGGACACATACAGTGATCTTGACGAACTGATTGTGGATCACGTCAAGGCAATGGCCCGAAAGGTTGAGGAACTCATGAGGCACGACAAATATCAAAGCAGGTCGCGTTCTGAAACTGGTAAACATTCTCATTTTCCTGGTCGCCCGCCCTTGATGTTACTACAGCACTAATCCTTTGAAATAGAAAAATGGCTCACAACATATATCGATGCCAACCCAAACCGATCTGCTTATGCGTTCTGCATAGACCCAAAGCATCCCGGTTACTTCTGGTTATGCTTCAAAGCCAGTCGCTCGGCAAGGGTCATCGGAATACCGGTCCGTGCCATTCCTAAAGGTTACGAGTTGAAGGGTACAAATACCCAGACATGCGCGCTTTGTGCAATGGTTTTAAGCTGCGATACCAGAACGAATTTTCGAAAATGGGAAACAGGTAACGGGGCGTCCCTTGTAGACAAGTAGTATATGTGTGAGTCCCAATGGGCCACAAGATTGTTTTGCTTTCTTGACAACGGCGATGGCGATGGCTTTCTTAAGTTCGAGGGCAACAACCGAAAGGGGAGGAATCGCCTCTCACTGGTGTGCGCGTCTTTTTCCCCACCACCTTGTATACTTCCAAATTTACCTAACTACGCATGGGATCAACTGTGATATTGCCATTATTAGCATCTCTGGGCCAGAACTGGGGAGTGACGGGAGAATCAAATAGCAAAATTTATAAATATGTGAACCGGGACCATTGCAAGCTCGGGTGACGGTGGCAAGGAGGTCCAAGAGGCACACACATTCAGTGGCATATTGAGCAGTTTCAAATCAGAATTGCACTCGTTTCCTACATGACACGAAACACACGAAACACATTCCTGTGCCGTGGCAGGTCGAGCAAATATATTGACTATGGATCTACGTAGGCTTGAACGAAGTCGGCCGCGGCAGTTTTCGCAGCCCTCTGGCACGAAAAACGGAAATTTGCATTCTCTCACGATGCAGACAAGTTTTCTCACAGGTTGTGATGGACCGTTTGCATAATGGGTCGATCATACAGGCAGAAGTATGGAGACTTCTCTACAGCAGAAACCTTGGGCTGTCTCGGTCAGGAAATGATCCTCTTGGTAGAGTTTGAAACTCGTTGCAGGCTATTTATTGTTCTTGATGGGACTTGGAGATCCATCCATGCTAAACGAAGCGTCGGATGTTCGTCAATCATCACCGTATTTACGCCCCGGTGGAACTGTGGTTTCATACATGATGCAAATGAACGGATGTGAACAACTTGGCTATTTTCAGTCTTGATCTACCAGCATAGTCAGTTTCGAAACAAAGATCAGCATATGTGCATGGATAATGCATCGAGCTCCCTCGGCGAGTTGCTCGAGCCTGTTCCGGTATCGCAGGCAGTCAAAATGTGGGACGCAATTGATGTTGGAACCTTTTCTTGCTCAATCGTAGACGTTTCGGAGAAGTCGTATGTAATGTCCTAAGGCGTAATGTGCTCACCAGGAGTGGCCTCGGAGCGTCGTACATACATACGTACATAGGTCTTGATATAGATCATGTGGTCTATTATTGTCAGGGTGAGGGCTTTGACCACGCTGCATTGACCGCATTGACGAAGATGAGACCCTCCTTGAGACAACGGTGGATACGATGTATTAGAAGTACCTAATTTAGCTAGATAGTACTATAGCGCACTGTGTACCTTTTAGGTATAAAGGTCAGGTGCTGTCTGCACCTTAGATTAATAAATTAAACGCTTCTTAATAACCTTTTTACCCCTACCTTTTAATAGTTATAAGCCTAGGAGGTTTCTATTGCCCTTATTATTATTATCTATAGATTATATGCTCTATTAGATATTATTAATATTTATAATTATCCTAAGATAAACCCTTAATATACCTATTAAACCTAATATATATTCCCTTTATAATATCTAAAGAAACTCCTAATATAGTGTTATTATTAGAGAAGGACTAGATTAAATAGTATATATAGATTAAGAATTATATAGAATCTTATAGTATCTAGGAGTATATTAATCTAAATAAGGATAAATTACTTAAAGAGCCTATAATACCTATATACCTATAGAGAGGTCTAAGACTAGAGGTCTTACTAGATAACCCTAATGCCCTTAAAGACTAGAAAATTACTTATAAAGATATAAAGGACTAGTTTAATTTTTAATATAAAGAACTATAATTTAACCTTATAAAGTATATAAACCTATTAAAGTAATTACTAAAGCTTAGGAATTTATTTATAAAACTATTTTTAAGAATATTTAAGACTCTCTTAATTTTAATACTAAGGTTAAAGAAAAAGAGTTAGTTTAGCTTTATTCTTAAAGAATACTAAAGCTTCTTTAGGATTAGTATTAACTAAACACTAAGAAGATACTTATTTTAGTGGAAAATTATCTTAATAATTATTTATAAGCTAAAGAAACTTATAATTAGTATAAGTAAGTAATAATAAGTAAGGTACTATAGAGGAATTACCTAGACCTTAAAACTTAATAGACTAAAGAGATAATATTATATAAGTTTATTATATCTCTTTAAAGTAAATTTAAATTATTCTAGAAGAAATAGAATAATTTACTTAATAAAGAAGAAGATTATAGCTTTTTAAAGGCTATAGTAAAATTTAAATATAACTATAAAGCTCTATAAAGCTTAGTAAAGTTAGTAAATATACTTATATCTAAAAGATTAACTAGTTAGAATAAATTAGAGTAATTAAAGTACTTTAGTTATTCTAGCTATAATATTAATAATACTTTAAAGTAGTAGGAATACTATAATTCCTTTAAGACCCTTTTAAGCTAGAGGCTACTCTAAAAGACTAGTTAGTTAGGAAAACCTTAAAGAATAATATTAAGAAGTATCTTAAAGAAAACCCTAATAAGAAGTTAAAAGCTATAAATTAGAGACTAGAAAAGAAGGAAAAGGCTAGAGATATTATTATCCTATTATAGAACCTTATAAATAACTCTATTATAATAATATAAGGCAAAAAACTACTAATATATTATTATTTATTTAATCTAGATATTCTTAACTATTAAAAGAAGTTATAATTACCTCTTTAAATATAGTAGATAATTTAGAAGTAAAGAAGAGTATAGTTCTCTATAATTTAGGAGCAAATACTTATATCTTTAATAATATCTATTAGTTTAAGCTATCTAAATTTAATAAAAGTATTAAAATAAAGGTTAAGGCTAGAGGTATAATATATATAGCTTTAGGTTAAGGTATAGTATAAATTATAATTATAGATCCTATTATATAAGGCATAAGAACTATTATACTAGAAGATACTTTATTTATTCTAGAATTTTACATTAATATAGTATTAGTAAAGATTATAATAAAAGTAAGTATCTTTTAGGATTAAAAGAAGAATATACTAGTTTAAGAATAGTATCCTATAGCTAAGATATATAAGGTTAATAATCTCTTTATATTATTAAAGCTATCTAAGGATCTAAAAGAGGTCTACATAGCTTCTAGACTACTAAAGCCTCCTATAAAAGGAGATATAGACCTATAGTATTAATAATATAGTTATCTAGGCATAGAGGCCTTTATATAGCTTATAAATATAACTCTAGGCATTAAATTAACTAGACCTAGTTATATGTAATATAAGATATATACTATAGGTAAAGTAAGGTACTAGAGATTAAAAGCTACGCTAGAAGGACTCCTTAAGGCCTAGGTTATAGATTATCTATTAATCTAGATTATTATAACTTAGCTTATTAGAATAGTAATAGATATTAGTGTGTATTTATATTCCTTATAACCTTAATATATTTCTTTTACTTATTTAAATTAAAGGATAGGATTTATAATTATTTTTATATAATAATAAGCTTCCTAAATATATAATTTAGGATTTAGCTTTATTTTCTATATAGTAATATTAAGAAAGCCCTCTTTATAGGAGAAATAAAAGATAAGATAGCCTTATTAGGTATCTTAGTGTATAATTTAGCTCCCTTAATACCTAGTTAGAATAGTAAGGCAGAGAGATCTAGGGGTGGTGAAATAGAAAGCTAGAATACTAAGTCTAGAGGCATAACTTCTAAAGGAACTTAATAATAAGGTATTTAATATAGCTATATACCTACTAAATTAAATACCTTTTAAGCATTATAGGTATTGGAAATGGAAGGGGAATCTAGCTAGAGGGATAGGAAGACCTCCTAGTAGATTCCTTTGCGGCAACTTCTAGATAACTAGATTACGGTAGATTCTTCAAGATAGAGAGCATAGATAGTTAAATATAGTTGATTCCTAACTAATAGACAGTCTAATAAGTAATAAGAGGATTTTCTAAGTCCCTTATAGACCTACTAACTATATTAGAGGAAACGGGTCGCTAGAGGGTCTTAGGAGCTATTTTTATTTTCTATAAAATTTATTTATATAGGAAAAATAAAAAATCAACTTATAACTATATAATCTAGCTACCCACGTGGCCTAACTAAGCACTTTAATATATAACCCTATAAATAAAATACACTATTAAATCTAGAAAAGTTTAAGGATTTAAATAGTATATATTAGCCTTTTATATAACTACTAGTTCCCTAGTTATAGTTAATTTTAGTTTCCCTATAGGGTAACCTAGTTAGCTTAGTTATATAAGCCTATGGGTTAGTTGTGGGCAACGCTAGTTATAACTAACGCTATAAGCAACGCCTGTAACTAACGTTATAATAACGTAACTAGGCAACTAGTAGGCTTATAAAATAGTGCTATAAATAGCATTATTTTAATACTCCCTCTAGAAAAGTATAAGGTAACTAATTTAATGTCTAGACTTAGCTCTTTAATAGATATCTAAGTTAACTCTAAATTCTAATTAACTTTTAACTAAATTAATAACTTTTAAATAGAATTCTAGTGTTTTTATTGATTTATTGATTTTTTAACTTTTTATTAATTTTATTAATTTAGGCCTCTAGATTTGTAAGGCCTAATAGTTTAATAAATTATTAAAATTTATTATTAGGCAGGGGCTTTATTAAACTATCTACAGGTATCTCTTTAGTGTTAATATAAATAACCTTAGCTATACCCTTTTATACCTTTTCTCTAGTATAGTTAAATTTTAGTAGGGTATACTTTATTCTGCTATATAAAGTAGGGTTATTAGCGGTTATAATAGCGCCTTAGTTATCACTAAAAATCAGAACTAGAGGGCTATAGGTAGCTTTATTTCCTTAAAAAGACTATAAAACCACTCTAGCTCCCTAATAGCTTTATATAAGGTATTAGATTTAGCCTCTAATATAGATAAAGCTATTATAGTTACTTTCTTTAATTTCTAGCTAATAGGGCCTTTAGCTAGCTTATATAGATAAGCATAGGTTAATTTTAAAGACCTATTACTAGCGAAGTTACTATCACAAAAACTAATAAGGGTTGCAGAGGTATCTAAAGCAAGTTTAGACCTTCTATAAGTTATAGAATAACTTATAAAGCCTAAAAGGTACCTAAGCAGATATTTAAAAGCATTTAAATGCTCTATAAATAGCTTAGATAGCGCTATAAAAACCCACTAAACTAGAAAGGTAATATTAGGTCTTATAAGGAGTATTAGGTATATAATAGTCCTATAATACTCTAATATAGCTTATGATTAGGGGGTGAAAGAGGTTTAGTTAGGTAGGCTACCTGTTTTATAATTCTAGGTTATAAGGGAATTTAAATAGGCCTAGTATCTTTTATATTAAACTTTTCTAGGGCTTTAGAAATATACTAGGACTAGTGGATAGTTAGGGTCCCTTTCTTTCGATTTCTAGTGATTTAAACGCCTAGGAAAAATTCAGCTAGCCCACGGTCTTCTATAGGGTAAGCCTTATAAAGCTGCTTCTTTAATCTATTAATATAGTTAAGATCTGGTCCTATTAGAAGATAGTTATCTATATAAGTCACTATATATATATATATAGTTAGGTTAAAAAGATAGCTAGGTTAGATATAAGGGGTGAAAGCCTAACTTCTAAAGAAGGTCCTTTAAAGCCTGCTACTACTCTCTAGAGCTTTATTTTAATCTATATAAAGCCTTTTATAGGAAAATAACCTGCTTTTAAGAGGGTTTATAACTATACTTTTAAGTAATTTAGTTATATTAGGCATAGTGGCTTTAGCGAATTTAGTAAATCCGTTAGAATTTGCATATAAATAGCTTCCTTTAGCGAGCTATTTAGAAAGGCCCCTATAAAATTAACCTATTTAACTTCCTAGTTATTATAAGCCGCTAGGGCTAGTAATATTCGCTAACTAGGGGAATGCTAGTAGTAGCGTAGGTCTTAATATAATCCTAACCTTTTATCTGCATAAAGCCTTTAGTAATGAGATAGGCCTTGTATTTTAAAGGATTATTTTCTTTATCCTTTTAAGCTTATAAATAAGCCTATTTATTAGAACCCTCCAGCCCTTAGGGACTTAGTCTACCCCTATAAATTTAAAGGTTCTAGTAGCTAGAAGCTACTTAAATTCGCTAAATATAGTATCTATCTATTTTTAACTATCCTTGCTTTTTAAAGCTTATTTCTAGGTCTTAGGGTATTTAAATTGTTGTTATTATTCGTGGATAACTTAGCCCTTTATTAAGCCTTAAAGCATATTTCCTTAATAAATAAAGATAAATTAAAATTATTAATATCCATAGAATTAGAATTAATTAAAGAATCTAAATCTACAAATAGATTTTCTATAGCTACCTTATTAGGGGCTATAGAGCTAGGGCTCTCTAGGGGTAGCGCTAGAGGCGCTATAGGCGCTGTAGTTACAGGCGCTGCAAGCGTTGCAGGCGTAGCGGGCGCTATAGGCGCTAGATTTTTAGGCTTTAGATAACTATCCTAAACCTCTAGATTATCTTATAAGATATTAGCTTCTCCCTCTAAAGGATAGGTCCTAAAGGTAGCTTAGGGGACCTTATAGAGGCTATATCTTCTATAATTTTAATAAAGCTAGTCTTTATAACTAACCTTTTAGAAGGAATATAGATAAGATAAATACTAGAACCTAGAGTAGCTAGTAACTAACTAGGGATAGTCCTAGGGCTAGCTTTTAAAGCCTAGATCTCTGCTCTAGAAGTATTAGAATCTTATAATAAGACCCTATAGCCTTAATTTTTAAAAATTAGGCTTATAGGAGGTCTTAGGCTCTAAGTTAGCTAGATATAGCTGCTTAGGGGTTAGGGGCTTAGTTATATTAGTAGTGATATTAACTAAGTCTACTATAGCTAGAAGGATATAAGACTATAGATATAGGGGTAGCTTAGACTACTAAAGTGTAGCCCTAAGCTAGTCTAGGATAACCCTAATAGCCCTCTTAACTAGCCTATTCTATTTATAAATATAGGGGTAAGAGGTGCTAAAATAAATTCCTTTAGAAGATAACTATAGCTAGAGGTTATTGTTAATTTTAGTGCCTCTATTAAAGTAAAGGTGCCTAGGATACGCGTTATATTAGTTTTTAGGGCCTTAAAGAAGCCCTTAATAGCATTATAAAGGGTCTAACCTTCTTTATTAGCTAATAGAAAGCACTATTTATACTAGGATTTTTAATTAATAAGTATAAGGACTAGGGCCTTCTTATTATATAGTATAGGTTTAATTTTAACTGTATCTCCTCTAGAATATCTAAGACTCTAGGGGATCCTAGATAGGTCTTTTACTAGGTTATCTAATAGCCTTAGATTACATATAGGCTAGGTAGTTAAAATCCTTTTCTTTAATAGCGGAAAAATTAGGGATCCCTTTAGCTAATCTTAATAATTTCTTTAGTAAGGGAAGCCCTATATAGCCTAATTAAATATGCTAAAGAAGGGCTAAATCTAGTAACTTCTTATAACTAGAATCTAGCTTAGAAGACTTTTTAGGGCTATTATCCCCTAGCTCCCTCTATTACTAGGCCTCTTAAGAATTACAGGCCTCTAGGGGCACTAGACGGCCACTATTATTACCTAAGACATTAGGGTATAGACCTTCTAAACCCCTATAGAAGATGCCTAACTAGGAGCTTTAGTGGGATATAGGGCTAAGTCTTCTTCTTCTTTAGAATCTAATTCTTTAATTTATTAATATTCCTTAGGATTTAACGTTAGTTATAGAATTTAAACCTCTATAGGGTAGGAAAACCTAAATAAGTCTTATAGGCCTAGTGGTAACGTTAAGAGCCTATAAAGAAGAGGTAGGTTAAATACTTACAAATCTTAGGGTAGGTTACCCTTAATTTATAGAAAAAGCTATGTTTAGCGGGTTCTAATAACCTATGAGGGCTCTTATTAGCTAGGAATAGCTAGTCTTTTATAAGATAACCCCTATAAGATAGTGGGTTAAACCACTAACTAGGTTAGTATCTATACTAGGAAAATATAGGGTATTTAGCAGAGCTAAAGGCCTATATTCTAGTGGATTTTTCTTAACTAGAATGTTAAAAACAGCGGTGCCTCTACCTTTAGGATAGATAGGTCCTCCTACTATAATTATAAGGCTAGTTTAACCTTTCTTAAGGGCTTAAAGTCCCTAAAGAAAGCCCTATTATTATAAATATAATAAGAAGAACCTATATTATATAAAAGGAGTTTTTAATTATATTATTAGAGTAGCTAAAAGTAGGCTTACTAGTAGTATTACTAGAGGTACTAGAAGTATCTAAATTAGATTTAGAATTACTACTATTATTACTACTAGACTCACTAGAATCTAGTTCTTTAACGTATCCTATAGCTAGGCTATAGCCTAATATAAAAGTAGCTTCTTTTTCTTTCTCTTTATCCCTATTACTATTCTTTTTCTTCTATTTCCTTTTAGAGGCTTTAGAAGGGTTTAAATCCTTCTTATCCTACTCTTTCTTAGCATTAGGGTCTTTCTTAGGGGTAGGGTTAGATAAATTCTTTTCCTATTTCTTAGAATTTCCCTTATTATTAGAAGCCTTATAGCTAAGAACTTTAGCTATAGGGGAGGTCTTATCCCTCTGTTCTTCTAATAAATCCGCTATAAGGAACTATAAATTTAGGGTACTTATAGATAGTCCTTATACCTAGAAGCTCTAATAGTAAATATTTATCTCTTAGCTTAACTAGGAAAGGTCTGCTTTAATATATTAATATAATAATTTACTTAATTAATTAGAGAGATCTCTACACTATAAATTTATAATCTAGCTAGTAAATTATTAAAATTAGCATTAAAAGCCTCTAAAGATCCCTTATAATTTAAAAAATTTAGGGAGTAATAGCTAGTATATAGCATACTACGCTAGATTTTAGCACTCTATAAATACTACCTAATAAGGACTTTATAGGCTTCTTTAGGGGATTTTTGCTAATATATAGCTACTTAAGGTCCTAATTAGTAACTATCTCTTAATATTATTAAAAGAATAGCTTAATTAGAGTTAGCTAGCTAGCTTACTATACTTAGATTATCTAGAAATTTAGGTAATCCTAGGGCTTACTTTTACTAATTATAGTTTTTAGGGCCTTTTAGCTTAGCTCCTCTAGAATAGAGTAAACCTTCTTATTTAGTTCCTTTATAGCACCTCTAGTAAAGGTAGCTTATAAGTTACTAGAAGAGGGTATACTTATAGAAGTAGTAGCTAGGCCTTCTCTAGATACCTAAGTATTTTCTTCCTTAGGTCTAGAAAAGGCCTAAAGACCTTATATAACTAATATAGTTTGCGTTAATTTCTCTAAAATATTATTAATACTAGCCTTATTTTTAATATAATTATCTTTACTATGCCTAATAAAATTAGTTAAGGTCTTGCCTTATTATTTAATTTAGCTTTATATCTATAGTTATAAAGCACTAGCCTAAATAGCTAGTTAACCTTCTATATCTATCCTATTAGGGTCCCTAGGGGGCTAGAAGGGCCTGTAGAAGGTCCTAAAGGTCCTATAGTAAGGCCCTTACCCTTATAATTAGGTAGTGCTATCTTCTAAATCTTAAAAGATCTCCTATGTAAAATCTCTAAATTTATTCCTATTATAAATAACATACGCTAGAAAGGTAGTTATATTATAATCTAGTCGCGTACGTAAATTATATAGCGAAGCTATTTAAAAGGGCAGCCCTTAGGTCTAAAAAGTGGGTCTTTAGTATACGTGGGCAGAAATAGGCTAGAGAAGATTCTTAGTAAAAATTTTCTTAATACTAAAAAATAGGAATTATAGTAGATATTATAGAATATATAGCGTAATGCAACGTAGTGTATATAATGTAATATAATAGGTTAAAAAGCCTAGTATAGAGATACTAGATATCTAATAATAATAAGGAAAGCAACGTATCTATAATATAGATAATATTAATATAATAGTTATAATAGTAAATAGGATTACTAAAGAGGTTATAGTTATAACTAGATAGTTATAGGTATAATATAGTAGTTATAGGTGTGGCAGTAATAAATTTTAACACTAAGGGTCTAGTGTTATAATATGTAGTGCTAGTAAATAAAAAGCTTTAAATTCTAGCGGTTTTCCTTTATAATCTTAAGAGCCTATAGTATAGTAAAGAACTATAACTAGTATCTAAAAATCTAGTAATTATAGTAAAATAACGCAGTAATGTAGTAAATCTTAAGGCCTTCTAGACTTATAACCTATTAGAAATAGAAGGGGAATCTAGCTAGAGGGATAGGAAGACCTCCCTAGTAGATTCCTTCGCGGTGGCTTCTAGATAACTAGATTATAGTAGATTCTTTAAGATAGAGAGTATAGATAGTTAAATATAGTTAATTCCTAACTAATAGATAGTCTAATAAGTAATAAGAGGATTTTCTAAGTCCCCTTATAGACCTACTAACTATATTAGAGGAAATAGGTTACTAGAGGGTCTTAGGAGCTATTTTTATTTTCCGTAAAATTTATTTATATAGGAAAATAAAAATCAACTCATAACCATATAATCTAGCTACCCACGTGGCCTAACTAAGCACTTTAATATATAACCCTATAAATAAAATACACTATTAAATCCAGAAAAATTCAAGGATTTAAATAGTATACGTTAGCCTTTTATATAACTACTAGTTCCCTAGTTATAGTTAATTTCAGCTTCCCTATAGGGTAACCTAGTTAGCTTAGTCATACAAGCCTGTGGGTTGGTTGTAGGCAACGCTAGTCATAACTAACGCTACAAGCAACGCCTGTAACTAACGTTGCAATAACGTAACTAGGCAACTAGTGGGCCTATGAAATAGTGCTATAAATAGCATTATTTTAACAATAGGGAATAGATTATACTATATAAGCTTTAGTGGAATTAGGCTAGGAAAACTATACTTACTTACTTAAAGATATTAGAAAACTAAAGGCCCTTAATATCTTACCTTTAAGCTTATAGTTATAAGGCTTTTCTAATAACTATAAAGGCCCTTAAATATATTAAATTAAATAATATAATGCCTTAACTTAAGTAAAAGGCTTATATTAGATATCTAGTTAGATATAAAGGAAAGTTATAGTATATTATCTAGGTTCTAATATTAAGGAATTAAAAGGTAATTATATTAGTGTGTGTTTAATTTAATAAGAATACCTTCTTTAAACTAGAAGAAGAACTTATAATAGCTTAGAAAGAGAAGATATTAATAATTAATTTACTTAAAGAACTTAAAGCTAAAATATTAATAAGGAGATTAGTTAAGATCTTATTAGAATAGATCTTAAAGAGAATAATAACCTCCCTTTAATACTAGTAAATATAACATAAGAAAATAACTAGATTAGAGCAGAAACACTGCCTTAAGCCTTATAATAAGAAGAGAGCTATTCTAGTGTATTTCTAACCCTCTAGACTCCTCTTATAAGCATTCTATTTCTATAGAGAATATAGAACTTCCCTTATAAGGAGATAATACACTTTTCTAAGAGTTTAATAACTTTATACATAAGGTAATAATAAAACATATAGAGACTACTAATAATACTAGCAAAATTACTACTAAAGGTAGTAAGAGCCTAGAGAATCTATAGGCTAAAGGTCTATATTCCTATAGTAAAGGTATTAACCCTAATAATATTATTATAGGAAAACACTAATAAAAGGAATCTAGGAAAGCTTATTAGGTATAATTCTATTCTATATTTACTACTATATTATAAGGTGCTTAATATAGCCTTAGAATTAAGGATATGCCTCTAGAACCTACCTATTATTATTAAGTAATAGCTTTAGCGTATTATAACTACTAGAAGGAAGCGATTATAAAAGAAGTTAATAAGCTTCTATCCTTAAATTACTAGGAAGATATCCTAGAAGAAGCACTTAATCTTAATTCCTATAAGGAAATTATTAACCTTAGATAGGTATTTAAGTATAAAACTAATAAAAAGGCATAATTATAGAGTTTAAAGTATAAATAGTTATATAAGGAATTAATAACTAAAAGATAACCTTAATAACTACATAGCTATACTTACTTTATAATCTCTAAAAATACTACTTACTATGTGTTATGTAAATAAATTTAATACCTAATAATATAATATTTAGAATGCCTTCCTTATGTAAAACTTAAAGAACCTATTTTCTATAGACTACTAGAAGGTTTAAAGGTAAAAGGTTACCTCTAGAAGATAATATAAGCATTATATAGTCTAAGAGAGGCGCCTAGATAATGGTTCTTATATCTAATGTAATTCCTACTAAAGATTAGATTTATTTAAGGAAAGGAAGACTTATATATCTTTATAAAGGATAAAATAATTCTATTCTTCTATGTAAATAATATTATAGTAATATTTCCTAATAAATTTATAACTAAATTTAAAGCTCTATATAATTAATTAATAAATAACCTAGATATTAAGGATTAAGGTAAATTAAAGTAGTTTCTAGGGATTAAGATTATTTATAATTAAGTTATAAAAGAGATATAGCTATCTTAAGAATCCTATATCTATAAGATTATATAGAAATTTATTCCTAATATTATAGAGAATAATTTAAAAGGTTCTATTACTTCTCTTTAAATAGCTACTATTTATCTAAATAATAGCTAAGCCACTAAAGAGGATATTAAACTCTATAGAGCTATTATTAGATTACTAGTATATTTGTATATTATTAGAAGACTAGATATAGCCTTTATAGCTTTAAAGCTAGCTTCTTTTATAACTAACCTATTTATATAGCATATTAAGCTTATAAAAGGCATTATCTAATACGCATGGAATATAAAGAAGCTCTATATCTAATACTTAGGGATAATAGCTTTAATATACTATTCTTAAGTACTAATGCCTCTCTTAGTAATAACCCTAATACTAGGAAGTTAACCTAAGATTATGTGTTTATTATATATAGCACTATAATAGATTAGAAATTAGGTAGGTAATATTATATAATAATTTTAAGTATAGAAGTAAAGCTCTTTACCCTAAATTATAGTGTAAAAATATATATTACTAGGAAGATTACTTTATAATATTAAGGTCTATATACTACCTCTTTTAATTATCTAGTGTAATAATAAGTAAATAATTTATATTATAGAATATAAGGAAGAAAGGCTTTAAACTAGCCTTAAGTATCTTAATATAAATTAAATATAGATTTAAGAATAATATACCCTTAGTAATATTAAGGTTAATTAGATAAAGACTTCTAAGATACTTACTAATAGGTTTATAAAGCCTCTATTAGGTCTAATACATAAGGAATTCTATTATAGAATTAGGTTATAATTAATACCTAAATATCTAGAAACACTAGAATTCTATTAAGATCCTATATAACCTATATAACCTATAGCTTTATTTAGACTATTAGCTAGGGGGTGTATTAGGGTAAGGGCTTTAACCATGCTATATTAACCGCATTAATAAAGATAAGACCCTCCTTAAGATAACAGTAGATATAATGTATTAGAAGTACCTAATTTAGCTAGATAGTACCATAGCGCACTGTGTACCTTTTAGGTACAAAGGTCAGGTGCCGTCTGCACCTCAGATTGATGAATTGAACGCTTCTCAACAACCTTTTTACCCCTACCTTTTGACAATTATCTGTTGGGACCGTGGGCCCATTTGGGAAGCAGGCGCGGCGGAAAGAGTTTGGCTTCAACAAGACCCGTGCAATCCACATGAGCTTCTGGTGCGGGTCGGATTTTGATAATACCGAAACTAGAGCTATTAGAGACAGCGGCAAGTGAAACTGGGCGAGTCGGGATGGGTCCGTGTTACACCCACAAGGGCATAATTGATCCCGGCCGCACGATAGTCTCACTACTTAACTAGCTGAGACAAGAGTCCACCCCTAGCTAGTTATTTTCTAAGACCTCTATAACTTTATAGTATGTTTTAGCACTATATAAGTACCCTACTAATAGTAGAGGTACTTAGGTATTTAAACTATAGTTCGCACTCTCTTATAGGGTTAGATAACTTAATAGAGGTAATTATATTAAACCCTAGCTTTATAGTCTAATATAGTAGTAATTATATAGTGTTTATAATAATTATACTTTCTTCTAAATTAGTACTCTTCTTTTAAATTAACTAATTATTTAATCTTTAAATAATTAGTATGTATATAGTAAAAAGAGGCCTAATTTATTAATATTATAATTAGGTAACCCTAGTATACTAGGAGTAATATAACTATTTATTAGTTTAATAATAATAACACTATAGGTATCCTTATAATATCTAAGGAGTCTTCTAAGAGTAATAAGCTAGCTATTAAGCTATAGGAGCCTTACTACTAGAACCTATAGTATAAGATAGTTAAGGTAAGAGCTATTAAAGATAGAATCTAGGTCTTTATTAATCCTAATTTAATTATATAGCTAGATTACCCTCCTAAGCCTCTAATTCTTATAGGAAATAGGACTCTAGTAAAGAGAAGGGTAGTAGAGGCTATATAGAGTTAATTATCTATATTAGATACTATAGAAGTTTAAATACGCTTATATAGTAGCAGAGCTATAATTAGTAGTATATAATAACCCTAGGAAAGCTCTTCTAAAGGTTATAATATGCCTAAAGAGAGTTATTTTTAGTACCCTAATAACCTAATAATACTAAAGATAGTGCCTAGTTTATAGTTCTTAGTAGTTATTATTAGGTATTTAATAGCTAATTCTAGAGCCTTATAAAGGCCCTATAAGAGTATTATACTTAGTTTATAGTAATACTTAGGCCTAAGTATAAGTAAATAACCTTAAGGTATATATCTCTTTATAATAAGATTAAAGAGCTTATAAGGAATATAATACCTTTAAGTAAGACTATTAAGTATTATACTAAAGTTAATTTTAATAAGACTATTAAATAAAACCTTATAAGGGTAAATATTAATAAGTAGCTTATAAATGCTTTAATTAGCTATAAGAGATACTTTTAAGTAAACTACCCTATTACTAAAGGTAACTTACCTATAGAAATAATTAATAACGCTATTAGGGTATAATTCCTTACTATCTTAGCTTAAATTAGCTTATTAATTTATTTAGTAAAGAGTAAGAGAAAGGTCCTAGATTTCTATAGTATTATAAGTAGGATTAGGTACCTAATTAAAGCCTAAGGAAGATCTTAAGTAAAGGCTAATAATACCTTTAGAGCTAAGCTAACTCTTAATAGTAAAGTAAAGGATAAAGCTAAAAAGAGAAAGTAATAAAGAAAGATTCCTATATTTACTATAAAAATATAAGGTAAAGAAGTTAAAAACTTATAGAAGATCTATAGAGTGCTTTACCTAATAAAAGACTAGAAAATTAATAAAAAGCTATTAAAGAAGGTAAAAGAAGTAATAAATTATTAACCTAATAATATAAAAAGAGTATATAATATATAGTTAAAGGATAATAGTATAAAAGAACTTAAAGAAAATAATACTATATTTTTAGCTATAGAAGAGTTTATAAAGGCTTTCCTTACCTAGGGCAAATTATAAGTTATACTTAATAGTAGCACTTTAATCTATATCTTTAATAATAAACACTAGTTTATAGACCTTAATTATAGCTAGTAACCTAGAATTTAAGCTAGTTATAGTATTACTAAGGCTTATAGTATTAGCATAGCTTAGATTATCTTAATAAATAGCTAGACCCTTACCTTATTAAAGGCCTAGTACTAACTAATATTCTTTATAAACCTTATATCTCTTTAGCTACTTATATAGAAAGGAATAAGGTAAGATAACCTTACTAGAAGGGTAATAGACCTAGTAAGAGATAATTAGAAGATATTTTAAACTTAGATTATTAGTACCTAGCTATATATAGAGGGCTTAAGCCTATTAGAGGTTTTTACTATTAAGGGAGATTTATAAGACCTAAAGGCTATAATAATAATACTTATAGACCTATAGCACGCTAGATTAGCGTATTTAGGTAAGGATATAATAAATTAAGTGCTTAAAAGCTTTAAATTCCTTTAAAGGAAAGAAGCATAAGTAAATATAAGGTCTACTAGATAGCTAAGATATAGAGGTAAATATTATAAGTCCTATAAGTAGGATTATTACCTTTAGAACTACTTTAGGTGGTTTCTTTTAACCTCTTTACTTAATTATTAGGGTATAATAAAGACTAATATATTACTCTCTTTACCTATAGAGCTATAGGTTTACACTATATCTTTATAATCCTATTAAAAATAGATATTATACTTTACTTTAATTAGTTAGAAGCTATATATATAAGAGTATATAGTATTTATATTATAGTTATAATAACTAATAGTAAGACTACCTTCTAGACTAAAAAGCAAGAAGAAGAGGTTATAAATAAAGGCATTATTATTAGAAAATCTAGCCTAGCTTACCTATATTAAAATAGGCACGCTAAATAGTCTAGGGGGTAATAATAAGGGTTATAATAACTCTTATAATATAATTAGGCTTCCTAGAAAACCTATAGCCTATAGCCACTAAAGTAGCTATTTATATCTTAAACTATATACCTTAAAAGCTACTTAACTAGTAATTACCTTAATAAGCATTAAATAGGTAGTTAAGAGAGAATAAGCTTTAATAGAGTTACTTACTAGAGAATCTAGAAGCCTCTATAACTTATCTATAAGCCTTTAGTTATAAAGCATTTATAATAATATAAAGTAAGCTCTATAAGGTAAGTCTAAAGCTTACCTAGAGAGCTTATATTAAATACCTAGCTAGATATGTTTCCTCTATGTAATACCTAATTTAGGTGCTAATAATAAAGAGAAGCTACTAGTTCTTATTAAGCTATATTACCTTTAATAAGTCTATCTTCTATACTTAAGAGAGAGGCCTATTATTAACTATAAAAGAGGTTAAAAACACTTCCTTAAAGAGCTAGTTAATAATAATAAGGATAAAAGCTCTAATATAGGGCTTCTATAGATAGCATACCCTTTATTACTATAATAACTACTTAATTAGCTTTAATAGGTTAAAACTCCTAATAATTATAATTATAAGGAAAAAGAAAAAGAAAGTTAAGAAATAAATCTACTAACTCCTCTAAATTTACCTAGATAATTTCTAGGTTTAATAAATTATATACTATTAAGTATTAATAATTTACTTAACCTACCTAATAGTAGTAATAATTATAAAATATTAATAAATATATAAGATTATAATAATCTTAAAGTATTTACTATAGCCTTTAAGCTAGGACCTAAAAGCAAAGAAAAGCCTTATATATTAAGGCTTTCCCTTCTCTAGCTTATTATAATAATTTAGCTAGTTATCTAAAGGAAAAGGAATTCTATAAAGTATAAGATAAGGAATATAATAAGATTATTAATAGAAAGGTAGCTAAGAAGGTATTTAGAACTAAAGTTCCTATAAATATAAAGCTTCTAGGCCTTACTTAGGTCTTTTCTTATAAATTAGATAAGTAAGGCTACCTCCTATAATATAAAGCTTATCTTTATATTCTTAGAAATTATTAACTAAAGAGTTATCTATTAACTTAAGTAATAACCCTAGCTACTAATACCTTTAGGCTATTTATAGCTATTATATACTACTTTAACCTAGAAGCACACTAGTATAACTTTATTATAGTATTCCTAAATTTAGATCTTAATAAAGAGGTTTACTATAAGATACCTTTAGGCTATAAAGATAAATAAGCCTATCTAAAGCTTCTTAGAGTAGTCTATAAGCTATAAAGAGTGCCTCTTCTATAGATAAAAGAACTAATTAGCTAGCTAATTAGTAAAGGCTTTATATAAATCTTTAAAGATATTTATATATTTATTAAGGATAGGTTAATTATCTTCTTTTATATAAATAACCTTATTACCTTATTTACTAAAGGGAAATTATATTTATATAATAAATTTAAAGTAAGACTCTTTATAAAGTATAATATTAAGGACCTTAGAGAGCTTTAATAGTTCCTAGGTATTAAAATTATTAAAGACTATACTAATAAGAAGGTATAGCTTAATTAGAAGTCTTATTAGAATAAAGCTACTACTAAATTTAATATAAAGATTCCTTAATAAAGGCCTATAGCCCTAATAACTACTACACTACTAAAACCTTTTAAGAGAGAGGTTAGTACTTAAGATCTTAAGAGATATTAATCTCTAATTAAAACCCTACTATATCTAATAATAGTTTTAAGACCTAATATTACTTTTATAGCTTTATAACTCTTATAATACTTATAAAACCTAAGGCTATAGTATATAGAAGTAGTAAAAGAGCCCTTAAGTATAGGTATATATAGGTAAACCTAGTAATTAAATATAGTAGTAATAACCCTAAATTAGAGATATATAGTAATACTTTCTTTACTAATAATCCTATAATATAAAAGAGCTTATAAGGCTATATTATAAAGCTTTTAAAGAACCTATACTCTTTAAGGTAAGAAGGTAAGCTATTATAATAATATTATTAACTAAAGTAAAGCTTCTAGCGCTCTTTACTATAGTAAAGAGCTTATAGCCTTTAGATAACTAAATTAAGAGATTAAGCTATGCCTAGGTAATAATACACTTAAAATTAAATATAATAATATATAGATAATTTACCTCCTTAAGGAAGAGTTTATTAAGCTTATTATAAAGCTTTAGTATATAGATATTTATTACTATTAGCTTTATTAAGAGGTTATAAAAGAACCTTTAATATTACCTAGATTACTACTAAAGAGATAATTACTAATAGCCTTATAAAGCCTCTTATAAGGAATGCTTTTATAAGCTTCTATAAGGTATTAAGGCTTATATAACTACCCTCTAGTATGCTTAGTAAAAACCTAAAGACTAAGTATTATATAATAACCTTAATTTAAATAAGATTATAACTAATTAACTATATTTCTATACTATAGAATTAATTTAAATATTATAATATTAATTTAACTAATTTTATTAATTTAGAATTATTATAAGGAACCTTAAATAAGGTCCCCTAGGGGGTGTGTTATACCTATAAGGGCATAATTAATCCTAGCTATATAATAGTCTTACTACTTAACTAGCTAAGATAAGAGTCCACCCTAGCTAGTTATTTTCTAAGACCTCTGTAACTTTATAGTATGTTTTAGCACTGTACAAGTACCCCACTAATAGTAGAGGTACTTAGGTATTTAAACCGTAGTCCGCACCCTCTTACAGGGTCGGACAACTCAATAGAGGTAATCACATTGAACCCTAGCTTCGCGGTCCAACAGTCCGTCACTCGGTCTCCATAAACTTACGCTTGCGTACCCATACCCCACAATGAAGCTTGCGCTCATGGATTTGCCGGGCACCGGCTACCTCAACAATCAATCGCGAGCGAGCGTGATCCATTGGATTGATTGATTGCTTACTCTCTACGGCGTACATAATCCGTACGGAGTACTCCGTATCTACTCCGTATCTACTGTTGCATAACAGGGGCGGGTTGATTTAGGCCATTCGAACGCAACGGCGTCCAAGGGTCCTATCCACTTTGATCAGTACCGCCCAGAGTCAACGTATCGAAAACCGAGAAACTGCATCTCATGCTCACTCGCACAATTGAGTCATGGATTGGGTGACGGCAATGGCGAAGCAGCCTGGAGCCATGGCGAGTGTGACGAGGTGACGAGGTGACGAGGTGACGAGGTGAGGGGCAAAGCGTTCGTGATTGACCACGTCAAGCTCGAGCTCGAGCCCCAGCTGTGGGATTTCTAGTGGATTCTTGCATCATGGTCACGCGATGATGGCTCAGGATCCAAGCGACGATGTCATATCCCACGTTTGATAATGCAGGAAACACACAATTGCAGCACATCCCTTGCCGACCACCCCCGGCCTGTTCTTGCAATCTTCGCATCTTCGCATCTTCGCAGCTGGTGAACATCTGGCGGCAGGAGCAACCGCACCACACCCAACTTCCCCAATTGTGAATTGTTGCCACAGATGGCGAGCCAGGGGCTGCCAGTTATTCGCCAGCCGTCAACCGTCAACCGCCAACCGCCAACCGCCAACCGCCATCCCATCCATCACCCCATCACCCCATCGCGTACTGAGCATTCCCCAGGTCCCACCCTCTCGGTCCCTCCCCTCTCGGTCCCTCTGAGTGCCTGCCTCTCTTGAGTCCCTCCCACGACTGATTGGTCCCCACTTCACTCGCGTGACTCTGTGATATAATAGTACAGCTCTTCTCCTCTCCCTCTCTCCTTCAGATGAATTCTAGTTTCTTCGGTCTACTACCGTTTATCTCAATTCATCATCCTGTCTCCATTCTTCATCATCACACAAACACTCTTCTTCCCTCTCGTCTTTCCCCATCCATTCCACTACTTTGTCGTCCACATATCGCCGTTGGTGTCGCCCATCAAGTTGCCTCATCATCTCGTCCGTTGATCGTCACAACTGGCACCACCTTACACGGTCTTGCATTGATCGTTCTTCTACTCCCATCATACCATTTCACACAAGCAGGCTACGACTGCTTGAATTCATCTGAACTCCTTTGTCGAGTCCGTCTTACAGACCTCCCAAGAGTACGTTTGTCCACCGTTTTATATGTACTTCACACAAACGTATCCGGCCTCGCACAACGAGCTAGTGACGCCCTGGGCTTGTCATGAATTGGTCATTTCGTATCTTTGGATGAGTAGCTAATCATCTTGCACAGTGACCCGCTCTCACAAGGCCAACGACCGTGACCACAAGGGCATTGCTGAGGGCACTGCCGGTCCTGCCGAGCATCTGCCGCGCTACTTTGCAAAGAGTGGCTACGCCGACGTCGATCCGAAGAAGATCAAGAAGGATGGCAATGGAAGAGGAAACTGGTATGTGCTGTTCGCCTGTTCTCAGTCCCGAATGACAATGATTGACACCGCCGAACAGGGTACTATTGCAGACGATGTCATGGATCATGACTTCAAATTCAGCAACGCTCGTCGCCGCTCCAACAGCAGCACTGCTTCCCATCACATCAACGACTTCAAAACCAAATATGAAGTAATTGATGCTGAACCCGTCTTCGAGGAGTCCGTCCATGGACCTCTTGACGGCGACGAGCTCTCAAGACAGACTCGTCGGAGAGCGGTCGCTCCGCCGCATAGATGAGCAATTACTCGTCACACTGGCCCTTGTAGCCGACACTCTGCATGACGGGGGTTCCAACAGTCTTACCAAGGTCTCAGTTTGATGGCCGTGAAATGAAATGGAAAACAATCTACGACGCTTTTGCTGGATGGTACTATATATTAACTTGAAATGGAAAATGGGAGTTTGAATTAAGGAGTTTTGATGACACGGAAGCCCCTTAGTCACTTGTTGCTCATTTGGGACCTCTGCAGCTAACACACCTGGTTGCTGCTCGGGGCATATCCTCCTCGTGTGGCGAGGATGTATTATTGTATCATCATATAAGATCTTAACTAGATGTGAAGACATCAACAGATTGACGCTCAGGATACCGTGTCGTGTCTCGAGAAGTATAGTCGTTATGTGAATCACGAGTGGGTAGGAAAATGGTAACTGACGTGTTGCAGCATCTCCCGTTTCCATTATTGAGTTGTGTATGTCATAGGAGAAGGGTAAAAGAGGGGACTTGTTAACAACCTCTACACGTTGTTCATTTTCAGAATAAACGTACTGTAGAGAGTACTGGTCTTGTCTTTGCCAACCTATCTTGGCACGAGTACCCTGCTCCGCGCCACCATTTCACAGAAAAAACAGCTCATGAGAGTTCTGGTCAGAGTGGTTGGTAGCAAGGTAGGTGTCGGGTAGCGGGTACGGACGGGTACGTTGAGCTGACCAAGAGCCGATTTGTGTCGTCGGTGCTAGTTAGTGTAGTAGTGGCATGTCCAGTCCGTAAAGTTTCTGGGGAAATCCTGCAACGGCCAGGAGGCTGGAGAAGATCCTGTCATTGCGGTCGAGCGCAACCATATAGATATAGATGCTTCTTTTCAGGTGTTGCGAAGCACGCTTGCGCAAATGCATCATTCAAGCATGCAGCTTATCGCGAGTTGTCGACATGCTGCGGAATTCCATCAAGTTGTACGGAGTACTCCGTGTTCATTCCGCCTCTTGTACCCACGTCGTCATCGTCAAATTCACTGGAAACCACTTCGACCCCACTACTGTGCAGTAGTGCAGGGCAGCCCCATGATTGATTGGCCTATCTCAGCAGCGAGGGGCCTTCTCGTTTTCTTGTCGCCCCACGCCCCATCTATGTATGTAGTCCGTATTTCCTCACAAGAACGACCATCTACATCTCCGTCACCACCCTCAATTTTGGCTTCTCTCCGCACTCTGCACACCAGATAGATACCCTCCCATCGAACACCGCGCCCCAAAAAAAAAAAAAAAAAAAAAACTCCCCACCATGGCCTTCGCGCCCGCATACCACGAATCCCTCCCATGTAATTGAAAAAAAAAACCACCCACACGTACCCTCCTCAAACCTACCCATAATCACCTAACACCACCTTCCGCAGACATCGATGCCTCCCCTCGGAAACAGACCTCCAAGCCGCCGCAGCCCTCGTCCAGACCGAGCTCGCCGCCACGCCGGCCCCAGAGCTCCGTCGCTCTCCCCCAACTTCTCCCCGCCATGGACACGGAAATGGCCCGGATCGCATCGGCCACGCCCTCGCCCCCATCGACACGAAGCGCTACGAGGCCCAGGATCTGCCTGGCCCTCGGAGCCCTCCACAGCGACCCTGCAGTTGCGGTCCGTCTTGTCCAAAGCGTACACCTCCAACGCGTACCTGAAGTCGCGCATCGAGAACCTGACTCTCCTCGATAAGCATGGTGCCAACGCATGGCTGCTCTCCAATTACCATTCCGAGAACGAATTGCGATCCCTTGAGAAGGAACTCGCGGATACCAAGAGGCAGATAGACGAGGTGAACAACCTGAGGGCCAGGCGACAGGGGCAAGTAAAAGGAGAGATGGAGGGCTTGGAAGAAACGTGGAGGAAGGGCGTAGGTAGGGTCTTGGAGACGGAGATTGCGGTGGAGGAGTTGAGGGCTGAAATACGGCAAGAGTTGAGGAAGCGGAGTGCTCAAACATGAATGAGGAAGAAGGGGGAGCAGGGGATATATATGTTTTTCGGGATCGAAGCGAGAAGGAGGCCATGATCGGGGCCGCCGCCGGTCCAAGGATATACATACAGCTTGGACAAACTAGGCTATCTACTTGTCACTGGTGGCGAGGGAGTTTCGAGTCACAAGGGGACCAAGTTAATAAATAAGCTTACTTTCAACCAAGGTATCTGTGCATGTAGCCATGTCTCTTTCTCTTTTTTTTTTCAAAGGGAAAAAGAGGGTAGTAGGGCGTCATTTCCTCTTCGATAAACAAAAGATTTCATAATGATAAACAACGCAACGCCAGTCCGAAACTCAAAGGCCTCACAAATCCATCTGCCCAACTCCACAAGTTACTGGTTGCAGTAGCATAGCAGAAAGCCACCCGGTCCATCCGTCGAATCTTCCAAACGGGTTTTATTTCAAAGGTACGTACCTCTCAGAATAGGTTGGCAACTGTGACTTTCCTCAGTCACAATCAAGGAGCGCCAAACATCGCATTCATTCATATCGAAAGTGATTGACACTACTCCCGGTGCAATGGATCCATTTCTTCCACGCCAGTAGCAACGCCTTCATATCTGGTGCGGCGCAAAATACCTCCGACGGGGCCCAGAAGTCGCTGGAAGGCGTTTTTACCCAACGTAGCCACCTTGACGTCCGACGAAGCCATGACACTAGCGGCTCGAGGTTGATCATTAAGCAACGCCAACTCGCCAAAGTAGTCACCCTTCTTGTAGTGCAAAACCTTGTTGCTCTCGTCGCCCTTGAATGCATCGGCTTCGCCACTTTCCAGCAAGTAGAAGGAATCACCGGGGTCACCCTCCTTGATGATGATTTCTCCTTGAGCATATTTTTGGGTCTCAAGTGCATCTGCAATCTTGGATCTCTCGTAAGGCGTTAATGACGAGAGAAGTGGGACCTCCTCCAAAAAGGTCTCGTACATGCGTCTCCTGGCAAAGGTGCTCTCCATGAGAATGCGGCGGAACGTTATGCGATCTAATGCCCACAATGTGCAGCCCGCTTCTACGGAGATGACGGTTGCGGCGCGCGGGGCGTTATACATGAGGGCAAGTTCACCAAAAGAACCTCCGGCTTGAATGTTTCCGACCTTCTCACCTAAGCCATCGAGCCCGGGCTGTATGGTTCCACTGGGGTTGACATGAACGTCAAATGAGCCTTTTCGACAACGTAAAGAAATCACCGGCGTCGCCCTGACTAATAACCTGGTTGAGGTGTTATTATAGTACGTTGCAAGCGTCTCGGGCCATCAACCACTAACCTTGATATCCTTGGCGGGGATTGGCTTTTCGACCAAAGCGCCCAAGATTTGTGCTGTCTGCTCGTCATCAAGATGACTGAATAGAAAGTTGCCTTCGATGGCTTTCTTGAGACGCTCTATTTGCTCAGCGGACTTCTCATGAAATGGTGGTGACCAATTGTCGTAGCTGTCGGCGCTGGGTTTCAGCGATTCGGCAGAAACAGATGTACGACGGGAGAAGTTATATTGGGCCGGATAGCTGTCTGGGTTTGGGGGCCTCTAAGTGTAGGCGGCGCATCTGCATGTGCATCGCCTCCGAAGGATCCAGGAAAGCTGAGGCCAGTGCCAGAATCGATTCCAGTGGCGTTTGAGCTGTGCCGCTGTCATTCTCATCCTCTTCGGCCAGACTGTGCATAACATTCTGGGATCGGTCGCCAAAAGGGTTGGCATTGGCCCCAAATGGGCTCGAGAATGGAACCGACATGATGCTTGTTTCGCTCTCGGTGTGAATTACGATGGCGGGATAATTAGTCTTCGGGGCGCTGGCCGATGATCACTTGGTCGTAATAAGCAGTTGGACAGTCGTCTACATAACCAGCATTAGCAACAAGCCACAACCCTCGCTGTGAAGCCTCCAGCTTGCATTGGAACAAAATGAAAGGATCTACCAACGTTATTGTCTTGCTGCTCGAGCACGCAATTTAAATCGTTTGGGACCCCTTTCTGCGAAAATATATTAGCAAAGAGCAAGCTGATTGGAAGGTCCAAGACGAAGACAAAATGTCGTCAATGTCCAACTACCGCAGCATTGCGTTAAAAGGTACAGGAATTACCCATGGCCCATGAGAGTGCTCTCAGATCATCGGGACAACTGATATGCTTTATTTTCGTGCATGATCTCTCAAGGCTCCAGTTCCAGTGAGCCAGGCATATGAGGAGCATCAAATAGCTTGCCGCAAATCTGTGCACCAAACCCTCAGTGGCATGGGGGCAAAGCAACAACGAGCAAGAAAACGAGAGGAAAGATAGCTCACCTTGGCAGATCAAACAAAGCGCTAATGCTGACCCTGACAAATGTTGAGATGACGAGATAAAAACCCAGTCAACGCAATGGACGGGCGTGGATGTGAGCCGAAGGGGAATATGGAGGAGGAGAGGATGGATGATGAGGGTCGTGCAACTGGACGCCCTGTGGAGGAGGACAGCTCTCACGCAAAGCGGGTTGCCGTGCTGGACGATGAGGGAGGGGTTCGAGCTCTTCCAAGCCCAAGCTTCCTGGCTCAACAACAAGCGTCTGTCTGGTCTGGTCTGGTACACCTGTCACTGTAGTAGTCCGGAGCTTGTGCGGGGAGCGGCAATGAAAGCGCGTTTATTAAGTTGGCAGGATTCTTATTTCATGTCCACGAGAAACGTGACGACGGCACTCAGGGGCGATTCGAGAAAGAAGTTGACAAGAGGATATGGAGGAGCGTCCAACACTGCCGCCACCAAATGACTACTTATAGTAATGAGAGAGAAGTCCCGACCAGGATCCGGCCAGTATTGTCAGACGATGAGGCAGGCAGCAAGCAAAGCAGCTCAGCACAACCACGTTTTCGAACGACGTTCTGGCGGCAGGAGGGCTGACGACTTTCTACTTTCTAGAAGAGCGCACAGACCAGGTAGGTGTCTGCATTTGTCCCGCGTCTCCACTAATAATTAGTAAGCATGAGAGAGAGCGCCAACATTGAACAGGAGCTCACTCCGGGGAAGTGCAAGAAGGAGCTCTCAAGTCACTGTCAGTGCCGTGTCATGCATGACCCTCGGCATCAGCCTCGTGTTACCATCGGGACTACGGACTACGCGCCAACTTGTCGCAAGGTCGTGCTCTGCGATCGCTGATATACCAGACCCATGAGAACCCTCCTCATCCCCCGACAAGACGAGCCCAAGTCCGTCCAATGTATGTACTGTACAACTCAAACACTTGTTAGCTTCAGCCTTTGTCATTATGCACTTATTTTTCTATTTAGTCAGGTATGTAATAAGAAAATATTTGCCTGAGAGAGCCCAAGAACAAACTGACCGCTGTTGATTACCCTCTGCATCAATTAAATCTACCTTGGAGAGATTCGTGGGTATCGTTCCGTAAAAATACAAAGAAATCCAAGATTCATCCACAA
Organism: Epichloe brachyelytri; assembly: GCA_023650705.1. Lineage (NCBI taxonomy): Eukaryota > Fungi > Ascomycota > Sordariomycetes > Hypocreales > Clavicipitaceae > Epichloe > Epichloe brachyelytri. The sequence continues at coordinate 1,825,128 of CP097977.1, read as the reverse complement.
ACTAGCCTCTTACACCCGTCTTTAATCACCTGACTCATGCTCCTCGCCCAAAAAAGAAAGAGGTATACTCCAGCGACGCCTGATGAGGTTCTTTTCACCTCTGTGTAGATAACACAACAAAAGAAAAGGATGCGAGCCAAACCTGACCGAATTTGAGCAGTACGCCAAAAGACCGTAAAGGACAATGATACTGCGGCAGGGCTTCGCTCGCGCCTTGTACGCCGATGTCAACGATGCTGATGCCAATGACAACTATACCAACCCTGTTTCCGCAAAATGCTGTTCGCCGTGACGCAATGATACAGATGGGCAGCTCGAGGGGCTCCGAGCCTAAAGCTTCGTATTCTGATGTTGGCCGGTGCTTCTCAAGAACTTCGTGCCTTTCCAACGCTCGAAAAATTAGTGTGTTGACGGGCGAAATTTAGGATCCCACCACCATACACGAATCCAGAATGGAATCCAACGCATCCATGTCTTGAATCTCTGCCCTTCCCAAAAATGTCTTCGTCAGTATCCATGACATCTGGATAGCCATTCATCTGTGCATTCGCATCAAAACCTCCATCAGGAAGCTCTTCAATAACGGGTCGCTTCTCGTTAATCCAAGTATAATCATTCCAACCCTCCAACTCGCCCTCACGATAGCCGTAGACAACCTGTGTCATCAATATAGGGAACAGTGACATGCCTGAGTCCGCTATTTCGAGAGAGATTCTGAGGTCAGCCATTCCCAATGGGCCCCGTTCGCTAGCAGCTTTGGCTTCGACGGGAGCAGCCCGAACTTATCTCTGGTTATTTCACCTCGGGTCGACCCTTCTTCTTCCAAGTGAAGCTGTTTTTTGTATTTGTGTGTCTGTATCCATGTTGTGCCAATGCCATAACCTGCGATGCCTGAATCGCCAGGGCCGTTGCTTCGTGTTCGGCTGAAAATTTGCGTCAACACTTCTTTGATGAATATTTCAGTAGCGACGGTCGCAAGCTGTGGCGCATCTGCTACGTGGCCGCTGGGAAGTCCAGCTTCGTAGCAAAATGGCAGCATTCTGCCAGTTATCACACCAACGTCTGGGAATTCGCCGAACTCGACTGCTAACGGCTGGGCAAACCGCTTCCGAATTTCCAAATCAAAGTCTACAGCGAGTCAGTTGCACGTATAAGAACGAAGAAAGGGGGCATGGAAGCTTACTCATATTATTGATGCCCGTCGCTGTATTTGGGACCGCATCGGCAGCGGTTGATGACTTGCGGTGCGCGTCTGCGAAAAAGTTTGACATGCCTTCGAGGGGTCGTACTGATGCATTGTCAGAAAGACGAACATTAGTACGAAAGCAGATTCCTGGCTTACATCGTTTTGTACAAGGTCTTTTATGCGCCTGCGATCTCGCGGCGGCAGTTGCATGACCTCTCCTTTCAGTTTCCGTTCTGTGGCATCCCCGCACGGGTTTGCTGCCAGTGGCAGCGGAAGGCTTATCGTTTGCGCTAACCCAGGGAGCCAGGCCCTGGTCGGGCATTTCTCTGGTGACATTGCCGAGTATAGCGGCAACAAGCTGGTTGTGAAGGTGTTCCTTCTCGCCGTTATTATCAGCAAGGATGGGGTCTATCCGTTCCGCGTATTCCACTTGGCTGAGACGGCCTATCCCAACAAGTTAGCCGAAACAATGCCCAAATGGTGCGTTTGAAGACTTGGTCCTGATGTACCAATCAAAAATTCCGCTGTTGAATCCTTGTATATAAGCCATTGTTCTCCGCCGATGGCGCCCTTGAGCGCAGCATACAACGGTTCGAGGTCAATTCGAGCAGGAATAATCTGACTCGTCTTCACGGGCTTCCCGAACCAGGCGCAGTGATAGATAATGTTCTGTTCGATAGAGTCGGCGTCGAAAGACTCACGGCCGGACGGCTCAAGGCCGCGGGGTCGATGTCGGGCATGGTGTGGAGGATCGGTGGAGGAGGGACGGTTTGTGGAGGCGGGTATCACGGTGTCAACGTCGCGTGCGGCGAGAGTGCAACGCGCGACGCAGAAAAGTGCTCATGGGTTGCATCAATCGATTGCTGAAAGTTATGCGATCACGGCTCCAGAGTCACCTTGATGACCCGGGCATGGTATGGTCGTGAAGTTGATGGCAGTTGCTAAGCCGGGCTGACGTTAGGGAGAGATCAACGGGACGGAGTGAAGTTAGTTACATGTCGAAATTTCGCCGGGAATGCTGACGGAGGGCCGGGGATCCTTGCGCAAGTAGAGGTACACGCAGCCTGGCGTGCGGGTGTATGACGGCACCTGTGCTGGTACTCGACCTAATCCGTCGTCCCCCCATCCCACTTGTCCCTCCATCGATCCGTCGCGTCCATCGCGTCTCCCGATACATGCTGATTTGCCAGTAGTCTGGCAGTCTGGCAATTCGGCGATACTGACTCGGGGTCTCTGTATCACAGCAGATTGCGACAGTTCGACTTCACACAATCCACGATTGAGCTTCCTCGCCGTGGTGCGCGGCGATGCAGCCATGGCATCAGAACGCATCATTTCAGCTCTCGGGCAGTTAATCGCCCACATTGTGCCCAGCGATCCAGACGAGGATCCAGATTCAGCTCAAGACCGACACGATGCATGCTTGGAGCTGGTAACGTCCATCATAGACAAGTAAGCTTTCTGTAATCCTTACTTTCACAATCAGGTCTTACCTCGTAGAACCAAGAACACATGTACTCATACAAACAACCGCTACAGTCCTCAAAGCCCATCCATCTCCTCCGACGTCAACCACGCCTCAGATCTCATCAAGCGAAAGCTCATTCAAAGGAATCCGAGCCAAGCTCTGAAATTTTCGAATTTATACTCGCGACTCTTGTCCCTTCCAGTATTGGAACACAAATGGGCCATTTTATATCTGCTGTACCAGCTGGCAGACTCGCCGGATCCCAACGAACCTCTCCCCTTAGTCCTGTCAAACCGTCGGCACCCAACTACCGCGAAGCTATCAACGGGGACGCTATAAGGAGGCAAAGTCGGGACCGCAGCAAAGCATCGACGCCTATCCTCAGAAATGAGGATGAGCAATTCAGAGATGCCTTCCAGCCCGAGGGCCTACGAAAAGTCTCGGGCTTAAGGCAAGGAGCGGCGGCAGTGGGAGGTCAAGGGAAAGAACAGCAGCCCAAGAGAGATGTGCCATTGAAATCGACCTTGCTTTCCAGTGATTACACCGAAGCTGACCCTCCAGAGACGGATATCCTTAGAGACTTGCCATTCACGCTGCAGGGACTGTCATCCACCACTCTTCCTTTCTCAAGACCAGATACCTTGAAGCTGCCACCAACCGTTCCGCTACCTTTTGTTTCGATTCTTCATACACTGGCTGAGCCTTCTCTTTTATATCGGGGATTAGATGAATACTGCAAGACTCCTGCAAATGGTCTGCTGAGCCAGAGCCTACGGGCTGCGATCGGCAGTGAATTACGCTCGTACCTCAACCTCATCGCAACGCTGGAGAGTCAGATCCGACGCGCATTGTCATCGCTTGACGAGAAGAATGCTCCACGGGGAGGTATCGGCAAAACAGGCGTGACGTTGAAACGATGTGTCGTCTGGACGCGTGAAGCCACCATGGGCCTGCGGCTGATGAGCCTTATTGCTGAAGAATCTGAGAGCAAGGCGGGTGGGCAACTTATTTCCTGATTCATAGCTTTTCATCATCACATGGTGACCCAGTTGTTGCTGCCTTTGCGGAGCGACTCCTCGGGAGCTTCACCAAGCCTTTCTACGATATACTGCGTCACTGGATATACGATGGCGAGCTATCAGACCCGTACCAGGAATTCTTTGTCCGGGAACAACATGCCAAGAACATTGATGTTTCCAAGCTCAAAGGTGCAGGTAATGTCTGGACAGATAAATACGAAATCGACCAGAACATGATCCCCAGCATCATCACGCAAGATTTTGCTCAAAAGGTGTTCCTGATTGGCAAATCACTCAATTTCATCCGTCACAGCTGCGGCGACTCCTCTGGATAGAAAACTACTCCAAAGCCGCGTCGAAGGAGCTTCGTTACGGCGACACAGCCACGCTAGAGGCTTGGATTGACGAAGCCTACAAGACGACCATGAAGAGGCTGATGGATCTCATGTCCACCAAGTTCCATCTGTTTGAGCATCTCAAGGCCCTCAAGGACTACATCTTACTCGGCCAGGGAGACTTTATCGCCTTGCTCATGGAATCTCTGGCCGCTAATCTCGACAGACCAGCAGGCGTGCAGTATCGTCACACGCTGACGGCGCAGCTTGAGCACGCTATCCGCGGATCGAACGCACAGTACGACTCGGCGGAGGTGCTGCGACGCCTCGACGCAAGAATGCTGCAGTTGTCGCACGGAGATATCGGGTGGGACTGTTTCACGCTGGAATACAAAATCGATGCCCCCGTGGATGTAGTCGTCACGGAATGGGGAAACAGGCAGTATCTCAAAGTTTTCAACTTCCTGTGGAGGATCAAGCGAGTCGAATTCGCACTCTCAAGCACATGGCGCAAATGCATGACGGGCGCTCGGGGTTCTCCAAAACTCGGATCCCGTCGTCACACAAACCTGGAAGTCTACTCGCGGTGTCCTAGCCGAGATGATTCATTTTGTCGGCCAACTGCAGTACTACATATTGTTCGAAGTCATTGAATCATCGTGGGACGAGCTCCAGAAGCGCATTCATAAGGAGGACTGTACACTCGACGATCTCATCAACGCTCACGAACGATATCTCAATGACATCACACACAAGGGCTTGCTGGGTGCCAAGCGCCGCCATCATGGTGCCGAGGATGATGATCGCGCGTCCTCATACCTCGGTCAACTGAGCGACATTCTGCGCTTCATGCTCAACTACAGAGACTCCGTGGATGGCCTGTATAGCTGGAGCGTGTCGGACTTCACGCGCAGACAAGAAGCGGATGTGCGGACATCGACAAAGCACGACCTCGATGATCACTACTCAGCCGGGGCGAGTGGTGTATCATCCGAGTTCCCCGTCTTACAAGACCGCTTGCATCATCTGGGCCTGACATTCAAGGGCCGCGTGCAAATCCTGTTGGGGATTTGGCATATCAGCCTGATGTGGACATGCGTTTCTTAGGGGTCGCCATGAATTTCAACGACGTGTACCAGCCTACGAGGAGGAAGACGAGGCCTGCTGGGGCGCAGGCTGCCTCGGCCAATATGTCAAAGGGATGAGATTCCCTGAACGTGTTTGCCGGGCTGATTTTAGGCCGTTCTATTTTCTTCCTCGGCGAACTTTCCTGTAGAACTACAATGACTTTGATGATCTGACAAAACACTCAATGCACCCTCACAAGTGCACGCACATCTGGACCGTGGTATCACTACTTATCGTTGTTGATGACGACGACATCGCACATCACATCGTTGTTGCGTCACACATACTTACCCACTGCCACCATAAGCCAGTCATGCTAGCTAGAAACCCCATTGCACTCGGATCCCAAAGCGCATTGTTGTTTTACACCTACTCCGTAGGTTATTGTAAGAACGCGACAATCAGCAGCGCCAGCCCGCGTCATTGTCTCATTATTACACCGGCTTGTCTACCCAGGGCATGCCACAAACAAGACAATCTCCCTGTAGATGGCGGCTTTGCGGGATGAGCCTGACATCTTTTTTCCCAGACTAATTGATTCTTGGGGTGAGACATGCATTTGCCCTTGTTTTGCGGGCTGGGCGGGAGCCCTCACAAGAATAGGTGGTTTTCGCAAATGTGATGCTCTTGCCGGAAAAGGCACGGGGACAAGGCGACATGTCATGTTGTCTGAGCCAGAGTCGATGCTGCATTGATGAGAATTGCGAGAGATGGGGAAGATGGAGAATTGTGATTTGTTGCTTTGACGCGTCTTCTCCCTGTTCTTCGGCCAAAGGAGGAGAATACGCTTGGAGCAATGTATGTATGTATTTCTTCTTCTCCAAAGGCCGATCTTTGCGAGAATATACAATATATAAGACAGATAAGACAGCGACAAGCAGTCAGGCGAGTTGGTGTGTATTTGTCTCAGAGACGCGCGTCGCGTTGACGGGAATGAAGGGAGTAGTTGCTGGGGTCGCTTGAGGTGTCAGTCGGTACAGAATTACAGGCGGCCGCAATCTTTCAAGACGGAAGCCTAAAAAAATTTGGACTGATAAGTTGGTTCACAATGTACTCCGTAAAGATCTCGTGTACGGCTATTTTGGGCTATCTTCTCTGGCTCAGGGACCCGAAAAAGAAGATTGTTCGAGAATTCTGGCCTTGGCTGCCTGTCTAATACCAGTCCCATCCATGCCTTGCGTGTCATGGCAGACAAGGGAGTTTTGGCCAGGGTTTCACCTGGTGACATGGCGGGTGTGAGTCGGCATCCGGGGAACAAGGGAAGACTGCCCGGGACAGATTGAGATGTAGAGTGGTACACCGCCGGTAAACTTGTTGTTTCTTCTTTACGTAGGTAATAAATAGCAAGGATGCTCAGTCGTGCGAAATGAGAGGACCGAAATCATGTCATGGCGCAAGGCGAGGGACTTCTTGCGTTGTTCATGTCGGACCGAACCAGGCAACCAGGATTGTGTCATGATGCCGGCGCCCACTTTGAGATGCAAGCTCTTTCTTCCCCAGACTTTTTTCCATCTCGATTCGGAATAGTCTGGAGTCTGGTTCTGGAACTCGTTGGCCAACAACTCCTGTTGACACAGACGGGTCAAAACTGACGCGACACCTTTCGGTGTCTGTGCTGGCTATTTCCACAATAGACCGACGATGCTACTCCTGAAATCCGGGTAAGCTCGTAAAGAGGAACTTGGAAGCTGTGTGTGTGTTCTGCTTGGCCTCCACTCTTACCGTCGAGTCAATGTTGTGTGAGGCACGAGACGCCGTGGCCCTCGGCAGCTAAACGGACAGGCTCATAATATACCTGCATCAGACTGCACGTTTATAACAGTTAGCAGCCGGTTTGTTCATGGAGGCAACGAGTCGAGCCCACCCGCTAGTGTTAGAAGGCGTGGCTTTGGTAATACACACCCGAGGCGGTCAAGTCGGGGTGTCAGTTAGTCTTAATCCGTACTGCCTGACGAGCTGCCTGACGAGCTGCTTTATTTTTTAGGGTTTGGGGAGCATTCGGCAGCGTCGCTTTCTTCCGTTTTCGCTTTCTTTTCGGAATGCTTCGAACAGAGGATTGATAACATGTGCTCCGTACGGACATACTCCGTACAGACTCTGATCCCCACGCCGAAAGGCTACTTGGAGCTTGAGATGGCCCGGTTTCCAGCCAGCCATCTGGCCAGATGCCTTGACCAGAGACTTATCTTGGCCCTGCCGCGCCTGCCCAATCAAAGCAAATGGCCCCCAAGGCACCAAGAAATCGGATGTCCTCTTCGTAGATGCCCGGCTCGTTCGCTGTCTGGACTGACTTTGCGGTGATGATAGGTATCAAGCCGTGCGGGTGTAAATGTCAAACATGATGCAATCTGGCATGCCATGTCATTAATGCCTTGTCGACAGCTGGCTCCTGCCTTGACCACTGGCCGACGAGGTATGAAATACGCAACTACGTGCGCCGCCCGCGGCAATCCAAGAACTGGACGGAGCAGTCAATGCATTCTCACACACACACTCTCTCTCTGTCTCTATCCGCTTTGCGACAGCTGTCTGGCAGAATGCATCGGATTGAGGTGGCGGAAGACTGGCATGTGTTAATAACTCTCAGTTAACAGAATGAATGAATGAACGAATGAATGAATGAATGCTCTTGCCAATTGAACCAGGCACAGGCACACAGGGCTTCACACGCCCTGACTCATTGAGAAAACACCCCGGCAAGCTGTTCGCGCTATCCGTACCCCAATGCCTACGGAGGAATCCGTAGTCCGTACTCCGTAGCGAGTAATCCGTACCGAACCGGATCCTTCTGCCCGCTGCTCGCAGCTGAACTGGCTTCCCTTCCACCAATTTTAGGAGTAACTCAAAATGCAGGAGTGGTTTTTCAGCCATCTAGTAGTGAGCTGGGCCGAAAGTTATACTTGAACGGAAAAGAGATACCAAGAGAGATAGTTACGACTTGTTTGGTCAAGGTGTTGAGGGAGGGTGTACGGAGGAGTACAACTCCGTGCTGCTTGGCCCTCCTTGCCTCCCTCCAGTCCTTCCTTGCACGACACCCTCCTCTATATACACCCCATCCATCAACCACCTACCCCAGCATGTGGGTGGGTGGTGGAAACCGTGAACTTGGAGCGGTCCGACTTTTGCTGGCGCAGGTACCAGTCGGCTCGAGGTTCCTTTTCCCAGCAAGTTCCCTTGTTGCTTCGTTTGTTATCCGTCACGAATTTCTGATTTGTCTGACAAGTCCGACAACCTGGTTTTTTTTTTTTTTTACTTAAGTCTGACTTTCCCAGGACGATCCACCGCTCTATTTTCCCCCTTCCCAAGACTGACGTCCGATACACTCGCCATACACAACATAAAGTACACACGACCATACGACGTTTTTACACAGCCGTACCTTACTGCCATATACCACAACGCTCGGCACTCATCCGTTCAACGTTTTTATCATTCTTGTGGCCATACGAAAAGTCAAAACTCCACAGCCCCCGATTCCAGTTTTGATCCGCATTCCACGCTTGATCCCAGCTCTTTTTGCAGCGAATCCCGTCCTACAGTACGTATGTTACTCCTCTTCAAGAAAAAGACAAAATTGCTCGCTCTCTTTTGCGAATACTGAGTCTACATCTTTTTCAGGACCCAAATCCTCATCACCTCTGCTCACACATAACGCCCTCACAAAACAAACATCATGCCTCACATTGCTTCGCCTCTCGCCATGTCCTCACAGAGAAATAACTCCCGACTATTTACATCCCAAGACTTGTACAGCAGTCTCAACGCCAACCTTACATACAAGGACAATCGACCCTCAACGCCCGTTCGCCACATCCAAGAGAACGATTACACTGTCCCAGCACCACCACCACCCAGTCCTGTCAGCTTTCGAGCTGATAAGTGGAACATGCCTGCTCGGCGTTAGGAACGTGACAATGCCTTGATGGCATCGTCATTGACTCGATGAAAACATTGCCACCTGCATTACTAGCAGACCACAGACAAGTTGGCATCGGCTACCGCTTTTGTTTCCTTTGTCGATCGAATTCGATTTTTTTAGATGCGCGGGAGTTAACGGAAAAAATCTACATCACTCAGGTGGTTCGCGTCCATCACAAAAACTTAATACGGGGGTTAGCATCATGGAACAGGGAGTGCAAAATCGGACGCTGGGCAGAGGCCCATTCTACATTGGGACAACTGCAGTGAGTTCAAGAACTGTTAAGCTGTGCTTATAATAGCTAAACGAAATCGATTAAACCGCATGAATGGGTGTCTTATCGCCTGCCCTGTATCGGTGCCACGCCCTGATCAAGATTTCTGGTGATACCAATGTATGCTGCCGTGGTGTTGCGCCAAGGAATTGCGGGATAGTCAGAAAAAGGCATCTCGTTGGAGGAGGTTGAAATGAGTCGGAAGGGGTCTTCAGCCCGTCCTCCCGTCACACACGGGCGTCTGTGTCGGGGAGGCTCGCATTTTGAACACATGGTGTAGGGCAGCAGGTGCGAGCCTGGTTGTACCTGCATGAATTCAAACCTCTGTTTCTCGAGTGTGACACCCCATGGGGAGGAATGAGAGGTGTATATTACGAATCCCGTCTTGATGATGAAGCACGTGTCGCTGGCAAGGGCAAGAGCATCTGTCTGCACGGCGTCGATTGACTCACACTTGAACAGCTCACCGATGCACGCCCATTGTTGTCAAACACGATCAATGTCAGTGTGCTGCCTGTTTGCTAGGTGCATCCCATGTGTATACTCTGTGTCTCTGCAAACCAACCTCAATTCGGCCCAAAAGCATTGCCAGTAAGTACCCTCCGATGCAATCAAATACCCGTCCGTACTGACGAGGAGAGTATTGCTATTGGCGCCTTCAACTCCAATGGTAGATGACGGCTGGCACACCAAGCGGGAGAATATTGCCTCCGGGATACCCATGGGGTGATGATGAACGACATACTATTACCTCGAAGTAACGTGACAGCATTTTCTTGTTCCGACTTGCCCGAATGTGCGAACCGGTCAGAGAATGAATGGTGCGACGTGTTGGGCGATAAAGAGAGGAGAGCCAATGAGACACATTATTGGGCTTTGAAGCATTTTCTATTCCGTATGGACGCGATTAGGATGGGGCTGAAAGGGGAGACGACGCGGGTTGACAAATGAGGTGGCTGTCCGGCATCATTCACATTGCAACGAACGGAGGAGGGGGTAATTGATATGAGCAGCGATAAGTGCTGCATGTCAACTAGATTCATACAAGCCGGTTGTATCCGTGTCGCACTCGAGTCACTCGACTTGCCTTGGTTGTGACACGAATGCAACGGTGCGGGAATCGGATTTTGATGGAAATAGGGACGTTGGCAATGCGGCAGAATGAACAGGTAGGTTCAAAAGGCCCCTAAACATCCTCTCGCGCAACCTGTCGGACATTCTGATTGGTAAAATTTCATCCCACGTCGATGGAACGAGACTCTGCCCTTGCGGAAGATTGCTCCAAGGCGACGGATATCATTTATCTCGCGATTGCCCGATTAGGAAACTGACAAATACGACCTAGGAACTTGATGCGCGCCAGGCATTTGTTGATTGCGTGTGGGAGCAGATCACTAACATCATGACGTAACAGCCGACTCCATGATCGAGCGACTGCAGGCTGGTGCAGATGCTTTCCAAGGCGATCGAACTGGGCCTTGACACGGAGAGGGCCACGGTTGACATGGTTGAGGCGTGGCAGGAATGGAAAGCGAACTGACGATGCAGTCTTGGGTTTGATGAATGGAGAGGCCATCATTCGCAAAGCGTAGTAAAGTAAATGTTTGAATCAAAGTTGTATCTGGGAATTGTCTTCTCGTCAATTATACCCCAACGACAAGATGTTGCACTTCGAGAACAGCTTGATGTTGATGTTGATGTGCGTTTGACGTGACACTTGAAGCATTAGCAGGTGGGGCGGATCATCCGTTCAAGCACCCGGCTGAGCGAGGCAATGAGTCTCGACCACCAGTCAACACCAGAAAAATCGCGTCTCGCCGTGTCGCGTCGCGTCACCACTTGACCACGTCCCGACCCACCCAGCTACGGCCCGTCTGGCCTCCACTCGGCCACCAGGCGCCCTTGAGTAAGTTGAGTTGGCAACTACATCTCTGACTTCACCCGCTTCTCCTGCCTCGCTCGCATCATTGCATCTTCATCATATCGCACTTTCTGCACCGCAGAGACCCGCTTCGTCTCTTGACTCGACTGCATCCGAACCGACTGCACCTGCATTTTTCTGTTTACTCTATCTAGCCTGGCACTTTGTTTCGTGTCGCCATATTTTCGAGCAGGCCTCCTTCCGAAAGACGACTCTACCAGGCTCGCCTTCCCTCAGCCTGCTACTCGTAGCAGCAGCGACAAGATGCCTCGTCCCTCCATCAAGAGGCGGCAGGCTGTCGAAGCTGTACCTTCTTCCAATGCCATCACCAACTTTGCTCGCGTTGCCAAAAGTCATTCCTTCCCTGATACATCGTCAAAGAAATCTATTGTCGTCGAATTACCTGCCCCCACCGCATCCCGCAAGAGAAAGGCAGCCGCACTAGACCAGGTCACCAGCATCCAAATCGCTCGACGCACTGTCTCTTTCCCTCCCAGCAGCGACGATGAAGCCAATCAAGAGCGTTCCACATCGAAACGGCTACGACGAGCTGAGCCGACATGGTCACCAGCTATTGCGGCAACTGGTTCTCCGTCTCTTCAAGCTACAGCCTCTTCAACAAAGGGAAAGCGAGTGGCCAAGGCCGCTCCATCAAGAACAAAGGCAGCCCACAGACCCATTCAATCCACCATCATTGCCAAGTCTGTGCAGCAGCAAAAGACGGTCCAAACCAAGATTGACGCCATTTACAAGAAGAAGTCCGAGAATGCCAATGCCAAGACGGAAGACAAGTCATCGCCTCGTTATTTGGTGGAGATGGTTGCCCTGAATAAGGCATTTCTCAAAACTATCATGATCTATATTGCCCATAATGGCTGCAGTTCACCTATCGACATTCGCATCATCGCGCCAAACATTTCACGAACATGGGGCAAACGACAAATCACGGTGGATGATATACGACGATGCATCGCCCTTCAATCTAACGGACAGGCACAATCCCCTCTCCGTTCATTGTCACTGACTACGGTCGTGCCAGAGTCTGCGTTGAAGTAGCGGCTGGAATGAACGGGACCTCCATCAACGAAGAGCGCCTGTGCAGGCAATTTGAAGACAATATTCGAGCATTGTGTGTCGAGAAGGCCGTGGATCAAATGACGGACGTGGATGTTCCGTTCGGGGTCTGTCAATCTCGGATCTTCCCCAGGTAGCCATCCAGGACATGGGCGATGGACTCAAAGCCAATCCTCTATTTGCCAAGGGTCAAAAGGCACTAGACGATTTGAAGAGTGGAATTAATGCCAAAAAACAAGAGCAGCAAGAAAAACAACAGACTGTCGACACGCTTCCGCTTCTGAATCCTGACGGTACCAAGATGGGTCTCCTGGACCGAATTCGACACAAGCAACTCGTCAAGGCCAACGGGCCTCTTCCACCGTCTGGTCCCGAACTCCAGCGACGTGCGGCTCTTAACCGAGTGGCAGACGTAGCTGCCACAATCTCGATGCTCAGTCTGTCGAACCCCATGTCTTTGCCCCGACAAGCTTTCACCATGATGGCAATAGCAGACAAACTTAGGGACTCGTTGCGCGTTCCTCTATCCAAAGAAGAAGGGATGGCGTGCGTGCGCCTTATTGCTACCGAGATTGCTCCAGATTGGCTGAGAATTGTGTCAATTGGGGGACGAGAGAACGTGGTGATTCAGCGACATGGCCAACCTATTGATCGGGTGATGAATGAGCGGGTTCAGAAGCTGCTTGCAGCGTAGATGGAAGAAGGCAATGGATTGGTTGCGCATTCGACAGTTGTAGATACCCAAGATACCCTACATGGCAAACGCATAGAAACGAGGGATGTAAGATGACCAATAGTTAAGGAGAGGCCTGGCATGGAATGAATGACTTGCATAGTTGTGGGCGATTGGATTGATTTGTACCAGCATGGTGTTGGCGTCTATTACCCCCAAGGTTTGGAGTTCGTTATTTAGAACTAACTAAAGCAAGTTTGGAAAATTGAAATACGGCCAGTGATGAAATCTGCAAGCAATACGATGTGACTCCCTTGAATTTCACAAGTACTGCTTCGTATTTGATATGCAGATGCGCCTGATGATGCGGAAGCTCCATAGAACGCCGATATCTGGAAGCTGTCCAAATAATCACCCGACGTCGAGCAGCGCTCCGATCATCGGTGAAGAAGGCCGGCATGACGAAGTCGATCGTGGGGCACAAGACGCACTCGCCGATTGCTACATCCCAGATAGGACTAGGAATAAGTAGGCTATGTGCCAGACAATTGAGTAAGTCATCTCAGCTGCTGTATCACGTTCAAATCCTTTCTTATCCCCGCATCTAGCATTTCAACAACACGTTTCGAGCATATACAGACAACACCAAGTCAAATGTACCAACTAGGCAGTCACGCAGTAGCCGTTTTGCCCCGGCTGTCTAGTGCCCAGGCATAACACGGATGTAGTGAATTTGCTCCGTACAAGGCCAATATACCGGCTGTCCATCATGATATCACAGTGCCATGACCGTGTTTCGAGAGGATATGCTTGGCCATTGACCAGCTGCCCCGAACTTGGATTTCGAAGATGCATCACTGTCAGCAACTGGATCATCCCAGAGTTTACAGAGCCATCATTTTGTCGCAGTCGGGTGCCAGCCTCGATTCAGCTCTTGTTGAGCAAGAAAGCCAGTCTAGCAACACCAAACGTGGAATCGCTACGCCAAGTGCATCGTTCACGAATCCAGGCACGGCAAAAAAGCGTAAGGGTAAGAAGTAACCCTTCTTTTTGGCCCATTTTGTTGGGAGGAATGTAATAAGTTATGGTGCATATGTGGTGAACAGTACCTTGGCGTCAAGAGCGGAGTATTCCGCAAAAAGCAAGCGTGGGTTTAAGGACAAACGTGGTCTAGAGGTTACTGTGGGAGAAATTCCGGATAATGCATGGTGTCAAGCCTTTTGACTTTTTGATTTGTTTTTGGAAAGCAAGGAGTGTTCTTGCCGATCACGACGGCACTGCGCGTAACTTGGTGCCGCTCGGATCTCAACTAGCCGCCGCCGTGATGGTGCGGTAGAGTTTGGCGTCACCCATCCAGCAACTCTTCTCGTAAACACGCAGCAACGGATTTTTGAATACGCAGAAGCAAGTACCTTTGCGCGTATTTTACCAGAAGAGGTATATATAGCCTGGTGTACCTAATTTCAAGACCCTCAACCACCAAGGTCTTCCTTCATTAATCAAGGTCTTCGTTCATTAATCGTAATTATTGTTGGTCAATTAGTCTTGCTGAAAGCCTCGCGCTAGTCCATCTATGGCTTAGTTGCTGCCAGGTATGCAAAAACCCGTTGCGACGTGTTTACGTGCTCACCCACGCCAAGTCCAACGTGCGGATCTTTCAAAGTGGATTTCTCGGGAATACAGCGGTTGCTCGCGGCCATGGCACGTCGACATGCTACAAAGTCCATGTCAAAAGGCTAGCGACTCGATTCAGCGAGAAGAACTGACATGGAGTTTCGACTTGTCCTAACAGAGTACGGAGCAATGACTGCTGCTCTTGTTCAATTCTCCACCCACATTGCCATGCTTGTGGTGAAGCCCTGTCTCACGCCTTTTGTTCGCAAACGTCATCAGCCACCCAACAGATCGACGCTCAGCGCTCCATCATCCAATGCTATCCAACCGCTAACTCCAGCCTGTTCTTGCCTGTTTCGCCAGGTTTGTCGATCATCCGATGTGGCATTGCTGGCGCCCGCCACTCCATTCCCGTTGCGTATCCCTGGCCCACACCGAAACGAAACACCTTTTGCGAGCGAGCTTGTCTCCTGTAGATCTTGGCTGGTTTGATAAAGCAGACTTGGGATTTTCTCATGTCAGCGGTTCCTTCCCGGTTCTTCGCCTCGCCCTTACCTCGCCTTGCCTCGCCTTGCCTCGCCTTGCCCCGCCCTGTCCTTGCTCTTCTGTTTCCGTCTTATGCCTTCCTTGGTAGTGCAGAGCCTTTTCGATGGAGCCGTTGATTCTGGTCCATCCCATCTCGAATTCCTCCATCCTTCTCCTCTGTTGAACTGCCTTGTTGACCTTTACCTTTTCCGGGGTCATTCGTCTGGCCCTATGTCTTTCATACTTTATCATTCTTTCGCATCTTTCTGAAAAGAAAATTCCGCACTGCACACTTTTCTTATTGCAAGCCTTGATCACGCTCTTTTCGTAACACTTCTCTAGCATTACTCTTTCTTACTCTACTCTTCACCTCAAAGTGACTTCAACGCATGCCCTAGAAGAAAGAAAGAAAAAGAAAAACTTTACCGTCATATCTGTGTAAACATTCAACACATAGCCCATCTAGCATATTGATTGGCCTTCCCGCCTCTGGAACCCATGTGTATGGCCAGGCGGGCATCCAGAAGATACACATCCCTCCGCAAAACTCAACTACCACGTCTTCATCAACTGAATGCTCCGAGAATTTCCCTTCACTGAGTAGACCCGAGATGGAGCGGACCCCTTCTCTGATCAGCTTGAGCAGCAGCGGCAGCGGCAGCTCCAGCGGATCGAGATCAAGAAACGGCGACCCTTTACTACCGCTCAATGAGAAGACGGGCCAACCTCGTCAACCTCAGCAGATTCCCGTTTTAAGGCAGTGCTGGGACACTGCCTATACCGCCGGGTGGTTGTCTGGACACTGGCCGGCCTGGCGCTCATCGCCGTAGTCATTTCTCACAGCCAACATGTATGGGTATCAGACATGGTTGGGTACGCTAAAGGCAGTACCGGGCCAGTAGTTGAGTCGAAGCCTGATATCTCTGATAAAGCCGACGGAAGCGCCCAGAAAGATCTCTCCAACACAGCTCTTGTTGTGTCTGTCTCCGATGGTTCTCAAAAATCTGCACTGGAGATTGAGGACGACGAATTAAGTAAAGAAGAGGACGAGAAGGAGACGGAACAATTCGAAAACGAAGCCAACGAAAAACCTTGGCTGCGATATCCACAGTAAGTCGTTTGCTACCTATTACGCAAAATCTATATGCTCTCGCGTCATTGAAGCTCGCGCTCACCGTTGTGTTGAAGTTTGGATGGTTACTTTCATGGTCTCAAATCTCTGGTCAAGAAATCTAGACTGGTGGCCGAGTATCCTAATACTACAGATGCGGCGCCTCTGCCCGCTCCTCCGATCAACACTCGCCGAGTGCCTCAGCCGACGCCATACAATCCTTATACCACCAATAAGGACCCCATCAAACCGTGCTATCTCGACAAGGAGAACAAGATCTCCGCTCCCGACATGCTGGCTTATAATGGCGTTCCTCAGCACATGCCTGACCCGGTGATAGGCTCACACGAGTTGCTAGGGATTCGAGACGATGTATGTTTTGACCGGTTTGGACGGTTCGGGCCGTATGGCTTTGGTTATGCCAAAGAAGATGGCGGCGCTGGTGTAGGAGAGGATACAGAAGATTCAAACAGCGACAGTGTTTGGGCCAAGACCGGCAAGATCAACTACAATTCCATTGATTGGAGCGATGCGCAGGAGAGATGCTCAGAGGCCAACAAGCACCGTCTCGTGCAACCCGATAGGGAATCAGGAGAGCTGCCCAAGGCAGCTACCAAGACACAGGGAAAGACGGTTCGTCAAGCTGTAGTTGTGCGTTGCTACACGAGCTACACATGGACTCCTCTGGCCATTGTGAATTTTCGCGCGTTGATTACCGAACTTTCACTGAAATCGGGCGGTGAATACACGGTGCATATTCTGCTCCACGTTCTTGACAGTGACAAACCAATTTGGGCGGATAGTTCTGTCGTCCAAGGCATACTCGATGAGAACATCCCACCTGAATTCCAGAGCCTTGTGACTCTTTGGAGCGAGGCCGAGATGGCCCTGTTCTACCCGGGCGAATTCCAGAACGAGCAGTCTAACCCCAGTGGCCACGACGTTCGCGGTGTATACCGCGCCGCGCAACTGCCACTGCAGGTCTTCGCTTCGCAGCATCCCGAGTATGAATATTTCTGGAATTGGGAGATGGATATGAGACATTTGGGCAATTACTTCGAATTGTTCGATCGGGTTGGCCGCTGGGCTGCCAGCCAACCTCGGTCACTGATGTGGGAAAGGAATGAGCGATACTACCTCCCCTCATATCACGGCTCCTGGGACAACTTCACCAAAACCGTCCAGCAAGACCATGTCGAGTCTGGAAAACAAGGCATCCTCGGACCAGCCGACTTTCCTGACAAGAAGCCCCTTCGCTTTGAGGAGAGGGCGAATCACCACTCCCCGACAACTGCGGAGAGGGCCAAGATCTTACTCAATGCGGGGTTGGTGAAGGCGCGGATCTCATCACCTTCAACCCCATTTTCGAGGTATCAGGTTCTGGCTGGGTATTCTCAAATGACATAACGGGGTACACGGACGTGACTGACGACAGCCCCCTCGCCGTTCGTGCATCGTCACAGCCGGTCGTCTCAGCAGAAGACTCCTGCTCGCCATGCACGAGGATGTTTGGCGGCATCACCGAACAATGTTCTCCGAGATGTTCCCAGCATCAATCGCACTCCATCGTGGTTTCAAGGCCATCTATGCACCTCATCCCATTTCCTTGGAACGAGCCTGGACTCCTGTTGGATCTGCCGTGGACCAAGGTTTCAACAGCGGGAGGGACCACTCAACATCAGGCTCAAACAGTCCTTTCTACTTGGGCAATGAACATGTACACAAAGGATCAACCTTCTACTATCATAGCACCTTTGCCGGGCTCTTGTGGAGACGCTGGCTTGGGTACCCTCAGATGGATGGCCGAGGACGAAGTGGCGAGTCAAACAGTGGCGATCTGCGAGGCGGCATCGAAGAGGAGAAGCGGGCAGATGGCAGTGGACGTATGTGCCTGAGAAGCATGCTCCTCCATCCCATCAAGTCCGAGGCTCCCGATGAGTGATGCCTCTTCGCCTGGTGGGATACCGTACTCTGGGGCTGGAAACCCACACTCATTCATTCAAGTACATTATCAGTTGGTTGTCTCTTGTTTTTCACACATTGTAGTTTTCTTTGTGTACTAGAATATCGGACCATTTAGGCAAGAGCGCGAAGGAAGAAGAAAAGCGCGAAAGTCAATTACACTCCGTTTAGAAGGAGGAACGTACAAGGGACATGGGGTTGTCAGTTTTGCATTTCTTTTTTACTGGATCAATGGAATCTTCAGCTCACTCGCTGTAGACTGGGGATTTCGGAGCAAGGGCGTTGTTGGACTAGGGGAGACGGCATTTTGCCGAGCGCGTACTTGATTCGGATAGTTATCAACGCGGCAACATTGATTAAGATTCTGAACAACGGCGAAGATTTGTGACAGCGATGAAGATTCATGAAGCACAAGTTAACACGGTGCACTCCTACATACCTAGGTAGTCTGGGCGAGACTTGACACCAGATACACGATAACAAGTCACAAGGAGCCGCCAACTCTAGACCTACCTACCACCCATGATTTCGTCAGAGACAAGCAAGAGTAGAAAAGCATATATTCCAAGTCTTTTTACCAATAGCTCCCTCCTCTCTCCAAAGCCCAAGCAAGGGAAGGAAGCCTCAGTGCTAACCAAGAGTCCGCCCTAATCGTCCTGTAATAATTCCTTCTCTCCCATCCCTCTCCTTTCTGCATGCATCCCAGTCCGCAAAGAGTCTGTGGGGAAAAACCTGCCGCCGCCTCCCTATCTAAAAGGGTGAAGAGAAATGAGAAATAAAAACAGGTATCAAAACATGCAAAAGACCGCACAAGCAGGCAGACAATAAGGGGGGAATGGCAAAATAAACATGAACTGCTCTTGGCGCAATCATCGAAAAGTGACAAAGATTCACTCACAGCAGAGAAGAAGCGGGCTGAAACGAGAGGACGACGAGTTTTGACACCAGTGACATAATATACGGATGAATATTCAAAAACACCACGGTTGAACTTCCGGGACAAGACCAAGCAAGACCAAGCAAGACCCGATGAGTAGCGGAGGAGCCGCCCGTTCTCATACCAGCCAGCGTCTCATCTTTGCCGTCGAAAAAGGAAAAAAAAAAGGAATTCCCATTAGCAGAAGAGAAGGTGCCTCTTGCTGACGGTCATCATTTCCTTGTCACGTCAGACGGCAAACCGTCCAAGCTAAAAGCAGCCCTCGGAAGTGTCGTTCACCTCTTGGCTGTCCTACCCTCATGGGATACAACAACGTGGAGGATCAGGGAACCGGCTATTAAGTAAAGACAGATAGCAAAGGTTGTACAAGAAGCAGGCAAGCCCGCTGGTCGTCCAAAAGGCGAAACAAAGAGGTATCGAAACCAACCACGCCATGACGCCATCAACGCCCTGAATGCCACTTCCAAGGGGAGATGGGTAAGACAAGACACCCGCAGAAGAGAAAAAGTAGTCATCATGCCAAGGGCGAAGGTGATGTCGAGTCGTTTAGTGAGAAGAATGAAGTTGGGGGAGAAACCAGGGATTGATTCCCCAGCAACCATGACCAGCATGAGTTGCTGGGTTTCGGGGTTGTCTCCCTACTTTCTCAACACGGCTTCGTAAATGCTGGTGATGCCGGTAATGGCGGTGCCAACAAGAACGCCCTTGTAGCCGCCATAGACGGCACCGTTTAGACGCTCAATCGACGTCTCAGACAAGAGGCCACCGAAAGTAACACCCTGGCCGTAGACAACGTACGAGACCAAAGCCTTGACGATGCTGAAAGTGAGCAGGTCGACGACTGTGTCCTGAAGCGCGGCCCTGGAGCGGGTTCGGGGACCAGTGTGGCTCGTGGCGCTCAAGTTGAAAAAGTAGCCAGCAAGACTGGGCAAGACAGCACTGGTCGACGCCCAGGTCAGAGCAGGAGACCAGAAGCTGGCAGTCAAGATGAGGAACATGTCGGGCAGGTAGATGGGGTACTCAGAGGTGCCGAAAAGACCAAGGGCGGGGATGGTGAAGGCGTAGCGGTTGGGCAGGACCTCGGGTCGAATGTAGAAAAGCTCAAAGGCAGAGACGACAAACAGGATGCTCGTGACGGTGCTGAGAGTCTCACGAGTAGCGTTGGAGGCCTCGGTGATGCCCGTGTCCTGGTAGACCGACGTGACGCGCTTGCGCAAAGCAACAGCAGAGCGATCAAACGCATCAGCGACATCAGCAGGAGTAGCCGGCAGGGGAATGCGAGCAGCAACCTGAGAGAGGCTGCGAGCCGGAGTTCTGACCAAGGCAGTGGAGGCTCCTCGTTCATCGCTTCTGTTGATGGAGGCGGAGGAGGAGGAGAAGAAGGAATGTGGCATCAGCAAGATTTCGCGGCGTGGCTGGTGGGTATAAAGTCCAGACTTACTCAGAATTCAACTCGTCGATGGCCTTGGTCACACGGCGCTTGGCAATCCTGAGAGGTTTCTCGACATCATCCTTGATAGATTCCCTCTCCTTCTTAACGGGAGAGCCAAGTGCAAGTGCTTTGGAACGGCTGTTGAAGTAGCTCGTCAAGTCTGGGCGGTTGGCAAAGTGGCTGCTGTGTTGGGCGATGAACTCATCGAGCGCGACCTCGAGCTCGGTCTTCTTGAAGCCCTCGTAGCTGTTTCGCGCAAACAACGAGTCAGCCCGGAACAATGTCGTTCGTCGGCGGGTGTGAGAGTCCCAAGCTCCCCGGCTGCTGCCATCGCGAACCTGACGCGCAACCGAGACGCACCCAGACACACCCAGAGTGAGATGCGCGCATGGAGAACAAATGCAATCATGAATCTGGAATCTGGGACGAGGCGGAATGGCCACTTACTTCTGGAGGCCGACATTTTCGGCCAGTTCAACGAGATCGGCTTTGCGCTGGGCGCGTAACCAGCCATTGGTCTGAGGAGCGGACATGGTGGACTGGGTCGCGCAAGGCTTGGGGGATTATTATGATGGTATGATGATGTATGTGGTCTGTATACTCTTGCTCTTCCGATTGCGACGAGTTGGTGTGTTGGTGTTGCAGAGGGCCGTTGGCTGGCTGGTTGTCACGGTGGTGACAGGGGGCCGAGTTGTTCCTTCCTTGTTTATGTTTTGTTTTGTTTTGGTCACTGGTCACTTGGTCACTGGTCACTGGTCACTGGTCACTGGTCACTGGTCACCGGCAGTGGGTCACTCTGGTAAACTGGGGAAGGAGGCAGCCACGCCACTGGCTGGGATGGGATGGGCAACCAGTACTACCAGTACGTACTGTACTCCCTAGATTCACCATGATTCTCTCTCTAGTCCGTAGTCCGTAGTCCGTACTCCGTAATCCGTACTGTCAGGCCATCATCCAGTTGACATATTTCTCTTCCCCTCGTCTCACCAGTCGCATCGGCACCGTTTTCCCTGCAACCCCAAGGTGATGACAGACTCTGCCTGAGCCAAGGTCCGCCGGCTAGACGCCTGGGCCTTCCTGTACAGATCGGCCCTGGCGTCTCTGCCCAACCTCTGCACCTCGTCTTCGCTGGCCCACTCGTCCGTCGCCAATTCAATGCTGTACCGCTGGAACAGCACCAGAAGGAATGTCATGATTTCCACCTGCGCTACGCGTCGTCCGACGCATGATCGGGAGCCATCGCTGAATGGCAAGTAGGCGCCTCTGCGCGGCCGGAAAAAGGCGCGTTCCCCTCTGAGGGACGCCCGCCGTCGGCTTTATCCTCACTGTCATCGCCGCCCGACTCCGACTCCGACTTCGGGGACTCGGAGCGTCGACCGGTACCTTCTTCGTCGTCCTTGTTGTTGTTGTCCCGACTTTGACCGCGGGGACCCGGCTGGGTCTCGAACCAGCGTTCTGGCTTGTAATCACGTAGATCGTCATGGCCCGGCCTCAGGCTGCTTTCTTCGTACGGCCAGTGTCGGGGTCCTCTTGTGCTTTGAGCGCGTGCATCATGATGAGACTTCCTTTCGGCAACATGCATTCGCGCCCCTCAATGTTCAGCGTCTGATTGCTGTGCGTCGTCACTTGCTTCGGAATCGCAGGTCCTGGTGGCATGATGCGCAGCGTCTCATTCATGCAAGCTCCAATCGCGCTCGTCGCCATGGGACCCATCAGACGTTCGTAGTTCCAGGATGAGCAGTCCGAATCGCCCACCAGCTCGTCAATCTCCTTTTGAATCCTGCGCTGTGCCGCTGGGTTGGCGGCGAGGTTGATGAGGGTGAAGTGAATCGTATTGGCAGACGTCTCGTGGCCTGCAACAAACATGATGAAGGCGTTTCCGAGAATCTCGTCGCGGGCCAAGGCGGGTGCTTTGATGGGCCTTTTAGCATCTCGAATCTTGTCCCGTTGTCCAGAGCCGAAAGAGCCTTCGGCCAAAGCGCCCAGCAAGTCCATGCCCTCTTCGGCCCGTGAGCCTCGCTTCACCGCCTCGATTCTCTCGTTGAGCATCTCGTCCATATATTTGACATAGTCTTGATATGCTGCTGCTGCAATACGCGTGTTTTTGAAGGGTAATATCCTGAGCAGCCAGCGGGAAGCAGCATCAGGATCAGCATGTTGTTCAACAATTGCACCAGCGTATCCACGAATGATAGAGTGTGACCTTTTGGCGCATCCAAAGAGGCATATTTGGCAGCGGCCGCATCCGAGCCAGGGGCAAAGATTGGCCCGGCCACAACAAGCGCAATCCGAACCCAACGTAGCTGATTACATTGATGGTGAGTCGTGTTATGTCCGCCGAAACGGTCGTCAAAGGCTCGTCTCTTTTGCCAAGGCTGTCGACCCAAGTGCCAATCATTCCGTTCGTTTGCACGATGATTTCGCGGAAAACCAAGGCCGAGTTCGTCTCATTGAAGGTCGCCGATGTGGCCTTGCGATGGGCCTTCCACACGGCTCCTTCTGTCGTGACAACGTTCTCGCCGAATTGCCTCAGCATGCTGTAGATTTGACATGGCTTCGGGAATTTTTCCTCTGTGTGATAATCTGACGGATAGCTTCGGCGTTGGCCACCTGTACTGTGATTGAGGATGAAGACACGAATAGAAATACGTCGCCGTGTCGCGTGAAGCGTTCGAAGTCCAGCCGATAGGAGGAATCGGGAACCATGAGGCTAAGAACTGCGGTGTCAGGTCACATCGTTCTGACTGACGAATTGCCACTTTTTCTCGTTCTTTCTTCTTCCGAGAAAGGGGGTGAACCTACTCTAGCCAGTTATCCCACCATGACTTGGGAAAGAATTGTAGTATTCTCGCGTAGGCATGGCCGAGCACCAACCAATGCCGGGCTAGTTGGTCGCAAGCTGCAGCATGTTGTCAGTTTTTTTTTTTCGACGAATATCATCACGCAGAGACGAGATGACTTTGTGCGCAATTGCCTCTCCTGAGTGGGTGATCAAGGGGTATTTTGACTTACGGACAACAACATAGGGCAAATTGGTCGTCTTTGCGATAGCAATGTTCCGCCGCAGCCCCAAGATGAAACTGAAGACGGCGTAGGCAAAGGCAGCCCCAAGACAAGCAGGACCTTCTGGACCATGGCGGCAGTTGGCTCTGCCCCAATGGCAAGGCAAGGCAAGGCAAGGCGAGGCGAGGCGAGACTGCTACCAGATACGGCTTGTCTCTTTGTTGTGTTTGAACCGACGCAAAAGATGTTGCTTCTCCAATGCCGCGTATGTTGACAGATGTCGAGTTCATAAATTCATGTGCAGAACGAGAGACTCCCGATCATCAAGCCCGGCGACCAAAGTACAGTCAGTACCATGAAACAAAGAACGAGACAAAGGGGGTGGTCGTGTGGCGACGCGACGAAGATGGGAGGCATTTGGTCGACCTGTCAACCTGTCAACCTGTCAACCTGTCAACCTGTCGCCTGAGCGAGCGAGCCCGAACGCAATCCGCCGGCATGGCGACTGCCCGAGACTCTAGCTCCAGTAGGTCCTCAAGGCTCAGACAACCCGTGCCGCCCGATGTTGAGAAATTCAAACGTTCCATGCCGATTCCAGGGATGATGGGCCTCACTGCCGGCGATTAGGCGATCCGCACGGTGGCCCGCGCACAATTGACTGACGTTTAGCGCCGGCTATCGAGAGTCCCGGCCCAGGTGGGTGTGTACAGGTGGGCTCGACTTAGATACGGAAGTAGATTAATCAAATTTCCGATCCGACCAGAATCTTCCCATTGAGCGCTCGGCCTGGAGCGCATCCGAGCCAAGACGACGGGTGCGTGCGTGCGTGCGTGGGCCTTGTTCAACGCAGTGCAAGCAAAAATAATACATTTGCACCATCTCGTTCGCACGCATCGGCACAAGGCGGCGCGGCACAGGCACACATGACTGACTGGTCGAGGCAACTTGTTTGGAAAGCTGTACGTCGTCACCCGTCCGAGCTTAGCGTGCAAGACGTACAGACGCTCTCACAGACGATTCCCTTTCACAATTATCAGTATGCAGAGGAAAAAAAAAAAAAAAAAAAAAAGGTAAAAACTTGTGTTCCATCTTGTCATCTACATATACGATAATTAAAAATTCCCGAAACACGAATAGACGAAACGAAACAGAATGCCTGTCAGCCCACGCCAAATTGTGTTGAATTCCCAGGATAAATCATCTCGCTACCCTTCCTTATAAGTCTGCCACAGTTGCCGTACTACGTTGAGTGGAGGACAATTTTCATGACAGGTGTGCATTCATGGCAACCATACGCCTTGAAATGCGTCTAAACAAATGCTTCAGGACAAAGAACGCCGCTCATCTCCCTAGAAGAGCCCATCAATCTCGCCAGTCTCCGTGTCTACGTCAACGTTGAGGTATCCTGGGGCTGTGGGCAATCCCGGAATCGTCTGAATGTCAGCGGCCAGTGCATAACTGTTGAGCATGTTAGTCTCGAAACAAATCGTGCGTCACACACATTGTCGTCTTGGCGGCGTGTGCACTTACAGATATCCAGCACCTGCAGCCATGCGAACGTCCCGAATGGGAACAGTAAATCCAGTGGGGCGCCCTTCAGATCAGGGTCGTGTGACAGAGAGTATTGCGTCTTGGCAATGCAAATGGGCAAGTTACCATAACCTTGCTTGGTGTAGGTATCAACCTTCTTCTGGGCCAGCTCGCTAAGCTCAACGTTGGCGGCACCGTACATCTTCTGGCCGATGGCTTCGATGCGCTCTTGCACAGTACCATCAAGACCGTAAGTCAGCTTCAGCTCCTTTGGCTTTTCACTGGCGGCAGCGACGCCGCGAGCCAAATCGACAGCCCCCTTGCCACCTTGAGCCCAGTGATCGGCGAGGATGGCATCCTCGGCGCCCGCAGACAAGGCCTCTTCACGCACGACGGCGATCTCAGCTTCAGTGTCCGTGGCAAATTTGTTGATGGCGACGACAACGGGGACGCCAAACGACTTGGCATTGCTAATGTGTTTCTTCAGGTTCACGCAGCCAGCCCGCAATATGTCAACATTTTCCTCCTTGTACACGGGGTTGAGGGGAGCACCGGGCGCGATGGGGGACCACCTCCATGAACTTTGAGGGCACGAACGGTGGCAACAACCACCACCACGTCTGGGACGAGCCCTGATGTGCGGCACTTGATGTTGAAGAAACGCTCCCGCCCATTGTGAAGTCAAACCCAGCCTCCGTAACCACAAACCCGGCGGAGTCGCCGTGGTTTTCGTCAGGCTCGGTACCTGCCAGCTTCAAAGCAAGTTTATCGGCAATGATGGAGCTCTGCCCGATGCTAATGTTGGCGAATGGACCAGCATGGACAAACACGGGAGTACCCTCCAAGGTTTGCATAAGGTTGGGCTTGATGGCGTCCCTCATGAGAGCTGTCAACGCACCGCCAGCTCCAATATCGTCGCAGGTAACGGGGTCGCCGCTGCGGGATGTGGCCACGACCATGCGGCCAAGGCGTTCACGCATGTCGGCCAAGCTACTGCTGAGCGCCAGAATGGCCATGCATTCGCTGGCAACAGAGATGTCGAAGCCCGTCTCGCGAGATTGTCCCTTCTCTGTCGGGGCAATGCCGACGGTGATTCCTCTCAGATGGCGATCATTGACATCCAAAACTCGTCTCCAGGTGATGGTGTCAGGGTCGATGTCGAGGCGAGCAAATCGTCGGATCTCGTCTTCGGTGAGTTCATCAGGGTTAGTCTTGTCGATGCCCAACTTGTTCAGGCGGCGGAACATGACGGGAGCAAACTTTCGTGCTCCATTCTTGACTGGCACAAGTCGTCTATACAGAGGACCATCCTTCTGTGTGTTTTCGTGGAAGATTCTCGTCTCAATGGCAGCGGCCAACAAGTTATTGGCTGCTGTGATGGCATGGATATCGCCAGTCAAATGCAGGTTGAACTCATCCATAGGGATGACTTGACTGTAGCCACCACCAGCGGCTCCTCCCTTGATCCCAAAAGTCGGACCCTGGCTGGGTTGGCGGACATTGGCAAACGTCAGTCGTCCCAGGTGTGCTCCCAGGGCCTGCGCAAGACCCATGGTTGTTGTAGACTTGCCCTCGCCGAGGGGCGTTGGTGTAATTCCGGTAACCACGACATATCGTCCATTTTTGCGGTGCTCAAGACGCTTGAGCAGGTCAAGGTCAACCTTTGCCTTGTAGGCTCCGTACGGCTCCAGCTCATGGGGAGCAATGCCAACCTCGGCAGCGATGCGGGTGATTTGCTTGGGTGTCTGGTCGCGAGAAATGGCAATATCGGATGGCACAGGTGTCTTCAGCTTGAGCGGGAGAGGATCGTCCTCCTCAATTTTTCCTTCTCGAAGAAAAAGTCTGCAGCCTCCACCACGTTCTGAAGCAACATGGCTACTGTCATGGGGCCAACGCCACCAGGAACGGGAGTAATGACAGAAGCAATTTTGGAAGCGCCCTCGAAATCGACATCTCCAACCATACGCTGGCCACTCTTCCTCGAGGTATCAGGGATGAAATTGGTGCCAACATCGATTACGACGGCTTCCTCCTTCAGCCACTCGGCCTTGACGAATTGAGGTTGACCAATGGCTGCGATGACGATGTCGGCGTGCTTGAGATGGGTTTCAATGTTCTGAGTCTTGGAGTGACAGACAATGACGGTTGCATCAGCATGACGCAAAAGATAGCTGACAGGGCCGCCAACAATGTTGCTGCGGCCGAGGACTACTGCCGTCTTGCCCGCAATCTGAACACCGGCCTCCTTCAGCATGAACATGACACCCTTGGGGTGCACGGGGTGAATATGGGAGCACCACCGCGCTTGGCCAATTCGCCGATGTTGTTCGTGCCGAAGCCATCGACGTCTTTCTCGTCGGCGACAGCAGAAGTAATGTTGCGTTCGGAAATACTTGCGGGAAGGGGCAATTGCACCAGAACTCCGTTGACCGTGGGATCGTGGTTCAGACGGCGGATCTGGTCCAGCAACTCGACCTCGGAAATGTCGACAGGAATTGGATGAGCTCGCAAGCGACACCAGCCTGAAATCGGCGAGAAGGGTTAGTTAGAAGCACTGGACGATATTTTGAAAAGAACGTCTCTTGGATCATACCTCAGCGGCAGCTTTAAGCTTCATGCGCACATATGTGGCTGCAGATGCGAATTGGTTGGGTCAGCTACGAGTATGCTTCTTCATGATTGCGGGGAGGGTCGGTGTCGGTGCAGGATGGGAACGAATTTTTTTAAAAAAATTTAGGTGGGATGAAACGAACAAGAGTCAGAACGTTCGCCAACTAATCCATCAATATAGTGTCAGTAAACCGTGCCAAAGTAACGTCACGAGAAGGAGGGTACGAATTGCGCACCTTGGATGATCTTGAGAGATGGCTTGTAGCGGGGGTTGAGTTGCTGCTTTTGGGCAATGTCGGCCCTGATTCTCTCGCGAATACTCTTGGCGATGGCAGTGCCATCCAAGATGCAGGCAGACATGGCTGCAGTTGTCATGAAGGTCCTGCAGCAAAGAGAAGCGGATTGAGAGGGAGAGGATGAGAACCCCAGACGGGCAGAGCGACGAAGAAAGGCAAAAACAGCAGCAGACGAGGGGATGCTGCGGTGGAACGATGAGGACTTGAAGATGGCACTTTGAGCCGCGGGGCCGCAGATAATAGTGGTGGTACCTTTGCTTGCGACGCACCAGCGGCGCCTCTCTGGCAGTGCATGTGGGCGGAGGTGCCGGGACTATTATGCGGAGCTGCTCATTGACATTGATGAGGGTGGAACAGGGTCTATTATGGCACCACTGCGACTGCAGGTGAGAATAAGAATAAGTGGCACGAGCTGCTGCGAATCGGATCTGGTTGGTCGAGTTGGCGATGAGAATTCTGCAGGTGCAGGTGCAGGTGCAGGTGCAGGTGCAGTCGAGCGTCGAATCCGAACCAGCTTAATTAATGGGGGTTGCAAGGCGTCCATCAGCCCCGTGAGTGCTTTTTCCCTCCCAAGCTGGCTGTCCTTCTCAATGCGTCTGGTGTTTGCCCTCCTGCGGCGGCGTGTTAATCTTTTTCGCCCAGGAACATTGAACAGGGCCCCTGTTTTGGGGAGAGTTGCTAATTTAATTAGCTGTTTGCGGAAAAAAAAAGGAATGGGAGCTGCGGAAGAAGGAAACACCCAGCCAATTAGCGTTTCGAAAGAAACAAGGCTCCGTCCGTCCGTCCGATCTATGATTCGCTGTTTGACCCTTGCACGGACAGATCCATCAAGACGGCCGATCTGCGGCGAGCTACATAGGCCCCACGAGCAACACGTAGCAACACGTCAACTCGGTGGGAAGCCTCCCATGATCCAATGGGCTGTACAATCAACTCCGACAGCAATGTCCGATTTGGCCATCTGCCCTCATTCACGTTCTCAGAGCCCGTAGCATGATGCAATCAAGCATTAGACCATCACTAATACCAGTGCTTAATCTCAACGTTTGCAAAATCACTCTATTCGGAACACCATCTCCATTCATCACTCCACCTCAGACCACATCATCTGCAATTGGAAGATCTGCGCCCACTCATCCATCCTATTGGCATCCGCAAATCCAGCCTGCATATTGTTGAACATGTGCGCTCCAGTTGCCCCATGCTCCGTCTCAAACCATCCCACCGAGCTGTTCCCGTGCTCGTAACCATCCGTCGTGTCAGATAGCACAGCCATGCTGTTCATGCCAGCGTACATGAGACTCAGCTGGCCCTGTTGCATCGCCTTCATCATCTTCATCTCCTTCATGCCCTTGATGAATTTGATGCGAGGGACCGTCTGGTTGAAGATCTGGAGTCGTCCTTCTCCAAACGCCTTGAATTTGTCCAAGGCCCCATTCGATTCTGCTGATCCCGGTGGTCCCGCATTGCACACTTCCAGCCACATCTGGCGCATCCGAGGCGACCATATCTGACAGATCTGCGCTCGTCCGTCCGACGCGTCGTAGTATTGTAGGTGGTCTCCGAGTCTGGTGTCGGCCACGAAGGTGAGGTAGCAGTCTTGGCAGAACAGCGCTTGGTCGTATCCCCACCACGTTGAATTCTCCCGATGATCCAGTCCGGGACATGTTGGGACATGAGCGAACGTCTTAATGTAGTCGGTGTAATAACTGAAAACACTGCGATCCATTGCCTCTGCAAACTTGCTCATGTATTGGTTGAAGCGCGGGACAGCCGGGCAGAAGCTGCAGACAATCGTGTTTTCGGGGTCCCGTGTCGCTGGCTCGAGGAACTTGCTCAGATGGCTGGTTTGAAAACACCATTATAGCAAGCTTCACACAGACTGAAATCCGGCACCCCCTGGGATGGTCCACCAGCTGCCTCGGATGATGCCTTTTGCCGTACACGGCACAAGCGTGTTGACCGCCGAAGTCATATTCCAGAAACCGTCAAAGTCTTTGTTCGCCAGATAGGTGTCATGAACAAAGGACATGGGAATGTTCGAACTCGGTAATTTGCAAGTCCACCGGGTTCCGATCATCTGCATCCACACGTCAAATCCGACTTGGGTATTGACGGGTTCGAATTCGCGCTCAAAAGCCGTCAACTCCAATCTATCCATGTAGCATGCCCCGCAGACGTGAAAGTTGTCCATCTTTCGGCGGGTTGTAAACCATACTCCCTCGTTCCAGGCGATATCCTTTCCCTCGCATGCCGGATACAGTAGTCGACGGTTCGCACTGCTCACAAACCCAGACCAGTCGTTGCTCTTGGACAGTTGTTCAATGGCCCGAGTGACATAGGACAAAGCTGCGTTGCAAGTCCATTCATCTTTGGGACCTTGTTCCCTGAAGGGCATAAATTGGGACTGGAAAGAGGTCCCAATTATCTTATCCTCGTAGCATGCCTCGCAGGCGATGAACCCATTGATCTCATTATTCGCCATTCCATACCATTTGACCTTTTCCTTGCCCAATACAGTCGCCCGGCCCCTGCAATTGGGGATAGAGAGACGTCTTGTCATGAATGACCCAAGATTCTCCAAATTTCTGGTTTGGAGGGCCTGCTTCCATAAACAGTCTTTGACTCGAGGCGACCTGAAGCGACATGTTGACTGAGACCCTAGTGCTGTTAGGATTCGTTTGAACTGATTCTCAAGTGGGGTGCATTTGATATGGTCTTCGTGGCATTTTGTGCAGATCAGAAACTCTGGCTCCTCGGGCAGATGATACCAGTATAGGGGTAGTCTACCACGCGATCCTCGGGGCAATACCGGACTACGTCCCTCGGGGTCCCTAGCTACCACGGGCGGCAGTTTACACGCGTTGAAATCGTTGAAAGCCCTTTCCGTGGGAGATTGAGCTAGAAATCGCTGCTTGTTGTTGATACTAAGATTGCTCATGGTCTGTGTAACAGCTGCCGGGTCATCTCCCGCAAAAGATGGGCGCATACAGCTCGTTTCATTGGCAAGGCCTGCGGCATATGCCTGGGCACTCGGTGATGAAGCAGCTGCCGGCTGGCTTGGGATTGACTCAGCTACTGGCAACGACGGTGGTGGAACGCTCACATCATTGTTCGCGGCAGGCGTTGATTTCCCACTTGCTTGAGCTTCTACCGGTATGCCATTCGAGATTGTGTGCGGTTGGTGAGGCGGCGGGTTTGAGGATGGGTCAGCATTCTGGGCCTGACTTGCGCGATTTTTCCAGTGATTCGCAACTGATGTCGGCTCAGCATGTTGCCGCGGCTCCGATTGCGGTTGCAGAGTGTGATTTGTTCGAGGCGGAATAGGAGGAGCAGGAGCAAGAGCAAGAGACACATAGGTGTCGCGACCTGGTTGCACTGGCGTATAAGTCGATGATTCAGAAGGGGAGGAGGGAAATACGTTCTCGAAAGAGGTGGTAAAGATGTATGAGTCTGACTGGGTTGAGGAGAGGCCCAAGATGCAGATGCAGATTGCAGAGGAGGAAGGTAATTCGTGTCGGATGAGCTATCATTACTCGCCCCTTTTGAATACTGATACGGTCTCGGCGGTAATGGTGGCGGCGGCGTTGTATACGAAGCGTACTGTCCCCGTCCCTGCGGACTCGCGTCAGAGTATCCATGTTCCGAAGGACTTGGCGCCGTTGTCCCATTTCCATAGCTGTTCTGTCCCGGAGGCACGTAATATTGATGCTTTCCATGTCCGAGGGGCCGAATACGCGTGCTGCTGATACGGCGTTTGCTGCGCCGTTGAGCCCGGCGGAGGAGGATACTGCGAATTTCGCGTGGCAGGAGTCTGCACGATATGCGTTGTCACTATTCTACTCTCTTCTTCTTCTCTCTCCATTTCCGTTCCACACTTGAAGAGGGACTGGCGGAGGTAATACCTGACTTGGGTGCTGGTTCTGGTTCTGGTTTCCGTAATACTGAGCATGAGACTGCTGTCCATAGTGATGATGACGTGCAGAATATGGATTGCCTGCCGACTGTGATTGCGACTCTGGCTGCTCATACTTGGCCAGTCGCTGCTGGAGTTGTTGCTGACCGGCTGCCACGGTTTTCGCAAGCCCCCACTTGGCAGCTTTCATGAAGGAGTCCATGGTTGGTTGGGGTTTGTTCATAAGACTACCGCTTTCCTTGATTTCATAGACATTTCACAATGTGGTTCGAGGGGCGGCAAAGAAAAAAAAATTGGTGGTTCGTGCGCATATAAGTAAGTGGCATTCTGGTTTTCAGCCAAATATCTCTCTGCTCGACCCTCCGAGGTGCATCTTCTCGATTTCGAAAACCGGCGGTCAAATTAGGTGGTCTGTTATCATTTGGCCACATGCATGAATTCCGCTCTTTAGTACGAAGTGAGAATGCGTGAGAATGCGTGAGAATGCGTGAGGCTGAGGAGGATTATTGGCGGGGTGCAGGGTCTAGACCGTCAGTTGGGTGATGCGGCTGATTGAGTGCCCCCAGGATTTTTGGTCCGGGGTGCCTATCTTTGGTATCTGATGACAGGGTTGGTTGGTTGATTTGATTTGTCTCATGGTTTTGTGGTGTGGCTTCGTGTTGGGAATCCCGACGTTCAAGCTCAACGTAGCAACGGGTGGGCATGGTGGTCAAGTCGTCATGCTCGTCCATGTCAAGTCCCACACCAGTACGACTATTATCATCATCATCTCCAGATAGGCAAGGCGTTTTCCGAAACAGCCTCGAGGTCGAGGGCCTGCACCGAAAGTGAGCACCGGGCCTGCAGTGCAATCAAATTCAACATTGTTAAATTCCCCACGGCCAGTCATCGGGCTGTTGTTCACCTGAGCCATCTCTCTGGCTTGAACAACTGGGTGACTTCTTTGTCGTCCCAGCCCGGTACGCGCTGGCTGTGGGCTAGGCTAGATGAGCTACGTGCTTCCTCTGCAACCGGCGGGGCAGATTCTGTCAGACACGCACCCCAGGTAACCAAGATGACGTTGGTATACTTGAGGACGTGATATTCTAGGAGCTCAGTATCGACTGTAGCTTGGCGCATCAGAGTGGGCATTGTTCTCGCACAACGGATTGCTTCTTCTATGAAGGCATCAATGTATGGGGTGTGGGTGTGAAAAGTCTTGGAATCCGCTGGCTGTTCCGATTCCAAGCCTACTGCTAATGACATTTGAATGATTTTATTTTTCTACAAGTACGTTCTCAAAGGGAGAATCACAAGCCGCATCAATCATTGGTCTCGTTGTGTGCTCAGGCCGCAGCTCCTTCTCGGCCCGCGTCCCCTCGGACTTGACGGCTCTGCACATGACGGGGATCAAGGCGGCGAGAATCATGCCCGCGCCGAGGAACCCTGCCGTGACGCCGAACCCGATGTGGAACGCTGGGCTGTCCTCCCAGGCCAGATTCGGCTCCCGTACACGCTCGAGAAGTTGCCGAATGCATTGACGAGGGCGAGGACAATGGCCCTCTTCTCCGGGGGCAGACTGACGGTGTTGCTGGCCCAGGACAGGATGAGAGGCAGGGCCGACCAGATGCCTGCGGCTAGGAAGCAGAGCATCACGTAGCGCACGACGGGTCTTGGACGATGGCGCAGACGACGCTGGAGAGGAAGCCGAGGGCCAGCGCACCCGTGATGTGCCACCGCCGGTCTTGCGTTCGGTCCGACGACCACGCCAGGATGTTGAGGCACACGCTTGCCACTGCGTAGATGGGGACCGTCATGTACTGGGCCTTGACGATGGTGTAACCTAGCATGACGGTAATGGTGGGGATGAAGTAGCTGAAGGCTGGCGGTTTCGCAAAAAAAAAAAGAAAGAAAGAAAAAGCGTCAGCTCAGATGATCATCTCCCCGTCATGGTGGAAAAGGAAAGGAGGGGGAGTGAGGTTTACTTCCGGCTCCGACGTCTAGCATGAACAGAACAAGAAACATGTACGTCCTCGGGTCAGCGACAGCAGCGACAAAGGCCTGCCGGTGGGTAAGACGACGACGGCCCGGGCCTCCCCGTTTGCGATTCCGTCGGCAATGATTCGAATCGAGGCCAGCTTCTGCTCCTCTGGCGTGAGACGCGCCGATGTGCTGGGGTAGTCGAGCAGGACGAAGTTAGCCACGATGGCCACTCCGATGGTCGTGGTGCCCTCGACAATGAAGAGCCATCGCCAGCCAGAGATGCCATGAGCATTGCGCAAGTGCTCCGTGATGCCACCTGCCAGGATGCCGCCGAAGGCGCCAGACAGCACGGCAGCTGTGTAGAAGATGCCGAATCTCTTGCCTGAAGAGGACGTTTTCATTAGCGACCTGCGACTTCGAATTGCAAGAGGTCTCGACAGATGGAAGCCCGTTTGTGGCGGTGCCTCGTCACAAGAGAGATGTTGATTCGGAAAGGCGAGTTGCCTGCCTACCGAGCTCGGCCTTTGTGTACCAACAACTGAGGTAGTACAGGACGCCGGGAAGAAGCCCGCCTCGACACAGCCCAGCACGAACCTGAAGCCCAGCAGGGCACCGTATGATTTCGAGGTGGACATCAACGCGCTGAGAGCGCCCCAGATGAGCATGATGGCGGGCAGAAAGATGGAGGGCTTGCTCCGGCTGAGAATCATGTTGGATGGCACTTCGCAGACGAGGTAGCCGAAGAAGAAGACGGACAGGACCCATGCGTAGCGGTCATCGTCGAGGCTCAGCTCGGTCGCCATGCCGGCAATCTTTGCATTGCCCTGTGTTTTGCGGTCAGCAAAGTTGAGAACATGGGCAGTCACTAGAAAGGGGCGGGGCAGCTCCAAATGTCGAGAGGCAGGCAAGAAGAGGGATGATAGCGTACAATATTGGTGCGATCGACGTAGTTGAGAATGTACATGATCCATAGTATCGGCATGAGGAACGTGTCAATCTTGCGCACGAGCTTCTTCTCCTCTGCCGAGTTGGGCACATAGTTTCGAAGAGCCTCCGCCTGCTCATTGTTGCTGACGCCCGACGAGATTTTCTCTTCGTGCATTTTGACGGCTTGGGCCCTGTCGGCGGTCACCATCTTCACCATCCTGGGTGGAACGAGCTGTTGCAAAGAGGCGGGGGTTGATGATGAAGTCGACAAGTTACGAACTTGTCCACCCTTCCCGCTCTCGCCAGCCCCCATGGGGAAAGGAATCGAGAGACTCCACTTCCACTTCCACTTCCACTTCATATTTATGGCTGGCTGCCTCTTGTTCTGGTGAAAGGGGCGGCAATTCTTCGCTTTATTCAGTCTATATGCCGTGCTTGCGTCCCACCTTGAACAATCCGCGGCGCGGTCTTCTTCCCGCTCGAGGACCAAGTCGTGTCCTAAAAATCAACCACAAAGACAATGGAATGTGCCGTGGCTGTTTTCCATCTTCGACGCCAATTTTGCCTTGGATTGCGTAGGGTAAATGGGTTCGACCGCGCCAATGAGAAGCTGCGAGTGATTCGCAGAATCGAGAGGCGTTCCTGATTAGGTGGCGCCCGGCTGTTAGTTGGGCTTACCAATGAAATATCTGCCTCATGTCACGAGTCTAGCTGTGCTTCTTTCTCAGCGGGCGTCATGGCGGGTTTTACATCATGTCATATATTGAGCTTTGTCATAATTACATGTCCCCGTACTGCACCAGCCACACACACGCGCTTACACACGCGCTTACACACGCGCCCTTTTGTGACTTGCCGACAGCTTAACCCGGCATCTGCGAACTGAGAGCATCCAGAAAACTAAGTCCGTACTGCTGTTCTTGGTCCAGGGAAATTGATTGGGCATGTTCGTCGTCCCAAACATCCAGCTGTTCCAATCGGGCCATGCGCCGCCGTCCGCATAGGGAGAGGCACGGACTGTCCGTTTTGTTGGATTTGCTGTCTTTCCATGGCGTTGTGTTTTCGAAATTTCGCAAGCATCCCATTGAGCCCCCGACCCAAGTGATGAGCAACGTGTCGAACGCATGGGCTGGTTTCTTCCAACAGAACCACGATGCCTTCGATGATGGAGGCCACACTCTCGTATCGAATATCGAGCTGTGCTGATTTCCACTGAGTTTGGGCCTTCATGAGGAACAAGCAAGCATACGCAATCGTAGTGAGCAAGTACAGCGGCACCCCAATAACGGCGGGTCGCATATCAGGGTCATTGAGAATGAGCTCCAGGGCTGCAAAGGCGCTACCAACGGCAAGGTTCACAAATTCTCGGCGCTCGCTCGACATTCTATACTGCTCCGTAGGGCGTAGCCCCGTAAGCAGACGGAGAACAGCTGCACTCTGGCAAAGTGGTAGTGAAGAATGACTCCTTTCGCGGGGTAGTCGGCGACGTGGGGATTGGGCGCTGAACTAGAGTTAGCAATTGCACCACCATTTTGTATTTTGACTTTCTACTAGCTACCCACCGAGGCGTGGTTTCCACTGGTCGCGCCATCGCGCCAGGTCAATGTCAAATCGGCGCAGAATTTCAAATTCATCATTGGCAATCATCCTCGATCGGTCAGGCCCAAAGGCATGGTAAATTCGACTCAGGATAATGAATACTCCAACTTGACTGTGTAGGCGGTGATCTGACATTGTCACTCCCGGCAACCGCAGGAAATCTTCATGGCAAGACAAGGTCGAGTTTTCACTGATGACGGGTGGTCGTCCATATGCAATGCTGAAGTGATGATCACACACATACAAAAATACCACAATCTAGCTTCTTCAACATACTCTGGCTGATGTCTCGAAGCCATGGCACAGAATTGGTGCAGGTTGAGCTCTGTAGCGATTCTCACTGCCAGGCCGAGAGCTTCCAGCTGAGATCTGAGAGGTAGAAGGCGCCGATACACAAGCCACGAACATCGTCGAGTGCGTGATATCGGTCCAACATGGCTTGGCTGACAAGTTCCAGGAAAATCGGGTAGCAAACATCAAATGCGCGGCCATCATCCTGTGCGTGCAGAGCAGTCACGGCAAGAATAGCCGCAGTGAGAAGTGATGACGATGCTCTCACCTCATCCAGAGTGTCATGGACAAGTGCAATGCCACCCCAAAGGTAGGCATTTAGAGTTTCCCGAAATCTTGCAAACAGCATTTCCGCCTCCTGAAGGGCAAACTTGCCTTGAGTGATGAAGTCGGCCTTCTGAGTCCGGCTGGGAGGCCGATGCATTCTTGCCCAAGGATCACTGCGAACATTGCGCAGCTTGGTGACCTCGAAGAGACTGGCCATTGGCGCATTGACCATGGCCTGATCATCGCCTTCTTGTGCTTCGGCTTCGACAGAATTTTCTCTGGTCATGCCCGTCGGGCGAATTGGCCCCATGCCATGACGATGGATTTGCGGCATGCCCTGCGCCGACGTGGCTGAACCCTCGCTTCTTGCGAAGTCATGGCCCTCTACGCTGGGTGGCCGCGTAGGCAATGGACGCGCTATGTTTAAAGTCTGCTGGACTTCCGACAATGCGGCCTGAAGGCTTTGCATTTGAGCCTCAATGCTCTTCTTCCACTCATTCTCGCCGTCTAAAAGCGTCTGCAAACTCTTGTTGACGGTGCACTTGAGGCCAAGCCTGGAGCAACGCGCGCATTGTTCCTGGCCGGCCTCCAGATCACACTTGATCTTGCGGTTCTGGCATGCCTGGCCTGAAGGTTACACAAAGTTAGCACCAAGCTGTGCAGGCAGACACTAGCAGACACAAGCAGACACTAGCAGACATAAGCAGACACAAGCATTGCATGCAACACGTGGACTTGAGGATCCCGAAAGGAGGGCCGGGGTGAGACACGCCAAATACGGGGGTAGGACAGCAGCGCGGGAGAACGGATGACCTACAGGCACGAATCTTCCTCGAGATCTTGGGTTGATGGTCGCCAGATTCGCTAGGAGGGCTGACCTGCGAAGAACCAAACCTCGCTCGCTTCATGATACATTCGATATGTTGAGATGGAACGAAGTCCGCGCCCAAGAATGGATCTGCTGGAGTGATCGAGCTTGGAAGAAGGAAAGAGTAAAATGGGGGCGGGACAAAGACCGATGATGGATGAACTCTTTTGCCCTACGGATTACTCGTGCCCCGCCCCAAAGTACAATCGCCAACAAGGGGTCGGTGTCGATCTCCTCGCACACACGCCACCGCACGTGTCCACAGCCAATCGTGATCAAATGGTAATCTTCACCAAGCAATCGGGGGCGCTGTCTGCGGGTTTCTATCCGTGTGCCCGCTGAATCAAATACATAGTTGCCCGCGGAAATTACCCCTGAGGTGGGGAAAAGGGAAAAGAGAAGAGCCGTTATTGATTGACTGGGCTGGGTCTGAACAGCAAAAGCCTGATACCAGAAAGAGTTTAGATCCTTTTGTGAACCATCTCCCGGGACAAATCGTCATTTTGCATTTCTAGTCTACCAAGTCACAAAGCACATCCATCGTCCAACAAAGATGACCGTATCGGGCAACGAGCCGACCAGCGTTGGCATCGTTGGCACCATCGGTCTCGGGGTCTGAACCCCGAGTCACTGCACAGGGTCCTTTCCACTTCCGAATACCTCGTTCTCGTCTACGGCGAGGATGCCATCGTCCTAGAAAACCTTGTCAACCTGGGAGCCAAGGCAGCTGGTTCCCCAGGGGCGTTGCCGAAAACAGTCACATCCTCGTTTGTACAACAACGGACGAGGGACGATTGAACCGTCTTCTCTTTGATTCAGCCTCGGGGTTATCTCAGGTACGATTTCCAAAATTGAACACAGCAGCAGCATCCTTTGCTGCCGTTGTGTTACAGCGAACCACAAAGTAACCATCAAGTAAACAGCACTGCCCAAACAAGCTGTTCTTGTAATAAGTACGCCAGTCCTGCCATCATTTTATGAATCACTCCCCAAAAGCTTGCGGAATGTGGTCGGCAAGATGTTTCCGTCATGGACATGGCCATAGTCGCCAGCTCAGTCCGCGCGGAGGGTTCCGCTAGTACAGTGTTCGCGTCTGGCTCCGGTGAGGCCATCAAATCGACAAAACACTTCATGCACACATTGTCAGACAAGCTGTATGTGATACCAGGCCAGCTGGGCCAAGCTTCCAAAGCACAGCTTGTGTATCAGCTTCTACTTGGCCTACACACTGCCACGGCAGCTGAAGCCATGGCTCTTGCAGCCAGAGCTGGCCTCAATACCAGAGCCACCTTCGACATCATCAGCAATGCTGCAGGAAGCTCATCTGCGTTTGAAACTCGCGTCCTCAAATGCTTGCTGGAAGCTGGACTCCCCAAGTATCACTTGAATTCACCTTGCATGAAATGGTAGGACTTCTCCCGTCTCCGCACGCCGCATTTGCGCTGCTGACAGTCTGGAAATCTAGAAAAACGCTGTTTCAACGGCTCGAAGTCTGCACTTCCCACTGCCCCTGAGCAGTGCGGTAGAGCAACTGCTCATAGCTGGGGTTTCGCAGGGATTCGGCTGTGACGATGACGCGGGATTTGTTCGCCTCTACCTACCTGGCTCACATGAATTGGTCAAGCAGAATGCAGAGAGAGCCAGGCTGGAAAGTGTGCTGACTCCATCTGGCAGTCCCTTTGAGATTTCCAAGATTGGCATGATCGGACTGGGAGCAATGGGCCAAGGCATGGCCGGTTCTTTGCTACGTGCGGGCTTTCAGGTGCAGGGATACGACGTCTACGGCCCTGCAGTGGACAGATTCATCTCCAATGAATCAAATGCCACCGCGGCTGCGACACCCTCTGCGGCGATTAAGGAGGCAGATATTGTACTGCTCATGGTGCAGAATGCGGCCCAGGCTGACGATGTTCTTTTCGGAAGCGGACGTGGTGCTGAAGCACTATCAGACGGCACCGTTGTAATTCTCAGCTCCACTGTGCCCCCAAATTTTGTACAGAAACTCGACTTCAAGTTGAAACAGTTGGGTAGGGGAATCACACTGGTGGACGCGCCAGTTAGTGGTGGTGTCGCTCGCGCAGCTAATGGTACACTGACGGTAAGTAGAGTCCTTTTTTCATTTTTTTTTTTTTCATTTTAAACCCCCAATAACTCACACATGACCTGATTTTGATCTTCGCAAGATTATTTGCTCTGGAGAAAGCCTCGCCGTCTCCAAAGCGCATGCTGCACTCCTCGCCATGGCCGGCGGCATAAAGAACCTGTGTCACGTAGACGGTGGCATAGGGGCGGCCTCATCTGTAAAGCTCATCAACCAACTCCTCGCGGGAGTCCACATTGCTTCTGCGGCAGAAGCAATGGCCTTTGCCGCGCGCCTTGATATCGACACAAAGCTGACGTTTGACATGATCAAATCATCAGGGGCGTGGAGTTGGATGTTTGAGAACCGGGTTCCGCAGATGCTGGACGCTGATTGGACCCCGCACTCTGCCCTGGCCATCTTTGTCAAGGACCTGGGCATAGTTCTCGACGAAGCTGCCCGTCTGGGGTACTGCGCCCCCATCTCCTCCGCAGCACATACCTTGTACCTGTCCGGAGCGGCGCATGGCTGGACAAAGGAGTCAGATGCCGGCGTCGTGCGTCTCTGGGAATTGCTTGGACCAAGTGTTGCAAGTAAAGCTGGCAACCACGACATGCACGCACACGAGGCTGACCCAAGGGCTGGCACCGCCTGCGAGCCCCAGCCCATCCCAGCAGCAGCCACACTTGCGAGCCTCCCCAGAACATAGCACCGACGTGTTGAGTAATGTCCGCAAAGTCGTCGACAGCGGCCATGTTCCTACACTGGTTGTGCTCGACGACGATCCCACTGGCACACAAACATGCCACGACATTGACGTCCTGACTGTCTGGGACTCGGCGACACTGGAATCGGAATTCAGCCTCAACCCAAGCGGTTTCTTCATTCTGACAAATTCACGCGCCCTACCATCGGCAGAAGCCCGAAGGCTGATACAAGAAATTTGCGAAAATGTATCAACAGCGGCGAAGAAAGCGAGCAAGGCTTTTGAGATTGTTCTTCGAGGAGACTCCACGCTGCGCGGTCATCTTCTCGAAGAACCCGAAGCTGCTGAGGCGGCTCTCGGCCGTTTTGACGGCTGGGTCATCACGCCGTTCTTCGCACAGGGCGGAAGATATACCATCAATGATGTACACTACGTCAAAGAAGCAGACGTGCTAGTACCCGCCAGCCAGACGCCATTTGCGCAGGACGCAACCTTTGGGTACAAAACTCCAATCTTCGCCAGTACGTGCTTGAGAAGTGCGGCTCACGCTTCAATGATACGTCCTTTATAAGCGTGACGTTGGACGAAATCAGGGTGGGCGGGCCAGAGGCAGTTACCAAGAAACTGCTATCCGTCCCCGCAGATCCCAACAGAGTTTTCATTGTCAACGCAGCCGCAGAGTCAGATATGCACGTGTTCGTGGCTGGTCTCCTGGAGGCTGAGAAAAGTGGCAGGCGATACCTTTACCGGACAGGCGCGGCCTTCGTTTCATCAAGGCTTGGGATCAAAGGAATTCCGCCTCTGTCGATGCAAGATCTGGGACTTTTTCCGTCCTCGAACCTTCATCAGCCAGGTGGACTCATCATAGCGGGATCATACGTGCCCAAGACGACGGCTCAATTGAAAGTTTTGCGAGAGAAGTTGGCACCCAAGCTGCACGTGATTGAGCTGGAGGTGGCCGATCTTATTGCATCCGAGGATGCCGCTGAGCAGATTATCAGGAGGCAGCTTCATCGATTTCAACACACGTATCTTCAGGACACGATGTCCTGGTTATGACGTCGAGAACCTTGATCCAAGGTCAAGATGGTCTGAGCTCTCTGAATATCGGATCAAAGGTTGCGAAGGCGCTAGTTCAACTGGTCGAGTTGATTGATGTACGTCCGCGATACATCATTGCCAAGGTGGCATCACCGCTTCAGACACTGCTACAAAGGGCTTGAGAATGAGGCGCGCGCGCGTTCTGGGACAAGCTGCCCCGGTGTGCCCCTCTGGCGATGCGACGAGAGACTAGTCGGCATCGTGGCGTGCCTTACGTTGTGTTCCCTGGCAACGTTGGAAGCGAGGATACCTTGGCGGAAGTTGTGGAGGCATGGGCGGTTGACAATGAAGCTTGAGATGTGTATGATGTGGACATGACTTTTCCTTTTTCCTCTTCCCACATTCTTCTTCAATACTGTAATTATGACGTGTGAACTCGTTCTCAAATAGCATCAGGGCATGGAGCGTTAGAATGGGGTTGACTCAATGCATTGGTCCTATGTCCAAGTCGAATCGGTCATCCAGTCTGGCATCCCGTCGCCATCATATTGCTGGGGAACCCAGTCATGGCGGCCTTGAAAGACTCGTGTCTGAAGAGGCCGGCGAAGTATGCAAAGACGTGAAAGCACTTCCGCCTTGTTATGGTGAGTTGTGGGCAAGAGATTGAAATCCTGTCGGCCGACGAAGGTGGCTAAAATCCGATACCATATTGCTGTGGGCCTTGCAAGCCGGGTCCATCCTGTCAATAAAGTCCCTTTGCAAGTTGATTGGTCTACTCCGTACATAGCGTGCGCATCTTAGCATGTACCCAGATATTTTCGGAATTACCTAATAAGACCCACTGTAACTCGGTTATTAGATTCGTGTCGCGACAAACCCAAGCGCTTAACTTCCTCACTGCTCAGTTCCGCCCTCGCCGCGTTTGCAGCGCTTGCAATGCACCGTGACCCGTGACCCTTCGCCATGGCCGAAGTCTCGATCCTACATACTTGCACTCTTCGGACGAAGTTGCTCATCCGCCCACGTCGGTTGACGACGGGGAGCACCAGACTGAGACGTGAGTGCATGAAC
Organism: Epichloe brachyelytri; assembly: GCA_023650705.1. NCBI lineage: Eukaryota > Fungi > Ascomycota > Sordariomycetes > Hypocreales > Clavicipitaceae > Epichloe > Epichloe brachyelytri. The sequence continues at coordinate 1,782,383 of CP097977.1, read as the reverse complement.
GGCTGACACTGCAACACCTGCAAAACGCCTGGGCTGTTCCATGTTCACCATGGGACAGCCAGCACACCTGATGCCGTCAAGTCTTCTGACGGGTGCAACCAGACAACACCGGGACCTAGGCGTGGCCCGGGCGTGACCTGGTGACCGGACTAGTTGGCCATGTTCCTGCATCTTTGAGTACTGCTCAAGGGACTAGTAAGTAATGCGCCGCTGGGACGGAGAGGTAGCGTTCAGCATGACTTCTACGCTCCCCCAACACGACGACGACAACGATGAGAGGGGATGGCGTCGTCTGTTTGTAGAGAGTAGGGAGTAGGGACGAAGGTGTAGGAACGCATGGAGAGAAGTCTGGTGGTGTACATATGCCGTGGTCTCCTCCGGCCAGTTCTTCACGTCTGTCGTTCCGGTCGTGAAACATTGAATGAAGCCTCACCTCTGGATACGCTGTGGCCGTGTCCGGGCCGCTCTACCTGTTTTCACGATGCGGCAAAGTCAATTGACCGTGACCATATTCGCGAGCTTGATCTCGATGCTCCTTTACGCCCAGATTGCGTCAACGGCACCCACCCCGAAACTGTTTGAGAAATGCAACCGCAGTGCGCACGATGTGTGCCGAAAAGAAGACAGATCATACAGCAATGAAGTGCCCAAAGTAGGAAGTTACATGCCATGGGCTCTGATTCCTCTCCAACACGTCGGCTTCCCCGCCAAGCAATACATCACCATAGTCAATCTGACCCCCACCGATTCATCCTCGACCGAAGCCGCACGCATTCGTATCAGATGGACACTTTTGACTGGGATGATGTCCCACAAGGGCGGGCCCGCCAAAACACTGCAGAGTACACAAAACAGCTTGGCAAGAATCCAGAGGACGACGGCGGTGAGGTCTACTACACCATCGAGGGCACCGATAAACGATTTGAAGTCAGAGCCCGCACCAACATCCCCAATGACTATCCCCGTCGCACCATCTTCGACCTGAGCGGCATGGGCTTAGGCCAGCGGGAGTACCTGAATGCCGGAAAGGAGGCTGCCGTTACTCTGGTCATTACAGGGAGCGACTCGTACGGGTTCATCGCGTCTCTTCGGCACGGCCCAGGCAATTGGATGAAAGGCCTGTACGATGTCATCAAGGACCGACAGGTCCAGCACATTCTCATGCCTGCCACCCACGATTCCGGCATGAGTAGAATTAGCAACAAGATCGCCTCCGTCGGCACCGAACCCAATACCCAAACCCAAGGCCTCAACATCTATGACCAGCTTCGTGCCGGCGCCCGCGTCTTTGACCTCCGAGTGGGCAGCGTCCACAGACTAGCCAACAAGAACGACTACAGCTTCTGGACCATGCACCTCAGCGACGAAAAAGCCGACGTCGTCATCGGAAACACTGGCGAGTCTCTCGACGATGTCATCCGGGAAGTCAACCAATTTACGGCCGAAAACCCAGGCGAAATCATCTTCTTCAGAGTTCGATACCTAATCGGCATGCTTGAGGTGCCCGCAAACGGGCCCATCTATTGGAACACGGACATTGTCATCAACTTCTTTGGCAAACTCCGAGGCGTCGACAACCGCTGCGGAAATCTCGACCCCACCATCAAGTTCAATGAACAAAAAGCATCCTATTTCATGGACCAGAACGGCGGCAGGGGCTGCGTCCTGTTCCTCCTCGGCGGCAACCTCAACGCCGACGTCCCGCAGGACTCCGTCGCCGACGGAATCTACCAGACCTCCCGCATGGACGTATGGGACAACTGGTCCGACCTGCCCGACACCGAGAAGATGGCCAACGACCAAGTCGCAGACTGGAAGACGGTCGGCCGAAGCGGCAGCTTCCCAAACGACCGGTTCCTCATCAGCCAGTGGCTCGTCAGTGCCGACCCCGTCACCACGACGGCGCTGTCCATCGAGAACATTGGCATTCTCCCCACCAACCCCGCCCTGTACTGGATGGGCATCAACAACATGAGCCCCGAAAGCTGGCCGACAGCCGTGCTGGTCGACTTCATCGGCGTGGTGGTCAACAAGCAGTGGGACTGGGACCGGCTCAGCGCAGACATGTACGCCTTTGCCATCGGCATGAACCTGTACATGATTAGCGAGAACTGCGACATCAACCCGCGGCGATCCCCGCTGCTCGCCGCGGCCAGCAAAGGGTCGTCCGTGAATGTCCCCTCGACCACCACCCCCAGCTGGCTTCGGCCTGGAACGGAATCATGTACGCCAACGGCACCGTCGACGACGACCCGCCCGCGACGCTGCATCCCGGCCGGGCGGGCGTCCTGAGAAATGGGACCACGTTCTTGAATGGAACTGTTGTCTACGCGGATAGATAAAACCCCCGACCCTCCTCCACTCAATAAAAATAAGCCCCATCCCCCAACAAAATACGGAAAGCCCTTTTCAACCTACAACAAAGAGCTTCTGCGGTTTCACTCGGGAGAAATTTCGCAACCGTTGGCGCATCTTTTTGTCAGGCCCCAGCCAGGAGAGCACGGATTGTCCAATCAGCCTGCCCAGGTACCGCCCGTCTCACCAACCACCAAGTAGTGCCAAGTTCCCACCCAGCTGATACCAGGGGCCGGCAGCCGACGAGATCTAACGAGCATGAACACCATAAGCCTTGGAAACTGCAATCGGACCTCTGAAATTCACGTCTTCCTAGACCGTTTTCGGGAAACGGGTTGCCGAGTCCTTGGAAACCATCAAATAGATCATGCCACGACAAGCCTCACACAAGCAAGACAGATTCCGCGCTGACTACCTCATCTAAACACCTGTCCGGTCTACCTGATTGACAAACTTTCCCCCTGCCCTGCCCTGCCCTGCCCTGCCCTGGTTGTTAAGTTGTAGAATGTGGATATTCATCATACTATACGACTTCGCGCTCGATGATGGGGCATGCCCATTACACACACGTCAAGACTGGGGCTACAGCGCATGTTTCAAGTATTGAATGCATTCTAGCCTAAGATTTCCCCTGCTGTTGGTTTTTTTAAATTCAGAAAAGAAGACGCCAATGCTGCTCCTGAAATATGCTTAGCTAAGCTTCACCACGGTTGGCTTGGCTGAACCTAACTAACCCTTTACTTGCTTGTAAAGATGCGCTCTATCATGTGCTAACGATCAAGATGAAGTATACACCTATACTGCTGTGATTGTTGTTACATGGAGAAGTGCTGTTTCTGCAATCGCCCCTAGACTCGAAATTGGCACAGCCCCTATCCGGTCTTGTTCTTTGAGTTGCTTGTCCGCGAGAAACCTGGGAGCCACTTTCTCCGCGTCCCTGTCCCCGAAGGTGCCACAGGCCCTTCTTCTGTACCGGCAGCTTCCGCCGCCGCCGCTGCAGTAGCCGGCCCAGGAGTCTTGCTTCTATGCAGGTCTTGCGTCGAGGGCCGTTCTGATTCACCCTCTGCTCCCATGGTGTTCCGCCGCGTCTGTCGTGAATTGAACGTGATGGGCGGCGGCGTGGCTCCAGTTAACCTGTCGTCCTCTACAGCCGAGCTTCGGCTGGCCCACGACGGCAGGCCCATGGCGTCATGGCTCTTGACCGTCTCAGGGCTGGCGGCTTCGGTTTTGTTGTTGTTGGAAGAAGCTGGCACAGCCGGTGCACCGCTAGTAGAGCGGCGGAATAGCCTGTTCAAGCCAGCCCTGGCTCCGTGCTGATGGCCGGAGATTGGAGGGTAGTTCCTCTGCTTTTGGTCACTACTCGGTTGGGGCGGAGGTGCAAACTGATCTCGCTGGACTGGAGTTCGTAAGGCATCCCTCGACCAAGGTCCACACTGTTTTGTCTGCTGTGGTAGCTTCGACGTTTTGCCGATGTTGGTCCTTTCTCGCTGTCCTGATGGCCCGTGGCTTGTGATGTGGTCTCTGATGATCCTGTTCTGGCGTGCAAGCTGGATCGACGGTTTGGCGGGGCGGCGCGGTATTCGCGAACAGACCTTGGCGAAGAGAGAACAGGTCTCGCATGTAATCAAAGCCGGGAGGAGGTTGAGTACTGTCTGCCGAAACGCTGCCTTGTCCATACATGGCCCCGGGTTCCAGCTGCCGTTGTGTCCGCCACCAGAGGGGAAACTGAAAAGATCTGGGGAGCCTTGATCCTTATTTCTCGAGGGTGCGCCCTCTCGCATCCAAATATCAAGGCTAGACTGGAGCGAATGGGTATCGTCGTCATCGTCGCCATCGCTATCCCAGCCTTGTCCCCTCCCGTACGATATGGTAGACTCATCTGCCGAGCGTGGCCGGCTAATCAGGGGATCACGATGCTCGAATAGCGAATCAATGGTTGATCTACTAGGCGACGCCCAGCTCACTACCCCCGTCTGACCCCTGGGGTAACGCCACTGTCCTGCTGTTCTGCAACTTTCCACCGTGGCTTGCAGGATTCAAGGAGACGCCATTGCTACTCTCTTCGTGGACGTCTGGTTCCTGAGAGAGGGTATCGCTGGAGCCCTGAAGGCGGCGTAAAGTCGAGCTCGATATGGTGTCCGGTGTTGGCGGCAGTCCGTGGTCGTGAAGTCTAACGCCACCAGGTCCATCAGTCAATACCTTTCGCAGAGTATCGCGCTCGTCTTGTCTCATAGGTCCTTGTGCCGCCGGTCGATCGTGAGAGACGAATTGAACCTTTGTGAAGTCCCTGCCTTGGCTTTGACCCCGTTGTCTCGGGTCCCTTCTGCTTGCATAAGACATGTCAAGTCGTTCTAGTCGCTGCAGGGGTGATCCTTCAATGACGTCTGTTATTGACTGGTATTGTCCTGCAGAGCTAGTTCGTGAGCCCGTGGTCCTGCTGGAGGACATTGAACGAGCCTTTCCGCGCGGTGCAGGATTCTCGGCGAGACTCCTGGTGAAAGGGGATTCTGTGCCGTCCAGGACCAAAGTCTCATCCACATCCGTGTCATTCTGATCCGTATCGGCACCCTTCTCCTTTCGCCCGTAGACGCTCACAAACGAACTCTCGCTGAGCACGCTCAACGTAGGGCTGCCCAGAGCTTGCACGTTGTCCGCTTCAGGGGAGCTTCCTGCCACGCGTGGAAGACTCAGAACACTGGCCTTGCTGTCCAAGTATACGTTTCTCAGGTTTCTGGTTATTTCGCTGTTATCGGACAAAAAGCTGGGCATCCGATTGACGACTTTGGCATCATCCATCTTGCCAACATCCAGCCTCGGGCCGTGAGGTACCGGGGTCTTGTAGCCCACATCGTAATCCCGAGGGCAGAAGAACGGCTCGTTCTCAATTTGCTGCACCATGGTTCTTTCACGAAATAGCTGATCCACCTTCGTTTCCAGGTTGATTATCATCGTCACGGCTTCTTCCACCGCTTTGTCGCGTTTCTCCAACTCAATCAACAGCTTGTCATTCACTTCTTCCATTCGGACCCTGTCGCTTTCTAGAGCATCGAGCCGCTCCTCGAGCGTGCTTTGTCTTTCACGCCGATGGTAGAGCTCGAGTTTCAAGTCGAAGTTCTGTTTATGAAGAGTTGAAATCACCTGTTCCATTTCCTTGACACCATGACCCTTTTTCTTGCCGTTTTCATGTCCGGCGCTCGATGACGGTCGATTTGCTTCGGAAGCGGAAGTCTTCATAGGAGAGCTCGGGGCTCGTCCGAGCTCAGCCGATCCATTCATGTCTGGGTTGGACCTTGGCAACGACGACTGCGACTGGTGAAATTTTTCGATTTCGGCTCTACGCTCCCTTTGCAATTTTTCCAATAGAAAAGATGAGACTGTAGGTTGACGTGCCGACTCGGTGCTCTCCTGCCTAGAGAGCGGTGGCGTAGGTCCTGACGTCGGTCGAGGAGAGCCCGTGGAGCATTGATTGTGGTGGTATCGATGTGTTGAGTGAGATTGAGAAAGTTGAGGCGAGGCAGCGATTTGAGAAGACGAGCTGTTGGCACTGACTGAGGTCATTCTGGAAGCGCTGGTGTGAGTCGAAGATCGTGATTGAGGGCGTGGATATTGCCGCGAGCGAACTTGCGACTGAGCTCCATCCATTGTTGATGCACAGCGTAATGAGTGAACTGTAGAAAACAAGATGAAAAGTTGATATCTATGTGCAGATGTTTTTCGTTTGTCTCACTTCTGAACTTGAGAGGTTCCTTAGACAATTGAAGACCAGGGTTTCGGTAGAGGATTTCCGTCAAGGAAGAAGACGTAATGGCCAAGAAGCGAGCTCAGGCAAGATCGGGCAGAGCGAGAAAGCCGTCGGAGAAGACAATGACGTCAAAAGCAGGAATCCTCGGGATCATTCAGACGTTGTAGGCAAAGGCGATTGTGACCAAGTCGCAAAACATGCCGTATAAAAAGTAAGCCAGTGTTTGAAGATGGACGACAGTGATTTCTCACGACGCTGCAGAACCCGCTTGTCCACTCAGAGAGAAGCGCCTAGCCAGCGACGCATGATGTGAAGCACCGAGCGCAGAATCTCAAGCCAGGACCGTGCTTGAAGCTGGAGTAGCAAACGAGGCAGGCATATGCAATTTTGTCGCGTGGTATCGGGAGTGCACACAAAATGCAATTCGCTGCTGGGGGCAATCGGTCCTAGTAAGCAGAAGTATGACGACAGAAGTAGCACAAGACGGCACTGCAAAGAGGAGCAGGTCAAATGCGATGCGATGCGTGTGATGAAAATGCTAGTGTCACCGCCAAAACCAGCTGCCCATGACCGATTCTATTCTGTCTTGCAGTCGAACCGTTGAGCGCGAGACGCAGGCCGGCGGCGACTGGCTAAAGTGGAAACACCACGACGCAGTTTGGTCGATTGGTCAAAGAGCAACCCGAGACAAGGGATGATTGATTCTGCAGGGTGTAATCCGTACGTCCGTAATGGCGGTATCCTCGCTGGGGTCGGTCGGTTGCTGTGGATGGCAACAAAACAAGTAAACTCGAACAGAGGGACTGACTGGAATGCAAAGACAAAATCAAGCAAGGGGTGGTTATTTATGAAGGAATGAAGCGCAACAGAGCAAAAAGGGCAGCGAAGACGATGATTGGTGAGAGAAGAGATCCGACACGCAGGTCGCTGGCTGACAAGAGAGTCGCAGCAAGCGCCATGCGATAGTGGATGGTGGATGGATGGGTCAGGGATGAATTGAGATGACGGATGGTGTGGTATTACGGTCCGTAGGTGGATGGAAGATGGATAAGTAGGGATGCCAACAAAGGGGAATTGAAGATGGCTGGGAGTGGAGAAGATGCGATAGATCAGCCATGTGTGGCGTTGAAAGTTTGGCTTGTCGGCCGGCCCGTTCTTCCCGTTCTTTCCCTCAACACAGTCTGCGCAGGCCAACTGGTGCTGCTTCGTCCAGCGTGCCAAGGCGTTGTTTGGTTGCACTGGAGTCACTAAAGATGAGGACTCGGGACGCCCGCAAGGCACGGCTCGAGCGCCTCGAGCAGCCACCAACACTACGGAGTACTCGGTAGCTCAGCTGCTTTCTTTTTCCGTCTGGTATCGCCCTTTCGTGCCACGGGTGCATCACCGTTCTCGGCTCGCACTCGATTTCATATCTTACCTGGTTCATCCCAGCACACCCAGCACACCCAGCACACCCAGCACACCCTCGAAAGCTTGGCCTTGGCGATGCCGAAGAATAAACTCGGCTAGCAAACTGTCTACCGTCCTCACTAGTGTTGGTGCGGTGCCATCATCAAGTTCCAGCTGCTCGACAAATCTTCCGTACATCTCCAAGCACTCATCCTCAAACCTGCCTGCCCTTTTGTGCTGCCAGCCCAGCTACAGGATTAATCCCCTGAACCGGCAGACGCCCACCCAACGTCCAACAAGTCGCTTGGCCACTCAGTCAATCACAATGCATGTGTGTACCAGTGGCAGTGTACCAGTGTACCACCCAGTCGGGGATCAGGGGTCCCCAGACTCCGGGCTTGACAAGGATGATGGACTCGAAACCCAGGGATCGAAGCACGGAGTGCTGTACATATGTACAGAATCAACCGCAATGGGTACTCCGTAAATCAGTTCATTAAAGGACACGACGGGGCTCCTCAATCTTCAGTCGGCCAAACGTAGTCCGTAATGAACTCATCTGTGCATTCAAGAGGATCGCCGAGGATCGCGCCCCTCGGCTACTTTTTCGGCCGGCCAGGCCAGTCAGACCATTTCTCCCACGCTTTGTCTCGGAAATTTTCTCCTGTGTGCTCATCGTCATCATCGTCATCCTACTGCCACACAAGCTGCGCCAGAACAGCAAGTGAACTTCTCCGACGTTATGAACTTTGTGGCAACCAAGCCCACAACGGAGTGTGTACCTCTTGTATGCGGTTTCCATGCAAAGGTACTTATGCAATTTCTTGCATTATATTCTTTCGCACCAGGTTCCCGACTGACGAAAGTCTTGACCAAGGTAAAGCAAGCTTGTGTGGCAGTTGCCTGGCGGCATGAACTAGACTCAGTTGCTGCTTCGCGTTCAATAATCCGTCACTGCGCGGTTACGTAGGACATCACGAACTAGCGGCCAACGGCGGCGGAACTAACCGTCGCAACCCCGTGCTAAAGTGCTTGCATTGAGGAGTGTGGAGATGAGTAATGACGTGCCGAGATTGAAGACCCATTGTGGAAAAAAATCTTGTTGCTGCTATGGACGAGGATGGATTGTTACCGAGTACAACTCTCTTCGGAAGCCGGCCATGTCATATCTTACGCAGGTACATGGAACGCCGCCTCAATGCATTCCTTTTGCAGGAAGCAAGTAATTGACACGGTTCTAACCGTGTCTCCTACCCAACCTGAGCTCGGGAGGTGCCGGCGCAGTTTGCGACAGTACGAGGCCAGGGCCAAGATCAACCAAGCACGAAATGCACATCGCTACGGCAGACGAAGCTAGGACGCGAATACCTTGACAAGATATCATGCAGAGGACCCGATGACATTCTAGTACAGATGCATTCTGGACCACGCTCCAACCCCGCCAAAACTCAGCAATTTCGCAGGTTCATCATCGCTCACCAACTCATGAGCACTGTATTCAACTGTACCACAAAAAGCCCTCAACGCCAAACGTATTTCACAAGCTACTACAACTCATCGCGATTGTAGAACTTTTCTTCACTACCCTCCCGACCCCCTCTTCCTGTCCTTTGAGTTCGCACCTTTCCTCTCCCTTGACGACGCGTCTTCACCTTCTTCATTCGCGTTTTGACCGCCGTCGGCGTCCTTCTTCCCTGCTTGGCTTTGTCGGATTTGCCCTTCGAATCCTTCGCCCCTTTGGTTCGTCAATATACCCTAGTAGCTCCTTCTCATCGTTATCGTGCATCTGAAATACCTCCATTTTCCAGCCAGAATCCCCGGCAAGCTTCTTCAGTTTTTCGCGCATTTCTTCCACGGCTTTGGGGTCAATTTTCAAGCTTTCAAGCTCCTCGGCCGTCAGCTCCTTAACCTTACCCCGTCAGCTTTGCTGGCTGCTTGGGCAATGATTTCCAGAACCTTGGGTTGAGGAGCAAACAGATTGGCTAGTTGCTGGAGCTTCAGCGGTTTGCCGCCATCGTCGCCGGTAGAAAGTACCCGTTTCCCGCCGACTACGATACCTCCTACAGTAATTTGAGGAGTTCCGTCTTGGTTCTTAGTCATCTCCTTGTCCGCTTCTGCCTCGTTGGCGTCTTGTCTGACGCCCTCTGCTTGCTGCTGTGCGGATAGGGCATGCTGCTCTAGGAGGGGCTGTGATGAATCGCTGACATCAGTTATGAGTTGGCAGCTAATGGGATTCGCGGTCTTCTCCACGGGAGGCTGAAAGGTAACATCGTTGCACAGGCGAGGCGTACTGATCATCATGATATACGAGCAGGTGACCACCTCCTTGATCCAACCAATTTTGTCGTTCTGGAGACCCGGTACGCATTGATACTGGACCTCGATGGAACGCGCCTTGCCTGTTAAATCGCACACTGTGCCACCCTCAAGCCGTTGGACCAAATACCGTTGGTCGCCTTTTATCTGCAGTTCAGCAGGCGGCCGGGAGGGTCGTTTGTATCTCGCTTCTTTTTCGAGTGTCTGTCTCCCGTTGTCGCGGGGAGCGAGGGCACTTGGCCCAAGATATACTCCTGGCTGTTTGGGTCGCGTTGGGGAATCTGGCCATTGCTAGTGACAGAGATTGCATGGTACTGCACGATTTCGCGATTCTTGCAAAAGCTGTAGCTCCACCATCCAGAGACATAGTACAGGCAGTTGTCTTCAAAATTGTTGATAAGCTCCCAGCCCTTAACGGCAGCCCTGTAGTGTTCTCTTTCCTCTTCGGCCTTTGCTAGCGCATTCTCTTTTTCGTTCACCGGACCAGGCGGCTGTATCACGGGTAGCGAGCAGAGGTACCGATGCGGGGACATGTTGAGAATCTCGTAAGCGTACCCGGCAATTTCGTCCGAGTCGACGGAGCTCGAGGCTCCAGCAGCTGCCGCATCCGTTGTTGCATGAGCCTCGTTAGCCGTTGCTTGTGAGAATTCGGCCGAATATGTCGGGTGTTGGTTGTTGCGCTCAACTAGAGCCTGTGCCTCCTTTTCGGATACTCGCTTTTCAGCAAAGACGACCTCAAACTGCGCGCGTGTTGGTCAGTTGTCATCATTCCCGGGGATCCGATACTCTCAGCCAGCGTCGACGTACCTGAGGAAAGGCAAGCAGATCTTCATGGATAGTAAAGCTCCGAGACCGTGCTGCGGCCAGTTGTAAGCTGGCAAGGAGAACAAGATTGAAACGGCGCATTTTGCCGCGGCTTGTCCTATATATTACATGGGCATAAAAAGATTGGTGGTTCTGAAAGAGGAACGTTGGGGTTGATGGAGACTTGGCTTCCCGTCCTTGAGTTGTCAAGGTGTCATTGCGGAATGCCGAAGATTTGCCGCGCCAGCACGGGAGTATTTACTTGCTCACTCCAGTCACTCCACAACTTCTTTCTTGAAGCATGACGTGCGATTAGGACTACGGAGTACCCGGGTAACTAAACGCGTATCCGTTAAAAATTAAATGTGCATCCGCCGTTGTTCCCTTAGTGGGAAGATACAGGAACAACGTCGGAGTACTCACCAGCTCGGTCAACGAATTGCCTTTCTGGGAAGTCGAGGTGCATTATTATTAATAGAGCGTGGACAACTAAACGGAGCGTTGCTATTCGGAGCTCCGAGTAGCAAGAAAACACAGGTCCAAATAGCAACGCTCTTATTAATACGGAGTATATGGAGGATACTCCCAAGTTGACTGGCACAAGACTCCAGAGCCGCATCGCATGGTCTCAACCCGCCTATAGGCCCTATAACCAGCAAGGTGCACTTGACTCTTATTGGCACACCGAGGCGCAGGCACATTGATTGGCACTGATGCACTGATTGGCACACACGTTGAGAGAAGTCTGGTCGCCTCATTCGAACCGCCGCCGCTGGACTGAACGCCTTTAAATCCGCCCATCTCCCTCATGCCCATCTCTCCCTCCTTCTCCCTCATCTCCTTTCCAACATAGTGCTTGCTAGCCACCATCAGACTGTTAGCTTTCTACACCCAGATAGTCAAATCACTCGTCCCCGCATTCTAGTTTCGTTACTTGTTTGTGCGGCCTTGTAGCCCCGAGGCTGCGGTATAACTATTGCACGGTCATTCGTCATCCTTGCACCCCGTCCACTTTGAGGCGCACCGTCTGAGACAACTGGATCAACCATCAGCCGCCACTAACTTAGATATAAAATAATAAATAATAGGTAAAGACACGTCGTAAATATACAACCAGGCTATTATAACACATACGCTAACTATAACTGCGGCCCCTCGACCCGCGGCCAGTTGCAAACGCCAGGCAGAGAGCGTGAAGAGGCTGCCAGTGCCACCACTCATTCCGAATGATTGACCATAACAAGACGAGCAACCTGACTGATGGACAGCAAAAGCTCCAGCTTCAACTCCAAGTTCAAAACCTGACTGCTTCTGTCGAGCTGCTCCGTAACCAGCTTGCAAATCAGCATTGGCCCACGCCAGACTCCTCCGCCAACCTTTCTCCATGCTGGACCAGCCAGCCATATAGGAATCGCCGAGCTTCCTAGATGCCGCCATGAATGTAAGACAATCCCCTTCGGTTCTTGTTTTTTTTTCTCAAGCTCTCCATGTAATTGTTTATTAACCCATATAACGCAGAATCGATGTGGCTCCGAGTGGCGAGCACCTACCCGCCGCCAGCGGGCATGTTCACAACAAGACCGTCCTTTGCAATACAGAGCTCGCAGCGTCTCCAGTCATTCCGACTTTGACATTGCCTCTATGTACGGCGGTGCAGCCGCTTCCTTCACCACTAGCACTTCGGGCTTTGCAAATGAACCCTCTCTCTTTCGTGCTGCCCCGAGCCAAGGCCCTTTGGCCAGCGTTGATGAGAACAGCATGGTTCCCGAAGTTGGTATTCATCCTGGCAGCTACCTTTCCGCCAGATGGTGCGATGAGCAGTCCTACCTGGCTTCTGCCGGAACATACTTGCCACCTGATGAAGCCCGCAGCAACATCGTACCATCCGCTCCTCCCTCCATGGTGTCGGGACGTTCTGCTTTCGAATCTGCCCAGCCGCTTACAAGGCAGAACAGTGCCTATGGAGGCAGCAGTGGTGCCAACATGATGAGACTTCCGTCTTCTCATTCCTGCCACACCGAGGAGCTTTCTGCCCAGGAAACTATTCAGCCGATCGAAGAGGATGCCCACTGTGCAATGAGTTCCGCTCCCCATACCGATTTGCTTGCCATAGGCTCCAGCTTTGCGCCTGCTCACAGCTATCCCCATCCACATCCAATACTGCCGTGTTTCTTTCTCCTTCCGCCTCGCTGTCGATGCAGCGCTCGGTATCCAAAACTAGCTCCACAAGCGCAAGATCATCGGGCTCCAACTCCGAACGTCGCCTTCGCGAGACTCTGACGAAACAACTAGAGAATGGAAAGGTCGCCAAACTCCGCCCCAGGCTTGATGGCACATCGGATTCTCTGGCAGCCAAAAAACGTCAACGCATGGTAGAGGGAGCAAGTTTGCCCTACAGAAGGCTCCATATCGGCGACCCAAGGGCCCAAAAGTCTTCTGTACCAAGTGCGATGAGCAACCCGAAGGCTTTCGCGGGGATCATGAACTTCGTCGCCATCTGAACGCCAAACACAAGGGTGTCGTCAAGAAGTATGTGTGTCGGGATCCGGCCACAGTCGGACTCGTGTCTACAGTGATAGCCATTCAGCCATTGTCGGAGTGTAAGTCGTGCTCAAGCGGCAAAAGATATGGCGCTTATTATAATGCCGCCGATCACTTGCGCCGCATCCATTTCAAGCCCAAGGCTACTCGGGGCAAGAACAAGAAACCCAATGATGAGAAACGAGGTGGGAAGGGTGGCGGGGCTTGGCCTTCCATGTCGGAGCTGAAGCTTTGGTTCGAGGAGGTTCTTGTCGGCTGCGAGGATGACGAAGAGCCAGTCTCCAGCTCAACCTCCGTTGTTGATGATGGCGCAAATGCTCTAGGTGTTGACAAAATTGACTGGATCTTGGAGCAAGGCGTGGACAGAGATGCGCGTGACCACGATGTCGACTACGACTACGAGATATTGTTTCAGGATGCCTCTCAGGCGCACCTTGCCAGCGCACTTGTTGCTGGTGATGGCGCCGCATCGGATGAAGTCGCCCATGAGAATGACACTTCCTACGACACCATGCCTCACGTCAGCCATCCGATCTATGCCATTTCTGCTTCTGTTGATGGTGATGTCAGCTTTGACCCGACTTTTGCGCCTGCCGACTTTTACAGCGAAGTCCAAAACTATCCGTGGCCCATGAACAACATTTAGCAAATATCTCATTTCATGCATGACGCGGTGGCTTTCTTGCAATTGTTTTTGCGCTGTTTCAGTCGATGGGCCGGTCGCTCTTTCAGAAGGAAGTCATTCTGATCATTCTGATGGTCAGATTGACTCCTGCAACCGTCCCTCGCAAGCATCTGCTTCTTCTTTCCTCCTTCTTTCTCCCACACCATCACATGCACCAGATTGTGTTTCTTTTGCTCTTTTCTTCTTCGGCTGAAGGTTTCGTCCTTCAGTCTTTTTCCTTGTCTTTTTTGGCTTAGTCCGTTTTGCAAAAATATCTTTTCGGACAAGGGGATGGATACGTTTGATTCATATTCTTGGAAATCTGGTTGTCTTGTGGTGATGCCACGACTACAATCGCATAAATCTTGGGGATTGCGCCGTTTTCTACCACGTTTTCCGAGGTCAGCTTCGGGTCATAGCCCATGCAGGTACTCTGGAGTCATGACCAGACACTTCGCACATCGGGTTGGGCAAAGACGATATGATTATGTTTGGCGACGGGTCTGTCATGTTCCAGAGGAGTTTTCTGACGATAGGATGATGACTTTTTTTTTGCTCTAGTTATCTCGTTCTTTGTCTTTGACTTACCACAGAACTCTTGTTCTTTGACCAGGAACGTGGACATGCTCGCGAATCGTGTACATTTGGCTTGGATTACTCTTAGGGGGTCATTTTGGTGATGAAAACTTACGATCACATATAGATGTTGGATAACAGCAGCAGCGCAATCATGAGGGAGGGCAGGTCCTAACCGTTCAATGTTCAACATAAATATAGAATACAGAATACACACCATGAACACGTTAAGTCAAGCATGCTGGAGCGAAAGGCCGAGAATATGCACATTGGAACATGTTGTACTCCCGCGTGTTTGAGGTGTTTAGTGACGATAACTGAGTTGCTAGCCCCATACTACCAAGTAATAATAGTAAGGTCTTTGCTTCAACTAACGTACGACGGAGCCATGATGTATGCCCTTTCCTTTTCAACGTTACGTCCTCTACCCCAGACAGCTCTCATCTCTGCCAGCATGCCACCCGTCATCACAGCCCTGACCAAGTTCCTCAAATCCAGCCATGGCATTCTCGTCCTGCTGCTCACCACCCCCGCCAAGCTCAACGGCACCTCCCCGCACAATGCAGATCCTCGAGCAAGCCATGCCCCGCGATAGCTTCACCGCCGCGCTCTCCACCGTCCTCGCAGCCCTCCTCATCAACCACGTCCGGTGGCTCCTTGCCCCGCCCCTCGGCCAGTTCATCTGGTGGCATGCCCTCGAGGCCATGAAGTCGGCGCGCTCCTCGCCCCACGCCTTGCTGGAGGAGTCGGCGCGCTTCTCGTGGGGGCACGCGGGGACCTGGCTCGTGGTGAATCGTGCCGTCGACCTCGCTCGTCGGCTGCTGGGGCGCCGGCTGTCGCGGGATGCCGCCGCACGGGAGTCGGCGCAAGGTCCGGGTCCTGCTCTGCGCCGTGTACATGGCTTTCTGTGTCGCCCACGCGGAGAAGTTGTATGCGGAAACGTGCTGGGCCGCGACGCACTTGTATGCCTCTGCGCGGGTTTTGCGCGGCGGCGGTGCAGGGAGGTGGTTCTTGGCGGATTTGGTGCGCGCGAGGTGGGCGTGCGCGGCTTTCCAGGTCGTCCTGCTGGGCATTTGGCTTCGTTGGCGGTTTGTGCCGTCGGTGAGGAATGCCGTCGGGGGCGCGGCGAGGGGAGCTGGGGCGGTGGTGGCTCACGGGGTGGTTTGGGGGAACGGCGCATCTGGTGCGGTATTCGAACAGGTATTTTGTTCTTCTGGAGCTGAGTGATATGTTGGTGACGTTTGGGTGGATGGCGCTGGGGTTGTGTTTGGTTGTGGGATGGGAGTTTTGGGGGAGGAGAGGATTAAATAGTTCAGGAATGTGCGGTTTTTTTTATAAAATGGGGAATTTCGAAATGGTCTGCTTGTGTCATGATTCGTGAAATTCTCCCTCTATGGTATCTCGTGTCTCTTCCAACTCTCTGAACACCAATCTAGAAACAAAAAAAAAAAAAAGCTTCAATGTCCCAAAACAAAACAAAAACCCCAAGTCTTTCACGCCCTTACCTCACATCTTCTTCACACTCTCCGCCCACTCCTTGCAGTGTTTGACCCCTTCATGGCCCCTTCTGAACAGCCTCCTCTCCCACTCCTCCAGCCCGCGCAGGAATTCCTCCCTTGTCCTCCCACGCCCTCGTCTGCCTTGCGCGCATGCAAGCCCACGTCGCCGGCTCTCACGACAAACGTCCTCCTCAACACGGCGCCCAGTTCTCTCTCGTCGAACAGATCTAGCATCCTGACGCCGATGCCGTAGAAATGCGCGCTTTGGTCGCGCAGCGCGACGGCCCGGGGTCGGCTTTCAGTGCGTTGACGACCTGGTCCGACAGACAGGGCGGGAGGTTCAGCGTCAGCGGGGCTTTGGAGTCGTCGCCTGCCGAGGCGAGGGCCAGCATCTCGGCGAGCCAGAGGGGAGAGATAGCGCTGTGCCTGGCTTGAGGCCCGAGGAGTTGTCGAGGTGGCCCAGGTATGGGACGTCAAGCTCGAATTGACATGGGACTTTCTGGTTTGAATGGGTTGGTCAGAATTGGGGCTTGGACAGGAACGGCAAGAGGGCGACATTTTATGGCGAGTGGGAATTACCTCCGCATCAGTCAGGATGGCGTCCACGTCGTAGTACGACATGGTGGCTGTCGAGAACGATGGAGAGTCGTTGTCGTTTCTTGGACGTTTGGCAGTGTAAGATGTCGCGGGGACAATGGGTACGTAACACGTGCCGCGATCTGCCCCTCAAGAACAAGACGCGTCTGGGCAGCGAAGGCACGTGATTACTGAGGGATGCAGTGTCGTCAGTAGCAATGATCATTATATTCATTTATTAGACTAGCACCGTAACAACGCAGTCGTATTTGATTCTGAGAACGTTTAGGAACTCCTTAAGCTGCCCACACAAGATAAAGTCGCTTGCTCATCCAAATCGCAGACGGCTACCTCGGAAGTGCGCTCGCGTCCGATCGGATTCGTGCTTCATCCTCAATTTAGACCGCGAGAGCTCGCGTCCTTGGCATTAGCGTTGAAACACCGAGATGGTGCTGAGCATTGAGTCTTAATCCTAACTCGTGGTGCACTCGCCTGCACGGTGGCCTGAGATGCTAAGAAACGCTTACGCAATGCACTGCTCTTGTATGATGCGCATTGTCGAAAGAACTGGGAAGTCGAGAGGAATACTCGTAATTAAAAGAAAAGAAAATTAAAACCCCGATGAAAGTAAATTAAAGTAAAATAAGGTAAACCGACCATAACACAGCTAGAAGTAGCATGTTGACAGATTTAAGATCAGAATCTCGCCTACGCAGGTGCCCCGCCCACGCGAATCCACAGTGACGACAAGCTGACGCTGACCGACGTTGTCGCCCGAAAACCAACGAAGCTCTCCAGGTCCTCCACTCCTCTCCTCCACCCTACGCTCGACATTGTCCATCCACCCAGCTCTCTGGCTTTCGTCTTTCTCCCCAACTCCATCCCATCAATCATCCGCTTCGCTTCAATCAATTGGTAAGCCACCGACTATCCGACTTGTCACATGGCTTCTATTTCCGCAAACCACAATCTACCCCCGCCTTGTTCCGTCACATCGCATTCGATTCACCTCAAAATCACCTCTGCTGACATAGCTTGAGAAGCACATCTCCCCATTCATGTCATCTGCTCTGCTTCGCACCACGCCCGTCGTCCGGGCTGGCCTCCAGGCCGCCAAGCCCATGGCCTCCATGGCCAGCACCAGCTTCGCCCGCGGCAAGGCTACGCTGCCTGACCTTCCTTGTAAGCGAGATCCCTCCTCTTCTTGAGCCGTAGCCAGTGCGATCCGTCTGCGCGAAACTTGCGCATGTGCCGCGGAAAGAACCTCGCCGCTGAAAGCTTGCACCAAATAGATGACTACGCTGCCCTCGAGCCTCATATTTCCGGTCAAATCATGGAGCTCCACCACTCCAAGCACCACCAGACCTATGTGAATAGCTACAATGCCGCCATTGAAGCTCTGGGTGATGCGCAGGCCAAGGGCGATGCCAAGGCTGCCGCCGCTCAGGCCCTTTGCTCAACTTCCACGGTGGCGGCCACGTCAACCACTCTCTCTTCTGGGAAAATCTTGCTCCCAGTGGCAAGGGTGGTGGTGGTGAGCCCGAGGCAAGCTTCTGGTACGTTGAACCCAGATCCCACCCACTCATGGGATACCTCGAGACGACGACACCGGTTACTGACACGCAGCCTGTATCGGAACATAGACTGCCATCAATAAAGACTTCGGATCGTTCGAAAACCTAAAGAAGCAGACCAATGCTGCTCTTGCTGGAATTCAGGGCTCTGGAT
Source organism: Epichloe brachyelytri (assembly GCA_023650705.1). Lineage (NCBI taxonomy): Eukaryota > Fungi > Ascomycota > Sordariomycetes > Hypocreales > Clavicipitaceae > Epichloe > Epichloe brachyelytri. The sequence continues at coordinate 1,764,193 of CP097977.1, read as the reverse complement.
GGGCCTGGCTTGTCAGGACAAGACTTCGGGTACTCTTGGACTGGTTACTCGAGCCAATCAGGATCCTGTTACTGGCAATCTCGAGCCTCTTCTCGGAATCGACGCCTGGGAGCACGCATACTATCTGCAATACCAGAACCGCAAGGCTGAGTACTTCAGTGCCATCTGGGAGGTTATTAACTGGGGCACTGTCTCTGAGCGATTTCAAAAGTAATGACGACGTCGGCTTGTGCCTGCTAACAAGATGTTTTTCAATATATGTAAATTACAAAGCTTCTGCCACCATATTGTACTTGCATGGCCCAACCAGCATAATCAGACGGATCCAAATTCTCAAAATATATGAATGCGCCTATCATAACCATATTGCACACCGAAACACGGCCACGGGAATAGCGAATATTTCGCCGACAAAGACGACGCCAGATCAAGAAACCCGCCCCCAAAGACGATACGGACCGACGTCCATTGCAGGTATCTGGCAACATACTTGCCACGATCGGTCATGGCGTTTGGCATCGTACGACCCCTTGGTATGCCGCTAACTCGGCGTGAAACTCCTTAGCAAATATCTCCTTTGCGTAATCGTACCAGTCAAGGTTCTTGTCGCTCGTCCGAGCTTCAAAAAACTTGACATATTCCCACCATTCTGGGTACCAGCCAGCGCAGTCCCAACCAGTTACCTGAACAAGCTTGCCTTGATGAACAATGATATTTCTGGGACAAAGCTCCCGTGGGTGAGGACAACACGGGCGTCAACGCCCAACTCATAAGCCAGTGTCGCCGTGACGGGCTTCGGCACAGTGGAGTAGAAAGAGGATATCAAGAATGCCACAAAATCCTCATGGCTAGGCTTGGATCTCACCGCCCAGTATGTGCTGTTCAAATGTTTGTCGAGCATAAGAGAAAATTGTCCCGAACCTGCCGAGCCGCGCCGCGACATCATGTCAGCGGATCTAGGCGTATTTTGCATCTTCTGGACGAACTTTCGAAGCTGGCGTGCCATCTGATACTTTTGATGCGCTGAAAGAGTGCACTAGACATCTTCTAGCAACTCGCCACGAGCAACGCGCGCGATGGAGCACCGAGATTCGGTAATCGCCTTCTCTGCCTCCTCCACACTTGGCAGTCGTAGTATAGGCAGGTTCGAATGTTTACGTATGTTTTCTGTAATCACCAGCCCGACTTCTGTGACGAGTCGATGGTCCATGACCGCCGACGGTGATGATTTTCGTTTCGGCAGGCTCTAGCACAAGTTGCAACGGCCAGCTGCGGAGCAGACCTGTTAGATAGGTTGTGTGTTGATTGGATGGCGGTGCTTTTCCCGGGGTGAGAGACATCAGCTGCGTTCATTCACACCCTGTGGCAAACGCACCTGGAGGAAAAGAGGAGGCACCCTCCAATTTTCTCGCGTATCATTGTGCCGACTACGCTTGACTTTTTGCTTGACTACAGCTCCGTCATGTGGTCGTTTCCGGGGATTGAACGGGACTTCTGGTCATTGGGCTTTTGCTGCGGCTTGCTCAGGGTCGTGCCTAGCGACCCATTTTCGATGTCACTGTCGAGTTTGGAAGCCAAAGATTTGCACCGGTGAGACGAATTGTCTTCGCGTCCAACGGAGTGGGAGATGGCTCGAACGGTCTGTCGGCGTTCTCTTCAAGCATTCGGACACGTTCTGGATTCATGGCCATTTTGCATCAGGATGACAAGTTCCTGCTCGTGCGGGGATTGTTTCGAAATGAATTTCGAGATATTATCCGAGAGGTGCGAGCGTGGAAGCCATAGAGACTAGTCCGTACATCGGCTGCAACAAGTTGCCGGCAGTTGCTGGTGGGAAAAGGTAGGAAGGAGCCAGGCTTCTATGGTCTGGTACCAGGGCAGCCCTGCCGGCAGTAGCATAACAGGTTGACTGCGTCTCGAAGCCGCTCGAAGCCTCCCTCCAAAGGTCCTGCTAAATGTATCGTGGTTTCATCTTCAGTTCTATCACGTTTGAAAATAAGCGCAGCTCCCACCCATAGCTATTAGCTTCCTAGTAGCGACCTTCAAATCCTAGCCACCACTCTGTTCAAACTTACTGGGTTGGGCGATTCCACATCACAATGTTGACTCGAGGTCCTCTCTTGAGGGTCATTGCCTTCTGGATCATGGCCCGCCCGCGATACACAGCGCCGTTGTCGATGCAAGAACTTCAGTAGCGCCGGACCACCAAACGGCTGAAGAAAACGCCCCTCACATCTTCAATGCAATACACTCTGCGGGCAGGCAGTGGGGATCTTCCATATATCACAATGGATTGAGCTTCATCCCGGCGATAATGCCTGGAGGCACCTTGCTATATCACGGAGCACACACTGCAAACCGCCCAGCCGGTCCAGAATGGTTGGCTTTCGAAGTTGAACACGCTGAGGCGTTCGCTTTTCCACTAAGAATGGGACCAGAAATTTTCTTCGGCAAGATAACAGCACAAGCTCCGCGAATGATCAAGCGCAAGAGCCAATGTCTGGTATCAAAGGAGAGTTGGCCGAAAACGATGCTTATTTCCCGGATACCTCCACACTTATCGGGCAAATCGCGATTTGAATCTGCTCTACGTTGACGGAATGAGTGCTGCAAAGACCTTGATTGGTACCTTGGACACTCAGGATCTTGTTCTCCGTGAAAATCAGACTTCAGAAACCGGGCCCCTCTTACATGGGCGAGCAGGACAGGGCCGACAGCATTTGCAACTTGCTGGCCCAATGGGGTACGACGGTCTTATGCGAATGGAAATAGGCTTCGAAGTTGTTTACTGCGATTTTGAAAAAGGGCTGGATCTTGTTATGCAAACTCGGACTTCTGGTAGCGGAAATCCCACTGCCGACATCAGCGACGTCTTTTACAGCGACATCTTCCAGTGGGCCAGGGCTGTTTCAGAGAGATATGATGGAATTGGTGGTGACAGAGTTAGGCTCGACTTCTCCTCCATGGTGTCTGGCTACTTCTTCCCAGTCAACATTTCAAGTACTGATCCAAATCGGCCAGATCTTCAGCGTCTCGCTGCTGCCGGTCTTGATGAGTTGAAGGATATAAAAGCGTACCTCCGCAATGTCGCGACCAAAGCAAGGAGGTTTACTGTTCACTGGCAAGCTATCGTGGATATAATTGTTACAAGGTACGCACGCAGATTGTCATTGCTAGCTGAAGCAAAACAACCGTTGGATCTGGTCAAAAGCGAATTGCGGGTAGCAACTCAGATGTATGTCAATGCGCCAGCGCGGCCTGGAGGTATATCCGTACAGGAGAAATCGGGCCACAACCAGACGGCAGAAGCGTTGCGATTATGCCGGCAGCACTATCTGCTGCCGGCGTATATCCATCAAAACTTATGGAGCATGGAGGATAAGCTGATACATACTGCAATTCAAAGTGTCATGTCGGATATTTGCGAGACTCTCTTCTCAGCCTACGATATTGTGCACAAGGACTCGGCAAATGACACGGCTAGGTTGAAGCAGTTGAACGATTCCCAAAACTTGGTAGCCGCGCTGAAGAAGAGGCTCGCTTGGACCATGTGGAGAAAGCCAGAGTCGTGTGCGGTTGATGAAGTATTGTTTACAGTTATGTGGCCGCTGGGTAGTAGTGAAGATTATTGGCATCCTGACTGCCGTTCGTATAAAGAAATCATCCCCGAACGACGAGAATACTGGGATCCGGATATGTTTCGCATATGAGAAGCGACTGAAAAGCGATTTACTTCTCCCTGAATTCTCTCGCTTGGAGTTTGCAGGGAACAGCGGGAACAGCAAGCCTTGATTTGAACCAACCTTCGTGCTGTTGGATAGCGCATAGTCAATAGTCGACGCGATTTAGAAGTTGACACCGAGATCTGACGAGGTGGGCTACCTTGGGATTGCAACGCGCAATTGGCATTCATAATGAATTTGGAAGAAAGAAGAGAGAGAGAGAACAAAAAAAAAAACTCAAGAAGTGTCACGAAACATCTCCATTGAGCTTCGGATGCATCCGCATGCCTCGTTTTGCTGCCGTTGTTACACACATAACCGGCTACCGGCATCTTCACCGCTTCATCATCAATATCCGAATCTCTTGATGCCGATCTGCTTTCCCATGCCTCGGTTGAAGATTTGACGCCGCTCGCTTGCTCATCCCATCAAATGGGGGCAGAACATTGAAAAATGCTGATGGACCGGTCAAAGCGGATAGTTTAAGATTGCAAGTGGCAGGCTTCCTGTCAGCTTCCAGGAGGAGCAGTAGACTTCCCAACTTACGGTTTCATGTTGCAAGTACCATTGTATGTATTTCTACCATCGATTGGTAGCAAGTTGTTCCCTGTAGGAGCTTTTATCTCTCCTTCTTGCTGTCATATTTTGGAACCCATTCGAGTCACCTACCACGAGGCTGAGTTTATGTCCTCCTTTGCGCATAACCTTGACCTAGAACATCATAGTCAGAGCCTTTCGAGAGAGGTCAAAGACTCGAACCCGGCGTTGGCCACGATGGGCTCATCATGAATGTGAGGTCGCGATCTCACCAAACGCGTTCTACATTATAGCATCGTGCAACGCCAAAAGTATTGCATGGGCGGAAATAGATCCATCGCTCGTGGCCGTTGAATAGACAACTGTCAAAAGTAGTACGAGCACCGTTCGGCGATGATATGTTCTTCATTCACCACGTCAAAGGTCTCGGAAGAAGCGCCACTTGAGTCAATGTCAGGCGTTCAGTCAATTAATTATGGCTCTCTTTCAATTGCACGATGCAAGCAACGAGGGCTACAAATTAAAATAGGTTGATGGCCAGCAAAATTTGATTGAGGCCCTGAGTAACGTTACACAAACCCTCATAACCTCCAGGTTCGAGCAGTTCTGCGAATTTGGATCTGTCCCGTACGTTGCAGCTTGACATTGCCCGGGTCTGCCGTTCGGGGCACAGTGAGACACCGAACCGCTGGATTGGTACACTTGTTGAGCCTTTCGGGCATGAGACTCTTGTATAACCGGCATACGAAAACTCTGGAAAGATTGGTTCATATTTGTCGCCTGGAGCCGAGGGGCTGGTTGAACGATTTCACCTGCATGACCCAGCGGTTCCTGCCCAGATCCAGCAAACACCAGAGCGGAAACAAGAATAGCTTCGCTACTGTTGTCTCATGTCATCCAGACTCTCGGGTTCGAGCATGTTCCACAAGTTGACAGAACTTGCCGTGAAGTCCATCTCGTATAGTCGCGATCGCAATCACAACATAGGGGTTGAGCAGATCAGCCAGGCTCCGGGGCTGCGGCAGTCTGCATTTCACGAAACCTCTGGTCGGTAGCCAATTATTTCGCCAAATATTGTCTCAAATTTCCGGCACAGGCGTGGCAAAAAAGAAAGGTCGGGGCGGCGCAAACATTTGATGGACGTCACATTTCGGCATCATCTTTTTAAACCCTTCCACATGTCTTTCGCCAACCTCTCTTTCCCCGAAAATATGACTCTTACCATGGCCGATAGCATCATTAGGAAAGCCTGCGACCGTTGTCACTCCCAAAAGTTGAGCTGTAAGCGTGTCGGCGACGAGGCTTGTGAGCGTTGCATCAGACTTCAGACTGAGTGCAAGTCTAGCCCTTCTCTTCGGTATAAGAAGCAGCAGCAGCAGCATCAACAAGAACAACAACAACAACAACAACAACATCTTCATCATCATCATCATCAGCAGCAGCAGCAGCAGCAGCAGCAGCAGCAACGCCAACAACAAAGACATCCTTCGCAAAACCAACATAACCCGCCAGCCCAATCGCAGTCCCAAACACAGCCCCAGGCACATCCGCCTCAGAAATCTGTCGGGGAAGCAAACCTCCCGTTGGCAGGCGCTCACCAAAAAGGCGGAGAACTGCCAGCGAGCTGAATCTCGTTCTTGGAGAACAGGGTATGTGACCTGATATGCAGTTGTTGCCGCTCTTCCTTGACGTGCACTTGTATCTTGACACTGATCATCATATCACCTTACAAGGCCTTCCGATCCTTGCCCAAGCAGAGGACACCAGACTAGACGATCAGTGCGTGAGCATAGTTGAAGCAACTCTGGACAACACAGATTTTGACTTTGCTCAATTCGAACAATTGGGTTTTTCTCCTCCGGCACATGCGCCTCTGGCACAAGGAGCAGTCACCGGCGCTGTTGAGGGTTTTCAATCAATCCCATCCTTTCCAGATCACTGGGAACATTCTTTAAATCAACCTACCGAGGCTTTTCATCCAACAAACCAGGCAACTCTCGCGCCACCACCCGCGGCAGACAGGAGTCAGTTCCCCCAATCATATCTGTCGCTGGTCTCAGGAACGAGGATCAGGGCCACAGCATAGTAGACAAGCGGCGAAGATCACGTCTGCGCAACAGGCCAAGACAAATCGCACTGCGCCACGTCGCCAACGCACCAGCAACCAAGGAGACGTCTTCCAACGTTCACTGGATGGCGCAACTATCCGAGATCAACTCTCGTCTCCTGGACCTCGCGTCTCTTTTGCCGCAGCCGGCAACAGTGCCCTGCAATATCCAAATATTTGTCAGGCCAGGGGATGAGACGTTTGCCAACCAGGGATTCCCCATTGACGAAATGTTCAAGCTTACGCGACGAGTTGCTGACGTTCTGGATCGTATGTGCGGTGAACAAGGCTCGATGGTGACGCGCATGGACAATTCCGACCCAGGGAACTCCATGTTCGTTCTGTCAACGTACGTACGCCTCCTCGACATGTACCAGAAAGTGTTTAGTCTCGTCCGCCTTGAGCTGGCGCAAGCAGATGCGGACTCGGCGTTTCGATTCTGGACACTTCCAAACGTTCAAGTCGGTTCGTTCTCCGTGGACCCGTCTCCATCGCTGCAAATGTCCCTCACTATTCAGCTGGCCGAGGAATTCCTCGCACGGCTTCGCGTGGCCACGGCGGCGCTGGATCCTGCTCTCGGACACGGCCCCAGTCACGCGAATGGAGGGATGGAGGATCGTGGAAACGACAGGTCCATGTTCTCGGATGTCGTGGACGTTTCCTACCGAGCGGTCAAGACGAAGGAAGAAAGCCTTGGCAAGCATCTTGCTGAGTTGCGGGCCGAAATCGAGGCCTTCTTGGATCACTGACACGGACGTTAGGGGCGGTGGAAGAATAGAGAAGCCTCGGCGGCTGATCCTTTGGTCCCAATGACTTGACTATATCAGGGGGCACAAATATAGAAATGCAGGCCAACGAAGAGTCCGTTCTGTACCACCATCACCATAGCCATTATTTGGGCAAAAGATGCCATCCCAGTTGCAAATTATATAGTGCTGCGTCCTCTCGCAGAGGAGCCGTAATCGTCTTGTTTCTATACATACACTCCTTGCTTCATTCAGACATTGTTCTTTCCAGGTTGCACGACATGGTGACAGATGGCAGTTGACAGCCATGCAGCTCCCGATCCTTTTCCAGAAGGAATTGTTTATTTAGATGATGCGGCGTGTCTTGCATGCATATTCCACGTTTCATGTGCCGTGGTTGCTTGAACATGTCGCCACGAGCCAAGTGTGATGCAGACGAGAACGAATGCTCGCCCAATATATATATGGCCTGACTGACTCTGCAGGACCTTTGGAAGCCACGCTCCCTGCGCGTAGCATGGCAAAGAAAGAATAGAAAGGCATCACGGCGTGTGACATGTCGCTGTCAAAGTTCGGTCACCTACCTGCTATCTGTCATGTGGTTTGGATTCAAACTCGTTTGGAAACCCCCGCCCGCACACCGCCTCTTTTGTCGACGATTGAAGCTGAATGTTGGTGCAATGCAGTTAATGGGGTGACGGCGAAAGGTGAAGCACGCGATGCAGCGTCGTAACCTCTGGTTTGCCACGTTTATTACCAGCCGGCGAGGTTCCCGAACGAGAACAAACAAGATGGGGGCATATGAATTTTGCGAATGCAACTACATCAACTATCAAACTTGGCCTTGGAATAAGCGCACGTATAGCCTCCTAGGTTTGTTGAACCCGGCGGCCCCATCCCATCCGGTAACTTCCTGTGAAACCGGCCGTGTTCCCCTCTGGTCTTGCGGCATGCGCTCAAAACATAGATGACGGTTTCGAATCTCCAGAGAAAGACGACGATGCGTACTTTTATAACATTCATTTCAACGTCGCGCGGTACTGCCCTGTTGCTCATGCACATTACGTGGCCGTTTCTACCACCGGAATAGCCGGATGCTATGAGTCAGTCATACAGACACACTTTTGAGCCTGGCGTTGACGACAAATCCTCAATGAAATCATGTTCATGACATTCATGGACATTACGTGCCATGATCTTGGTTTTTCTGTGACGGCGTCCAAGGAAGAAGAAGCTGCGGAGTAGTCGGCGGCGATATTTTCCGATAATTCCGTCTTTGGCAAGCCCTCCAGTTGCGCTGGGGAAAAAAAAATCAGACATCTCGCAATAATACTGTGGGAACACGCATGATATTTGTTAAGTGATTTGGTGGCAAAGAACGATGGAAGAGAAGATAATGTAGAATTGCTATCTAGGAATTCCAGAATCTAGTAAGGAAAAGGAAGCTTATTATAAGCTTTAAATTAATTAATCTAATAAGTCTAGGTCTTTAAACAAAGCCTATAATAAAACGTGATAATAAACAAGATATAGGAAGCTATATTATTAAATAATAAAGATAACTAGGATAATGCCTAAGGCTATAATATAAGGCTGTGAATATCCTTAACACCGCCCCTAGTAGTATATCTAGCTAAAATAAGGAAAAGAAAGGAAACATAAAATTAAGGTCCTTATAATACCCCTTCTAAAATATCTCCCTTTATAAAGTCCTTAGCCTTTATTATATAAAGAAAGCGTATAAAATTAGTATATTTAACCTATTCTAGACCTTTTATAAATCTATTAGTAATTATTTTCTCTATGCTAATCTATTAGAGATAGAAATCCCCTTAATAGGCCTTCTAAACTATTTATTTATAGTGTAAATTAATATAATAAGTATATCCCTTATACTTCTTATTAAGTATATTAGCTTTTGCGTTCTAGCTATTAGTAAATAGTAAAAATAGTTATAATTATTTAATCCTAAAGTTATTAAGAAGATTAGTAACCTAGAGTATAAATAGACTAGTTAGTATAAGATTAATAAATTTTACCTCTATTAAGCTAAGTGCTATAAGAGTTTATTTCTTTAATTACTAAAGGATTAATCCTCTAGCTAGTATTATAATATAGCCTATAGTTAATCTCCTAGTATCTAGGTTATTAGTAAGTAAGGTATTACTAAATCCCTTTACTTAGAGTACTAATTTAGGGTCTATGTTATAGACTTGAGCTAGGAGCTTAGGTTAAGTCTAGGTTAAGGTTAGGTCTAGAAAGGGTGCGAATTATGCGCGGGTTATGTAAGGGCGGATATAGGTTAGTGCGTAAACTACGCACTAACTAAGTATAACCCTATAAATTAGAATATAGTATAACCTCTAGTTTAGTTCTTTTTTTCTTTTATAAGAATAATAATTATACTTTAAATACTTATATATAGTAACTATAAAGCTAGTTTATAATATTTATTATTCTTTATTATTTATTTATTATAGGCACTTAATAACTAGTAAAGGTACTATTACCCCTAAAGAGAATAAATATAAATAAAATAGTAATATTATAGGAAGTACTTAATAAATAAGCTAAATAAATTAAATACCTAGTTAAGTAGTAAAATATAAACCCTAACTTAAATTAGCTAAAATAAAAACCCTTATCTATAAGGCCTTTATTTAATAGTAATAAAGTACTATTTATAGTATAAAAGATTTTATAACTTATAAGCTATTAATAAATAAATACTTTATTAAAGATAAATAAAACTAGTAGCTTTTTATTTACTAGAACCTCTTACCTAAGGTCTAGGCTTATATTATTTCTTACTTTAAAAGGGCTATTTCCTAGACTTTTAACTAAGGGTATTTCTTACTTACCTAAGGGAGATATTTAATAATCCTTATTAATAGGAAATAAGTATTACTAAACTTAACTAGTTAATATAGTATTAAAATAAGTATTTTAGTAACTTCTATATTTAGTTTAAATAGAAATTAGTACTTACTAAGGAATTAGGCTAGGATAACTCTATAAAGTTAGCTAAATTATATATAGTACTTAATAAGTAAATAAAAGACTATAGTATTAGCTAAGATATACCCTAGGTAAATTATATAGTAGCTATAGCTTATTATTATAATATATTATTAAATATTAAATCCTATTACTTAGAGAAAAGTATTAATTATATAAGCTTACCTTACTAGTAGCTAATATAGGTAAGCACTAGGTATAAGGTAAAGATATACTAATAATAGATATTTAATTAATAAATATAATAAGTACCTAGAAAAGTTCTAGAAAGTCTTAAGGCTAGTATATATAGCTAAGATTAGGTAATAAAAGTAATATAAAATAAGCTAAGTAAGTTTTCTAAGAAGTATTAAATATATAATATAAAAGGGTAAGTACTTATAATATAGCTTTACTAAGCACTTTATTATAGTATATACCTTATATACCCCTATTTATCTATAAGAGAGATTATTAATTAATACTTATAGTATAGTTAAGGCTAATCCTAAGGACTTAGGTAATAAGTATAAGGAGTAACTAGAAAAGAGTAATTTCTTTATTAAGTTATTTAAAAGGGTTAAGAAAAGGGAGTATAAAGAGGCTTTATAATATATAGTTATTACTAATAAGGACTTTAAGTAAATCTAGAATAATATAGATTTATTACCTTTCTTAGTTTCTATATTAATTAATAAGACTATCTTTATAAATACTTAAATTAATATAGGTTATAATTACTACACTACTATAAGTAAATACCTAGTTTAAAAGCTTTAACTAAAATATATTACCTTTCTAACTAAGAGATTAGTTTATATAGTAATTAGTATAAAATAAGGGAGAACTAAGAGCTATAAGAAATATTTATATATAATATATATTATTTATTTTTAGGTAAATTTAGATAGATAAGAGGCACTAATTATAGTATATATTATCCTAGGATTAACTAGATAGTTAATCTTAGGGATACTATAGATAGAATACTATAATATAAACTTAGATATAAAGTATTACTAGTTAAATATAGGGGTAGTAAATAACCTATAAGTATAAGCTATAGTTAATAGGAGGGTTAACTAGCCTATAGTAATAATCTTAGGTTTAATATTTATAGGAATAATATATTAGATAAAGAAGTAAAAGAAGTATATTTAGCTTTATACTATAAACTTATAAGAAATTATATCTATTTTATAAATTAATACTATACTAGAGGCTTTAGAATAGAAGCTTTTAGCTTCTTTACTAAAGGTATTATAGGACTTTAAGAACCTTTTCTATAAGAGTAAAGTAAATACTTTACCCTTATATTAGGGAATTTAGATTACTATATTTACCTTAAATAAGACTTAGAGGAAATAAACTAGACTTACTATAAGTACCTTTATATAATATACTATACTAATACTTACTTAAAATTAGGAAGTAAGTTATAAACCTAATAAATAAAGGTTAGATTTAGGTAAGTTTATTATTAGTAATAACACTAGTATTATTAGTAAAGAAACTAAGGAAAGGGTAGAGGTTTTATATAAATTACTATATATTAAATAAGATTATAAAATAAAACTAGTATCCTTTACTATTAGTTAAAGAAATACTATATTTATTAGTAAAGGTAAAGCAGTTTATAAAGCTAGATATATAAGTAGTATTCTATTATATATAGATTACTAAAGGTAAGGAATACTAGACTATATTCTAAATATAATTTAGGTTATTTAAATAGTTAGTTTATCCCTTTAGCCTTATAGGTATACCTATAATCTTTTAGAGATATATTAATAAGGCCTTAAGTAGTATTCTTAGGGACTATATTACTATATACCTTAATAATATCCTAGTTTACTTAGGAGGCTTATAGAAGAATTATATATAAAGGTCTATAGAGTACTAGCTAGACTATAATAAGCTAGTTTAAACTTAGATATTAAGAAGTGTATTTTTACTATAAAGGAAGTTAAATATCTTAGATTTATTATCTATATAGGAAAAGAGATTTATCTAGATAATAAGAAGATTATAGTAATTAGGGATTAGGAGGCTCTAATAAGGGTCTAGGGAGTTTATAGATTCCTTAGGTTTACTAACTTTTACTATAATTTTATACTATAATTCTCTAAGATTATAGGCCCCTTATTAACTTAATAAAGAAGGGCACTTTATTTTATTAGATAAATACTTATAAGAAGGCTTTTAAGGCATTAAAGCTAGCTTTTATATTATATTCTATCTTAGTTTAATAGGATCCTAATAAGGATATAGTAATAGAGGTAAACTATTTAGAAATAGCACTAGGGGCTATCTTTCTTAGGTTAATAATAAAGGAATTTTATATCTAGTAGTATATTACTTAGCTTACTTATAACTAGCTTAATAGAATTATACTATATATAATAAGGAATTACTAGTAGTTATTTTATACCTTAAGGTATAGTTAGTAAAGCTATAGAGTATTAGTAAACTATTTATAATACTAATAAACTATAAGAATCTAGAGTACTTTATAGCACTAAGGAGATATTAAAATAGTAAGTATAATAGGTAAAGACTTTAGTGCTTTTTAATTTCTATTTATATTATAGACTAGGTACTTAGGTAAGATAACTAGATATATTATTAAGATATTATTAGGAGAAGTTATAAATAAAAAAGCTAAAAGTATCTATTCTATATTTAGTAATAGCCCTTATATATTATAGCTTTAGATAAGGATAGCTATATATAGAGATTAGGCTTATTATAGTATTAAAGGATATAACTCTAGGAAATAATTTAGTTCTTATAATAAGTCCTCTAGCTAGTATATTAATATTTATAGATAAACACCTCTAATCCTTATAGAACTAGTTACTAACCTATAATAAGACCTATAAGTTATAACTTTATATAGTTAAGGTAAGAGCTTAGAAGTTTCTAGAGATAGCTAATATAAGGGAATAAATAGTAAACTACTAGATTAGTATAAAAGAGGCGCTTTAATTCTAGGGCTAGATATAAGTCCTTAAGTAAGAGCCCTTAACTATAACCTTAATTTAGTAAGCTTATAACTTACCCTTACTAGGTTACCTAGGCTAGAATACTACCTTTAAGGCGCTTTAGAGAGACTACTATTAGAATAGTATATTATAGGATATAGCTTAAGTTATATATAACTATTACTACTATAGAGGTTAGAAGAGTTAATAACTATAATAAGGCTTATTAAAGCTAATTCCTTTACCTAATAAATACTAGTTATAAATTTCTATTAATTTTATAACTAACCTACTAGCTAAGGACTAGGGTAATTTATAGTTCTTAATAGTTATTATAAATAGGCTATCTAAATATATATAACTTAAGGCTATAATATTAATAAAGGCTAAGGTATATATAAAGTAATTTAAATACTATTAGTAGTAGTTTTATAGTTTCCCTACCTAGATTATTATAGATTATAAATTAGACTAGCTAAGTAACTTTTAGATAGTATTATATAATAGGATTAGTACCTAATAGCTCCTATTAATATTATATTACCTATAGATAGATAGTAGTATAGAAAGGGCTAACTAGGAGGTACTAGCTATTCTATAGGTATTACTATCCTTTTCTTAATTTAACTAGGTAAACTACTTACTAGCTTACTAATTAGTATTAAATAATAAGGATTTATTAGTAATAGGTATAAGTATAAATATAGCCCTATATAGCTTTAATATACTAATAATTTAGGAGGTACTTACTATATAAGTATTAGTAACCTTAGTAAAGGGGTAGGCTTAAGTATTTCTATAATACCTAAAGAATAATATAGATCTAATATAGGCTACTATAGCTTTTATCTAATAATAGTAATAGGAGAATATAAATAGTAGTTAAAGGCTAGTAAAATAATTTTAGGTTAGGGACTATATATAGTTAAGTCTTTAGAATATTAAAATAAACTATCCCTATAAGAAATTAGACTAGGTAATAGCTAAATATAAGGTACTAGAGATCCTTATATTACTAATAGTTAAATTAGATATCCTAAGGGGCTATACCCTATTTTCTATATTAATTTAGTATAAAGGGTAGTAGAAGATCTATTATTAAGTTAGAAGCTAGCTAATAAATAATTACTACTAAAGTTAGTTATAACTAATATTAATAAGGATCTCTCTAAGTACTAGGTTAAGGAGATTCTTACTACTAAAAATACCTAAGGCTAGGGATTAAACTATAATATCTTAGTAAAATAAAAAGAATATATATAGCTAATATAGGAACTATTAGAAAATATATAAGATATAAAGGCACTAAATAGATTTAAGTTATAATAAGGGGATATATAGATAAATAATAGTCCTAAAAGGTATAGTTTAATTTAGCTATAGAAAGTTAATACCCTAATTCTCCTTTAGTATATATATATTATAGTACTATTTATTTACTATAGTTAAGAGTAATTAGGAAGAGGGGGCTTTTAGGCTAGTAATAATATTTATAGTAATTCTTTATAATAAAGTAAGTAAGTTTAGCTATAGCTTTAGTTAGGCTATAGGTATTAGCTATAACCTATTATACTATAGTAGTGCTTACCTCCTAGGCTTAAATAAACTATATAAGGTTATTACTTATATTAGTTATACTATAAAAGAATTTAGTAGTAAGAGGGTTTTAGGCCTAGTAAGTAAGTATAGTTTATATAAGTATAAAAGCTTATACCTTAGTAGCCTCTTAGGTATAGGCTATACCTATAAGGGAAGAAGCTAAGGGCTAGGCCTTAGTAAGATTAATATAAGTAGCTATAAGTATACTATTAAAATACTTATAGTAGTAAATAAATTTTTTATAAAAATAGTATAGTATTCTTTCTTACTAATAAACTACTTTATAGCTATAGTCTTAATAGCTTTATTAGTACTTATAAGGGTCTTAAGGTACTTAAAGGTATAATATAATTTAGGGTTACTATAGTATAAGTATATCTCCTAAATATATAAGTAATAGGCTACCTAGTAAGGACTATAGGCCTAGTTTATACCTAGAATATAGGTATACTAGCCTTTAGTATATAGATTATTAATATAAGAGATATATAGGAAATTATACTTCTTATTATTAGAGAGAGCTTTATTATTAGAGTTACCCTTAAGGATATATTTACCTAGGTAGCTTCCCTTACCTAGGGTATAAGGAGGAGAAAAAGGGAGGGGATATAGTAATAATAGCTTTAAAAATAACTTTAAATATAATAAAGGTAAAATAGGAAATAAAGGGAGCTTAAGGAAGTTAAAAGGGATAAAGAGAATACTTTAAGGGAATATTATAATACTAAAAGGAAATAAAAGTAAGAAATAGAGAAAAGGGAAGGAGTATTTATAATCCTATAAATAAGGGATTTACCTAACTAAAATCTAGGTTAGATATAATATTAGAAGTAGTCTAGGGATAGGTAAGGGTAATATATTATATAATTATTTAATAGGTAATTAGAGATAAGGAGATATTAGGGTAAAATTAGGATAAAGTTAGGATTTAGTAAGTAATAAGGAGAAGGTAAAAAGGAGTAATAATATAAGGTATATAAATAGCTAGTAATAAGTATAGGAAATAAGTAAGCTAGTAATTTTAGGGTAGTAAAGTTAGAGTAAGTAAGGCTATTAGTATAATAGGGAGGGTTAGGGTAAGGTAAGTCTATAGTAAAAATTTTTATAACCTATATAAGGGAGTTTAGCCTTACTAGTAGCCCCCTCTCCTTACTAGGGGTTAGCTATATATATATAGGAAAAGGGCCTTACACTAGGGTTATATACTTATTATTCCCTTACTTATATATAAGAGAGATAAGAGAAGGGTAAGTAAGGGGTATATTATAGACTTAAGCTAGGAGCTTAAGTTAAGTCTAGGTTAAGGTTAGGTTTAGAAAGGGTATAGATTATATATAGGTTATATAAGGGCAGATATAGGTTAGTGCGTAAATCACGCACTAACTAAGTATAACCCCTATAAATTAGGATATAGTGTAACCTCTAGTTTAGTTCTCTTCTTCTTCTATAAGAATAATAATCACACTTTAAACGCTTATGTGCAGTAGCCATAAGGCTAGTTCATAACAGTCTAAAGGTTTAATTCTCTAAGAATAATCCCTAAATTATCTAATCTAAAAGGTATTACTAGAGATATTTCTAAAGATCTATATAAACTTACTTTAGTATAGAGTTTACACTATAGAGTTAATTTATTATAAATATAATATTAGGTTATATAAATATAGAAAGCTAATTAAAGCTTCCTATGCGTTTTGCCTAGTTAGAGAGATTATAAGCTATATTAAGCTCTTTCTAATTAGCTAGGATTATAGTCTTTAGAAGCTATAGAATATTTAATATATTAATACTCTTAATATTAAATTTCTTTATAATACTCTATATATAGAGCTTTTAATAAAGAAGGATAGTTTAGTTAGTATAGTTATTAATAAATTTAATACTAAGGAATAACTTAACCTTACCTAGTTACTTTAATTTATAGTGTTTCTATAGTTATTTAATAATATCTTTAATAATTATAAGGGCCTTTCCTATAATAATTATATTATCTATATATAGAAGAAGTATAATATTATTATATTAAAAATATAGAGTTTACTTATTAGTTAATAAAATCCCTACTTTTTAAGTTCCTTAGTAATATATTCTGGTTACTAAAGAGGAGATATAGGTAAGCTATAGAGAGCTCTATTAAGCTTATATACTCTTACTATACTATTAGTATAACTATAAGGTTATTTAATATAAGTATTTCCTTATACTTTAGTATTAAGGAAGGTATTTATAATATTATATTACTACTATTTAAAGTTAAAGACTATAATAAGTATATAGAATACTTATAAAGAAACTAGGTATATAACTACTATATAAAGGTTCTTATTATTAAAGATCTCTAGGTTCTAGTCCTCTCTTATAACTTACCTTACCTTTATATAGGGTTCTTAATTAATTAGATACTTTACTATATATACCTATTACCTATTAAAGATCTTTATATCTTTATTAGGAAAAATAAGCTCCTAGTAGTTCTTTTTATAGATCTTAAGGAGTTCCCTTTTCTTAGTAAGTCTCTAGAATATATAATAGTTATCTATAGCTTTAGCCTTAAACTAGTTAGATAGGATATTAATATTTATATTAGCTATATTAGCTACTTTAATTATTAGAAAGGCATATAATATAGTTATTTCCTTTACTTTATTATTATATAGGTTATTATTATAGTAATAAATTATAAGGTTTAAATAGTAAGAGCCTTAAGGAAGGGCCTTCTTCTTACTAGAGGTTATAATATTAAGATAATCTTAATATATATTAGATTAAAGGGATTATCTTAGTGTTTAGGATTTAGATTTAAGTTATTAGTAAATAATAATATTATTATCTTTAGCTTCTTTCTCTAGGAAGGCCCTAGCCTAATACCTTAGAAGGACTATATCTTTATTATTAAGTCTTTATTATTAATATCTTATAAGATTCTCTTATTAGAGAGGACTCTTAGAGAGTATTAGGAGATAGCTCCTAGGTTTCTCTAGGAGAGGAGGACTATCTTCCTCCTTAAAAGAGTAGTAATTCTTATCTATTTCTAAGGTACCTAAGGGGCTTTTTATAAAGCAAACTATCCTTTTCTAAGTGCTAGAATAAGGTTTCTCCTATATTATATATAGGATATTAATAATATAGTAGCTTTCTTTAGTAAAGAAGGGTTAATAAAGTCTATAATATAGATAACTTTATTATCTTTAAAAGTAGTATACGCATTAGTCTTATTAAATTAAATATCCTATAGATAAATAATTCTCTATTATTTAGGGATTAATACCTTATAAAGGTAGTATTTAGGACTATCTATACCTATAAGTTAACCCTTCTTAGCTCTTAGTGCTATCTTTTAGGATTAAGTATAGTGTTTATTAGGAATATATATATATATAATACATCCCTACATTCGTAAATATTAGATTAATATATTATTATTAAGGCCTAAGATATTAAATAATGCCTATTAGGGTAACTAATTATTCTTATTACTATATATAAGTAGTAAGTTAGTAATTTTAGCTATATACTTTATAGTATATAGCTAGAGGAGTTCTAGTAATTCCACTTTAATTATTAAGGCTCTTACTATTTCTATAAGGGTTTAACTAGCGTATTTAATAATGCCTTAATAGGTAGGGATATATAGAGCGCTAGTTTAAAGGATAATTCCTTCTTTCTAATAGAAGGATTTAAACTTCTCTCTAAGGAATTTAGTTATATTATCTATATAAAAGTATTTAATAGTAAATCTATTACTTATATTCTTAATAGTAGTCTTCTAAGCCTAGATTACTTTAATTACACTAGACTTATTAATAGTTAGAATTACCTAATAAAAGCATATATAAATATTAATTATATATAAAGTGTGCTTTTTCTCTCTAAAACCTTTAGGTTTATATTTAATAAAGTCCTAGAATATATAAGAAAGAAAGTTTATTATATTATTAGATTTCTCTTAATAAATTATATAAGGAGCCTTTAATAAAAGGTAAGCTAAGTAATAAAAATTAGTTATAAAGGTAGGATTAACTAAGATTCCTACTTCTTTATATATAAGTAGGACTTACTCCTTCCTTATATAACTAAGTCTCTTATATAAGAGACTAAATTTAACCTATTTAGTAATAGACTTACTTAATAAGGCTATAAAGTTAAATTAGGGTTTCTCTTCTTAAAGAGTTAGTGTAAAAACATTTAACTTCTAGGTATAGTTACTAATAACTATACCTAAAGGTATTAAGATTAATTAATCTTTAAAGCTATTGTCAGTTACACAGGGTGCCTGAATTTAGGTTATCGATGTTATAAGCCTCGAGAATAGTATTATTATTAATTATCTATTCTAAGCTATAGAGGAAAGAGAGAAAAGAGAGGGCAAAAGTAAGGGTTCTTCTTATAAGATACGAAACGCGAAAGGGGCTGTGTGGGTTACGTGACCATAAGCCCTGCCCTATTATATACTCGCATTATAGGTCGCGTGTGAGGCCCTTGCGCGCGCGTAGGCTAATTACTTTACTAACCTTATAATTATAGCTACTAAGTATAGTTAATATTATATGTATTCTAATACTAGAAACTCTCTCCTTTAATATAACTATTAATATATAATATTAATAGGAAAAGAAGAAAAGAAATAATAGACTATATTAGGGTTAATTAGGGGTATAGGAAATAAAAGAATAAAAATACCTATATAAGTATAGTAAGTAAAAGAAAGGAAAATAATAACCTATAATCTAGAGCCCTTAAATTAGAATAAGAGAGCCTCCTTTACCTCCCCTTAATTTACTAGATAAAATTAATCTAGCTATATACTAATCCTCCCCTTACTACTATAGCGCTCCTTACTATAATAGTCTTTTCTTCTCTATACTCTATATATATTATATAGGGATCTAAGGGACTACTATAGGCCTTCCTATAACTCTTACTAGGTTAGGAGTAATAATAAGTATAGCTCTTATTAGAATCTAACCTAATAAGAGTTATAGTCCTTTCTCTTTCTTTCTCCCTAGGAGGATTTTATATCTTCCTATAGTATTAGGGCTAAAAGCCTCCTAGGATATTATCTATAGTAACTATCCTTTATATAAGTAACCTACCCTTTTATCTAGATTATTATTTAGTTACTTAAGATAAATTTCTTAAGGGCCTTATTTAGTAATACCTTTATAAAGGCATTAGCTAAGTTATTACCTCTATTAATCTAATAGATCTTATAGAGCTTATAGTATTTATATAATTACTATAAGGCTAAAATATTAATTATTAGGTATTTCTCCTTAGTAATACTAAGCTTAATAAGGTATTTATATAGAGAGTATAAATCTATATATACTATAACTAGGATTATAAGAAGCTTTAGTTAGCCTATAATTAATCTAATTATTATTATAATTATATAGGCTATATTAATACCTATAACTATACTATAGATTTCTAAGGTAAGTATACTTTATATAACTCTCTTACTCTTAGTTAAGCTAAAGTGTATAATATTACCTTTAATTATAAACTTACTATCCTTATTATCTTTATTAGCTAGGATTAGTATATATCCTAGCTATAATATAAGGTCCTAGTTATTAATAAATAATCTATTTATAAAGGTATAAATCTTTACTTTAGTAAGGTTAATTAGAATAAAGGTTAGGCCTCTCTCTAGGTAGTCTATTTACTACTAGATTTAGTAGTTAAGAGCTTTAATATTCTTAACTATTAGTTCCTAGTATTATATAGTAACTAAAAGATTAAAGTAAGCATTTAGTTAATAAATTAAAGTAATATAAGCACCTTAAGCCTACTACTTAATATACTTTTACTTTAACTAGGTTAATAGGATTAATCTAAGCTTATTACTTTACCCTTTTTATTATAATATAATATTCCTATTACTTAGGGTAATAATTCCTCTATTAAATATAAGTAAGTTATTCTCCTAAGGAATTACTTTAGCTTTATAGTAAAGGTAGTAGTAGCTAGTTAAGTTTTCTCTTCCTAGAGAACTCCTTATCTAATAACCTAAGGGTATTATTAGTTTATATACTTATATAAGTAAATTCTAGGCTCTCTTTTATTATTATAAGTAAGTATAGGTTATATATAGAAGTCTCTATCTAGAGCTTCTCTTTATAATACTTATAATATATTACTTACTAGTGTGTTCTAGCTTCTATAATATAATAGAGAGGTTTAATTATAATTATAATTATACCCTCTAGGTACTAGTAGCGGATTTAGATTAGAAGCCTAGTAAGGATAACTTAGCTTAAGGCGATATATAACTAGATATGAGGCTTATATAATATTATAAATTTATATAAGGTATTCTATTATAAGTAAAGAAGGGGCTATTATAAGGATAAGTTATTAACTAGCCTATTAGATTATTAAAGCTTATATTAAGATTAATTACTTTTTCTTATCCCTAAATCCTTAGATTATAAGCTATAACTTCTTATATAGTTAACTTATCTTTCCCTTTACCTTATTAATAATATAAGTATTAAAGATTCTTAGGCTATAGTACTTCTCTTTATTAAATATAATAAACTTAAAAATACCCTATTTAATTAAAGTATTAATCTTAGTCTTAGTAAAGAGCTTAAATAGCTTCCCTAGGGTTATAATAATGCCTTCCTTATATAACTAGATTATAAGGTTAAGATTAGCTTTCTCTTTTACTAATATAAAGATTATAATATTAGTCTTATTAATAATAGCTAAAGGGTTCTTATAGGGTCTTCTAGGTCTTTACTTTAGTAGGATCTCTAGTCTTAGGGCCTTATATTTATCCCTAGCCTCTAGTAGCTCTCCTTAGCCTTTATTATAATACTACTTTATATTAGAGGTAGGGGTTTTCCCTATAAGAGTCCTTATAATAAGGTCTTATAAAGGTTAACCTAAAGGTCTTAGGGCCTCTTAGGAGGTTAAGTATATAGCTCTTACTATAAATAATAAGGAGGTTATATAGGCCTTACTACTCTTTACCTTTATACTATACTTAGACTAATAATCTAAGTAAGAGGTTAAGGGTTATTAATATATTTAGGCTATTCCTTATTATAAGAGCTTTAGTAACCTTCTAAAGAGTATGTAAACTCTTAATCTCCTTTATAGCCTTCTATACTATAATTATATATTATAATATCTCTAGGGATAGAGGATTTACTTATTATCTATAGATAGGCCCTAAAGATAAGGAGAGTTAGAATAAGGCTATTTAGGCCTATAGTATTATTAAGAGCCTTAATAGCTATTTATAGGGCTATAGGCTTAGGGGTTATTAGGTATTTATATTAGATAATATTATAGGCTCTTTAGAGGCCTATAATATCTCTTAACCTTACTAATACTATAGTATGCTTTAATAGGAACCTCTTTAATAGAGATTAATATTAATACTATAAATTATTAGAATTCCTTACTATAGAAGTTAGTGCTAGTATTAGTAATAATCTAATTAGGAGTCCTTAGTATATATTAATCTAGTATAATCTAAGGGCCTCTTATATTATCTTTACTAAGATATCTTTAAGGAATCTTACTATATTAAATACTATAGCTATATTAATAGTATAAAGGGTAAGGTAGCTACTATTAAGATATATAATATTTACTATTACTTTAAAGTTAAATATATATTTATCCTAAAGGGTAAATTTAAAGTAGTAAGGGCTATTAGTATTTATTTAGTATTAGTAGTATACCTTTATTAGCTTCTTAATAGCTTTAATATTAATCTTATACCTAATTTATATAGAAGATTATAAAGTTATTAGACTAAAGGATAACTAAATTAGTAATATAAGCACTATAATTTAACTTTAGTAAGGTAGTTCTATACTATTAACTTCTTATTTTACCTAGTAATATCTATATATACCCTTATTTATATATAAGGGGACCTTAATATTCCCTTATTATAGTATATTCTTAGTAGTAATAAAGTTAATCTTTAATTAGCCTATATTCCTAAGGTATATTAAAAAGGTATACTTATAGTAATTATATAGAAAGTAATATTACTAAAAGGAGTAAGTATATTAACTAATCTAATTAAGATAATTAGTATACCTTCTCTAAACCTAATTACTACTTTACTTACTCTTAATCTATTAAGTTAGATCTTTAGTATTATATATTATAATACTAGGAATTATAGGTAACTTACTATTAAGTACTTAGTAGCTCTAGTATCTAGTATAATACCTTAGAAAGTTTTAGAAAAGTAATAATCCCTAAGTATAAATATATAGGGTAGCTAATTAGATAGTTTATTATTAAAAAGGCTTTTCTTACTTAGGCTATATAGTATTACTTAATTTATAAGGATCTTAATTACCTTCTAGCTATTAAAGGTAGTACTTTAAAGAGTTAATAAGGTAGTAACTCTTAAAGTATTAATATACTTTCTTATAGTTCTCTTTAGAGTATTTTATTAACTAGTATCCTCCTTACTATAAATATAGTATTTCTTTATATAAAAGGAAGGTCTTATATCTCTAGACCTTAATAAAGGGTATTTTAACTCTTTACCCTTACTATTATATTATTAGTTAGTCTAGAATTACTCTAGGTATTAGCTTTACTAGGGAATTAGTGCTAATTACTAGATTTCTCTCTAATAAGGTAGATTATTATCCTTACTTACTTATAGAACTCTTATAGACCTTTAGGGGTTAGTAATATAGCTTTTATATTTAGAAATCCTACTATAAGTATATATAATTTTATTTTAGAGTGCTTACTCTATCTAGCTAATATTAGGATAGCTCTTTAGAGAGTTATAAGCTTCTTAATAAGATTATTAAAGTATTTAGTCTTTAACTTTTCCTTATTCTTATAAATTACCTTTTATAATAAGGTATTATACTATTTTAAAAGGTAATACTATCTTATATTCTTAGTCTTAAATCTCTATTTTATTTAAGTAATAAGGGTTAGTAAGTCTTATAGTTACCTAGGTTTTAAGAGATTATCTAAATAGTATCTTAGAGCTCTTTCCTTAAGTATAGTATTAAATATATAGCTTACTTACTCTAGTCTAATATCTAGAATCTTATATTTCTTTTAAAATATTTAAAGCTTTAACTTAAAAATATTATAATTATTTATACTATATTATTATTCTAGTATATATATCTTAGCTAGATTAATAATCTACTTTAATAATAGTCTAGGGGTTATACTAGTTAGTTAATAGGAATAGGGGTAAGAATAGTAGCTTCTTTATACTAGGAAAGGGAATTAAGGCTTACTAGTAGTGCCCTAATAGGGTTAGGATATAAGATATAATACCTAGAGAGAGACCCTTAATATATTAATATATACTCTCTTAGGAAGATTATACCTATAGTTATATAGTTACCTTAATAAAGTAATACTTAGTAAGCTTTAGTAAGGAGGTTAAAGGGCTCTTAAGATTTAATGTTCTTAAATATCCCTTTATTAAAGAGATTATTTAGGAAGTTACTATTTTCCTTAAGCTTTCTTTAGAATTCTATATACTTTTTCTAGGTATCTTTTACTTTTCTTATAACTAGAAATAAAATTCTTATTAGTTAATAACTTCTTAGAGATTCCTTATTACTATAGTAGTCTAGTTAATTATTATATATACCCTATTATTAATAAGGTAATCCCTAAGGTATCTTAGTACTAGGGGTAGTATTTAGAGAAATATTTCTTAGGTTTAGTTATTAAAATCCTAGGTAAATTCTATAAATAGTGTCCTTTTAGTTACCTTTCTTATTTTATAGTCTATAACTCTAATAAGGATATAGGCTATAAGCACTTTAGGTATTTTATTCTTTTATTATTAAAGTTCTTAGCTTTATAAAATAAGTTTTCTATAAGATTCTTATAGAAGTACTATAGAATATATAAGAGAGAAAGGATATTTATTTTACTTCCTTTAGGCTACTTAGTTACTTTAGTAAAGCTATCTCCTATTTAGAAGCCTTCTTAACTCTTAAGGGCTTATACTAGTTCTTTTCTATTAGCTATTATAACTTATAGCCCTTAAAGAGAAAAGAAATCTTAAAAATTTTATATTTTTAAGTAAGGGAGAGTAGTAAAAAGTTTTACTTTTAAAGGGGATAATTTATAAAGAATTATAAGGCTAGGTAGTTAACTTTATATATAATAGAATATACTAAGAAGAAAAATAATAAGATAGACTTTACTACTAGACTTAAACTTTTCTTTAAGGTTTAGGCTTTTATTTATTATTAGCTACTTATATACTTTAACTAAGGGACTAGGATAAACTTCTTCCTTAGTATAATTAAGGATCTTATAATAATCTAGTTAATCCTATACTTTAATAGAAAGGGCTAGATTACACTACTTCTAGGAAAGTCTCTTCTATTATTAACCTTACTAATCTACGATTTTCCGCGTGAGTTTAGGAGTGGTTATCTATAAAGTTAACTACTAATTAGTATTAGTTACATAGGGTGCCTAAATTTAGGTTATTAATATTATAAGCCTTAAGAATAGTATTATTATTAATTATCTATTCTAAGCTATAGAAGAAAGAGGAAAAAGAGAGTGTAAAAGTAAGAGTTCTTCTTATAAGATATAAAACGCGGAAGGAGGCTATGTGGGTTACATAACCACAAGCCCTGCCCTATTATAGGCCCGCATTGTGAGTCACGTGTGGGGCCCTCACGTGCGCGCGGGCTGACCACTCTGCCAACCGCACAATTGCGGCTGCCAAGCGCGGTTGATATCATGCGTGTTCCAACAATTTTTGTTAGTTACATAGGTTGCCTAATATTAGGTTGTTAATGTTATGAGCCCCGAGAATAGTATTATTGTTAATTATCTATTCTAAGCTATAAAAGAAAGAGAGAAAAGAGAGGGTAAAAGTAAGGGTTCTTCTTATAAGATATAAAACGCAAAGGGGCTATATAGGTCACGTAACCACAAGCCCTGCCCTATTATAGGCCTACATTATAAGTCCGCGTGTGGGGCCCTTGCGCGTAGGCTAACCACTCTGCTAATTATATAATTATAGCTACTAAGCGTAGTTAATATTATACGTGTTCTAACACTAGGAAAATCTCTCTTTTAATATAAATATTAATATATAATATTAATAGAAAAGAAGAAAAGAAATAATAGACTATATTATAGTTAATTAGGGATATAGGAAGTAAAAGAATAAAGATACCTATATAAGTATAGTAGGTAAAAGAAAGGAAAATAATAACCTATAATCTAAGGCCCTTAAATTAGGATAAGAGGGCCTTCTCTGCCTCCTCTTAATCTAATAAATAAAATTAATTTAGCTATGCACTAACCCTCCCTTACTACTATAGCGTTATTTACTATAATAGTCTTTCCTCCTCTATACTCTATGTATATTATATAGAGATTAATAGGACTACTATAAGTCTTCCTATAACTCTTATTAGGTTAGGAGTAATAATAAGTATAGCTCTTATTAAAATTAAAACCTAATAAGAGTTATAGTCCTTCTCTTTCTTCCTCCCTAGGAGGATTATATATCCTCCTATAGTATTAGGACTAAATCCTAGGGATATTATCTATAGTAACTATCCTCTATATAGGTAACCTACCCTTCTATCTAGACTATTATCTAGTTACTTAAGATAAATTACTTAAGGGCCTTATTTAGTAATATCTTTATAAAGGTATTACCTAAGTTATTACTTTAATTAATCTAATAGATCTTATAGAGCTTATAGTGCTTATATAATTACTATAAGGCTATAATATTAATTATTAGGTGCTTTTTCTTAGTAATACTAAGCTTAATAAGGTATTTATATAGAGAGTATAAATCTATATATACTATAACTAGGATTAAGGAAGCTTTAGTTAACCTATAATTAATATAATTATTATTATAACTATATAAGCTATATTAATGCCTATAACTATACTATAGACCTCTAAGGTAAGCATACTTTACGTAACTCTCTTACTCTTAATTAAGCTAAAGTATATAATATTACCTTTAATTATAAACTTACTATCCTTATTTTCTTTATTAGCTAGGATTAGTATATATCCTAGCTATAATATAAGGTCCTAGTTATTAGTAAATAATCTATCTATAAAGGCATAGATTTTCGCTTTAGTAAGGTTAATTAGAATAAAGGTTAGGCCTCTTTCTAGGTAGTCTATTTACTACTAGATCTAGTGGTTAAGCGCTTTAATATTCTTAACTATTAGTTCCTAGTATTATATAGTAACTAAAAGGTTAAGGTAAGCTTCTAGTTAGTAAATTTAAGTAATATAAGTGCCTTAAGCCTACTACTTAATATACTTTTTATTGGAAATGGAAGGGCAATCTATCTAGAGGATAGGAAGACCTCCCTAGTAGATTCCTTCGCAGTGGCTTCTAGCAACTAGATTACGGTAGATTCTTCAAGGGAGAGAGTATAGATAGTTAAATATAGTTGATTTCTAACTAGACAGACGGTCTAATGAGCAATAAGAGGATATTTTAAGTCCCTTATAGACCTACTAACTATATCGGAGGAAACGGGTCGCTAGAGGGGTCTTAGGAGCTACTTTTTATTTTCTGTAAAATTTATTTATATAGGAAAAATGAAAAATCAAGTTATAGCCATATAAACTAGCTACCTACGTTACCTAACTAAGCACTTTAATATATAACCCTATAAATAAAATACACTATTAAATCCAGGAAAATTTAAGGATTTAAATAGTATATATTAGCCTTTATATAACTACTAGTTCCCTAGTTATAGTTAATTTTAGCTTCCCTATAGGGTAACCTAGTTAGCTTAGTTATATAAGCCTATAGGTTAGTTATAGGTAACGTAGGTTATAACTAACGCTGTAAGCAACGTCTGTAACTAATGTTATAATAACGTAACTAGGTAACTAGTAAGCCTATAAAATAGTGCTATAAATAGCATTATTTTAACACTCCCTCTAGAAAAGTATAAGGTAACTAATTTAATACCTAGACTTAGCTCTTTAATAGATATCTAAGTTAACTATAAATTCTAATATAATTCTAAGTAACTTTTTAACTAAATTAATAACTTTTAAACAGAATTCTAGTGTTTTTATTAATTTATTAATTTATTAATTTTTATTAATTTTATTAATCTAGGCCTCTATGTTCGTAAAGCCTAATAGTTTAATAAATTATTAAAATTTATTATTAGGCAAGGGCTTTGTTAAACTATCTACAGGTATCTCTTTAGTGTTAATATAAATAACCTTAGCTATACCCTTTTATACCTTTCCTCTAGTATAGTTAAATTTTAGTAGGGTATGCTTTATTCTACTATATAAAGCAGGGTTATTAGTGGTTATAATAGCGCCTTAGTTATTACTAAAAATCGGAACTAGAGGGCTATAGGTAGCTTTATTTCCTTAAAAGACTATAAAACTACTCTAGCTCCTAATAGCTTCACATAAGGCATTAGATTTAGCCTCTAATATAGACAAAGCTATTGTAGTTACTTTCTTTAATTTCTAGCTAATAGGGCCTTTAGCTAGCTTATATAGATAAGCATAGGTTGATTTTAAAGACCTATTACTAGCGAAGTCACTATCACAAAAGCTAATAAGGGTTACAGAGGCTTTAAGACTTGATATAATCCTAGACCTTCTATAAGTTATAGAATAGCTTATAGAGCCTAGAAGGTACCTAAGCAGATGTTTAGAAGCATTTAAATACTCTATAAACAGCTTAGATAGTGCTGTAGAAAGCCACTAAACCGGAAAGGCAATATTAGGTCTTATAAGGAGCATTAGGTACATAATAGTCCCTATAATACTCTGATATAGCTTGTGATTAGGGGTGAAAGAGGTTTAGTTAGGTAGGCTGCCTATTTTATAATTCTAGATTATAGGGAATTTAAATAGGCCTAGTATCTTTATATTAAACCTTTCTAGGGCTTTACAAATATACTAGGACTAGTGGATAGTTAGGGTCCCTTTCTTTTAATTTCTAGTAATTTAAACGCCTAGGAAAAATTTAGCTAGCCCACGGTCTTCAATAGGGTAAGCCTTATAAAGCTGCTTCTTTAATCTATTAATATAGTTAAGATCCAGTCCTATTAGAAGACAGTTATCCACATAAGTCGCTATATATGTAAATATAGTTAGGTTAAAAAAGACAGCTAGGTTAGATATAAGGGTTAGAAGCCTAATTTCTAAAGAAGGTCCTTTAAAACCTACTACCACTCTCTAGAGCTTTATTTTAATTTATATAAAGCTTTTTATAGGAAAATAACCTGCTTTTAAGAGGGTTTATAGCTATACTTTCTAAGTAATTTAGCTATTTTAGGCGTAGCTTTGGCAAATTTAGTAAATCCATTAGAATTTATATATAAATAGCTTCCTTTAGTAAGCTATTTAGAAAGGCCCTATAAAATTAACCTATTTAACTTCCTAGTTATTATAAGCTGCTAAGGCTAGTAATATTTGCTAACTAGGGGAATGCTAGTAGCAGCGTAGGTCTTAATATAATCCTAACCTTCTATTTACATAAAGCCTTTAGTAATGAGACAGGCCTTGTATTTTAAAGGATTATTTTCTTTATCCTTTTAAGCTTATAAATAAGCCTATTCTTTAGAACCCTCTAGCCCTTAGGGACTTAGTCTACCCTATAAATTTAAAGGTTCTAGCAGCTAGAAGCTGCTTAAATTCGCTAAATATAGAATTTATCTATTATTAACTATCCTGCTTTTTAAAGCTTGTTTCTAGGTCTTAGAGGTATCTAAATTGTTATTATTATTAGTAGACAACTTAGCCCTTTGTTAAGCCTTAAAGTATATCTCCTTAATAAATAAAGATAAATTAAAATTATTAATATCTATAGAATTAAAATTAATTAAAGAATCTAAATCTACAAACGGATTTTCTATAGCTACCTTATTAGGGGCTATAGAGCTAGGGGCTCTCTAGGGGTAGCGCTAGAGGCGCTACAGGCGCTGTAGTTGCGGGCGCTGCGGGCGCTATAGGCGCTGCGGGCGTTGTAGGTGTAGCAGGCGTAGCAGGCGTAGTAGATGTAGCGGGCGCTGTAGGCGCTAGATTTTAAGGCTTTAGGTAACTATCCTAAACCTCTAGATTATCTTATAAGATATTAGCTTCTCCTCTAAAGGATAGGTCCTAAAGGTAGCTTAGGGGACCTTATAGAGGCTATATCTTCTATAATTTTAATAAAGCTAGTCTTTATAACTAACCTTTAGAAGGAATATAGATAAGATAGACGTTAGAACCTAGAGTAGCTAGTAACTAGCTAGGAATAGTTCTAGGAGCTAGCTTTGTAGCTTAGGTCTCTGCTCTAGAGGTATTAGAACCTCACAATAAGACCCTATAGCCCTAATCTTAGAAAAATCAGGCTTATAGGAGGTCTTAGGCTCTAAGTTAGCTAGATATAGCTGCTTAGGGGTTAGGGGCTTAGTTATATTAGCGGTGATATTTACTAAGTTCACTATAGCTAGAAGGATATAAGACTATAGGTATAAAGGCAGCTTAGACCACTAAAGTGTAGCCCTAAGCTAGTCTAGGATAACCCTAATAGCCCTCTTAACTAGCCTATTCTATTTATAAATATAGGGTAAGAGGTGCTAAAATAAATTCCTTTAGAAGATAACTATAGCTAGAGGTTATTATTAATTTCAGTGCCTTTATTAAAGTAAAGGTGCCTAGGATACACATTATATTAGTTTTTAGAGCCTTAAAGAAGCCCTTAATAGCATTATAAAGGGTCTAACCTTCTTTATTAGCTAATAGAAAGCACTATTTATACTAGGACCTTTAATTAATAAGTATAAGGACTAGGGCCTTCTTATTATATAGTATAGGTTTAATTTTAACTATATCTCCCTCTAGAATATCTAAGACTCTAGGGGATCCTAAATAGGTCTTTTACTAGGTCTTCTAATAGCCTTAGTTTACGTATAGGCTAAGTAGTTAAAATCCTTCTCTTTAATAGCGGAAAAATTAGGGATCCCTTTAGCTAATTTTAATAATTTCTTTAGTAAGGAAGCCCTATATGGCCTAATTAAATATGCTAAAGAAGGGCTAAATCTAGTAACTTCTTATAACTAGAATCTAGCTTAGAAGACTTTTTAGGGCTATTATCCCTAGCTCCTCTATTACTAGGCCTCTTAAGAATCACAGGCCTCTAGGGGCACTAGATAGCCACTATTGTTACCTAAGACATTAGGGTATAGACCTTCTAAACCCCTATAGAAGATACCTAACTAGGAGCTTTGGTGGGATATAGGGCTACATTTTCTTTTTCTTTAGAGTCTAATTCTTTAATTTGTTAATATTCCTTAGGATTTAATATTAGTTATGGAATTTAAACCTCTATAGGGTAGGAAAACCCTCAATAAGTCTTATAGGCCTTATAGTAACGTTAAGAGCCTATAAAGGAGAGGTAGGTTAAATACTTGTAAATCTTAGGGGTAGCTTGCCTCTTAATCTACAAAAGAAGCTATATTTAGTAGGTTCTAATAACCTATAGGGGCTTTTATTAGCTAGAAATAGCTAGTCTTTTATAAGATAACCCCTAAAAGATAGTAAGTTAAACCACTAACTAGGTTAGTATCTATACTAGGAAATATAGGGTATCTAGTAAAGCTAAAAGCCTATATTCTAGTGGATTTTTCTTAACTAGAACGTTAAAAACAGCGGTGCCTTTACCTTTAGGATAGATAGGTCCTCCTGCTATAATTATAGGGCTAGTTTAACCTTTCTTAAGGGGCTTAAAGTCCTTAAAGAAAGCCCTATTATTATAAATATAATAAGAAAAACCTATTATGGACTCGAGCTAGGAGCTTAGGTTAAGTCCGGGTTAAGGCTAGGTCTAGAAAGGGTGCGGATTATGCGCGGGTTATGTAAGGGCGGATGTAGGTTAGTGCATAAATCACGCACTAACTAAGTGTAACCCCTATAAATTAGGATATAGTATAACCTCTAGTTTAGTTCTTTTCTTCTTCTATAAGAATAATAATTACACTTTAAATACTTATATATAGTAGCTATAAGGCTAGTTTATAATATTTATTATTCTTGACTATTTATTTATTATAGGTACTTAATAACTAGTAAAGGTACTATTACCCCTAAAGAGAATAGATATAGATAAGATAGTAATATTATAGGAAGTACTTAATAAGTAAGCTAAATAAATTAAACTCTTAGTTAAGTAGTAAAATATAGACCCTAGCCTAAATTAGCTAAAATAAAAACCCTTACCTATAGGGCCTCTATTTAATAGTAATAAAGTATCATTTATAGACCGGAGGAGGGCCGGGACCTAGGCTAAGGGGGCGGGACAGAGGTGCTTCTGCCTAAAATACTCAAACAAAGGGATAAGGCTAGCGCAAGCCAGCAACAAACACCTACGATAGGCCACACTAACAGCGGCGCTAACCTGACTTAGGGCTGGCGCCAGACCGCACAAAGACATAAGGGGTTTTTATCCTTCTAAAAGGGTTTCCCTTTAACTAACTAGCAGGAGTACTAGAACTAGCTAGATAGGGCTAGCTAGCATACATACATAAATAAATAATAAATAAAAGTATTATTTATAGTATAAAAGGTCTTATAACTTATAAGCGATTAATAAATAAATACTTTATTAGAGATAAATAGGACTAGTAGTTTTTATTTACTAGAACCTTTTACTTAAGGTCTAGGCCTATATTACTCCTTACTTTAAAAGGGCTATCTCCTAGACTTTTAACTAAGGGTATTCCTTACTTACCTAAGGAAATATTTAATAACCCTTATTAATAGGAAATAGCTATTACTAAACTTAACTAGTTAATATAGTATTAGAATAAGTATTTTAGTAACTTCTATATTTAGTTTAAATAGAAATTAGCACTTACTAAGGGGTTAGGCTAGGATAACTCTATAAAGTTAGCTAAATTATATATAGTACTTAATAAGTAAAAAGACTATAGTATTAGCTAAGATATACCCTAGGTAGATTATATAGTAGCTATAGCTTACTACTATAGTATATTATTAGATATTAAATTCTATAACTTAAAGGAAAAATATTAGTTATATAAGCTTACCTTACTAGTAGCTAATATAGTTAGGCACTAGGCATAGGGTAAAGATACACTAATAATAAATATTTAATTAATAGGTATAGTAAGCACCTAAAAGGTCCTAGAAAGTCTTAGGGTTAGTATATATAGCTAAGGTTAGGTAATAGGAGTAGTGTAAAATAGGCTAAGTAAGTGTCCTAAGAAGTGTTAAATATATAATATAAGGAGGGTAAGTGCCTATAATATAGTTTTACTAAGTACTTTATTATAGTATATACCTTATATAGCCCTATTGTGATGGACTGGCCCCTAGGCGGCTGCTGTTAGGCGTTGATATGATATTGAGAAGCTTAAGGAGAGAAGAAGAGAAGGTAGGAAACCTATCTGTACTGTGCCCTCCTTATACCCCTTAGCTATCCTATCTGTCCTTTTCCTATCCCCTACTATTTTCCCTTATAGCCTTATTTCTAATTCTTCTATCCCTTTCCTTATTCCTTTTATCCCTTATCTCTAGACCTTCTATCCCCTTATCGCTTCCTATTAGCCCCCTAATGCTTATGTTTTAGCTAATACTTAGGCAAAGCCTAAGCCCTTATATACGCCCTTACTTACCTATCTTAATCTTACCTTAAAGACCTAAATCTATAACCTAGAGTAATACCCTTAAATACCCTCTTTACCCTATTATAGTTGAGTTATAGGTAGCGCGCATGTTATTATTAGGTAACGTGCGTAGTGTGTGCGCTTAATTATATTATAGAAGCTTATAAAAACCCTCCTTATTTAGTATATGGTATTTATTATTATTATATAACGCATATTATACGTATCCCTAACCCCCTTTATTATTATAATAATCTCTAGCCCCTCCTTTACTTATTTATAACCCTTTCTCTATAGTTATACTTCTTATATAAGGATCCTATTTTCCTTCCCTTATATAACCCCTCCCTCCTTCCTATAACCTTCCTTCTATAAATATTATAATCCTAATATACCTTCCTATCTTATTATTCCCTTTATCTTTCTTATCCTATTTATTTCCTTACTAAAAATACCTTATCCTTATTAACTTACTCCTATTCCCTATAAGTCCCTATTATACCTCTAGCCTATACTATAGGTAAATTCCTTATAGAGGAGACTTAGATAATAAATAGTATACTATACCTATATTAGTTTTTATCCTTATAAACCTTATATTAAATAGTCCCTAACTACTAGTGTTTTAGAATATTATCCCCCTAAGAGTAAGGAATTCTATTCTCCTTACTATTATAACTATATAACCTATATCTAGTTAACTAGGTTCTTATTTACTAACCCTAGGCTTTACTATACCCTTAAGGATCTAGAGGCTATAATTATCTTAGGTATATATATTATTACACCTAGTATTACTAGGACTAAGACTATAAAATAAAAGATACCTATCCTATCCTAGGACTTCTATGCCCTTATAGGTAAATAAACTATACTACTAAACTAGGTATAGTTTAATCTAGCTCTAGTTTATTTAGCCCTTAGGCCCTCTTTTTTACTAATATATTTATATTAAATATAACTAGGCTTAATATTATCCCTTTTATAAGTAGTAGTCCTTTAGCTAGCTATAGAATAGGAAATATTCTTTAATAGGTTACTAGTACCTTATTCTAGTAAAATTAGTAACTTATAAGTAGTATAACTACTATATATAAAGAGTTTTATAATTAATATATAGTAATAATTAAAGCACTCTCCTATATTATTATAGTAGTAATTTAAGCTATTCTTAACTTATTAAAGTAAGTAATAATTTACCTTCCTACTAGCACTAGTATTACTCCTATCTTACCTCTAGTGCTAGTCCTATTAACCCCTATTCTCCTTACCCTATTAGGAACCCTTATATTCTTACTATAGCTAGTAGTTACTAGAGGAGTAAGGCTTTACCTTTATATATTTACTATATACCTACTAATTATTATTTTACTTATACTATCTAGAACCTAGGTAAGGGCTATAGTTAGTAATATTACCCCTAGTAAAGATTATCCTATACTCTCCCTAAATATTAAGTAGGATTATCCTAGCTAATCTATATATAGTAAATAATAGTATAAATTCCTATAGTAACCTAAGTAAGCTAGAGAATATAGTAAAGGAAGTAAGGTAAGTATTTTTAGGGGATATATAAGTATTATTAGGTAGTAATATATATCCCCTAGGGTCCTATTTATAGCCCTCCTTATTAGACTAGTTTTACTTAATTAATTTAGTCTATTATTATATTATATATCCCTTACTCCTTTTTAAACTTATTAAGGGCTTATATCTTTATTATATTCTCTAATAGTTCCTATATTAGCTATAAGTAACTTACTTATTTAACTAAAATATTATATTTATTACCTTTACCTAGTGTATTCTAGGCTACTAGAATCTATTCTATATAGTATTTCTTAATAAGTTTATTATTATTCTTTAGTAGGACTTATTCTAGAGCTAGCTAGAGTCTTATAGCTTCTAGCTTAGAAGAGGATTATTTACTACCTATTTAATAAGGTTTATATAGAAAACTAGGTAAATACCCTATAGTATATCTAGCTAAACTATAAGTAGTATAAGTACCTCTATAATAGTGTATTTTATTATAACCTAGTTAAGTTTCTATAATAGCTAGTTTATCTTAATATTCTTAAGGAAAGCTATACCTTATCTCTAACCTAAAAATACTTTACTAAATATTATAAAGCTATAGTTATATCCTATTATTATTACTATATATAAGCTATTATAGCCTAGGCTAGGAGAGTCCTCTCCTAGAGGTATTCTAGGAACTAAATAGCTCTTCCCTTAGGTATTATAGTAAATACTAATAGGTCTAGTTAGGATTAGATAGGTTCTAGACTATAGCTATAAAGTAATTTATTTAGGCTTACCCTTATAACTAAGGAGGTCCTATTATTTATTATAAGCTAGTAAGTAGCTAAGTATTTAGGCTAGTTATATTAAGAGAAGGAGATTACTACTTATAGTATTACCTATATTTCCTAGTTTACCTATTCTATACTACTATTAGTCTATAAATAGTATAATATAGAAAGTAACTATTCTATTCTTACTAATAAGTATAATATTATCTAAAACTTCCTAATTAGTCTAAACCTTAGTTTATAATAATAAACTAAGGGAATTCCCTAAATCTCTACTAGACTATCTTAAACTATTCTATACACTTCTTTACTTTAATTAAGGTTATTACCTCTAGCTATATAAACTTAGAGAGCCTATTTATAATAACTATAAGGTATTATAGCCTCTCTAAGGATAAAGTAAGTAAGTTTATTATAAAATTAATAGAGATTTATAACTAAAACTAGTCTAAGACTAGTAAAGGTTTTAGTAAGCCTTAATATTATTAATAGCTCTTATAGCTCCGATTATAATAGTAATTATAAATAAGCCTAGCTATATTATATAATATCCTATCCTAGTAAATTTACTACTATAGGATTTAGAATATAGTATTATAACCTAGGTGCTCTATAACTAGTAAATTATAGTATTATTAAATAAGGGTTATTATAAGGGGTTCCTATACTAGGACCTAGGTATAGCCCCTAAACTATTGTGCCCTATAAGCACTAATTAAGTAATCTATAACCTATTCCCTTATTAGTGCTTCTAGGGAAACTTCTATACCCCTTCCTAAATAGCCCTTAGTTAAATATAATATATAGGGTCTAATAAGATAGCTTAATCCTATAAAGTCTAAAAGTATTTTATAGTAAAGAGAGCCTCCTAGCTAGTAGTAAGCTTATATATAATAAAGGTAAGTCCTAACTATAACCTTCTCTTAAATCTAATAGTAACTAAGAGAGTTATATAATAGTAATAGGCTATAGAATCTATCTTATCTTTATACTAGTGCCCTTTCTATCCTATTCTCTTTAGGAGAGAGCGTCTAGTTACTAAGCCTATATACTAGGTTTATAATATAAGTAAAAGTTAAATAAAGCTAGAGTGTTTACTTACCTAGCTTACTATTCTAATATTAGGTAAGGAGTAGTAAAGTATTCTAGGTTCTTATAATCTATATAAATTATAAATAGCTAGGAAATACCTTATAACTTTACTAACTATGCCTTAAGGTAGGAAATAATAGCTAGAAGCTTCTTATTATAAATAGTATAGTTTCTTTACACTATTATTAGGCTTATAGAGTAGTATATAACTAGGTATATAATATAGTTAGATCCTTTCTAAGATAAGTACTCTCTAAGGGCTATACCTAAGTAATTTACTTTAATTACTATAAGGTAGTCTAGGTCTTATTATATAAGGACTAGGTATATAATAAAGGCCCTTTTAGCTTCTTAAAAGCCCTATTCTTCTTAGGCTACTATTAGAAGGGATATTCCTCTTTATAAGTTATATAAGTAATACTACTAACTTAGAAAAATCCTTAATAAAGTCCTAGTAAAAGTTTATAAATCCTAGGAAACTTTAAATCTTTTATAACTTTATAGGTACTAACTATTCCCTTATAGCTATAATCTTTACTAGGTTAGGGTAAACTAAAGAGCTTATTATAATAATATACCCTAAGTACTAGACTTTCTTTATAGTAAATATAGACTTATTAAGGTTTAGATATAGCCTTACTACCCTTAAGTAGCTAAGTATTAATTAAACCTTTACTATATAGTCCTTCCTTAATCCCCTAGAGTAAACTAAGATATTATCTAGGTATACTATAATAAAGTCCCTTAATATATTCCCTAAGGATTTATTAATATAATATTAAAGGTTACTAGTATACTTACTAGTTTAAATAGGTAAACTAGCTACTTAAATAGCCTAAACCTAGTCTAGAATACTATAAAGTACTCCTTACCTTTTACTATCTATAGTTTATAAAATACTATAAAAATATCTACCTTTAGAAACTATTATACCTAGGAGAGAGATTAGAGTATTTCCTTAATTAGTAAGAGAGGGTACTAGTTCTATACTATAATCTTATTAAGGGTATAGTAGTTAATATAAAAGCACTACTTACTATTTAATTTCTTAACTAAAAGTATAGGAGCTATAGCTAATAAGGAGCTAGTATAGATCTATCCCTTATCTATAAGGTCTATAATCTAGTATTAGATTTCTAAGAGTTAGTCCCTTAGTATATTATATAATAGTCCCTATAGTAGTACTAGCTTAGAACTATCTAGGTTCTTATATATTTAGATATAATAGTTAAGGGTCCCCTATAAGGAGGTAAGCTATTTACTTTAGCTTTATTAAATAAGTCTATAAAGTCTACTAGCTCCTTAGTAGTATTATTATATTAGGGCTACTTAGTTATAACTTTAGGGCTATAAGTTATAGTATTAATATAATTTCCTTAGACTTATAGTAATAAAGTAAGTTATAGTGTTCTTTCTTTATTAGGCCTAGTATACCTCTATAGTATATAGGAATCTAATAATCCCTAAATAGGTTTATCTATTCCTTATTCTAAGGCTTTAGATATATATAGGCCTTTTACTACCCCTATAACTAACTATTATTTAGCTATATAAATTACTATATCTTATTATTCTAGCTATAGTATTCTAAAGATTATATCCTAGGTAAGACTTAGGATAATATTTAGGTATACTAATAACTCCTACCTATTAATATTAATCCTAGTGTATACTATATAAGTAATTAAAGAGGTATTTTCCTAATATACTTCCTATACTTCTTTATTTTTACTATAGTATAAACCTATCTTTATTTTAGTAATTATATAAGCTCTAGGATTAGCTATTATACTACTAGTTTACTTATAGCACTATAGTAATTATAACTATAGTTAATCTAAAGATTAAGGTATAAGTATATATTAAAGAGTATAGGGACTAGAAATAGTAATTAATCTATAAAATATTCTATATCTTTTTAGTCTTTATATACTAACTATACTTATCTATAACTATAGCTACTAGCTAGCCTTTTACCCTATATAAGGCTTTACTTAGGGCTACTTATTTTCTATAGTATTAATATTAACCTTCTTATTAGCGCTTTCCTTATCTATTCTATATATATTAATACTAACCTTTAGTTAATAAGGTAGGAGAAGGAATATTCCTAAATATAGTAGTCCTTAGAGCTATAATATAAGTAATATCCTTCCTAGTAGTATTTAGCTATCTTTACCCCTAATACCTATCTAGCCCTTTATAAATTAGTGTTTTTTTCTAATTTTTATTCTTTTTATCTAACTTATTTCTCTTTTCTAGCTAGGTTACTATAGCTTAAACCCCTATTATTAGTATATTTCCCTTATTATTAATTTACTAGGGTATTAGGTAAGCTAGCTAGAGTTTATATTAGTTCTAATACTTATTCTCTAAGGTAAGGGACTTAATATTAACTATAATACTATAGTATTAGGTAATAGTAATATAGTATTTTATTTAACTAACTCCTTTATTAATAAAAATTTCTCTTATTTATTTATTAAGTACTTATTATAGCTTAGCTACCTTAATATTATTTACCTAATAAGCCCCTTTAGCTAGGAGAGTTTTTATTTAAAGTAAATAAAAATATAGTAAATATCTCCTAGATACTTATTCTATCTAGTTAAGTTCTATAAGGGCTATTTCTTATCTATAGGGGTTTATATATAGGGTCTCTAGGTAATAAAGGAAGGTATTTAGGTTATAGTTACTTAATTCCCTTATCTTAAAGAATATAGTAATATAAGCCTAGACCTTAGGCACTAGGTTTTAGTAAATAAGTATCTATTAGTTCTTATTATTTCTAATAAAGTCCTTATCTATATCTAACTTATATTATATTAAGAATCTCTAAGTAGTAAATATATTTTTATTACTATTATATAGGTTACCTATTAGGATTAGGTTTTACTAAGTTATAATTATATTAGGGACTATTAGCTATATAGGAGTATCTAGTATAGTAGTAGCTTAAGGTATAGACTCTAGATTTATATATATACCTTATTATAAAGAGTTAATTACTCTAGCCTATTATTCTAATATTAGTTAGAGTATTTTAAATTAGGTATTATAAGCCCCTAGTAGTAGTATAGTATTTAATAGGGAGTTAGGGTTCCTAGCTAGGTAAGTTCTATAGTTAAAGAGAGTTTATTATATAATCTATTATTTTTTTAGTAGTTTTCTTTTAGAACTAAAGAAAGCTTCTTAAATATAATAAACTAGCCCTTAGGTAGCTACTATTAGGTATTAATATAATATTAAGAAGCTTAAGGAGAGAAGAAGAGAAAGTAGGAAACCTATCTATACTATGCCCTCCTTATACCCCTTAGCTATCCTATCTATCCTTTCCCTATCCCCTACTATTTTCCTAATAGCCTTATTTCTAATTCTTCTATCCCCTTTCTTATTCCTTCTATCCCTCTTTCTTATTCCTTTTATCCTCTATCTCTAGACCTTCTATCCCCTTATCGCTTCCTATTAGCCCCCTAATGCCTGCGTTTTAGCTAATACTTAGGCAAAGCCTAAGCCCTTACACCTATTTATCTATAAGGGAGATTATTAATTAATACTTATAGTGTAATTAAGGCTAATCCTAAGGACTTAGGTAATAAGTCTAGGGAGTAACTAGAAAAAGAGTAACCTTTTTATTAAGTTATTTAAAAGGGTTAAGGGAAGGAGTATAGAGAGGCTTTATAGTATATAATTATTACTAATAAGGACTTTAAGTAAATCTAGAATAATATAGATTTATTACCCTTCTTAGTTCCTATATTAATTAATAAGACTACCTTTATAAATACTTAAGTTAATATAGGTTATAACTACTATACTACTATAAGTAAATACCTAGTTTAGAAGCTTTAACTAGAATATATTACCCTTTTAACTAAGAGGTTAGTTTATATAGTAGTTAGTATAAAATAAGGGGAACTAAGAGCTATAAGAAATGTTTATATATAATATATATTATTTATTTTTAGGTAAATTTAGATAGATAGGAGGCGCTAATTATAGTATATATAATCCTAGGATTAACTAGATAGTTAATCTTAGGGACACTATAGATAAAGCGCTATAATATAAACTTAGATATAAAGTGTTACTAGTTAAATATAGGGCGGTAAATAACCTATAAGTATAGGCTATAGTTAATAGGAGGGTTAACTAACCTATAGTAGTAATCTTAGGTTTAATATTTATAGGGATAGTATATTAGGTAAAGAAGCAAAGAAGCATATTTAGCTTTATACTATAAGCTTATAAGAAATTATATTTATTTTGCAGATTAATACTACACTAGAGGCTTTAGAATAGGAGCTTTTAGCTTCCTTACTAGAGGTATTATAGGACTTTAAGGACCTTTTTATAAGAGTAAAGTAAATACTCTACCCCTATACTAGGGGAATTTAAATTACTATATTTACCTTAAATAAGACTTAGAGGGAAATAAACTAGACTTACTATAGGTACCTTTATATAATATACTACACTAATACTTACTTAAAATTAGGAAGTAGGTTATAGACCTAATAGATAAAGGTTAGATCTAGGCAAGTTTATTATTAGTAGTGGCACTAGTGCTAT
Source organism: Epichloe brachyelytri (assembly GCA_023650705.1). Lineage (NCBI taxonomy): Eukaryota > Fungi > Ascomycota > Sordariomycetes > Hypocreales > Clavicipitaceae > Epichloe > Epichloe brachyelytri. The sequence continues at coordinate 1,722,893 of CP097977.1, read as the reverse complement.
TAGTAAAGAAACTAGGGAGGGTAGAGGTTTTACGTGGATTACCACGTATTAAATAAGATTATAGAATAGGACTATTACCTTTTACTATTAGTTAAAGAAACACTACGTTTATTAGCAGAGGTAAAGTGGTTTATAAAGGGTCTTGTTCAGAGGTATGATAATCGTTGTTATTCTATGAAGCTATCTATAGCGTTGTGTGGCCGCAAGAAAGGGGACGCAAGTCACGTGTGTTCCTCGCGTATAGGCGTAGCTAATCACAGTGCGGCGTTGCCGCATATGCTTTACTTTCCTTAGTGGTTAACCTAATATTAACCTAGTTATTATAATACTAGTAACTTTCTCTTTTAGAAGGAAAGTAAGTCTAATACTAAAAGAGGAAAAAGTAAGTATATAAATAAAATAATCCTATTAAAGGAAAAAGTAGGTCTAATGTTAAATTCGGAATTCCTTATTAGCTAATAATAAGATATAAAGGAAATTAGTTAATCTAAGGATTAGAAAGAGGGCTAGATTAAGAGCTCTAAAGGCTTAAAAACGCAATAAAATCAGAATTAATTAAAGTAAATATAAGTGGATCTAGGGAATTAAATACAGGCCTCCTATTAGCTTAGCCACGGTTAGACTAGATTTTTATCTAGTTTATCTAGTCTCTAGCCTCTTTACCTAGCCTTTAACTTAAATTATAGCTTTATTTAAGTTAATAAAGGTCTTAAGGGTCTTATTTAGAGATACCTTTATTATTATATTAGTAAGGTTATTATTACTATTAATCTATCTAACTTTATAGATCTTATAGCGCTTATATAATTACTAAAGGGCTATAATATTAATTATAAGGCGTTTTTCTTTTATAGAGCCTAGCTTTATAAGGTACTTATATAATAAAAAGAGTCTATATAGATAATTATAGGAATATAGTTAGTCTTTAGTTAGTCTATAATTATATAGAGGGTTAAAGTAATTATATAGGCTATATTAGCACCTTATACTATTATATATAATTTAGAAGTAAGAGCGCTATAAGTTATATACTTACTTTTTATTAAGCTATATATAATAATATTACCTTTTAATATAAATATATTATCTTAAGCTCTTTTATTACTAATAATAATTATATATCCTATCTAGGAACTTAAATCTTTATTATTAGTAAGAGATCTATCTATAAACATAAATAACTTTATATTTTTAAGGTCTAAAGGGATATAATATAAACCTTATTCTTAATATTAGATTTACTAGTTAAGTTAGTTATTTAATTAAGTTATATAATTAGGAGTTAGGTCTTAATATTATATAGTAACTAAGAGATTATAGATAGCTTTAGGTTAATAAATAGTTATAATATAGCTTCCTTAATCTTATTATTTAATATAATCTTACTTTATAGTTAGTAATTTAATATTAATTTACTTAATATTCTTACTTTGCCCTTTTATTAGAGATTTATAGTGTTATTAGTATTTAATAAAAGGGTATAACTATTAAAAGTAAGGGATTCTTAGCTAAAAGGGTTTGCTTTAGCTTTACTAAGAATTTTACCTTCTAAAGTTCTTTTTCTTCTTATTAAAAGAAATCCTAATTACTAAGACCTAGTGTATTATTAGTTTATATACTAACTACACTAAAGAGGTTATTTTTGCTTATAGTAGTAATTAATAGGTATAGATTATAGGTTAAAGTTATTATAATAAGTTTATCCTTATAATAGTAGAAGTAGGTTACCTACTAGTAGGTTCCTGCCTTTATAATCCTATATAAGAGCTTAATAACTTCTATAATCATGCCTTTTAGAAATAAATAGATTATTTACTCTAGCAGAGTAGTAATAATTAGCCTATTTAACTATGTGTTTAATTACACATACGCTTACGTAATATCTTATATTTATAAGAAGATTCCTCTAGTTTTTAGTGATAGTGCTAATGCTATAATTAGCTATTAACTTACTTATTAAATTATTAGTAATTAAGTTAAAATTAGTTCTTTTCTCTATTATTATAACCTTAGATAATAAGGCAAGATTTTTATAGGGTACTACTATTCCTTTTCTTTTAATTTCTCTTACTATATAAGATTTAAAGAGTCTCTTATTACTATACTTAGTAGGGTTAAATATTATAAATTTAAATATATTATAGGCTTATAAAGCATTAATCTTAGCCTAGTCTAACTACTTAAAAGGCTTACCTAGTGTTATTATCTTCCTTCTTAATATAACTAAAGGGCTAGATTCTAATTAGCTTCTTCCTTTACTATAAGGAATATTTTACTTAGCTTATCTATAGCTATAAGCTTCTCTATTAATACTTCCTCGTAGTCCTTATTTACTAGGTAGGTTATAGTGAATTTATAGGTATTATAAGAAGTGTTTTTACTCTTAAGGTTAAATGAAACTATAAGCTTCTTATAGAGTCTGCTATATTTCCTCTTAACTTATAAAACTTCCTTATTTCTTTCTAAAGCTATAGGGGTAGCTTCTTTAATAGTAAGTTTATTACCTTCTATAGCCTAGTTATTATCTTTAGGTGTTAATTCTCTAGGCTCTTTAACTTAGTATAGGTTATAATAATATAGTTTAATAACTATTAATTAGAATCTTATTAGTCCTTAAGGCATTTAAAGGGTATAGGTCTCTCTATTAGTAATAAGAAGTCTATAAGGGCTATACTATCTATTCTTTTCTCTCTAAATACATATATCTAACTATAGCAGAAGCTAGTGTGTAGGCAGGGTATTAGGGCTATTATAGGTCTATAGAGTATTATAAACTTATTACTTTACTAGAAGTTATTAGACTTTATTAGTAACTTTATAAATTACTTTAGCTTATTAAATAATAAATACACTTAGCGGTAACTTATTAGTTATCTATAGGTATACACTAAAGATAAGAAGGGTTAGTATAAGGCTATTTAGGCCTACTAAATTATTTATAGCCTTAATAGCTATTTAAAAACGTTATTTAGGTGTGAGATCTTAGCCTATAGAGTCTATAATAATTATATAGGCTTACTATAATAGTCTATAGTATTATTTAACCTTTCTAATACTATTATAAGCTTTAACTAGAACCTTATTAATCTTAATTAATAGTAATTATATATAATACTTAAATTCTAATAAAGTAAAATTTCTTCTAGTATTATATATAATCTAATCTAGAGGGCTTAGGTACGTATTAATATAATATTTATATAGGGCATTCTAGATATTATAGGCCTTTTGCTTATTTAGATTAAGGAATTAAGCTACTTAAAATAAAGTTATAGAGTTAATAACATAAAGGATAGGGTATCTATTAATTTAAATAATATTAACTATAATCTTATAGTTAAATTTATAGTTATCTTTAATAGTAAACTTAAACCCAAGTTATCTTTAATAGTAAACTTAAACCTACCTAGGGCCTTACTATTTATTTAGTAATAGTAGTAAATTTTAGTTAATTATTTAATAGCTTTACCTTTAATATTATAGCTAGCTTATTATAGTATCTTTATAAGCTATTAAACTAATAAGTAGCTAAAGTAATAATGTAATTAATAAATTTCTATCTCTAATAGATAGAATATAACCGTTTCTTTAGGTTATAAAGTCCACTAAGGATATCCCTATTTTCTTATAATAGGCATAGTCTTATTACCTTAGATAAGTAAGTTAGTGAGGATATCTAATTTAATACCTAATTAATCTATATTATCTAAAGAAAATAGGAAGGGTGTAGCTATATTAACTAGATAGAAATTACTCTAGCCTAATTTAGTTAGTATAGTAATTACTCCCTGCGTTATAGCTAATCTAGCGCTAGAGTTAACCTTTTCTTAGCTATTATATCTATCTTTAATAAGGGCATAAGCTTTAGTAGCGCTTATACTAACTTAAATCTAGCTATTAAGATTCCTAATGCTCCTATATCTAGTAATATGCCTCTAAAGACCTCTTTAGAGTAATATTCCTCTAAAATATATAATATTCTTAGCTTATTATATAGGTTATACTTAAGATAGGTATGTTTAAAAGCTTAGTCTCTTAGGGTTATAATAATATTATTATTAGCTAGTTAGGGGCCTATTATAAAGAATTAAGTAATACTAAGGTAGTTAAACTTTAATATTAATACCTCTTTACTATTATTATTATCTTTCTCTTTATTAGCTTAAATACGTGCTTTAGCTAATTCCTATACTATATCTATAAGCTTATCTTTCTTCTCTATACCTTAGCCTTTATAAGTAGTAAGGTAAGCTTAGAACTTTCTCTCTATTAGTAGTATTTAATACCTCTTATACTTTTACTATTATTCTTTTACTTATTAATACTTTTATTCTAAGTAATTTATTAACTAATAACTACTTTTATTATAAATATAGTATCTTTTACTATTATAGCTTTAGCTTTAATAGCTATAGCCTCTACCTTAACCTTATTAATTATATAGTTAGTTATAGTAGTAGTCTATAAATATTACTTTAGATTCCTTATTATTAATAGTCTTTTAATAGAATTAAATAGTAGTTTTATTAGCTTTAGTAATAGAGATTAATTTTTAGAGGTCTCCTATAAGCCCTTTAAAGCCTAGTAAGTGGTTATACTTTACTTACTAGTATTCTAGTATACTAGAGATTACACTTAAAGTTTAATAATATAGTTCTATATTAACTATAGAAGGGGAAATAAGCCTCTATATACTTACTTAAGGGTTATTAGTAGAATCTTAAGATATTCTAGCTTAGATTTTTAGGGTTCTATGTAATAATAGCCTAAAGCGTTATATTATTCTATTCTTAGTAATAGAATTACTAGTTACTTTCTATTTTAAATTAGTAATAGATATTATTAACTATTTACTTATATATAAGGCCTTTATTTACTAGGTAATTAAGTTAATACTATTTAGCATTACCTAAAAGCATAATTAGCAAAGCCTTATATATATATTCCTAGGGAGGTTAAGTCTATTATATTTGTTCTAGGATAGGTTAATCTTTAGTGTAATAAAGTTATATATCTTTTTACTATAATAGTTATTATCCTTATATCCTTTTATAAGTTCTAAGATCTTCCTTATAATTTAGTCTTTAGATAGGAATATTATTATTTATATAGTTAGGGTTACTTATAGTTAAATAATTAGGGCTAGGGTAGTCTAAGGTATCTGTAGTTAGGGCATACCTTTTCTAAAAGGTAGTTAGGGAATAGGAGAGTTATTAATAGGTAGGTTATAAGTTATAAATAGAAGGTATTATAATAAGAGGGTTATAAAGGTAGGGTTTTTAGTAAAAAGGAATTTACTTATTACTATCTACTTTATAATCTTATCCTAAGGCTATAGAGATATTATATTTTCTTTAAGGACTTAGAATAATAATTTAATAATCCTACTACTTTAATTATAGATAACCTAGATGCTATTATTATAGAGGCAGTCTTATAATTTATATGTTAAAGGTTATAAAGCTTATTTAAGCATTTCTTTAGTCTAGTTATAAAGGTTATTATAGAAGATTTCCTATAGGGTAAAATCTTTATATTAGCCACTCTTATAGATATTAATTATCTAAGTAATATAATCGTTAAGCTCCTATTCCTTAGCGGTCTAAAGATCTGGTTCTCTAGAGCTCTCCTAGTTAGTTATAATAACTAAGACATATTTTTAGAGTTATTATAGTAAAGTAGATTTATTAGGTCTTTTAGGATCTATAGGTTAAGTAAGCTACTTTCCTTATTAGTCTATAATAATGCTTATTTATTACTAGAGGGGTTATTATATCTAATTTAGCTAGCAAGGCTAAGGGATTTTTAACTAGTAGTAGTTAAGTTAATCTTAGGTTTAAGATATTATACATAGCTATAACTCTTAGTTAGTTAATTATTTTTCTTATAGTAAATAATAGGATTAATTCCTATATTAATAGTTAGAGACTTAATAATAGTTAGAGACTTAATAATAGAAAAAGTTAAATCCCTTAGAAGCCTAATATCTAGTATCTAGAGTTTATCTTCCTTTAGCACACTTCCTTAGGTAGCTAAAGGAAGGTCTCTTCTTTATAAGCCTAGCTATCTGTGGTTTTTAACTACTAATTAGTATTAGATACTAAGGGATACACTAGTGTAATAAGGGTCTTATTTAGAGGTATAATAATTGTTATTATTCTATAAAGCTATTTATAGCGTTATGTAGCCGCAAGAAAAGGGAGGTGAGTTACGTGTGTTCCTCGCGTACGGGCGTAGCTAATCACAGTGCGGCGTTGCCGCACGTGCTCCACTTTCCTCGGTGGTCAACCCGACGTTGACCTAGTTGTCGTAACACAGACCTTTCCTAGTTAGGCTAAGAGACAAAGATTTACTATTAGAGCTTCTAGGGCATAAGGACTACCTATAAATACCCTAAATTTACAGTTCCTTATAGCGGATTTATTAGAAGAACAGAGGATAAGACCTCCTCTATAGCTAAAGCCCTTAGTTATAAGGCTTCTAATAATAAGGGAAATTCTAAGGACTAGGAAAGAACTCTTCTAATCCTACCCCTAAGAAAGACCCTAATGCTAAGAAAGAGTAGGATAAGAAGGATTTAAACCCTCTCTAAAAGGAAATAGAAGAAAAGAGTAGTAATAGGGATAAAGAGAAAGGAAAAGAAGCTACTTTTATGTTAGGCTATAGCCTAGCCACGGGATACATTAAAGAACTAGATTCTAGAAAGTCTAGCAGTGATAGTAGTAGTGATTCTAAATCTAATTCGGATACTTCTAGTACCTCTAGTAACACTACTAGTAAGCCTACTTTTAGTTAGTCTAATAATGTAATTAAAAACTCCCTTTTATATAATATAGGTTCTTCTTCTTATATTTGTAATAATAGGGCCTTCTTTAGGGACTTTAAGCCCCTTAAAAAGGTAAAACCAGCCCTATAACTACAGCAGGAGGACCTATCTATCCTAAAGGTAAAGGCACTGCTATTTTTAACGTTCTAGTTAAGAAAAATCCACTAGAATATAGGCCTTTAGCTCTGCTAAATGCCCTATATTTCCTAGTATAGATACTAACCTAGTTAGTGGTTTAACTTACTATCTTTTAGGGGTTATCTTATAAAAGACTAGCTATTCCTAGCTAATAAAAGCCCCTATAGGTTATTAGAACCTACTAAATATAGCTTCTTTTGCAAATTAAGGGCAAGCTACCTCTAAGATTTGTAAGCATTTAACTAACCTCTCCTTTATAGGCTCTTAACGTTGCTATAAGGCCTATAAGACTTATTTAGGTTTTCCTACCCTATAGAGGTTTAAATTCTATAACTAACGTTAAATCCTAAGGAATATTAATAAATTAAAGAATTAGATTCTAATAAAGAAGAAGAAGATTTAGCCCTATATCCCACTAAAGCTCCTAGTTAGATATCTTCTATAGGGGTTTAGAAGGTCTATACCCTAATGTCTTAGGTAATAATAGTGGCTGTCTAGTGCCCCTAGAGGCCTATAATTCTTAAGAGGCCTAGTAATAGAGGGAGCTAGGGATAATAGCCCTAAAAAGTCTTCTAAGCTAGATTCTAGTTATAAGAAGTTACTAGATTTAGCCCTTCTTTAACATATTTAATTAGGCTATATAGGGCTTCCCTTACTAAAGAAATTATTAAAATTAGCTAAAGGGATCCCTGATTTTTCCGCTGTTAAAGAAAAGGATTTCAACTACTTAGCCTATATGCAATCTAAGGCTATTAGATAACCTAGCAAAAGACCTATTTAGGATCCCCTAGAGTCTTAGATATTCTAGAGGAGATACAGTTAAAATTAAACCTATACTATATAATAAGAAGGCCCTAGTTCTTATACTTATTAATTAAGAATCCTAGTATAAGTGGTGCTTTACATTAGCTAATAAAGAAGGTTAGACCCTTTATATAGTGTTGAAATAATGCTATTTATAGCACTATTTTATGGGCCCACTAGTTGCCTTGTTGCGTTGTTGCAACGTTAGTTACAGGCGTTGCTTGCAACGTTAGTTATGACCTATGTTACCTCACAACTAACCCACGGCTTGTATGACTAAGCTAACTAGGTTACCCTATAGGGAAGCTGAAATCGACTGTAACTAGGGAACTAGTAGTCGTATAAAAGGCTAACATATACCATTCGAATCCTTGAATTTTTCTGGATTTAATGGTATATTATATTTATAGGGTTGTATATTAAAAGTGCTTAGTTAGGCCACGTGGCAGCTAGATTATATGGTCGTGAGTTGATTTTTACTTTTCCTATACAAATAAATTTTACGGAAAATAAAAAGTAGCTCCTAAGACCCCGCTAGCAACCCTATTCCTCTAATATAGTTAGTAGGTCTATAAGGGGACTTAGAAAATCCTCTTATTGCTTGTTAGACTATCTATTAGTTAGGAATTAACTATATTTAACTATCTATGCTCTCTATCTTGAAGAATCTACCGTAATCTAGTTATCTAGAAGCCGCTGCGAAGGAATCTACTAGGAGGTCTTCCTATCCTCTAGCTAGATTCCCTTCCATTTCTAATATAACTTATAGTCCTTAGAGAGGAAGGAAATAGGGAAAAGTCATAGTTTTTAGGTAAGGGAGGGTAGTAGGAAAGTTTTACTAATAAGAGAGGGGATTTATAAAGGATTATAGGGCTAGGTAGTTAGCTTTATATGTAATAGAACGCACTAAGAAGAAGAATAATAGGATAGACCTTTTACTAGAGTTAAACCCTTCTTTAAGGTTTAGGCTTCTAACTATTATTAGCTACTCTTATACTTTAATAGGCTAGCTAAATTACTTTACTTCTAGGAAAGTCTCTTCTATTATTAACCTTACTAATCTGCGGTTTTTCACGTAAGTTTAGGAGTGGTTATCTATAAAGTTAACCACTAATTAGTGTTAGTTACATAGGGTGCCTAAATTTAGGTTATTATTATGTAAGCCTTAAGAATAGTATTATTATTAATTATCTATTTTAAGCTATAGAGAAAAGAGAGGAAAAGAGAGGGCAAAAGTAAGGGTTCTTCTTATAAGATATAAAGCGCGAAAGGGGACTGTATAGGTTACGTAACCACAAGCCCTGCCCTATCATAGGCCCCCATTGTGGGTCACGTGTGGGGCCTCGCGCGCGGGCTAACCACTCTGCTGACTGCACAATTGCGGCTGCTAAGCGCGGTTAATATCATGCGTGTTCTAACACTATATTATTAGCTATTTTATTCAATTAGTTATTAAAGTTATAATATTTAACTATTTTAAAAATTTTGTTGGTTACACAGGGTGCCTAATATTAGGTTGTTAATGTTATAAGCCTTAAGAATAGTATTATTATTAATTATCTATTCTAAGCTATAGAAGAAAGAAAGAAAAGAGAGGGCAAAAGTAAGGGTTCTTCTTATAAGATATAAAACGCAAAGGGGGCTATGTAAGTCACGTGACCACAAGCCCCGCCCTATCATAGGCCCGCATTATGGGTCGCGTGTGGGGCCGCGCGCGGCCGACCACTCTGCTGACCGCACAATAGCGGCTGCCAAGCGCGGTTGATATCATGCGTGTTCTAACACTTATAATAAGCTTCCTTTTCCTCTATTAGATTCTGAATTCCTAGATAGCAATTCTATTATTATCTTCTCTTTCCATCGCTCTTTGCCACTAAATCACTCCACAGGTTATAAGCCTAGCGCTTATAACCGCGCCCTTTCTTTATTTTTCCTTTTTATCTAACTATCGCAGTCTTATGTATAATTATATATCTTTTCCTAATATCTAGTTAAAGCAAATTACTTAACTAGCAGGGTAGCACAAAGACCTTTTCCTTACCTAAAACTAATAATAATAACATTATATAAGTTAAGATTAAATTAATTAAAATTCGGCTTGCACATACAAAACAGTAAAAATCTTATATATCTAGGAATTAAACGCATAACCTTTATTATATTATTTTCTAGCCTATAATTACAATAACCTTCTTATAATATTATAAAGTTTAAAACACTGTAAATTTCGTAATATATATAAAAAGTTAACCCTTCTAGGCAGATCCTAGTAGACAGTAGGCTAGGACAAGACATTCCTTATGGAACTGCCTTAGGCACCTAAAACTAATAATCTAGATCTATTACTATTTAGGTAGTAATTAGTATTATAGGTATAATAGTATATAGTAAAGCATGTAAAGTAGGTATAATAAATAACTTCTAACTAGGCTAGGGTAAAAACTTTAAGGAAGTATCTAAAAACGCTTATACTCTTAACTTTATAACTTTATATATTAGTAGCTATATAGTAATTTAATTAATTAAAAGCTACTACTATAACTCCTACTTAACTAAACTAATATTAAATTAGTATTAAGTAAGTATAGTAATAGGAGTATATAAATTTTAATATATAAACCTACCCTTCCTTTCCTTTTAATATAGGTAATAGCACTAGGGTACTTCTAGCACTATTCTAGCTACCTAACCTAATTTAAATAAACTTAATAATATTATAAAAGCATAGTACACTAGGATAGTAGTTATTACCTCTTTTAAAGGAGTAGAGAACTTTAAGAAATAGGAAAGCTTAATCTAAATATAAGTTTATATTATATAACTTACACTACACTTAAGTAGGGTAATTGCTTAGTTATATAAGACTAATAAGTATTATAGCATCCTTTTATCTATTATTTAGTAAAGCCTCTCTTTATAAGTCTAGAAGAATTTAACGCATATAGGATAAACTAATATAATACTAGTTACTAAAATAATATAGCTAATTAAAAGTAATTATAGATTTAAGGCTAACTTAGCTATTATTAAGCTACTTTAATAGTTCTCTTAATTCAAGAGAGCTAATTTCTCTATAACCTAAGCTTAGCTAGACTACTACTAGAACCTTTAGAACTAAATTTATAAGATTAAAAGATCCTAATATTATCTAGGTCTTATAGATAATTAAAGCTATTAAGGGTTTAATACCTAAGATCTATAACGCATAGAAAATTAAGGGATTCTCTAAAGCTAAGTTAAAGAAGGAAGATATACTTACTTACTTAATATATAAAGCTAATAAGCTATATAAAGACTAAAAGGTTAACTTTAACACTTAATAAAAGAATAATAAAGATAATACTAATATAAAAGGCAAAGGTAAGGCTCTAATAAAGAGGAATAAAACCTCTAAGACTATAAAGCTAGATTATAGTTATTTAATCTCTCTAGGATAACTAATTTATTTAAAGGATAATTACTAGAAGCTTTATCTAGAGAAGAAGCCTAATTTAATAAAGAAGAAAGGTAATTTAACTATAACTAACACCACTACTTCTCCTAATATTATTACTATAGGAAGTAATCTAGCTCTTATAGTAATTAATTAGGACTATTTATTCTAGACACTTACGAATTATCTTACTAAAGAAGATTATATTCTTAACACTAGTTATAACACACATACGTTTAACTTAACTAGATAGTTTACTTATTTAAACACTAATATTAATACTAAGCTAATAATAGCTAGTAATAGTAAGAAACTAAATATTAAGGGAATAAGTAATATTAAAATCCCTATAGGAGAAGGATATCTAGAACTTCTAAATACTTAATACACACTAAAGGCTAAAGTTAATATAATTTTACTAGGACTTCTTAAGTAAGGTAGAGTTATTATAGATAGCTTTAAGGACTAATTAATCTTAATACCTTTAGGTAAAGTTATTAGTAACTATACCTAGAAAATAAATATTTTTACACTAACTCTTTAAGAAGAGAAACCTTAATTTAACTTTATAGCCTTATTAAGTAAGTCTATTACTAAATAGGTTAAATTTAGACTCTTATATAAGAGACTTAGCTATATAAGGAAAGAGCAAATCCTACTTATATATAAAGAAGTAGGAATCTTAGTTAATCTTACCTTAGTAACTAATTTTTATTACTTAGTATACCTCTTATTAAAGGCTCCTTAAATAATCTATTAAGAGAAATCTAATAATATAATAAACTTCCTTTCTTATGTGTTCTAGGACTATATTAAATATAAACCTAAAGGATTTAGAGGAAGAAGCATACTTTATATATAATTAATATTTATATATGCTTTTACTAGGTAATTCTAACTATTAATAGGTCTAGTGTAGTTAAAGTAATCTAGGCTTAGAAGACTACTATTAAAAATATAAGTAGTGGGTTTACTATTAAATACTTCTATATAGATAATATAACTAAATTCCTTAGAGAGAAGTTTAAAGCCTTCTATTAGAAAGAAGGAATTATCTATTAAATTAGTACTCTATATATTCCTACCTATTAAGGTATTATTAAATACACTAGTTAAACCCTTATAGAGATAGTAAGAGCCTTAATAATTAAAGCAAAACTACTAGAACTCCTCTAGCTATATACTATAAAGTATATAGCTAAAATTACTAACTTATTACCTATATATAGTAATAAGAATAATTAGTTACCTTAATAGGTATTATTTAATATCTTAGGCCTTAATAATAACACGTTAATCTAATATTTGCGAACGTAAGGATGTATTATGTATATATATATTCCTAATAAACGCTGTATTTAATCTTAAAAGATAGCACTAAGGGGTATAAAGAGCTAACTTATAGGCATAGATAGTCCTAATACTACCTTTATAAGGTTTAGATCCCTAAAGAATAGAGAATTATTTATATATAGGATATTTAATTTAATAAGACTAACGCGTGTACCCTTTTTAAAGATAATAAAGTTATTTATATTACGGATCTTCTTAATCCTTCCTTTACTAAAGAAGGTTACTGTTAGAACACGCATGATATCAACCGCGCTTGGCAGCCGCAATTGTGTGGTCGGCAGAGTGGTTGGCCGCGCGCGAGCCCACACGCGACCCACAATGCGGGCCTATGATAGGGTAGGGCTTGTGGTCACGTGACCCACATAGCCCCCTTCGCGTTTTATATCTTATAAGAAAAACCCTTACTTTTGCCCTCTCTTTCCTCTCTTTCCTCTATAGCTTAGAATAGATAATTAATAATAATACTATTCTTAAGGCTTATAATATTAATAACCTAATATTAGGCACCCTATGTAACTAACACTAATTAGTGGTTAACTTTATAACCACTCCTAAACACACGTAGAAAATCATAGATTAGTAAGGTTAATAATAGAAGAGACTTTCCTAGAAGTAATGTAATCTAGCCCTTTTATTAAAGTATAGGAGTAACTAGATTATTATAAGATCCTTAATTATACTAAGGAAGAAGTTTACCCTAGTTCCTTAGTTAAAGTATATAAGTAGCTAATAATAAATAGAAGCCTAAACCTTAAAGAAAAGTTTAAGTCTAGTAATAAAGTCTATTTTATTATTCTTTTTCTTAGTATATTCTATTATATATAAAGTTAATACCTAGCCTTATAATCCTTTATAAATTATTCCCCTAAGAAGTAAAACTTTCCTATTACTCTCCCTTACTTAAAAATATAATATTTCCCTATTCCTTTCCTTACTAAGGGTTATAAGTTATAATAGCTAATAGAAAAGAACTAGTATAAGCCCTTAAGAGTTAAGAAGGCTTCTAAATAGGAGATAGCTTTACTAAGGTAACTAAGTAGCCTAAAGGAAGTAAAATAAATATCCTTCCTCCTATATATCCTATAGCACTTCTATAAGAACCTTATAGAAGACTTATTTTATAAGGCTAAGAACTTTAATAATAAAGAAAATAAAATACCTAAAGTACTTATAGCCTATATTCTTATTAGAGTTATAGACTATAAAATAAGAAAAGTAACTAAAAGGATACTATTTATAGAGTTTACCTAAGACTTTAATAACTAAACCTAAGAAATATTCCTCTAAATACTACCCTTAGTGCTAAGATACCTTAGGGATTACCTTATTAATAATAGGGTATATATAATAATTAACTAGACTACTATAGTAGTAAGGAATCTCTAAGAAGTTATTAACTAATAAGAATTTTACTTCTAGTTATAAGAAGAAGTAAAAGATACCTAGAAGAAGTATATAGGATTTTAAAGAAAGCTTAAGGAAAATAGTAACTTCCTAGATAATCTCTTTAATAAAGGGGATATCTAAGAATACTAAATCTTAAGAGCCCTTAACTTCCTTACTAAAGCTTACTAAGTATTACCTTATTAAGGTAACTATATAGCTATAGGTATAATCTTCCCTAAGAGAGTATATATTAATATATTAAAGGTCCCTCTCTAGGTATTATATCTTATATCCTAACCCTATTAGGGCACTACTAGTAAGCCTTTATCCCCTTCCTAGTATAAAGAAGCTACTATTCCTACCCCTATTTCTATTAACTAACTAATATAACCCTTAAGACTATTACTAAAGTAAATTATTAATCTAGCTAAGATATATATACTAGAGTAATAATATAGTGTAAATAACTATAATATTTTTAAGTTAAAGCTTTAAATATTTTAAAGAAAATATAAGATTCTAGATATTAAACTAGAGTAAGTAGGCTATATATTTAATACTATACTTAAGGGTAGAGCTTTAAGATACTATTTAGATAACCTCTTAAAACCTAGGTAATTATAAGACTTACTAACCCTTATTACTTAAATAAGATAGAGGTTTAAGACTAAGGATATAAGATAGTATTACCTTTTAAAATAGTATAATACCTTACTATAAAAGTTAATTTATAAGAATAAGGAAAAGTTAAAGACTAAATACTTTAATAATCTTATTAAAATGCTTATAACTCTCTAAAAAGCTATCCCTAATATTAGCTAGATAGAGTAAGCACTCTAAAATTAAATTATATATACTTATAATAGAATTCCTAAATATAGAAGCTATATTACTAACCCCTCTAAAGGTCTATAAGAGTTCTATAAGTAAGTAAGGATAATAATCTACCTTATTAGAGAGAAATCTAGTAATTAGCACTAATTCCTAGTAAAGCTAATACCCTAGAGTAATTCTAGACTAACTAATAATATAATAGTAAGGGTAAAGAGTTAAAATACCCTCTATTAAGGTCTAGAGGTATAAGACCTCCCCTTATATAAAGAAATACTATATTTATAGAAAGGAGGGATACTAGTTAATAAAACACTCTAAAGAGGACTATAAGAAAGTATATTAATACTTTAAGAGTTACTACCTTATTAACTCTTTAAAGTCTTTACCACTAGTGTATAATATATTCCTTACTTAGTATAAGGGAGAACCTAAGACTAATAATACCCTAAGAGCCCTAGAAGATAATAAAATTACCTAATATATATAGGGCCTTAGATTTACTAATGCTTAAGAGGGTAAAGATAGCTTAATTCCTATAAGCTTCTTTATATATAGCGCTACCTTTAATAGCTAGAAGGTAATTAAAATCCTTATAAATTAAGTAATGCTATATAGCCTAAGTAAGAAGAGCCTTTTTAATAATAAACTATCTAATTAGCTACCCTATATATTTATACTTAGGGATTATTACTCTTCTAAAACCTTCTAAGGCATTATACTAGATACTAGAGCTACTAAGTACTTAATAGTAAGTTACCTATAATTCCTAGTATTATAATATATAATACTAAAGATCTAACTTAATAAATAAAGGGTAAGTAAAGTAGTAATTAGGTTTAGAGAAGGCATACTAATTATCTTAATTAGATTAGTTAACGTGCCTACTCCCTTTAGTAATATTACTTTCTATATAGTTACTATAAGTATACCTTTCTTAATATACCTTAGGGATATAGGCTAATTAAAGATTAACTTTATTACTACTAAGAATATACTATAATAAGGGAATATTAAGGTCTCTCTTAGATATAAATAGGGGTATATATAGATATTACTAGAGTAAAATAAGAAGTTAATAGCATAGAACTACCTTACTAAAGTTAAATTATAGCGCTTATATTACTAATTTAGTTATCCTTTAGTTTAATAACTCTATAGGCTTCTATATAAATTAGGGTATAAGATTAATATTAAAGCTATTAAAGAGCTAATAAAAGTATACTACTAATACTAGATAAATACTAATAGCCCTTACTACTTTAAATTTACCCTTTAGGATAAATATATATTTAACTTTAAAGTAATAGTAAATATTATATATCTTAATAGTAGCTACCCTACCCTTTATACTATTAATATAGCTATAGTATTTAATATAGTAAGATTCCTTAAAGATATCTTAGTAAAGATAATATAGGAGGCCCTTAGATTATACTAGATTAATGCATACTAAGGACCCCTAATTAGATTATTACTAATACTAGCACTAACTTCTATAGTAAGGAATTCTAATAATTTATAGTATTAATATTAATCTCTATTAAAGAGGTTCCTATTAAAGCATACTATAGTATTAGTAAGGTTAAGAGATATTATAGGCCTCTCTAAAGAGCCTATAATATTATCTAACGTAAATGCCTAATAACCCCTAAGCCTATAGCCCTATAAATAGCTATTAAGGCCCTTAATAATACTATAGGCCTAAATAGCCTTATTCTAACCCTCCTTATCTTTAGTGCCTATCTATAGATAATAAGTGAATCCTCTATCCCTAGAGATATTATAGTGTGTAATTATAGTGTAAAAGGCTATAAAGGAGATTAAGAGGCTATATACTCTCTAGAAGGTTACTAAAGCTCTTATAATAAGGAATAGCCTAAATATATTAATAACCCTTAACCTCTTACTTAGATTATTAGTCTAGGTATAGTATAAAGGCAAAGGGTAGTAAGGCCTATATAACCTCCTTACTATTAATAGTAAGAGCTATATACTTAACCTCCTAAGAGGCCCTAAGACCTTTAGGTTAACCTCTATAAGACCCTATTATAAGGACCCTTATAGGGAAGGACCCTACCCTAATATAAAGCAGTATTATAATAGAGGCTAAGGGAGAGCTACTAGAGGCTAGGGATAAATATAAGGCCCTAGGACTAGAGATCCTACTAAAGCGAAGACCTAGAAGACCCTATAAGAACCCTCTAGCTATTATTAATAAGACTAATATTATAACCTTTATATTAGTAAAGGAGGAGGCTAACCTTAACCTTATAATCTAGTTACATAAGGAAGGTATTATTATAACCCTAGGGAAGCTATTTAAGCTCTCTACTAAGACTAAGATTAATACTTTAATTAAATAGGGTATTTTTAAGTTTATTATATTTAATAAAGAGAAGCACTATAGCCTAAGAATCTTTAATACCTATATTATTAATAAGGTAAAGGGAAAGATAAGTTAACTATATAAGAAGTTATAGCTTATAATCTAAGGATTTAGGGATAAAGAGAAGTAATTAATCTTAATATAAGCTCTAATAATCTAATAGGCTAGTTAATAACTTATCCTTATAATAGCTCCTTCTTTGCTTATAATAGGATACCTTTTGTGGATTTGTAATATTACGTAAGCCTATATCTAGTTACACATAGCCTTAAGCTAAGTTATCCTCGCTAGGCTCCTAATCTAAATCCGCTACTAGTACCTAGAAAGCATAATTATAATTATAATTAAACCTCTCTATAGTATTATAAAAGCTAGAATACACTAGTAGGTAATATATTATAAGTATTACAAAGAGAAGCTCTAGATAGAGACTTTTATATATAACCTATGCTTACTTATAATAATAAAAAGAGCCTAGAATTTGCTTATATAGGTATATAGACTAATAATACCCTTAGGTTATTAGATAAGGAGTTCTCTAGGAAAGAGAAAACTTAACTAGCTACTACTACCTTTACTATAAAGCTAAAGTAATTCCTTAGGAGAATAACTTACTTATATTTAATAGAGAAGTTATTACCTAAGTAATAGGAATATTATATTATAATAGAAAGGGTAGAGTAATAAGCTTAGATTAATCCTATTAACCTAGTTAAAGTAAAAGTATATTAAGTAGTAGGCTTAAGGTGCTTATATTACTTTAATTTATTAACTAGAAGCTTACTTTAATCTTTTAGTTACTATATAATATTAGGAACTAATAGTTAAGAATATTAAAGCCCTTAACCGCTAAATCTAGTAGTAAATAGACTACCTAGATAGAGGCCTAACCTTTATTCTAATTAACCTTACTAAAGTAAAGATCTATGCCTTTATAGATAGATTATTTACTAATAACTAGGACCTTATATTATAGCTAGGATATATACTAATCCTAGCTAATAAAGATAATAAGGATAGTAAGTTTATAATTAAAGGTAATATTATACACTTTAGCTTAACTAAGAGTAAGAGAATTATATAAAGCATACTTACCTTAGAAATCTACAGTATAGTTATAGGTATTAATATAGCCTATATAATTATAATAATAATTAGATTAATTATAGGCTAACTAAAGCTTTCCTTAATCCTAGTTATAGTATATATAGATTTATACTCTTTATATAAATACCTTATTAAGCTTAGTACTACTAAGGAGAAATACCTAATAATTAATATTATAGCCTTATAGTAATTATATAAGCGCTATAAGCTCTATAAGATCTATTAGATTAATAGAGGTAATAACTTAGCTAATACCTTTATAAAGGTATTACTAAATAAGGCCCTTAAGAAATTTATCTTAAGTAACTAGATAATAATCTAGATAGAAGGGTAGGTTACCTATATAGAGGATAGTTACTATAGATAATATCCTAGGAGGCTTTTAGCCCTAATACTATAAGAGAATATAAAATCCTCCTAGGGAGGAAGAAAGAGAAGGGACTATAACTCTTATTAGGTTAGATTCTAATAAGAGCTATACTTATTATTACTCCTAACCTAGTAAGAGTTATAGGAAGGCCTATAGTAGTCCCTTAGATCCCTATATAATATATATAGAGTATAAAGGAGGAAAGACTATTATAGTAAGGAGTACTATAGTAGTAAGGGGAGGATTAGTATATAGCTAGATTAATTTTATTTAGTAGACTAAAGGGAGGTAAAGAAGGCTCTCTTATCCTAATTTAGAAGCCCTAGATTATAGGTTATTATTTTCCTTCCTTTTACTTACTATACCTATATAGGTATCTTTATTCTTTTATTTCCTATATCCCTAACTAACTATAATATAGTCTATTATTTCTTTCCTTCTTTTCCTATTAATATTATATATTAATAGTTATATTAAAGAGAGAGTTTCTAGTGTTAGAACACGTATAATATTAACTACGCTTAGTAGCCATAATTATATAGTTAGTAAAGTAGTTAGCCCACGCGCATAAGCCCTACACGTGACTTATAATACGGGCCTATAATAGGGTAGGGCTTATGGTCACGTAACCCACACAGCCCACTTTGTGTTTTATATCTTATAAGAAGAACCCTTACTTTTGCCCTCTCTTTTCCTCTCTTTCCTCCGTAGCTTAGAATAGATAATTAATAACGATACTATTCTTAAGGCTCACAACATCAATAACCTAATATCAGGCACCCTGTGTAACCAACAGTTACTATAATTATAGATTAGAAAATAATATAATAAAGGTTATATATTTAATTCCTAGATATGTAAATTTTTATATAGTATATATAAGATAATTTTACGATTAATTTAATCTTAACTTATATAACATTACTATTATTAGTTTTAGGTAAGGGAAAAGGTCTTTATGCCGCCCTACTAGTTAAGTAATTTTGCTTTAACTAGTTATTAGGAAAAGATATATAATTATACATAAGATTACAATAGTTAGATAAAAGGAAAAATAAAGAAAGGGCGCGGTTATAAGCGTTAGGCTTATAACCTATAGAGGAATGTGGCAAAGAGCGATGAGAAGAGAAGAGAATAATTAAATTACTATTTTTAGAATTTAGAATCCAGTAGAGGAAAGAGAAGCTTATAAGCTTTAAATTTACTAATCTAATAATTCTAGGTCTCTAAACAGAGCCTATAATGAATCTAATAGACAAACGCGATGCGGGAGGCTGCATTATTAAACGAAGAGAGAATGACGAGGCTAATGCCTAAGGCTACGATGTGAGGCTGTGAATATCCTTAACACATACTATCTATTCTCTGTCTCCGTCCCTATGAAAGATAGGAGTCCTGAATTCAGGAGCCCTGTGAAACCGACAGCTATTATCCCTAGAGTATTAAATATATAGTTTCTTTATATTCTAAGCGTATCTAATAATGCCTTTAGTAAGTTTAATATGCTTAGAAGAAGGGTTAGTTAAGAATATAGTAAGCTTTAAAGCTATAAAGGCTATATTAGGTCTTCTAATAATATAGAGATATACTAATAATCTAATAATTACTTAGAATAGATTAATTTCCTCTTTAGTAGCTTAACTATTATTTAGATAGATAGTAGCTATATAAAGAGAAGTAATAGAGCCCTTTAAATTATTATCTATAATATTAGGAATAAATTTCTATGTAATCTTATACATATAGGATTCTTAAGATAACTATATCTTCTTTATAGCTTAATTTTAAATAATCTTAATCCCTAGAAATTACTTTAATTCTCCTTAATCCTTAATATCTAGGTTATTCATTAGTTAATTATATAAAGTATTAAATTTATCTTTAAATTTACCTAGAAATATTACTATAATATTATCTATATAGAAGAATAGGATAATTCTATTCTTTATAAAGATATATAAGTCTTCCTTTCCTAAATAAAGCCTATCTTTAGTAGGAATTATATTAGATATAGGAACTATTATATTAGATATAGGAACTATTATCTTAGAGCTTCTCTAAGACTATATAATACTTATATTATTTTCTAAAGATAACCCTTTACCTTTAAGCTTTCTAGTAGCTTATAGAAAATAGGTTCTTTAAGTTCTATATAAGGGAAGGTATTCTAAATATTATATTATTAAGTATTAAAGTTATTTATATAGTAAATAGTAAGTAGTATTTATAGAGATTATAAAGTAAGTGTAGTAGTATAGTTATTAAGGTTATCCTTTAGTTATTAATTCCCTTATATAACTATTTATACTTTAAACTCTATAACTATACCTTTCTTATTAGTCTTATACTTAAAAACCTATTTAAGGTTAATAATTTCCTTATAGGAATTAAGATTAAATACTTTCTCTAGGATATCTTCCTAGTAATTTAAGGATAAAAGCTTATTAACTTCTTTTATAATTACTTCCTTCTAGTAGTTATAATATATTAAAGCTATTACTTAATAGTAATAGGTAGGTACTAGGGTATATCCTTAATTCTAAGGCTATACTAGGTACCTTATAATATAGTAATAAAGGTAAAATAGGATTAAGCCTACTAAGCTTTCCTAGATTTCTTTTATTAGTATTTTTAGTAATAATATTATTTAGATTAATACCTTTACTATAGGAGTATAAAGTATTAGAATATCAATTCTCTAGGCCCTTACTACCTTTAGTAGTAATTTTACTAGTATTAGTAATAGGCTCTATATATTCTATTATTACCTTATATATAAAGCTATTAAACTCTTAAAAAGCGTATTATCTTCTTATAATAAAAGCTCTATATTCTCTATAGAAATAGGGTACTTATAAGAGGAGTTAGAAGGGTTAGAAATACACTAGAATAACTCTCTTCTTACTATAAGGCTTAAAGAGGTATTTTTACTCTAATTTAGTTATTTTCCTATATTATATTTACTAGTATTAAAGGGAGGTTATTATTATTTTTAAGCTTTATTCTAATAAGGTCTTAACTAATTTCCTCTTTAATATTTTTAGCCTTAAGCTCTTTAAGTAAATTAATTATTAATATCTTCTCTTTTAAGCTAATTTAAGCTCTTTTTCTAGTTTAAAGAAGGTATTCTTATTAAACTAAATATAAGCTAATATAATTACCTTCTAATTCCTTAATATTAGAACCTAGATAATATACTATAACTTTCCTTTATATCTAACTAGATAACTAATATAAGCCTTTTACTTAAGTTAAGGTATTAAATTATTTAATTTTATATATTCTAAAGCCTTTATAGTTATAGGAAAGGCTTTATAACTATAGGCTTAAAGGTAAGATATTAAGGGCTTTTATAATTCTAATAACTATAAATAAGTAAGTATAGTCTTCCTAGCCTAATTTTACTAAAGCTTATATATTATAATCTATTTACTATAATATTTAAAAGGTATTAATTTAGAAGGTATATAGCTATACTAAATACCTTATTATTAAGTTTATATAGGAGGTTTACCTCTAGACTTAGTATTCTAGCCTTTACTTTACTACCCTTAGATCTCTTTACCTTACTATTTTAACTAGGTATTAAGGGAGTTAAATTATACACTAAGATACCTAAAAAGGCTATCTTATCTCTTATTTCTCCTATAAAGAGGGCTTTCTTAATATTACTATATAGAAAGTAAAGCTAAATCCTAAATTATATACTTAGGAAGCTTATTATTATATAAAAGTAGTTATAAATCCTATTCTTTAATTTAAATAAGTAAAAGAAAAATATATTAAGGTTATAAGGTATATAAATATATACTAATACCTATTATTATTCTAATATTCTAAGTTATAATAGTCTAGATCTATAAATAATCTATAACCTAGTCCTTAAGAAAGTCCCTTAAGTATAGCTTTTAATCTCTAATACCTTACTTTACCTATAGTATATATCTTACACTATATAAAGCTAGGTCTAATTATTTTAATACCTAGAGTTATATTTATAAGCTATATAAAGGCTTCTATACTTAGATAACTATATTATTAATACTATAGGTTTATATTTCCTTTTATAGGAGGTTTTAGTATTCTAGAAGCTATATAGGCCTTTTTAAAACCTTAGATAGCTTTAATAATATAAAGAGATTATTAACCTTATATAGTTTAGCTATAGAATAGCCTTCTTATATTAATATATTCTTCTTCTAATTCTAAAAGATACCTATATTTATTAGAATCTTTACTAATATAATATTAATATTAAATTCTAGGATATATAGAGTATTTACTAGCACTATAGTTCTTATAGCTTATATAATAGGATCTATAACTATAATTTATACTATACCTTAACCTAAAGCTATATATACTATACCTCTAGCTTTAACCTTTATTTTAATATCCTTATTAAATTTAAATAGCTTAAACTAGTAAATATTATTAAAGATATAAGTATTTACTCTAGAATTATAAATAACTATATTATTCTTTATTTCTAAAGTATTTACTATATTTAAAGAAGTAATTATAACCTTCTTTATTAGTTTAAAATACTTAGATTAAATAGATATTAATATATTAGTAGATTTCTTACCTAGTGTAGTTATAATAGAGTTATTTATAGGGTTTTATAAAGAAATAATAATATCTCTATTTTCTCTTACTTCTCTAGCTTCTAATCTATAGCCTTTAACCTCTCCTTAGGGTTTTCTTAAGATACTTC
Organism: Epichloe brachyelytri; assembly: GCA_023650705.1. Classification (NCBI taxonomy): domain Eukaryota; kingdom Fungi; phylum Ascomycota; class Sordariomycetes; order Hypocreales; family Clavicipitaceae; genus Epichloe; species Epichloe brachyelytri. The sequence goes on along the minus strand of CP097977.1, from coordinate 1,699,539 downwards.
TTAATATTTTCCTTTAAGGTTTTCCTAACTAACTAGTTCTTTAGAGTAATCTCTAGCTTATAAAGAGTCTTAAAGGAATTATAGTATTCTTATTACTTTAAAGTATTATTAATATTATAGCTAGAATAGCTAGGATACTTAGATTACTCTAATTTATTCTAACTATTTAATCTTTTAGATATAAGTATATTTACTAACTTTACTAAGCTTTATAAAGCTTTATAATTATATTTAAATTTAGTAATAGTCTTTAGGAAGTCCTATTTCTCTCCTTTATTTAAGAGATTATTCTATTTTTCTAGAATAATTTAAATTTACTTTAAAGAGATATAATAAACTTATAAAGTATTATCTCTTTAGTTTATTAGGTCTTAAGGTCTTAGTAATTCCTTTATAGTACCTTACTTATTATAGCTTACTTATACTAGTTATAAGTTCCTTTAGCTTATAGATAATTATTAAGATAGGTTTCTATAAGAATAAGTATTTTCTTAGTATTTAGTTAATACTAGTCCTAAAAAGCTTTAGTATTCTTTAAGAGTAAAGCTAAACTAACTCTTTCTTTTTAACCTTAGTATTAAAATTAAGAGAGTCTTAAATATTCTTTAAAAGGGTTTTATAAATAAACTCCCTAATCTTTAGTAATTACTTTAATAGAATTATATACTTTATAAGGTTAAATTAAAGTTTTTATATTAAAAATTAAAGTAATCTTTTATATTTTTATAAGTAATTCTCTAGGCTTTAAGGGTATTAGGGTTATCTAGTAAGATCTCTAGTCTTAGTTCTCTCTATAGGTAAGTAAGTATTATAGGCTCTTAAAGTAATTTAACCTTATTAGGATTAATATACTCCTAGATACTATAGAACTCTATATAATTCTTAATCTATATATACTATTTAATCTAGTCTTTCTCTAATAATAATACTATATTAGAGGTTTCTTTAGATATTATAAAGAAGAATATATTAGAGTAAGAAGGTATAAAAGTAATATATTTAATATATAGTAATAGATTAAGCTTATCTTATAAAGCTTATAAGTGTTAATAATATTAAATAGAGTGTATAATTTAAAAATAGTAATAATAAGGGTATTAGAAGTCTCTAGGCTTATAACTATTAGGAGGTAGGGATATAATAGGTTAATAAAAAGCGTTTAATTTAGTTAATTAGAGGTATAAATAGTACCTAACTTTTATACCTAAAAGGTATATAGTGCGCTATAGTCTTATCTAACTAAATCCAGTATATCTAATACATTATATCCACCGTTGTCTTAAGGAGGGTCTCATCTTCGTCAATGCGGTCAATGCGACGTTCCAGCGTTGTCAGAGCCCTCACCCTGACACACATACTTTGCGGTCTCGTTAGCTTGATCTTTTTGATGGGTCGAAGTGCCGTTATTACTAGACAGGTACACCCTCCATCGGTGATGTATCTCCTACCGCTGGCAGTCCCCATCTACCAAGCCTCAAGTAGTACTGTTCCAAACATGATGCATGCCCTAGATGCAACCGTATGAGATTACACGCCACATCGATGGGTTGGGTAATCACCATGTACCTCGTGAAGCATTTCGCTTACATGTTATGGCTACGTCATCGCCCACGCATCCCCAAACTGTATCACTCGCAGGAAAATAAGGTACTAGAAACTATGTCTTCGAGGTTGTGTGATGGTCCGAACAACCTCTCTCAGGAAGCCACTAGGCCGGCCGTGGCTGCGCTTTAACGACCAAGTTAGCCTTTTGCTCTGCATGGAGGATTGTCTCGGCTTAGGGCAAAGCCGAGACGGTGCCGCCCGTATCCGGCGCGGCCATACGATCGTAGCTTCCCGTTGCCGCGACTCGTCCCTGACTTGCAGCCGACCATATCTCGCAGATTAGAGGCGCAGAGCAACAACTACACTGGCACGGCTACTTACACTCTATTTACTAATCTAACCTATATTCGCTATATAATATTTAATTACAGTACGCTATATCCTTAAGGTTAGTCTAGCTACTTTTCTTATGCTTAATACTTAATAAGTCTACTAATACTATATTAATCTATTAGTCTTAATAACTTCTATTTAGTTAATAGAGCACGTAGGCTTATTCTAAGCCCTCGTTAGGAGACGCGCCAATGCCGTAGATGCTCGACCCGTCCGCCTCCTAAGCCCAGAGCCGGATAGGCTAAAGCGTGTCTTGTCTCTTTATTAACGTTAGCTAATGTTAAGTTAGATGGTTTTCTTACGCTAGTATCCCCTACGTAGCTTATGGGCTTTGAGAACGGCGTGGGTGGTGCGGTGGTAGTTGATCGCGTAGTCCGTTTGTAGGTTCAAGGGTGCCGATGAAAACTTTCACAGCAACATCCAACCGCGGTTTGCGACAGCGCGAGAAGCACCGCGCCACACCCGCAGCTCCTACTGAACATTACGAGAAGGTCTGCTATATCGTCCTACTGCTCTTTCAAGCAGCATCTAGTGTGCTCACTGGAGGCGAAACATGGGGACAGCTGGTCAATGTTTTGCATTAGCGAAATGGGGCGGCTCGATTAACTCCTGAACGCGTCGGCTGTCTGCCGGACCACGCTATCCGGGCACAGGTGCTGACATAAGAAGCGGCTTCATAACAGTATAGGAATAAATCAACTAATCAATCAAACCCCAGAGTAACGAGTGAGATCATTCCGACAAACTCCTCCATCCAGCACCCACCAACTACCATGGTTCTTTCTATCGCTCTTAGCCTGAATGGGCTTAAGGCAGATGTGTTCCAACAACCAGAACTATGCAATGAAGCTCATACATTAGGGGTTCAATTCTTGGATATGGTCGAGCTGGCGCGTGACTTCAGCTCGGCGCTTCAGGGACCCCGCCCACTCAAGTCAAGAAGCAGCTTCTTACGCTTTGTTTTTGAGCGAAATCACACCGACAATCAGGTGGCTTCAAGTCGCAAGTTGAAGCTGCAGGCTTTGAAAGGTATAAGCCTTGTCCTCTGCGCCGCGACTTATACGGAGAAAATGGTACTTGGCTTTTCAGACAGTCGATTCAATATCCTCCTTTCACACTGCAGTACATTTCTAGGCAATCCCTCAGTCGTTGCATCTAAGCTGCCTGATCATGCTATCCAAGCATCTCTTGCGGCTCCAATAATGGCTGTTGACATTGGAGCATACCGAAAATTTCGCTGTGGTAAGTTCAGTACAACTCCTGACATTGAACTTGATGTCGCTAACTCTTAAGACTTGGAAAGGTTTCGGCCAGGCTTGGGGGCTGTACAAACCTTCGTCAACTTGGGCGGCGCGAAACAGTGTCGCGATGCATTCGGCAATGATTATATGTCCTGGCCAGAAGAACAAGTCATGGCTTTGCTGTGCGTTAAGGAACCCGTCATTCTCTTTGAAACTAACTTTATAGCCACGGGCCACACCGTACTACCTTCTCTGTTGTCCTTCGCCAAATCGTTCAACTCTATAAAGAGACTGGACGCAACATACCTTGTTCAACCCACATGATCGAGGCTCTAGTTACCGTTTCAAAATCCAGCTCGCTTGACAACAGGATGCAACTTCTTGATATCGCTGCGGCAATGCTTTGCTACGGATTCGGCACCAGTCTCAGCCTGGGCAGCTGTCGTGCACCAACGCAGTGTAGTCCTGCGACTGCGAGGTGATCTTCTGAGCTCTGAGCAAGAGATACTCACGTATATCGAACAGTCACCCAACCTACCAGATCACCTTATGGAACCTTTACAATTGTCGCTAGTAAACAATCTTATTTGCCAGCTAAAGCACACGGACGCTAACCGGATTGCGCGGGACATTCAAGTTGCTAGGAATCCCCATGACGACCAGGTTCAAATGCTTTGGGACCAAATCTACTGTGTTGGTCGCATTATGAGGGGCCAAGGCGATTTTACAGTGCTAAGCTCTGCTTCGAGCGATGTTCTGGAACCCATGGTATTCGGGCATCTAAAGGACCATGATCCAGTCCGCGCTGGCAGACTTGTACTGCGAGTTGGACTACATATCTCAGGATACTCAACGCCATCATCTGTTGCAAGCCAGGTCGTTACTTGAGCCTGCCCTCGAATTGGTTGGAGTGGCGAACTCGAAAAGTCGTCGGCGCCTCCTCTTGTCGTTTTCGGAGGTCCACCTCCGAGAAGGTGCAGTGGATGAGGCAAGGAAATCCTTGAAAGAACTGCTAATCCTTTATGAGAATATGGAATCTCTCGATATCGTCGATCGACTTGGGCACGTCCGGTCATGCATTGCGTTAGCTCGGACGTACCCTCCCGGACAAGCTGAAACGTATTGGAGTAATGCTCTGCGTCTTAACGCGGATTACAATCCATCTGAGGAGGAGGTTTTCACTTGTGCCATTATTTACCTACATCTAAGCTGGTTGAGCTACTGCTCGGGTGAAATGGATGGGGCACAGAATATGTCCGCTTGCGCAGAGAAGATTCTCTGCAACAGGAAACCGGAGTACCTGCTACCAGGTGTTGGCACATATGTGTTTGACGACATTCGGTGTAAACTACAAAACGCATGTTTTGGGCGACACAGAACCACCCAACTACCTAAGGCGCTGCTTCTGACGTCTTGTCTGTCTCGTTTCCTGTACACCCCACCCGCGACGAAGCAGATCGGGAACGCCTCCGGCGTGACTTTTCCACTAGGAATAAAAACTCATGCCCATCAGGCAACTCACCGAGAGGCCAGTTTCCATCTTCCCTAAACCAGGCAAGTGCCTCAAGGGGTTCGACGTGATCGACATAGAAATTGGAATCCACGCCCGACACCATTCCGGTTGTATCATCGGAGTGAAAAAGACTTCCGCAAAGCTTCGCGTCTCGTATGTAATTGATCGGCGATGCCTTCAACACATCAGCGGCATGGTCTCGAGCAAAGTCCATTGAGACCTCGGAAAACCGAATATCTGAGACCTAGTCAGCAAAGGGTTCAATAGGAAAGGTTTAGCACGTACCTCCGATTGCCTTCGCAAGGGCTTTACACGCAGCTGGATGGGAACTCATAATCCCAAATACATCGTCGTCGTCATCAATTAAGGTCAAAAGGAGGGTGGTTGCAAGCCTTTGTTCACGGTAATCGCTGTGGACTACTAACTGGGTCACCCAGCAGACTTGACGACCCGCATGCTCCCAGCGACATGCGAAAGCATTCCTGCCAGGACTCCATTGATGGTTACAGTGACGTATGTGCTGCTCGATCCATCGGGAAGACACTGTGCTCGGAGACGGTCTGCGCTCATTTTGACGCGGCTTCCTTTCGGCATTTTAGCGATGAACTCGTAGACCAGGGATGAGGACATATTCACCAGGCTTCCCAGGTCCCATATTACCCCATACGCCGTAATTTTCGCTGAAGAGTTTCGCTGCGTCCTTCAACATGACCTCCGTGACCTGTTCACCTTTGAAGTTGCTGACAAGCTTTGCCATCGTCTCTGCAGATGCTTTCCTTCGTTTTCGATGAGGCTCGTCTACTTCAAAAGTCTGAACGTCGACAAAGTCAGAGAATCGCAAGGAGGCAGAGCTTTTTGGCGCCATTATTGCGCGAATGTTGTTGGTTTTATGTAAGTTGGTGCGGCTAAGGGTGAGGTGATGATTCGGAGCGTTCACCAGACGTGTAGCCGCTCAGCATTAAACTTACTTGGCAGGCGCTTCTGCCGCATGCCTATTGGCCCTTTTCTAAATGAGGGGCATATTATGTCGCACGGCTCACGTGACGTAACAAATAGGACTCTCACTGGATTGATAGTGAGATGACCCCTAAGATGGAATTGAAAGAAGGATGAATTATCTATTTTCTAGCATACAAAGAGAGGATAAAAGCGTCCCTTTTATAGAGGGATAACCAGACTATCTCTTAAGGTGCTTAACCTACATAATGTAGATCATTTCTCCTATATTCTAACGCGCTTCTATAAGTTATAATAAGTTATAATATAGCATGCTACCCTAGGTAACACACCCCTAATTAAAGTTAAGGGCATTAAGACTCTAATTATACTATAATATTAACGTTTTTATAGTGTTATATACTATAAGATTATAGTAAGGTAAAAGTAAGCGCCCCTTATATATAAAAGCTTTTATAATCTTATAATTATAAGCTTCCTTTTCTTTACCTTTATATTATACCCTTTATTAACTATCCCTATATTTTATTTAATATATCTTTATATACTATTACTTAAGCTAAGGAAGAGGCTTGCTCCTAGGAGGGCTTAATAACTTCTAAGCGCAAGCTCTATCTTATAAGTAATCTTACGCTAAATTCCCTTTAGGGCCTTAGTATAGCCTATAAAGATCTTTCCTAACCCCTAGCTAGCTCTAAGCAGCCTACTAGTAAGTTATTATCTCCTATATTAGAGAGAGGGAGTGTACTACGCGTATACTTTTACAATCCTTACGCCCTATATAGGTATAGGTAAGAGGTAGGTAAGTAAGGTATAACCCTTAGAGATCTATGTAGTAGCTAATAGTTTATTCTAAGTATTATACTCTATCTTACCTATTACGCTAACCTTCCTTAGCCTAGTAAGCTTACTCCTTATAGTGCTCTATAAGACATTCCCTGCGAAGGGTGTGTTTAAGTAGGTATTATAAGTAAGGGTAACCTAGGTTATTACTATAAGGTTAGGTCTAGATAATCTTAGAGATATTACTTATATAAGGCTAGTAATTACTATTATTAGCCTTTATATAACGCTTATATTCCCCTTACTAAGCGGATATTATTAGCACTAGATAATAATACTAAGGTAAGGCGCTTCTATTACTCTTTCCTTTGCTCCCTACTAATTATATAAATAGTAAAGCAGTGCTATAAGGCGCTATAACTCTAATTAGAACTTATCGCGGAGCTAGATTCTATTTATAATAAGGTTAATGCTAGTGTTAGGGCTAATACTACTATTAGGGGCTTATTAGCAGCGGCTAAGGAGAAGGTAACTATAGTAATAGCCTATCTTAAGGAGGTTATTCGCCTCCTTATATAAGTCCTATTTCTTTTGTCTATTTAGAATAGTATTTATATATGTGTTTTTGCATAATAGTGTTTTAGAGTTTATGTTCTTATATTCCTATTTGCCTTAATAGCGCTTTACTTATTAGGGAGGGTCTTTATGTAATTCTAGGGTAATTAATTTTATACCCCTTTTTAACGTGCCCTCCTTATAATATACGCTTTATGTAATATCTTATATGCGTAAATTAACTAAACTAAGTATAGATCTAAAGCGTTTAAAGCTCTAATAATCTAACGGTTTAGTGAATCTATCCGCAGGCATGTCTGCTATTAGCAAATATGTGACTTTAAAGCTTTCTCTCTTAAATTCCTATTTTAACTATATATTATATATATTAACATAGCGTAGACAAGTATTTAATTGCTTGCTCTTATTAAGCATAAGCTATATTGTTTGTTAATTATTATAGTTAATAACCTAGTCTTTATAGGCATTAAATTTAATGTCTTTAAATAGGTATTATAGACTTATAGTCTCTTTCGCTGTTTATTATAAAGCAAGCAATTTAGCTTCTGTTATAAATATAGTTACCGTTAATTAGCGCGTAGCTTTCTAGATAATTAGTCCTCTAAAGAGAGTAATTAGGTAACCCTGTGATAATCTGCGTGTTTTAGGGTTGTCCGCGAATAATGTATTACTTGCTATCTAAAGAGCCTAAAGTTTGGTTATTTTGCTAAAGCGTATTGTAAGCTTGCTTATAATAACTAAGTAGCGGATAGCTTAGTCTACTGCTTTTATATACTCTAGTCCTAGGTTCGTTAGATATTATAATAACTTCGCTACTATAAAGGCTATATCTAGCCTAACTATAATCACAGTGTATAGGATTAACCTAATCTTCTCTTAGTACACCTTTATCACCCACTTTTTAGCTTTGCCTATAAATTTATAATACTCTATTACTAGGATTAGGATAGCTAGGAAAGTGCCTTTTCCTACTTACCTAAACTTTTCGCTAATTTTATTAATATATGCCTTATAGCTAAGGTATATAATTTGTTATTTTTAATCCCTAATAATTTAAATTCCTAGGAAGAAGCATACCTCTCCTTTCTTATCTAAATTATATACTTCCTTTAGTCCTTAAGAGATATAGTCTGCGGTCTTAGTGTTATCCTTATAAAAAGCTATAAGAATATTATTTATAAAGAATATAAGGAATATGTCCTAAGCTTTAGTATAGAATAAGTAGGGCTTCTTATTACTTGCTTTAAGCCTAAGTTCCTTAAGTTACTTACTTAATTCTTTAAACTAAAGCTAGGGTAAGTCCCTAAGTCTATAGAGAGCTTTAAGTAGTTTTACATATTCTCTAATAACCTTATAACCTTTAGGAAGCTTATAGGTAATAGGAATTAAATCCATTTATGCCTTACATAGAGGAATGCATTTTCACATTATATTATTAGGTTTCTAGGTTAAAATATGCTACTAATGCTATAAAGAGTTAAAAAGCATATGCGGTAAGCATTACTACATAGGTTCATTTAATTGTAGAGCTTTCCTATAGGTCTTTGCGTATGCAAATACGCGCTTTAAAACGCTATATAATACCCTCTTTATTAAACTTGTACAAATAAACCTATTTTAGCGGTAATAGCTAAGAACGTGCTATAGAGCGTTTAATCTGCTTCTATATTCCCTGTTCCTTTAACTTATTAATCTCTTTGTCTATTGCTTTAATCTATTCCTTCCTAAACATATAATTATTTGCTTCCTTTTAATTCTTTAGAGGATTCATAAGATTAGACTAATGTAGTGTACTAGTCTTTATTTTCTATTTAAGGAGCAATCTGTTTTTATTACTATAATAAGTATTAAGCATAGAACACATTGTTCTAACGCTCTTATTATTAGCGCACCCTTTATTATTTTTATCTGCTATATAGAGTAGTCTAAGCTCTTTATAGAGCTTCTTTAGATTCTAAAGGCTACTTATAAGAATATTATTAGGCCTCCTCCTTCTCCTTCTACCTAGTAGGCTATAGTCTAGAATAAGGCCCTACTCTCTTTTCTTTTATAATCTTAAGCTAGTTTAAACGCCTTCTTATAATGTTTCTATACTAAGGCTCTCTTATAGGTCTTTTAACCTATTATATTATGCTTTTAGAGAGTCTTCCACGTAGGTAGCTAGTCTGTTATAGGCTCTAGGAGCTCCTGCTATTAGCTAGGTAATCTCTATATTATTACCTAGCTCTAGCAAAACATTACCTACCTCTTCTAGAATTTAAGGCCTTACTATTAAATCCTTTTTGCTCTTATAAGCGCTTACTATTAGAGCACTATACTCTATTTTACTCTATTAAGTGCCTATATTAGAGGGCGTAAGCTCTCCTATTATTAGATCTAGTGTTTAATAAGGCATTTAAAGTCCTATTAGCTTAGGCACTATTTCTTTTATTTAAATGCTTTTAGTGCTTTCTTAAGCTTTTACCCCTAAGTTTAAACGCTTAGGTAAATTCTCTAATGTAATAATATTAGTTAGCAAGAGGAATAGATTAATATTATTATCTAGCTTTATGTTAATCTCTAAGAGATAGAACTACGCTTCTAGTTTATTAATTAACTACTCTATAGCGCTTTCCTTAGTAGCGTTATAAAAGATTATCTTATTAAAGGTAACGTTCCTTGTTATTATAACCCTTCCTAGCTTTAGGATCTATATATAATAAATATTAGAGGTATAGTATCTAACTAGATATCTAATATGTCCCCTAGGATTTGTTTTGTAGTGCCTCCTACATTAGCTAGCTTTGCGATCTCTTTCTATTAGATATGCGCGGTAGCTATATACGTATAAACTGCCCTAATTAGGCCTAAGGTCCACAGTAGGCTCCCTAATTAGTAAGTGTGCATTATTATAGAACTAGCTTTCTAGGGTCTTAACGGGCGTTTTCCACTTTAATTATTAAATAGGGCTAATATTATAAAGGTATGCTATAGTATGTGTGCTCTCTAGCTATAGGTTTGTAGGAAGCCCTATGCCTATAAGTATTACATTTAATCTTATAGTAATTGTTTAATTTGCTCTTTTAATGTGGCTATTTAGTTTATATATGTAGGAGGCGTAAGCTCTAGCTCTATGCCTTATAAGCGCCTATTATTAAAAGATTATATCTCTAGTTTAACTAATTATAGCTCCCTTATTATCTTGCCTAATTTTTGTGACTAATAGCCTAAATTATTATATAACCTATTATTTAAAATAAATTAATATATTAAACACTAATTACTATAATTTATTAGGAATTATATAGACTTAAAGCATCCCTAAGTACTTGTCCTTAATAACTAGTAACTAATTTATTCTATTATAACTAGGTTTATAGTCTTAAAGGTCCTAATATATTCTCTAATAGGGCCTTAGTAACTGATATTCTAGTGGTCTCCTAGATATAACTTAGCGTGCGTTTATTAGCAAATAGGTTATATAGTCCTTACGCTCTATCCCTTATAAACACACTCCCCTTATATAGGTAGTAATCTTACTAAGTGTGTCTTTTCTAAGGTGCCTAGACTATAAGTGCTAGAGTTCCTTAGAGTTTACTTGTAGTAAGCGCTGTTCTTTTAATAGGTACCTACGCTATAAGCGTTATATATATGCGTTATATAATCTAATTATAGAGAAAATCACTAGTATTATAGCAAATATTACTATCTTTTAGGGCACTATTAAATAACTAGATAAAGGCTTATATTAAAGGAAAATAATATTATGCTTTCTATAGAGCTTTACTAGTAGTAAGCTATTATCTATAGGTCTAATGCGTAGGAGCTATTAACTCTATAATACCACACGCCCTTCTTTATAAGAAAACTCTCTAATATAATATTAATATAAAAACCTTTAATAAGAGCCACATTTTGCAACGTTAGGTTCTTAGTCTAAGGTCCCTGCAGCCTATTTAAGACATTCTTAATTACATATATACCTCTTCTAGTGATTTAGAAGGAGGTTATACCTACCTTAAGATAATTATTATAGGTTTCCTTAAATATACCTAGCTTAAAGTAGGTCTTATTATTTATAATATATAAAGCGCTATAGTTATTAAAGAGTATGCTCTTAGAGAGTATATATTTTATATTCCCTAGTGTAGTATAGCTTCCTTTTACTAGCGTATTTTCTTTAATAGTTACTAGGTTAATAATAGCTATAGTAATTACTCTAGGATATTTATCTTTATAATCTTTCTTCTTTCCCTTTACTTCCTAACTATCTTTTATAATTTTAGCGCGTAGGTCCTTCTATTCACTACTCTTATATTATTTCTTAATCTTCTTATAGTTATGCTTCTTTAAGGATTTAAAATTCTTAGCTATTTCACTAGTTATAGCGAAATATAAGATTTAGTAGCTTTAAGGGTTCTAACTATAATAGTTAATCTTACTAGTATAGTAAGGACACTTTTTAGTTCCTTATTAGCTTTCTTACTATTATTAGAGCGCCCTCTAAGAGTTATTATATAGCTCCCTTTTCTAGAACCCGCGTCTATAACTCGCGTTACCCTACAATACCTTGTATATTTAGAAGCAAGTCCTTAAAGAGTTATGCTATTTAGAAGAGAGTTAGTAATCTAAATAAGCTATATAATCTTTATCTTTACCTATTAAGGATTAAATTACGCTCTAATTACTTAAATAAAGTTACAGATTATATTAGGTCCTTAGACTTTATTAATCTTATATAATAAGGCTTTTAATATAGCATATCCTACTGCTTAATCTAACGCTTAAATTAAATATTTGCGTATTTAGTATCCTATAGGTAAGCTATATACTTTACTATAACTTTAGCTTATATAATAATAAGACCTAGTAAGAACTTCCTTTTAAGACTAATTATAATTTATTAAAGCGTTAGATTCTTATTCTTATACTCCTCTATAATTTTATTAATTATTATTATATAAGCATTTAGGTTAATAGTATTAGTAATCTAAGTACTAATAGTCCTTTCTCTTAACCTAAGTAACTTAAATGTTTAATACTTAATATTATAACTATAGGAGAGGAAAGAAAGGGCTTCCTAAAAGAGAGTTACTTTCTAATAAGTAATAACTCCCCTTCTTTAATAAGTTCTATATAATCCTTTAGTTTAACTATAGAGGGCTTAATAAGATAGTTAGAGGAAGCTCTAGGAGATCTAAATTAACACGTTCCTAGATCTCCTAACTTTACACTACTTACTTTAATGCTTTATACCACTCCTCCTATTTCTCTAATAACACTAATTTAATGTTAGTCCTAAGATTTTAGATAAGAGAGGTTAAGGTATCTATTATAAGCTTAGTTAGTTAGTTAGGCGAGGTGCACACACACTTCTTATACTTAGGGGCGTAGTGGAAGTTATAGGTAGTAAAACCTCCTAGGCTTATAACTATCGCACGGCTCACGTAACGTAACAAATAGGACTCTCACTAGATTAATAGTGAGATAACCCCTAAGATAGAATTAAAAGAAGGATAAATTATCTATTTTCTAGCATATAAAAGAGAGGATGAAAGCGTCCCTTTTATAGAGGGATAACCAGACTATCTCTTAAGGTGCTTGACCTACGTGATGTAGATCATTTCTCCCTGCATTCCAACGCGCGCTTCTATGAGTCATAATGAGTCATGACACGGCACGCTACCCCGGGCAACATATTACCGCCCGGAAGGGCGGAGATCTGATTCTCTCTGTCTATTGGCGGCCTCCCCACATGTGGGTCATGCACTACCAACTAGACCAGGGATCAGGTCATCTCTGTCTATTGGCGGCTTCCCCAAACATGGGGCATAGGCTACCCCATCTTGGCGAGCTACATTCTAGCTGATATGACGACCTAGCTTCAACACACAAGTCCCGGCAGGTGAACGATTGTACTTGTTGTTAGCAAATACCCATGTTCCGAAGGGCTGCAGTAAAGCACCTCTGCCACGATCCAAGGAGTGCTTGGCGCAGGTACTTCCACGGAGCTCCTGGTTCTTCAGAAGCCATTGGCTGAGTGAGCTCCTATCTGTATAATGGTATGCTCGTTCTTGAGCTGTGGTCACTTGCATCCACGCCCCAGGGTAGACAGGATAACACAGGATCAACTACACACCATTGATGCAGCAACAATAAGACATAATTTTGATGAGTGATACAACGAAGGAACTACCCTATGTTCCATGGAGACGTCGCATGCTGATTTCGACTTGGTTGGAAAGATCCTGCTGCATCATGCAAGCAGCCCGAATCAAACCACGAGCTGATTATACATGCTTCTTCTGCCGACAAACCCCGCTGCATGGGTCGCTTGATTCTCCGGATGGCCTCTCCTCAAAGTATAACAATCAAGGCAGCCTTGGGAAACCACTTGGTTCGCATGGTTCGCCATATAACGAAGCGATACAACCCGTCTCATTATGGCTACTTACAAAGAATATCGAGCAATGCACAAAGCGGAATTAAGGGCTTACGGTGCCATATACCCAGAAATCAAAGAAGAGCAAGAGTCGCGTTCAGCGGTATATGTAAGAATCAGCGAAACGGAAATATGCATCGAACTGTATCATGAGGACATTGTGATACCCAAAGCCGAGTTCGACTTGGTCATGGGCAAGCATGGACAGAATGCAGTACTCCAACACACTCTCCAACGCAAACACAAAACGCAGGGGAAACGTTGAAAAAAAGGATTGGCTCATCACCACTAAGGAACTACATCAAACTGCAAGATGTGGATTTCGAAACCGGCGTGCAACAACGAAATAAGAAGTCAAAGTGAAGGAGGTGCGACCATTGCTTGATGTCTTGATGGCAAGGGTCTTTGACGGACTTCACAGCAAACATGACAGGGATGTATTAAGAAACAAAGGGTAGAACACCGTTAGCAAAGGCCATGACTTGAACAGTAGAACCTCATCGGCCAGCAACCTGTACGCCGTAGGCTGCGTAAAACACCGCTATCAATATAATATAATGTTGCCGACCGTACGCAACTAGCAATCAATAAGTATATGAACATGCCCCTCGCCTCATAACGTTGAAGCGAATTGGACTCAAAACTCAAAACAAAAGTCCGGTCCAATGCCAACCAAACTATACATGCACGTGTTCTTCATGTTTGAAACCGACCACCCCTCAGAATGGTAGTTCATCGAGAGCGTGGCTGATCCGTTTAGAACTGCTGCGGGGTACGCCAGTTGGTGTGAGCTCATGGGGTCAGAACAGAGGTTTGACCACAATGCATCGATCGTCGTCGGCATTCTCTTGGGCTCCGAAGCCGACAGAATCAAATCTGCATTAACTCCGCCATGACAGTCTCCAGATCCTGTAGAACCTCCTCGGCAGAGTTGTAGCACAGCTTCCAGCACTTCTCAACTATATGGGTGCAGACATGCTTCTCCTCTAGGAATTCGCTGGACCGAAAACGCCGCTCAACTTCTTCGTCATCACCTTCATTTTGCCCGGTAATTCCAGGGAATGGTTCGTGCCCGACCATTAAAAAGAAGATTGTTGTGCCGAATCCGAATAGATCTGTTTGGATATCGGCATGATTCGTGGTGTTTCGAGGGCAGTAGTATTGAGCCTGCTCCTGAGACCCACCGTCAAGGATGGTCTCTCCTCCAGTCGATATTAGACGACCTTGGAAGTCGGCAAGCTTGACCTTGAGCTTATCGTCGAGCAGAATGTTGCGGTGACGGACGTCGCAATGCAATACGTGGTAAGTGTGGCAGTGGACCAACGCCTTGCATGTCTCGATACACCACTGTAGACGAGAAATTTGTGGTATGTGTGGATGGTTGGCGACATAATCGAAAACATTGCCATTCGTCGCCCGTTCGAGTACAAGAAGCCCATCCTCGCGAAGGCCTCGTGACTTAATGATGTGGTCGTGTTCCCCAGCCTTCTCATACAGCTTACTCTCGACCAATAAGTTGTTCCTTGCTTCGTCTGGGTCGAGTAGGCCGATTTCGTTGGGGTACTTGAGGACTGTAGCTTCGTCAAGCTCGCCAATCCAGAAAGTTGCTCCTCGGCCGATAATTCTCTTGACACCCGCCGGTAGATACGGCCTCACCTCAATCCATTCTTCCATCATTAGTTTGGAAGAGGTGTGAGAACTGTGGAGGCTGTGGAAGGAAGATCGATGGCTTAATAGATGAAAGATGTTGAGCAACAGAGACGGATCACCTGAGGGGTCAATGACATTTTGAGCTTATGCGGTGTGCATTGATGACTAAGCAGGGACCGAAGTGGGTCAACCGAAAACACTACCTGCGGACTAAGAGTGATTAGGTAATGACTGATTGATTTACCCTTGCCACTGAGAGTATGCTATCCACCGTACATAGAGTACATAAGGGCCTAAAGGAAACCGGATCACATATTCCACCCGAGACCCAAACCTCACACTGTGACACAACAGATTCGGTGCCTCGACATCGAAACCAAATCATAGAAGCTAAAGAGAAAGGACGAGTTAGCCACGAGAATGAGCCGAAGAGAGCTCGACCTACTTCTTCCACTTAGCATTTAGGGCAGATGCCGCCTTTCTTCGTACTCTGCGCCATGTTGACATCTGTGTATACTAAGCAGGACCGATCGCAATTGACCAATGAGTATGACGTAATTATGTGTTTCGGACTGTTGGTGCAGTTGACATATTTGGTGGTGTAAACGTATCGTTGACACATTTTGGCTGGGGACCTGACTGAGTCGCGATGGTTGACCGGACGTTTTATAACATTCCTGTGGTGACAGGAGAAATGGCTGCTTCAGCACCCTCCCAGATGGGCGGGGAGCCGCCGGTTGATAGCCGCAGCTTGGCGCATGTGGCCTAGCCCTTAATGATTGGTTCGTTATAGGTTGAACTAACAACCCAATGGCTACGTAGTCATTGTGTAGGGCTAGGCCTCGTTTTCTGCAGCCCCCAAAAAGTGCCTCTATTGTGTTAAGGTGAGCTAGGGAGATGGAGAAGGAAGTCACGGCGAGTTGGGCGGGGGTGAAGTGATACCAAAAGGATTAGGTAATGATAATAGTTGATTACTATCTAAGCTAGCTACGGTGGTCCTATAATTATTACTACCTTAATTACCTAAGCTATTTCTCTACCTAATAGGCTAGCGGAATTTTATAATAGTATTAACCCTAACACTACCTTCTATTATCTTAATACTTTATTCTTCTCTAAGTCTATCTAATCTATAGTTCCCTATTTTACTAAATCCTAAGTGTTTAGTCTTAGTAGTTAAAGTTTCTTATAGCGTAGGATATAGAGTTTTAAGTTATTTAGATAGATTTTCCTTACTATTTTGCCCTTTATAGGCTTAATCTTATAGGTTACTAATAATACCTTTCTAATAACCTTAGATAACTTCCCTAGGTCTTATAAAACTTCCCTTTTAGTTTATTTTCTTTATTTATCTTTTCCTATATAAGGTTTCCTACCTTAAAGCTCTATCTAGGTTTTATAGTATTATCCTAATTATTTACTTTCTATTCTTAAACTATCTCCTCTTTTCCTCCTAAGAGTTTAGGTTAGTTTCTTAAATTAGTTCTAGATTATCTATTTCTAGATTCTTAAATTCTAAGGGTTTAAGTTCCTTAATTCCTATGTGTTTTATAAATAGTTTAAAACCTAGTATTAATATTACTAGACTTATCCTAATACTTAATATATATCTATTATTAATTACTACTATAATACTTAGGATAGCTTAATTCTAAGTATCTAGAGAAACTCTATCTCTCTTAATAGCCTATTTTATTAATGTTAGTTACACAGGGTGCCTGAATTCAGGTTATCGATGTTGTGAGCCTCGAGAATAGTATCGTTATTAATTATCTATTCTAAGCTATAGAGGAAAGAGAGGAAAAGAGAGGGTAAAAGTAAGGGTTCTTCTTATAAGATATAAAACGCGAAAAGGGGCTATGTAGGTCACGTGACCACAAGCCCTGCCCTATTATATGCCCGCATTGTGGGTCACGTGTAGGGCCTACGCGCACGCGCGGCTAACCACTCTGCTACCCTTATAATTACGGCTACTAAGCGTAGTTAATATTATACGTGTTCTAACACTAGAAACTCTCTCTTTAATATAACTATTAATATATAATATTAATAGGAAAAGAAAGAAAGAAATAATAGACTATATTATAGTTAATTAGGGGTATAGGAAATAAAAAATAAAGATACTTATATAAGTATAGTAAGTAAAAGGAAGGAAAATAATAACCTATAATCTAGGGCTTCTAAATTAGGATAAGAGAGCCTCCTTTACCTTCTCTTAATCTACTAGATAAAATTAATCTAGCTATATACTAATCCTCCCTTACTACTATAGTACTCCTTACTATAATAGTCTTTCCTCCTTTATACTTTATATATATTATATAGGGATCTAAGGGATTACTATAGGCCTTCCTATAACTCTTACTAGGTTAGGAGTAATAATAAGTATAGCTCTTATTAGAATCTAACCTAATAAGAGTTATAGTCCCTTCTCTTTCTTCCTCCCTAGGAGGATTTTATATTCTCCTATAGTATTAGGGCTAAAAGCCTCCTAGGATATTATTTATAGTAACTATCCTCTATATAAGTAACCTACCCTTCTATCTAGATTATTATCTAGTTACTTAAGATAAATTTCTTAAGGGCCTTATTTAGTAATACCTTTATAAAGGTATTAGCTAAGTTATTACCTCTATTAATCTAATAGATCTTATAGAGCTTATAGCGCTTATATAATTACTATAAGGCTATAATATTAATTATTAGGTATTTCTCCTTAGTAGTGCTAAGCTTAATAAGGCATTTATATAGAGAGTATAAATCTATATATACTATAACTAGGATTAAGGAAGCTTTAGTTAGCCTATAATTAATCTAATTATTATTATAATTATATAGGCTATATTAATACCTATAACTATACTATAGATTTCTAAGGTAAGTATGCTTTATATAACTCTCTTACTCTTAGTTAAGCTAAAGTGTATAATATTACCTTTAATTATAAACTTACTATCCTTATTATCTTTATTAGCTAGGATTAGTATATATCCTAGCTATAATATAAGATCCTAGTTATTAGCAAATAATCTATCTATAAAGGCATAGATCTTTACTTTAGTAAGGTTAATTAGAATAAAGGTTAGGTCTCTCTCTAGGTAGTCTATCTACCACTAGATTTAGTGGTTAAGGGCTTTAATATTCTTAACTATTAGTTCCTAATATTATATAGTAACTAAAAGATTAAAGTAAGCTTCTAGTTAATAAATTAAAGTAATATAAGTGCCTTAAGCCTACTACTTAATATACTTCTGCTTTAACTAGGTTAGTAGGATTAATCTAAGCTTACTACTCTGCCCTTTCTATTATAAGGATAAGTTATTAACTAGCCTATTAGATTATTAGAGCTTATATTAAGATTAATTACTTCTCCTTATCCCTAAATCCTTAGATTATAAGCTATAACTTCTTATATAGTTAACTTATCTTTCCTTTACCTTATTAATAATATAGGTATTAAAGATTCTTAGGCTATAGTGCTTCTCTTTATTAAATATAATAAACTTAAAAACACCCTATTTAATTAAAGCATTAATCTTAGTCTTAGTAAAGAGCTTAAATAGCTTCCCTAGGGTTATAATAATTCCTTCCTTATATAACTAGATTATAAGGTTAAGGTTAGCCTCCTTCTTTACTAATATAAAGGTTATAATATTAGTCTTATTAATAATAGCTAGAGGGTTCTTATAGGGTCTTCTAGGTCTTTACTTTAGTGAAATCTCTAGTCCTAGGGCCTTATATTTATCCCTAGCCTCTAGTGGCTCTCCCTTAGCCTCTATTATAATACTACTTTATATTAGGGTAGGGGTCCTTCCTATAAGGGTCCTTATAATAGGGTCTTATAGAGGTTAACCTAAAGGTCTTAGGGCCTCTTAGGAGGTTAAGTATATAGCTCTCTCTATTAATAGTAAGGAGGTTATATAGGCCTTACTACCTTTTACCTTTATGCTATATCTAGACTAATAATCTAAGTAAGAGGTTAAGGGTTATTAATATATTTAGGCTATTCCTTATTATAAGAGCTTTAGAAACCTTCTAAAGAGCGTATAGCCTTTTAATCTCCTTTATAGCCTTTTACACTATAATTACATACTATAATATCTCTAGGGATAGAGGGGATTTACTTATTATCTATAGATAAGCGCTAAAGATAAGAAGAGTTAGAATAAGGCTATTTAGGCCTATTATATTGTTAAGGGCCTTAATAGCTATTTATAGGGCTATAGGCTTAGGGGTTATTAGGCATTTGCGTTAGATAATATTATAGGCTCTTTAGAGAGGCCTATAATATCTCTTAACCTTGCTAATACTATAGTATGCTTTAATAGAAACCTCTTTAATAGAGATTAATATTAATACTATAAATTATTAGAATTCCTTACTATAGAAGTTAGTACTAGCATTAGTAATAATCTAATTAGGGGTCCTTAGTATATATTAATCTAGTATAACCTAAGGGCCTTCTATATTATTCTAGCTAAGATATCTTTAAGGAATCTTACTATATTAAATACTATAGCTATATTAATAGTATAAAGGGTAAGGTAGCTACTATTAAGATATATAATATTTATTATTACTTTAAAGTTAAATATATATTTATCCTAAAGGGTAAATTTAAAGTAGTAGGGCTATTAGTATTTATCTAGTATTAGTGGTATACCTTTATTAGCTCTTAAATAGCTTTAATATTAATCTTATACCCTAATTTATATAGAAGATTATAGAGTTATTAGACTAAAGGATAACTAAATTAGTAATATAAGCACTATAATTTAACTTTAGTAAGGTAGTTCTATACTATTAACTTCTTATTTTACCTAGTAATATTTATATATACCCCTATTTATATATAAAGGGACCTTAATATTCCCTTATTATAGTATATTCTTAGTAGTAATAAAGTTAATCTTTAATTAGCCTATATCCCTAAGGTATATTAAGAAAGGCATGCTTATAGTAACTATATAGAAAGTAATA
This sequence comes from Epichloe brachyelytri, assembly GCA_023650705.1. Lineage (NCBI taxonomy): Eukaryota > Fungi > Ascomycota > Sordariomycetes > Hypocreales > Clavicipitaceae > Epichloe > Epichloe brachyelytri. Next base: position 1,679,480 of record CP097977.1, on the reverse strand, counting down.
TTACTAAAGGAAGTAAGTATATTAACTAATCTAATTAAGATAATTAGTATGCCTTCTCTAAACCTAATTACTACTTTACCTACCCTTAATTTATTAAGTTAGATCTTTAGTATTATATATTATAATACTAGGAATTATAGATAACTTACTATTAAGTACTTAGTAGCTCTAGTATTTAGTATAATACCTTAGAAGGTTTTAGAAGAGTAATAATCCCTAAGTATAAATATATAGGGTAGCTAATTAGATAGTTTATTCTTAAAAGGGCTTTTCTTACTTAGGCTATATAGCATTACTTAATTTATAAGGATTTTAATTACTTTCTAGCTATTAAAGGTAGCGCTATATATAAAGAAGCTTATAGGAATTAAGCTATCTTTACCCTCTTAAGTATTAGTAAATCTAAGGCCCTATATATATTAGGTAATTTTATTATCTTCTAGGGCTCTTAGGGTATTATTAGTCTTAGGTTCTCCCTTATACTAAGTAAGGAATATATTATACACTAGTAGTAAAGACTTTAAAGAGTTAATAAGGTAGTAACTCTTAAAGTATTAATATACTTTCTAATAGTTCTCTTTAGAGTATTTTATTAATTAGTATCTCTCCTTACTATAGATATAGTATTTCTTTATATAAGGGGAGGTCTTATATCTCTAGACCTTAATAGAGGGTATCTTAACTCTTTACTCTTATTATTATATTATTAGTTAGTCTAGAATTACTCTAGGGTATTAGCTTTACTAGGAATTAGTGCTAATTACTAGATTCCTCTCTAATATAGTAGATTATAATCCTTACTTACTTATAGAACTCTTATAGACCTTTAGGGGGTTAGTAATATAGCTTCTATATTTAGGAATCCTACTATAAGTATATATAATTTTATATTAGAGTGCTTACTTTATCTAGCTAATATTAGGGATAGCTCTTTAGAGGGTTATAAGCTTTTTAATAAGATTATTAAAGTATTTAGTTTTTAACTTTTTCTTATTCTTATAAATTATCTTTTATAGTAAGGTATTATACTATTCTAGAAGATAATACTATCTTATATCCTTAGTCTTAAACCTCTATTTTATTTAAGTAATAAGGGTTAGTAAGTCTTATAGTTACCTAGGTTTTAAAAGGTTATTTAAATAGTATCTTAAAGCTTTACCCTTAAGTATAGTATTAAATATATAGCTTACCTATTCTAGTCTAATATCTAGAATCTTATATTTCCTTTAAAATATTTAAAGCTTTAACTTAAAAATATTATAGTTATCTATACTATATTATTACTCTAGTGTGTATATCTTAGCTAGATTAATAATTTACTTTAGTAATAGTCTTAAGGGTTATACTAGTTAGTTAATAGGAATAGAGGCTAGGATAGTAGCTTCTTTATACTAGGGAAAGGGATTAGGGCTTACTAGTAGTACCCTAATAGGGTTAGGATATAAGATATAATACCTAGAGAGAGACCCTTAATATATTAATATATACTCTCTTAGGGAAGATTATACCTATAGCTATATAGTTACCTTAATAAGGTAATACTTAGTAAGCTTTAGTAAGGAGATTAAGAGGCTCTTAAGATTTAGTATTCTTAGATATCCCTTTTATTAAAGAGATTATCTAGGAAGTTACTATTTTCCTTAAGCTTCCTTTAGAATCCTATATACTTCTTCTAAGTATTTTTACTTCTTCCTATAACTAGAAGTAAAATTCTTATTAGTTAATAACTTCTTAGAGATTCCTTATTACTATAGTAGTCTAGTTAATTATTATATATACCCTATTATTAATAAGGTAATCCCTAAGGTATCTTAGTACTAGGGGTAGTGTTTAGAGAAATATTTCTTAGGTTTAGTTATTAAAGTCCTAGGTAAACTCTATAAATAGCGTCCTTTTAGTTACTTTTCTTATTTTATAGTCTATAACTCTAATAGGAATATAGGCTAGAAGTATATTAGGTATTTTATTCTCTTTATTATTAAAGTTCTTAGCCTTATAAAATAAGTCTTCTATAAGGTTCTTATAAAAGTACTATAGAATATATAGGAGGAAAGAATATTTATTTTACTTCCTTTAGGCTACTTAGTTACCTTAGTAAAGGTATCTCCTATTTAAAAACCTTCTTAACTCTTAAGGGCTTATACTAGTTTCTTTTTATTAGCTATTATAACTTATAACCCTTAGTAAGGAAGGGAATAGGGAAAATATTATATTTTTAGATAAAGGAAGGTAGTAAGAAAGTTTTACTTCTTAGGGGAATAATTTATAAAGGATTATAAGGCTAGATATTAACTTTATATATAATAGAATATATTAAGAAGAAAAATAATAGAATAGACTTTATTACTAGACTTAAACTCTTTTTTAAGGTTTAGGCTTCTATTTATTATTAGCTACTTATATACTTTAACTAAGGGACTAAAATAAACTTCTTCCTTAGTATAATTAAGGATTTTATAATAATCTAATTATTCCTATACTTTAATAGAAGGGGCTAGATTACACTACTTCTAGGAAAGTCTCTTCTATTATTAACCTTACTAATCTATGATTTTCTATGTGTGTTTAGGAGTGGTTATAAAGTTAACCACTAATTAGTATTAGTTACATAGGGTACCTAAATTTAGGTTATTAATATTATAAGCCTTAAGAATAGTATTATTATTAATTATCTATTCTAAGCTATAGAGAAAAGAGAGGAAAAGAGAGGGCAAAAGTAAGGGTTTTTCTTATAAGATATAAAACGCAAAAGGGGGCTATATAGGTTATGTAATCACAAGCCCTGCCCTATTATATGCCCGCATTATGGGTTGCGTGTGGGGCCCACGCGCGCGCGGCCAACCACTCTGCCGCCCTTATAATTGCGGCTGGTAAGCGCAGTTAATATTATATGTGTTCTAATAATTAATTATCCTTTAATAAGTCTTATATTCTATTTATTAGTTACATAGGGTGCCTAATATTAGGTTATTAATCTTATAAGCCTTAAGAATAGTATTATTATTTAATTATCTATTCTAAGCTACAGAGGAAAGAGGGAAAAGAGAGGGCAAAAGTAAGGGTTCTTCTTATAAGATATAAAACGCAAAGGGGGCTATGTGGGTTATGTAACCACAAGCCCTGCCCTATTATAGGCCCGTATTGTGGGTCGCGTGTAGGGCCCTTACGCGCGTGGGCTAACCACTTTACTAACCACATAATTATAGCTACTAAGCGTAATTAATATTATATGTGTTCTAATACTAGAAACTCTCTCTTTTAATATAACTATTAATATATAATATTAATAGGAAAGAAGAAAGGAAATAATAAACTATATTATAGTTAATTAGGGATATAGGAAATAAAAGAATAAAGATACCTATATAAGTATAGTAAGTAAAAGAAAGGAAAAATAATAACCTATAATCTAGGGCTCTTAAATTAGGATAAGAGGCTCTCCTTTACCTCCCCTTAATTAACTAAATAAGATTAATCTAGTTACATACTAATCTTCCCCTTACTACTATAGTATTACTTACTATAATAGTCTTTTCTCCTTTATACTCTATATATATTATATAGAGATTAAAGAGACTACTATAGGTTTTCCTATAACTCTTATTAGGTTAGGAGTAATAATAAGTATAGCTCTTATTAGAATTAGTAAACCTAATAAGAGTTATAGTCTTTCTCTTTCTTCCTCCCTAAGAGGATTTTATATTCTCCTATAGTATTAGGACTAAACCTCTAGGGATATTATTTATAGTAACTACCCTTTATATAGGTAACTTACTCTTCTATCTAGATTATTATCTAATTACTTAAGATAAATTACTTAAGGGCCTTATTTAGTAATACCTTTATAAAGGTATTAGCTAAGTTATTACTTCTATTAATCTAATAGATCTTATAGAGCTTATAGTGCTTATATAATTACTATAAGGCTATAATATTAATTATTAGGCATTTCTCCTTAGTAATACTAAGCTTAATAAGGCATTTATATAGAGAGTATAAATCTATATACACTATAACTAGGATTAGGGAAGCTTTAGTTAACCTATAATTAATCTAATTATTATTATAATTACATAGGCTATATTAATACCTATAACTATACTATAGATCTCTAAGGTAAGTATACTTTATATAACCCTCTTACTCTTAGTTAAGCTAAAGTATATAATATTACCTTTAATTATAAACTCACTATCCTTATTATCTTTATTAGCTAGGATTAGTACGTATCCTAGCTATAATATAAGGTCCTAGTTATTAGTAAATAATCTATCTATAAAGGCATAGATCTTTACTTTAGTAAGGTTAATTAGAATAAAGGTTAGGTCTCTCTCTAGGTAGTCTATTTACTACTAGATTTAGTGGTTAAGGGCTTTAATATTCTTAACTATTAGTTCCTAGTGTTATATAGTAACTAAAAGATTAAAGTAAGCTTCTAGTTAGTAAATTAAAGTAATATAAGCGCCTTAAGCCTATTACTTAATATACTTTTACTTTAAATAGGTTAATAGGATTAATTTAAGCTTACTACTTTACCCTTTCTATTATAATATAATATTCCTATTACTTAGAGTAATAATTCCTCTATTAAATATAAGTAAGTTATCCTCCCTAAGGAATTACTTTAGCTTTATAGTAAAGGTAGTAGTAGCTAGTTAAGGTTTCTCTTTCTTAGAGAACTCCTTATTTAATAACCTAAGGGTATTATTAGTTTATATACTTATATAAGTAAATTCTAGGCTCTCTTTTATTATTATAAGTAAGCATAGGTTATATATAAAAGTCTCTATCTAGAGCTTCTCTCTATAATACTTATAATACATTACCTACTAGTGTGTTCTAGCTTCTATAATACTATAAAGAGGCTTAATTATAATTATAATTATACCTTCTAGGTGCTAGTAGCGGATTTAGATTAGAGCCTAGTAAGGATAACTTATTAACTAGCCTATTAGATTATTAGAGCTTATATTAAGATTAATTACTTCTCCTTATCCCTAAATCCTTAGATTATAAGCTATAACTTCTTATATAGTTAACTTATTTTTCCTTTATCTTATTAATAATATAGGTATTAAAGATTCTTAGGCTATAGTGCTTCTCTCTATTAAATATAATAAACTTAAAGATACCTTACTTAATTAAAGTTTTAATTTTAGTCTTAGTAAAGAGCTTAAATAGCTTCCCTAGGGTTATAATAATGTCTTCCTTATATAACTAGATTATAAGGTTAAGGTTAGCCTTCTCCTTTACTAATATAAAGATTATAATATTAGTCTTATTAATAATAGCTAGAGGGTTCTTATAGGGTCTTCTAGGTCTTTACTTTAGTAAAATCTCTAGTCCTAGGGCCTTATATTTATCCCTAGTTTCTAGTGGTTCTCCCTTAGCCTCTATTATAATACTACTTTATATTAGGGGTAGAGGTCTTTCCCTATAAGGGTCCTTATAATAGGGTCTTATAGAGGTTAACCTAAAAGTCTTAGGGCCTCTTAGGAGGTTAAGCATATAGCTTTCTATTAATAGTAAGGAGATTATATAGGCCTTACTATTCTTTACCTTTATACTATACTTAGATAAATAATCTAAGTAAGAGGTTAAGGGTTACTAATATATCTAGGCTATTTCTTATTATAAGGGCTTTAGTAACCTTCTAGAGAGTATATAGCTACTTAATCTTCTTTATAGCCTTTTATACTATAATTATATATTATAATATCTCTAGGGATAGAGGGGATTTGCTTATTATCTATAGATAGGCACTAAAGATAAGGAGGGTTAAAATAAGGCTATTTAGGCCTATAGTATTATTAAGGGCTTTAATAGCTATCTATAGGGCTATAGGCTTAGGGGTTATTAGGTATTTATATTAGATAATATTATAGGCTCTTTAGAGAGGCTTATAATATCTCTTAACCTTACTAATACTATAGTATGCTTTAATAGAGACCTCTTTAATAGAGATTAATATTAATACTATAAATTATTAGAATTCCTTACTATAGAAGTTAGTACTAGTATTAGTAATAATCTAATTAGGGGTCCTTAGTATATATTAATCTAGTATAACCTAAGGGCCTCCTATATTATTCTAGCTAAGATATCTTTAAGGAATCTTACTATATTAAATACTATAGCTATATTAATAGTATAAAGGGTAGGGTAATTACTATTAAGATATATAATATTTACTATTACTTTAAAATTAAATATATATTTATTCTAGAGAGTGAATTTAGAGTAGTAAAGGCTATTACTATTTATTTAGTATTAGTAGTATACCTTTATTAGCTCCTTAATAGCTTTAATATTAATCTTATACCCTAACTTATATAAAAGATTATAGAGTTATTAGACTAAAGGGTAACTAAATTAGTAATATAAGCACTATAATTTAACTTTAGTAAGGTAGTTCTATGCTATTAACTTCTTATTCTACCCTAGTAATATCTATATATACCCCTATTTATATATAAGGGAACTTTAATATTCCCTTACTATAGTATATTCTTAGTAATAATAAAGTTAATCTTTAATTAGCTTATATCCCTAAGGTATATTAAGAAAGGTATACTTATAGTAATTATATAAAATATAATATTACTAAAGGGAGTAAGCATATTAACTAATTTAATTAAGATAATTAGTATACCTTCTCTAAACCTAATAAATACTTTACTTACCCTTAATTTATTAAGTTAGATCCTTAGTATTATATATTATAATACTAGGAATTATAGGTAGCTTACTATTAAGTACTTAGTAGCTCTAGTATCTAGTATAATACCTTAGAAGGTCTAAGAAGAGTAATAATCCTAAGTATAAATATATAGGGTAGTTAATTAAATAGTTTATTATTAAAAGGGCTTTTTTACTTAAGCTATATAGTATTACTTAATTTATAAGAATCTTAATTACCTTCTAGCTATTAAAGATAGTACTATATATAAAAAGCTTATAGGAATTAAGCTATCTTTACCCTCTTAAGTATTAGTAAATCTAAGGCCCTATATATATTAGGTAATTTTATTATCTTCTAGGATTCCTAGGGTATTATTAGCCTTAGGTTCTCCCTTATACTAAGTAAGGAATATATTATATACTAGTAGTAAAGATTTTAAAGAGTTAATAAGGTAGTAACTCTTAAAGTATTAATATACCTTCTTATAGTTCTTTTAGAGTGCTTTATTAACTAGTATCCCTTCTTTTTATTAATATAGTATTTCTTTATATAAGGGGAGGTCTTATACCTCTAAACCTTAATAGAGGGTATTTTAACTTTTACTCTTACTATTATATTATTAGTTAGTCTAGAATTACTCTAGGGTATTAGCTTTACTAGGAATTAGTGCTAATTACTAGATTTCTCTTTAATAAGGTAAATTATTATTCTTACTTACTTATAGAACTCTTATAGGCTATTAGAGGGTTAGTAATATAGCTTTTATATTTAGGGATCTTACTATAAGTATATATAATTTAATTCTAAAGTGCTTACTCTATCTAGCTAATATTAGGATAGCTTTTTAGAGGGTAGTAAGCTTCTTAATAAGATTATTAAAGTACTTAGTTTTTAACTTTTCCTTATTCTTATTAATTACCTTTTATAAAGAGGTATTATACTATTCTAGGAGGTATTACTACCTTATATCCTTAGTCTTAAACCTTTATCTTATTTAGGTAATAAGGGTTAGTAAGTCTTAGGGTTACCTAGGTTTTAAGAGGTTATCTAAGTAGTACCTTAGAGCTTTACCCTTAAGTATAGTATTAAATATATAGCTTACTTACTCTAGTTTAATATCTAGGATCTTATATTTCCTTTAAAAAGTTTAAAGCTTTAATTTAAAGATATTATAGTTATTTATACTATATTATTATTCTAGTATATATATCTTAGCTAGATTAATATTTTACTTTAGTAATAGTCTTAAGGGTTATATTAGTTAGTTAATAGAAATAAGGGTAGAGATAGTAGCTTCTTTATACTAGAGAAGGGGATTAGGGCTTACTAGTAGTACCCTAATAGGGTTAGGATATAAGATATAATACCTAGAGATAGACCCTTAATATATTAATATACCCCTCTTAGGGAGATTATATCTATAGCTATATAGTTACCTTAATAGGGTAATACTTAGTAAGCCTTAGTAAAAAGATTAAGAGGCTTTTAAGATTTAGTATTCTTAGATATCCCTTTATTAAAGAGGTTATCTAGGAAGTTATTATTTTCCTTAAGCTTCCTTTAGAATTCTATATACTTCTTCTAGGTATCTTTTACTTCTTCTTATAATTAGAAGTAAAATTCTTATTAGTTAATAACTTCTTAGAGATTCCTTACTACTATAGTAGTTTAGTTAATTATTATATATACTTTATTATTAATAAGGTAATCCCTAAGATATCTTAGCACTAGGGGTAGTGTTTAGAGGAATATTTCTTAGATTTAGTTATTAAAATCCTAGGTAAATTCTATAAATAGTGTCTTTTTAGTTACCTTTCTTATTTTATAGTTTTTAACCCTAATAAGGATATAGGCTATAAGTACCTTAGGTATTTTATTCTCTTTATTATTAAAGTTCTTAGCCTTATAAAATAAGTCTTCTATAATATTCTTATAAAAGTACTATAGGATATATAGGAGAGAAAGGATATTTATTTTACTTTCTTTAGGCTACTTAGTTACCTTAGTAAAGCTATCTCCTATCTAGGAGCCTTCTTAACTCTTAAGGGCTTATACTAGTTTCTTTCTATTAGCTATTATAACTTAGAGCCCTTAGAGGAAAGGAATAGGAAAATTTTATATTTTTTTAAATAAAAGAGAGTAATAAGAAAGTTTTACTTTTAAGGGAATAATTTATAAAGAATTATAAGGCTAGGTAGTTAACTTTATATATAATAGAATATACTAAGAAAAAGAATAATAAAATAAACTTTATTACTAAACTTTAACTTTTCTTTAAGGTTTAGGCTTTTATTTATTACTAGTTACTTATATACTTTAACTAAGGAACTAGGATAAACTTCTTCCTTAGTATAATTAAGGATCTTATAATAATAAGATTACTCTTATACTTTAATAAAAGGGGCTAGATTATACTACTTCTAGGAAAGTCTTTTCTATTATTAACCTTACTAATTTATTATTTTCTATGTGCGTTTAGAAGTGGTTATAAAGTTAACTACTAATTAGTATTAGTTACATAGGGTGCCTAATATTAGGTTATTAATATTATAAGCCTTAAGAATAGTATTATTATTTAATTATCTATTCTAAGCTATAGAGAAAAGAGGGAAAAGAGAGGGTAAAAGTAAGGGTTCTTCTTGTAAGATATGAAACGCAAAGGGGGCTGTGTAGGTCACGTGACCACAAGCCCTGCCCTATCATAGGCCCGTATTGTGGGTCGCGTGGGGCCCTCGTGCGCGGGCCGACCATTCTGCTGACCACACAATTGCAGCTGCTAAGCGCGGTTGATATCATGCGTGTTCTAACACTATTCTACTAATCCTATTAATAATAGATATAAAACTAGTCTATATGTTATAGTAGTCTTATATTTCTCTAATACTACTTAAAATATTAGGTTCTTAAAATGTAAACTATTATTATAATAAATTCTTTTAGCTAACTAAATATTAGGCTCTAGCTTCTTTCCTAAGCCTATATAACTAAATTGCCTATAGCTTTTATATAGGATTATCCTAATATAAACTTTATTATATAGTCTATAGTAATTAGTATATATATATCTCTATTCCTTGCTTTTAGTATAATTAGACCTAGATAGTCTATAGTAACTAGCCCCTATAGTTCTAATATAGTAACTATCTTTAGGTCTGCCTAGGGTAATTATAACCTAGTTTATTAGCATACTAGGCAAGAGCAATAATAAGATTCTATATCTATACTTCTATCTAGCTAAAAGTATCTCCTATAAAGTTTATATATTATAATTACTATTCTAAAATAACCTCTAGTATTATAGGCTTTCTATAACTTCTCTAGTACTCTATCTAATAGTATATACTTTACTAATAACTTATTAGATTCTAAATAATATAAAGTCTAGTTAAAGATCTAATATTTTAAGGATTAATAGCAGATAAGTTTATGTTATTTTACTAGGATAGTTTAGTAACTAAAAACTATAGTAAATAAGATCTCCTTATACTAAGTTAATATAAACTACTTATAAAGCTCTTAGAATAACTTCTCTATTATACCCTTATCTAAACTTCCTCCCTTTAGTAATACTAAAGTAGTGTTTATTAAAACTAAAATTAGTTAATCTCCTAAAGCTAGTGTAATATTAACTCCTATCCTTCTATCTATAGAAATTAGGTCTAATCTTAAATAGTCTAGTATCTAAGATATTCTATCTATAATCTTTATAATCTTTATAGTGTTTAAATAGTAAATATATTCTATATTTAATTCCTAGAGTATATCTACCTATTATACTACCTTTCTATAGACTTCTAATATATTTACTATTAAATTAATAATGCCTTTATAATCTATGTATACCTTTAATAGATATAGTAAGTAATTAAGTAACTATCTTATTTCTTTTAAACCTACTATAATAGTAAGTATCTCCTTCTTTAGCATAGAATATTATTTTTCTATATCTCCTAACTAATATAATATCTATATAATAATCCATACCTTTAAAAAGTTAGTATCTATAATACTTATTTCTAGTTTAGTGTCTTCTATCTAGAATAATACTCCCCTATTCTAGTATCTAAAGTATCTATAGCTATATAGAATTATGTCCTTAGTCTAGCGCTAAATATAGTATTTACTTAGATACTTTTATATATCTTTAGTATTAATTATTATACCTCTAGTATTTACTCTAGCTTCTCTCTTAAGATTTCCTCTTTCTAAATTAATAGCTTTTCTAATCTTATTATTTTAGATATTTTATAAAAGAAAGCCTTTTTAATAGTAATTACTAGATTAGATCTTCTAGGAACAAATTTTCACAGAAATAGTATTAGGTAAATAAGTATAAGTACTTTATCCTATAACTAGGGTAGTTATTCTTTAAAATGCTTAGCTAAGTTAGTAAATCTATTATAATATTTATATACTAGCCTTATTTTCCTATCTTCTAAAGAGTATCCCACGCACTTAACCTTAGAGGCAAATAAAGTAGTCTTATGTCTACTTAGTCTAATTAGAGCCTATATAATTCTTAGGAAGTACCTTTTCTAGAGAAAATTAAAGTAATCTTCCTATATTTCTAAACCTAAGTAATAATTATTAATATAAATAGAAAACAAAGTGCGTAGATCTTCTATATATCTAAGGATTAATTTGCTTTTAGTACTATCTTAGAAAAATAGATATCTAAAGGTTAGATCCCTAAACCTAGTATAAGTAGCTAGGGACCCTATTAAGCCTTAAGCTATGTTATTATAGTAATACATTCTATTTAGCCATAAGAAAGTTATTTTATATTTATCTAGTAGATAGATTCTGATTACCTAAAACCTATTTAAAGCATTAGTCTAAGATAAAATCTAGGATTAACTATAATAAACTAAATCTAGATTAGCCTCTATATTATAACACAGGTACCCTAACTTAATAGTCTTACTATTTATATCTCTATAGTTATAAACCACTTAAAAACCTTTTATCTAGGTTTTAAAGCAAAGATTATTAGCATTACCTATTCTAAATTCCTATAATAGATAATTCCCGCTCTTTCTATCGCTAGAAACACCTATTTTAAAAATCATAATATATAGCTAAGTACCTAAATTATTTACGATTACTAAGTTTTGCTCCTAGGATTAATAGGATATAATACTTAAGGAGATCTATAGTGTAAATATCTTTAAGCTTAGAAATAAAGCACTCTTTAAATATATAATATAATTATATAATTATTATTTATTAATTATTAGTTCCCGTATAGTTTCTTAATATAATATATAAGTTCTTAAACTATAAAATAATAGTTTTAGGGGATAAGGATAATAATAGTTAGTTTATATAGAGATTTTAGAATTATAAGGGGTAGCCTTTAATTTCCTATTTTCCTATATAAATTAGTTCCTTAGTCTATCTTATCCTATCCTATACACCTATTTTATCCCCTATAGTGTATACTAATCTATTATTCTTTAGAGGTAATAAAATAGCTAAGTCTATGGAATACTACCTGTTAAAATAATGCTATTTATAGCACTATTTCATAGGCCCACTAGTTGCCTAGTTGCGTTGTTACAACGTTAGTTACAGGCGTTGCTTGCAGCGTTGTAACCTGCGTTCCCACAACCAACCCACGGCTTGTATGACTAAGCTGACTAGGTTACCCTATAGGGAAGCTAAAATTAACTATAACTAGGGAACTAGTAGTTATATAAAGGCTAACGTATACTATTTGAATCCTTGAATTTTTCCGGATTTAATAGTATATTTTATTTATAGGGTTATATATTAAAAGTGCTTAGTTAGGCCACGTGGGCAGCTAGATTATATGGTCGTGAGTTGATTTTTTACTTTTCCTATATAAATGAATTTTATGGAAAATAAAAATAGCTCCTAAGACCCCTCTAGCAACCCTGTTCCTCTAATATAGTTAGTAAGTCTATAAGGGGACTTAGAAAATCCTCTTATTGCTTATTAGACTGTCTATATAGCTAGAAATTAACTATATTTAACTATCTATACTCTCTATCTTAAAGAATATAATGTATTATAGTAAATCTAGAAGCTACTATAATAGAATCTACTAGGAGGTCTTCCTATCTCTCTAGCTAGATTCCCTTTACTTTAATAGGTTATAAGCCTAGAAGGCCTATAGATTACTACATTACTATGTTATTTTACTGCAATTACTACTAGATTTTTAGGTACTAGTTGCTCTCTACTACACTATAGGCTCTTAAGATTACAAAGGAAAACCACTAGAATTTAAAGCTTTTTATTTACTAATACTACATATTATAATATTAGACCCTTAGTGTTAAAATTTATCTATAGCTATACCTATAATCACTATATTACACCTATAACTATCTAGTTATAACTATAATATCTAGTAATTCTATTTACTATTATAACTATTATATTTAAAACTATTTATAATAGTAAATATACTATATCCTTTAAAATTATTAGACATCTAGTATACTTATACTAGGCTTTTTAACCTATTACACTATATTATATGCACTATATATTACATTACATTGTGCTATATGTTCTTTAATACCTATTATTTATAATTCCTATTAATTATTATTTTTAGTGTTAAGAAAATTTTCTTAGAGAATCTTCTCCGCTATTTTTCTGCCTACGTATACTAAAGACTCACTTTTTAGACCCTTTTTAAACAGCTTTGCTATATAATTTACATACGCGATAAGATTATAATATAACTAATTTCTAGCACGCGTTATTTGTAATAGGAATAAATTTAGAGATTTTATATAGTGTGATGGACTGGCCCCTAGGCGGCTGCTGTTAGGTGTCGATATGATATTAAGAAGCTTAAGGAGAGAAGAAGAGAAGGTAGGAAACCTATCTATACTATGCCCTCCTTATACCCCTTAGCTATCCTATCTATCCTTTCCCTATCCCCTACTATTTTCCCTAATAGCCTTATTTCTAATTCTTCTATCCCCTTCCTTATTCCTTCTATTCCCCTTCCTTATTCCTTTTATCCCTTATCTCTAGACCTTCTATCCCCTTATTACTTCCTATTAGCCCCCTAATACCTATATTTTAGCTAATACTTAGGCAAAGCCTAAGCCCTTATATATACCCTTACTTACCTATCTTAATCTTACCTTAAAAACCTAAAACTATAACCTAGAGTAATACCCTTAAACACCCTCTTTACCCTATTATAGCTTAGTTATAGGTAGTGTGTGTGTTATTATTAGGTAGTATATATAGTATATGCGCTTAAATATATTATAAAAACTTATAGAAACCGCCCTATCTAGTGTAAAACCTTATAAAACCCCTCCTTATTTAGTGTGTAATATTTATATTATTATATAATGCATATAATATGTGTCCCCTAACCCCCTTTATTACTATAATAACCCCTAGCCCTCCCCTACCTATTTATAACCCCTTCTCTATAGTTATACCTCCTATATAAATATCCTATTTTCTTTCCCTATATAACCCCTTCCTTTCTTTATATAACCTTCCTCCTATAAATATTATAACTCTAATATACCTTCCTATCTTATTACTCCCTTATCCTTCTTATCCTATTTATTTACTTACTAAAAATGCCTTATCCCTATTATCCTATTTCTATTCCCCTACTAGTCCCTATTATGCCCCTAGCTTATACTATAGGTAAATTTCTTATAGAGGGGGACTTAGATAATAAATAATATACTATCCCTATATTAGTTTTTTTATCTATATAGACCTTATATTAAATAGTCCCTAACTACTAGTATTTTAGAATATTATCCCCTAAGAGTAAGGAATCCTATCCTCCTTACTATTATAACTACGTAACCTATATCTAGTTAACTAGGTTCCTATTTACTAACCCTAGGCTTTGCTACGCCCTTAAGGATCTAGAGGCTATAATTACCTTAGGTATATATATTATTATGCCTAGTATTACTAGGACTAAGACTATAAAGCAAAAGATACCTATCCTATCTTAGGACTTCTATGCCCTTATAGGTAAATAAACCGCGCTGCTAAATTAGGCGTAGTTTAATCTAGCTCTAGTTTATTTAGCCCTTAGGCTTTCTCCTTTTACTAATATACCTATATTAAATATAACTAGGCTTAATATTATCCCTTTTATAGGTAGTAGCCCTTTAGCTAGCTATAGAATAGGAAATATTCTCTAATAGGTTACTAGTACCTTATTCTAGTAGAATTAGTAACTTATAAGTAGTATAACCACTATATATAAAGAGTTTTATAACTAATTTATAGTAATAATTAAAGCGCTCTCCCCTTATTATTATAGTAGTAATCTAAGCTATCCTTAACTTATTATAGTAGGTAATAATTTACCTTCCTACTAGCGCTAGCACTACTTCTATCTTACCTCTAGTACTAGTCCTATTAACCCCTATTTTCCCTGCCTTATTAGAAACCCTTATATTCCTACTATAGCTAGTAGCTACTAGAGGAGTAAGGCTTTACCCCTATATATTTACTATATGCTTACTAACTATTATTCTACTTATACTATCTAGAACCTAGGTAAGGGCTATAGCTAGTAATATTACCCCTAGTAGAGATTATCCTATGCCCTCCCTAAACGTTAAGTAGGATTATCCCTAGCTAATCTATATGCTATAGATAATAACATAGAATCCTATAGTAACCTAAGTAAGCTAGAGAATATAGTAGAGAAGGTAGGATAAGTGTTTTTAGGGGATATATAAGTGTTATTAGGTAGTAATATATATCCCCTAGGTCCTATTTGTAGTCCCCCTATTAGACTAGTTTTTCTTAATTAATTTAGTCTATTATTATATTATATGTCCCTGTTGGAACACGCATGATATCAACTGCGCTTGGCAGCCGCAATTGTGAGGTCAGCAGAGTGGTCGGCCCGCGCGCGAGGGCCCCACACGCGACCTACAATGCGGGCATATAATAGGGCAGGGCTTGTGGTCACGTGACCCACACAGCCCCTTTCGCGTATTATATCTTACGAGAAGAACCCTTACTTTTGCACTCTCTTTTCCTCTTTCCTTAGCAGCTTAGAATAGATAATTAATAATAATACTATTCTTAAGGCTTATAACATTAATAACCTAAATTTAGGAGCCCTATAAAACTAACACTAATTAGTAGTTAACTTTATAACCACTCCTAAACACACGTAGAAAATCGCAGATTAGTAAGGTTAATAATAGAAGAGACTTTCCTAGAAGTAGTATAATCTACCCTTTCTATTAAAGTATAGGAGTAACTAGATTATTATAAGATCCTTAATTATACTAAGGAAGAAGTTTATCCTAGTCCCTTAGTTAAAGTATATAAGTAACTAATAATAAATAGAAGCCTAAACCTTAAAGAAAAGTTTAAGTCTAGTAGTAAAGTCTATTTTATTATTCTTCTTCTTAGTATATTCTATTATATATAAAGTTAATACCTAGCCTTATAATCCTTTATAAATTATTCTCCTAAGAAGTAAAACTTTCTTATTACCCTTCCTTACCTAAAAATATAATATTTCCTTATTCCCTTCCTTACTAAGGATTATAAGTTATAATAGCTAATAAAAAGGAACTAGTATAAGCCCTTAAGAGTTAAGAAGGCTCCTAAATAGGAGATAGCTTTACTAAGGTAACTAAGTAGCCTAAAGAAAGTAAAATAAATATCCTTCCTCTCCTATATATTCTATAGTACTTCTATAAGAACCTTATAAAAACTTATTTTATAAGGCTAAGAACTTTAATAATAAAGAGAATAAAATACCTAAAGTACTTATAGCCTATATTCTTATTAGAGTTATAGATTATAAAATAAGAAAAGTAACTAAAAAGATACTATTTATAGAGTTTACCTAGGACTTTAATAACTAAACCTAAGAAATATTTCTCTAAATACTACCCCTAGTGCTAAAATACCTTAGGGATTACCTTATTAATAATAGGGTATATATAATAATTAACTAGACTACTATAGTAGTAAGAAATCTCTAAGAAGTTATTAATTAATAAGAATTTTACTTTTAGTTATAGGAAAAGTAAAAGATACCTAGAAAAAGCATATAGGATTCTAAAGGAAGATTAAGGAAGATAGTAACTTCCTAGATAATCTCTTTAATAAAGGGAATATCTAAGAACACTAAATCTTAAGAGCCTCTTAACTTCCTTACTAAAGCTTATAAAGTATTACCCTATTAAGGTAACTATATAGCTATAGGTATAATCTTCCCTAAGAGAGTATATATTAATATATTAAGGGTCCCTCTCTAGGCATTATATCTTATATCCTAACCCTATTAGGGTATTACTAGTAAGCCCTAATCCCCTTCCCTAGTATAAAGAAGCTACTATCCCTACCCTATTCCTATTAACTAACTAATATAACCCTTAAGACTATTACTAAAGTAAATTATTAATCTAGCTAAGATATACACACTAGAGTAATAATATAGTGTAAATAACTATAATATTTTTAAGTTAAAGCTTTAAATATTTTAAAGAAAATATAAGATTCTAGATATTAGACTAGAATAGGTAAGCTATATATTTAATACTATACTTAAGAGTAAAGCTCTAAGATACTATATAGATAATCTCTTAAAACCTAGGTAACTATAAGACTTACTAACCCTTATTACTTAAATAAGATAGAGGTTTAAAACTAAGGATATAAGATAGTATTACCTTCTAGAATAGTATAATACCTTATTATAAAAGATAATTTATAAAAATAAGGAAAAGTTAAAAACTAAATACTTTAATAATCTTATTAAGAAGCTTATAACTCTCTAAAGAGCTATCCCTAATATTAGCTAGATAGAGTAAGCACTCTAAAATTAAATTATATATACTTATAGTAGGATTCCTAAATATAGAAGCTATATTACTAACCCCTAAAGGTCTATAAGAGTTCTATAAGTAAGTAAGGATAATAATCTGCCTTATTAGAGAGAAATCTAGTAATTAGCACTAATTCCCTAGTAAAGCTAATACCCTAGAGTAATTCTAGACTAACTAATAATATAATAGTAAGGGTAAAGAGTTAAAATACCCTTTATTAAGGTCTAGAGATATAAGACCTCCCCTTATATAAAGAAATACTATATCTATAGTAAGGAGGGATACTAGTTAATAAAACACTCTAAAGAGAACTATAAGAAAGTGTATTAATACTTTAAGAGTTACTACCTTATTAACTCTTTAAAGTCTTTACTACTAGTGTATAATATATTCCTTACTTAGTATAAGAGAGAACCTAAGACTAATAATACCCTAAGAGCTCTAGAAGATAATATAATTACCTAATATATATAGGGCCTTAGATTTACTAATAATTAAGAGAGTAAAGATAGCTTAATTCCTATAAGCTTCTTTATATATAGCACTACCTTTAATAGCTAGAAGGTAATTAAGATCCTTATAAATTAAGTAATACTATATAGCCTAAGTAAAAAAGCCCTTTTAATAATAAACTATTTAATTAGCTACCCTATATATTTATACTTAGGGATTATTACTTATCTAAAACCTTCTAAGGTATAATACTAGATACTAGAGCTACTAAGTACTTAATAGTAGGTTACCTATAATTCCTAGTATTATAATATATAATACTAAAGATCTAACTTTATAAATTAAGGGTAGGCAAAGTAGTAATTAGGTTTAGAGGAGGCATACTAATTATCTTAATTAGATTAGTTAATATACTTACTCCCTTTAGTAATATTACTTTCTATATAGTTAGTATAAGTATGCCTTTCTTAATATACCTTAGGGATATAGGCTAATTAAAGATTAACTTTATTACCACTAAGAATATACTATAATAAGGGAATATTAAGGTCCCCTTATATATAAATAGGGGTATATATAGATATTACTAAGGTAAAATAAGAAGTTAATAGCATAGAACTACCTTACTAAAGTTAAATTATAGTGCTTATATTACTAATTTAGTTATCCTTTAGTCTAATAACTCTATAATTTTCTATATAAATTAGGGTATAAGATTAATATTAAAGCTATTAAAAGCTAATAAAGGTATGTTACTAATACTAGATAAATACTAATAGCCCTTATTACTTTAAATTTACCCTCTAGGATAAATATATATTTAACTTTAAAGTAATAGTAAATATTATATATCTTAATAGTAGCTACCCTACTCTTTATACTATTAATATAGCTATAGTATTTAATATAATAAGATTCCTTAAAGATATCTTAGTAAAGATAACATAGGAGGCCCTTAGACTATACTAGATTAATATATAATAAGGACCCCTAATTAGATTATTACTAATGCTAGTACTAACTTCTATAGTAAGGAATTCTAATAATTTATAGTATTAATATTAATCTCTATTAAAGAGGTTCCTATTAAAGCATACTATAGTATTAGTAAGGTTAAGAGATATTATAGGCCTCTCTAAAGAGCCTATAATATTATCTAATACAAATACCTAATAATCCCTAAGCCTATAGCCCTATAAATAGCTATTAAGGCCCTTAATAATACTATAGGCCTAAATAGCCTTATTCTAACTCTCCTTATCTTTAGTGCCTATCTATAGATAATAAGTGAATCCCCTCTATCCCTAGAGATATTATAGTAGGTAATTATAGTATAAAAGGCTATAAAGGAGATTAAGAGGCTATATACTCTCTAGAAGGTTACTAAAGCTCTTATAATAAGGAATAGCCTAAATATATTAATAACCCTTAACCTCTTACTTAGATTACTAGTCTAGGTATAGCGTAAAGGTAAAGGGTAGTAAGGCCTATATAACCTCCTTACTATTAATAGTAAGAGCTATATACTTAACCTCCTAAGAGGCCCTAAGACCTTTAGATTAACCTCTATAAGACCCTATTATAAGGACCCTTATAGGAAGGGCCCTTACCCCTAATATAAAGTAGCATTATAATAGAGGCTAAGGGAGAGCCACTAGAGACTAGGGATAAATATAAGGCCCTAGGACTAGAGATCCTGCTAAAGTAAAGACCTAGAAGACCCTATAAGAACCCTCTAGCTATTATTAATAAGACTAATATTATAACCTTTATATTAGTAAAGGAGGAGGCTAACCTTAACCTTATAATCTAGTTATATAAGGAAGGTATTATTATAACCCTAGGGAAGCTATTTAAGCTCTTTACTAAGACTAAGATTAATGCTTTAATTAAATAGGGTGTTTTTAAGTTTATTATATTTAATAAAGAGAAGCACTATAGCCTAAGAATCTTTAATACTTATATTATTAATAAGGTAAAGGGAAAGATAAGTTAACTATATAAGAAGTTATAGCTTATAATCTAAGGATTTAGGGATAAAGAGAAGTAATTAATCTTAATATAAGCTCTAATAATCTAATAGGCTAGTTAATAACTTATCCTTATAATAGCTCCTTCTTTACTTATAATAGGATATCTTATGTGAATTTATAATATTATATAAGCCTATATCTAGTTATATATAGCCTTAAGCTAAGTTATCCTCACTAGGCTTCTAATCTAAATCCACTACTAGCACCTAGAAGGTATAATTATAATTATAATTAAACCTCTTTATAGCATTGTAAAAGCTAGAATACACTAGTGGGTAATATATTATAAGTATTACAGAGAGAAGCTCTAGATAGAGACTTCTATATATAACCTATACTTACTTATAATAATAAAAAGAGCCTAGAATTTGCTTATATAGGTATATAAACTAATAATACCCTTAGGTTATTAGATAAGGAGTTCTCTAGGAAAGAGGAAACTTAACTAGCTACTACTACCTTTACTATAAAGCTAAAGTAATTCCTTAGGAGGATAACCTACTTATATTTAATAGAGGAGTTATTACCCTAAGTAATAGGAATATTATATTATAATAGAAAGGGTAAAGTAGTAAGCTTAGATTAATCCTATTAACCTAGTTAAAGTAAAAGTATATTAAGTAGTAGGCTTAAGGTATTTATATTACTTTAATTTATTAACTAGAAGCTTACTTTAATCTTTTAGTTACTATATAATATTAGGAACTAATAGTTAAGAATATTAAAGCCCTTAACTACTAAATCTAGTAATAAATAGACTACCTAGAGAGAGGCCTAACCTTTATTCTAATTAACCTTACTAAAGCAAAGATTTATACCTTTATAGATAGATTATTTACTAATAACTAGGACCTTATATTATAGCTAGGATATATACTAATTCTAGCTAATAAAGATAATAAGGATAGTAAGTTTATAATTAAAGGTAATATTATATACTTTAGCTTAACTAAGAGTAAAAGAGTTATGTAAAGTATACTTACCTTAGAAATCTATAGTATAGTTATAGGTATTAACATAGCCTATGTAATTATAATAATAATTAGATTAATTATAGGCTAACTAAAGCTTCCTTAATCCTAGTTATAGTATATATAGATTTATACTCTTTATATAAATGCCTTATTAAGCTTAGTATTACTAAGGAGAAACGCCTAATAATTAATATTATAGCCTTATAGTAATTATATAAGCGCTATAAGCTCTGAGATCTATTAGATTAATAGAGGTAATAACTTAGCTAATACCTTTATAAAGGCATTACTAAATAAGGCCCTTAAGAAATTTATCTTAAGTAACTAGATAATAATCTAAATAGAAGGGTAGGTTACTTACATAGAGAATAGTTACTATAGATAATATCCTAGGAGGCTTTTAGCCCTAATACTATAGGAGAATATAAAATCCTCCTAAGGAGAAAGAAAAGAAAAGGGACTATAACTCTTATTAGGTTAGACTCTAATAAGAGCTACACTTATTATTACTCCTAACCTAGTAAGAGTTATAGGAAGGCCTATTATAGTCCCTTAGAACCCTATATAATATATATAGAGTATAGAGGAGAAAAGACTATTATAGTAAGGAGCACTATAGTAATAAGGGAGGATTAGTATATAGCTAGATTAATTTTATCTTATAGATTAAGGGAAGGTAGAGAAGGCTCTCTTATCCTAATTTAGAAGCCCTAGATTATAGGTTATTATTTTCCTTCCTTTTACTTACTATACCTATATAGGTATTTTTATTCTTTTATTTCCTATATCCCTAATTAACTATAATATAGTTTATTATTTCTTTCCTTCTTTTCCTATTAATATTATATATTAATAGTAATATTAAAAAGAGAGTTTCTAGTATTAGAACACGTATAATATTAACCACGCTTAGTAGCTATAATTATATGGTTAGCAGAGTGGTTAGCCCGCGCGCTTAAGGGCCCCACACGCAACCCATAATGCGGGCCTATAGTAGGGCAGGGCTTGTGGTCACGTAACTCACACAGCCCCTTCGCGTTTTATATCTTATAAGAAGAACCCTTACTTTTGCCCTCTCTTTTCCTCTCTTTCCTCTGTAGCTTAGAATAGATAATTAATAACAATACTATTCTTAAGGCTCATAACATCAATAACCTGATATCAGGCACCCTGTGTAACTAACAGATCCCTTATAATTTAAAAAATTTAGGGAATAGTAGCTAGAATATAGTGTACTACACTAGATTTTAGTACTCTATAAATACTACCTAATAAGGACTTTATAGGCTTCTTTAGGGATTTCTACTAATATATAGCTACCTAAGGTCCTAATTAGTAGCTATCTCTTAATATTATTAAAAGAATAGCTTAATTAGAGTTAGCTAGCTAGCTTACTATACTTAGATTATCTAGAAATTTAGGTAATCCTAGGGCTCTAAACTAGATACTTAGGGCTTACTTCTACTAATTATAGTTTTTAGGGCCTTTTAGCTTAGCTCTCTCTAGAATAGAGTGAACCTTCTTATTTAGTTCCTTTATAGTACCTCTATTAAAAGTAGCTTATAAGTTACTAAAAGGGTAGCTAGACCTTCTCTAGGAACCTTAGTATTTTCTTCCTTAGGTCTAGAAAAGGCCTAAAGACCTTATATAACTGATATAGTTTATATTAATTTTTCTAGTAGATTATTAATACTAGCCTTATTTTTAATATAATTATCTTTACTATGCCTAATAAAATTAGTTAAGGTCTTGCCTTATTATTTAATTTAGCTTTACATCTATAGTTATAAAGCACTAGCCTAAATAGCTAGTTAACCTTCTATATCTATCCTACTAGGGTCCCTAGGGGCTAGAAGGGTCTAAACTAGGTCCTAGAGGGCCTATGGTAGGCCCTTACCCTTATAATTAGGTAGTGCTATTTTCTAAAGATTCCTATGTAAAATCTCTAAATTTATTCCTATTGTAAATAATATGCGCTAGAAATTAGTTATATTATAATCTAGTTACGTACGTAAAATATATAGCGAAGCCGTTTAAAAGGGCAGCCCTTAGGATTAAAAGTAGGTCTTCAGTATATATAGGCAAAAAACAGGCTAGAGAAGATTCTTAGTGAAAATTTTCTTAACACTAAAAATAGGAATTATAGATAATAGATATTATAGAGCGCGTAGCGTAATGCAACGCATGTAACGCAGTATAATAGGTTAAAAAGCCTAGTATATAGATACTAGATGTCTAATGATAATAAGGGAATGCAGCGTATTTATAGAGTAGATAATATTAATATAATAGTTATAGTAGTAAATAGAATTACTAAAAGAGGTTGTGGTTATAACTAGATAGTTATGGTTGTGGCTATAATGAATTTTTAACACTAAGGGTCTAGTATTATAATACGTGGTGCTAGTGAATAAAAAGCTTTAAATTCTAGTGGTTTTCCTTTATAATCTTAAGAGCCTATAGTGTAGTAAAGAGGAACTACTACCTAAAAATCTAGCAATCACAGTAGGATAAACATAGTAATATAGTAGATCTATAGGCCTTCTAGGCTTATAACCTATTAGAAATAGAAGGGGAATCTAGCTAGAGGGATAGGAAGACCTCCCTAGTAGATTCCTTTGTAGCGGCTTCTAGATAACTAGATTATAGTAGATTCTTTAAGATAGAGAGCATAGATAGTTAAATATAGTTAATTTCTAACTAGATAGATAGTCTAATAAGTAATAAGAGGATTTTCTAAGTTCCCTTATAACCCTACTAACTATATTAGAGGAAAGGGTTACTAGAGGGTCTTAGGAGCTACTTTTATTTTCTATAAAATTTATTTATATAGGAAAAGTAAAAACTCAACTTATAACCATATAATCTAGCTACTTACATAGCCTAACTAAGCACTTTAATATATAACCCTATAAATAAAATATACTATTAAATCTAGAAAATTCAAGGATTTAAATAGTATACGTTAGCCTTTATACGACTACTAGTTCCCTAGTTATAGTTAATTTCAGCTTCCCTATAGGGTAACCTAGTTGGCTTAGTCATACAAGCCGTGGGTTGGTTGTGAGGTAACGCAGGTCACAACTAACGCTGTAAGCAACGCGTGTAACTAACGTTGCAACAACGCAACTAGGCAACTAGTGGGCCTATAAAATAGTGCTATAAATAGCATTATTTTAACAATACTATAAAGTATATAGCTAAAATCACTAACCTACTGCCTATATATAGCAATAAGATAATTAGTTACCCTAATAGATATTATTTAATATCTTAGGCCTTAATAATATTATATTAATCTAATATTTACAAATATAGGGATATATTATATATATATATATTCCTAATAAACGCTATATTTAATCCTAAAAGATAGCACCAAGAGCTAAGAAGGGTTAACTTATAGGCATAGATAGTCCTAAATACTACCTTAATAAGGTTTAGATCCCTAAAGAATAGAGAACTATTTATATATAGGATATTTAATTTAATAAGACTAACGCATATACTACTTTTAAAGATAATAAAGTCTTCTATATTATAGACCTTATTAACTCTTTCTTTACTAAAGAAAGCTACTATATTATTAATATCCTATATATAATATAGAAGAAACCTTGTTTTATTACTAAGAAGAGAATAGTTTGCTTTATAAAAAGCTCCTTAGGTACCTTAGAAATAGATAAGAATTACTACTCTTTTAAGGAAAAGATAATCCTCCTCTCCTAGAGAAACCTAGAGCTATCTCCTAATACTCTCTAAGAGTCTTCCCTAATAAGAGAATTATATAAGATATTAATAATAAAGACTTAATAATAAAGATATAGTCCTTCTAAGGCTTTAGCCTAAGGCTTTCCTAAAGGAAGAAGCTAAAGATAATAATAATATTATTTACTAATAACTTAAATCTAAATCCTAAACGCTAAGATAATCCCTTTAATCTAATATATATTAAGATTACCTTAATATTATAACCTCTAGTAAGAAAAAGGCCCTTCCTTAAGGCTCCTACTATTTAAACCTTATAATTTATTACTATAATTGTTGCGACAGCCGGGTTAACGTCGGGTTGACCACCGAGGAAAGTGGAGCACGTGCGGCAACGTCGCACTGTGATTGGCTGCACCCGTACGCGAGGAACACACGTAACTCGCGTCCCTTTTCTTATAGCTATATAATGCAATAGATAGCTTTATAGAATAACAATAATTATTATACCTTTAAACAGACCCTTATTACACTAGTGCATCCCTTAGTATCTAATACTAATTAGTAGTTAAAGAACCACAGATAGCTAGGCTTATAAAGAAGAGACCTTCCTTTAGCTACCTAAGGAAGTGTGCTAAAGGAAGATAGACTCTAGATACTAGATATTAGGCTTCTAAGGAATAGAAGCTTAATAATTATATTACTTAGATAATTAATGTCTATAAGAGTAGCTAATATAAAGATTTTACCCTATAGGAAATCTTCTATAATAACCTTTATAACTAGACTAAAGAAACGCTTAAATAAGCTTTATAACCTTTAATACGCAAATTATAAGACTACCTCTATAATAATAGTGTCTATATTATCTATAATTAAAGTAGTAGGATTATTAAATTATTAGTCTATGTCCTTAAAGAAGATATAATATCTCTATAGCCTTAGGATAAGATTATAAAGTAGATAGTAATAGGCAAATTCCTTTCTACTAAAAACCCTACCTTTATAACCCTCCTATTATAATACTTTCTATTTATAACTCCCTCTCCTCTAATCTTTAACTTATAACTTACCTATTAATAACCCTTCTATTCCCTAACTACCTTTAAGAAAAGGCATGCCTTAACTATAGATACTGTGTGCCATAAGATGCGCGCCCAGAAACACGCGATCACGATGACAAGCACTAAGGATCATTGAGATGGATAACACAACAAGGGATGATAATATTAGTTATCTAAGCAAGGGACTATTTAATCTATAAAGAGACTGCCTGTAGCTAGATTCTTTTGTAGCACCCACGCACTATAAGATTCTTAAATTAACCCTTAAGTTTTACTAAGTTTTATTAAGAAGATACCTAAGCTTATAATAAGATAAACTAAGATTATTTCCCTTATTTAATTAAGATAGCACTTCTAATCCGATAGACTATTTAATCTAGAGTATCTCTGCACGACGAGATATCTCTAGCCGTTGTTGTGATCGATATCGTCAAGTCAATTGACCCTCCTGTTATGTGTAGGCTACAGAGCTACTTGCGACCGTGGGCTAGCATCGTGTCTTTGGGGTGTTGTTTTCCGCTTGACAAAATACCTTAGACTACCCTAGCCCTAATTATTTAACTATAAGTAACCCTAGCTATATAAATAATAATATTCCTATTTAAAGACTAAATTATAAGGAAGATCTTAGAACTTATAAAAGGATATAAGAATAATAACTATTATAGTAGAAAGATATATAACTTTATTACACTAAAGATTAACTTATTCTAGAATAAATATAATAGACTTAACCTCCCTAGGAATATATATATAAGGCTTTTCTAATTATACTTTTAGGTAATACTAAATAGTATTACCTTAATTACCTAGTAAATAAAGGCCTTATATATAAGTAAATAGTTAATAATATCTATTACTAATTTAAAATAGAAAGTAACTAGTAATTCTATTACTAAGAATAGAATAATATAATACTTTAGGCTATTATTATATAGAACCCTAAAAATCTAAGCTAGAATATCTTAAGATTCTACTAATAACCCTTAAGTAAGTATATAAAGGCTTATTTCCTATCTATAGTTAATATAGAACTATATTATTAGACCTTAAGTATAATCTCTAGTATACTAGAATACTAGTAAGTAAAGTATAACCACTTACTAGGCTTTAAAGGGCTTATAAGAGACCTCTAAAATTAATCTCTATTACTAAAGCTAATAAAACCGCTATTTAACTCTATTAAAAGACTATTAATAATAAGGAATCTAAAGTAATATTTATAAACTACTACTATAACTAACTATATAATTAATAAGGTTAAGGTAAAGGCTATAGCTATTAAAGCTAAAGCTATAATAGTAAAAGATACTATATTTATTATAAAAGTGGTTATTAGTTAATAAATTACTTAGAATAAGAGTATTAATAAGTAAAAGAATAATAGTAAAAGAATAAGAGGTATTAAATGCTACTAATAGAGAGAAAGTTCTAAGCTTACCTTACTGCCTATAAAGGCTAAGGTATAGAGAAGAAAGATAAGCTTATAAATATAGGATAGGAATTAGCTAAAGTACTTATTTAAGCTAATAAAGAGAAAGATAATAATAATAGTAAAGAGATATTAATATTAAAGTTTAACTACCTAAGTATTACTTAATTCTTTATAATAGGCCTCTAACTAGCTAATAATAATATTATTATAACCCTAAGAGACTAAGCTTTTAAGCATACTTACCTTAAGTATAACCTATATAATAAGCTAAGAATATTATATATTTTAGAGGAATATTACTCTAAAGAGGTCTTTAGAGGTATATTACTAGATATAAGAGCATTAGGAATCTTAATAGCTAGATTTAAGTAAGTATAAGCGCTACTAAAGCTTATGCCCTTATTAAAGATAGATATAATAGCTAAGAAAAAGGTTAACTTTAGCACTAGATTATCTATAATATAGGGAGTAATTACTATACTAACTAAATTAGGCTAGATTAATTTCTATATAGTTAATATAGCTATGCCCTTCCTATTTTCTTTAGATAACATAGATTAATTAGGCATTAAATTAGATAACCTTACTAACTTACTTATCTAAGGCAATAAGACTATGCCTATTATAAGGAAATAGAGATATCCTTAGTAGACTTTATAACCTAAAGAAATAGTTATATTCTATCTATTAGAGATAGAAATTTATTAACTATACTATTAATTTAGCTAACCTTTAGTTTAATAGCTTATAAAAATACTATAATAAGCTAGCTAGAATATTAAAGGCAAAGCTATTAAATAATTAACTAAAATTTACTACTATTACTAAATAAATAGTAAGGCCCTAGGTAGGTTTAAGTTTATTATTAAAGATAACTATAAATTTAACTATAAGATTATAGTTAATATTATTTAAATTAATAGATACCTTATTCTTTATATTATTAACTCTATAACTTTATTTTAAGTCACTTAATTCCTTAATCTAAATAAGTAAAAGGCCTGTAATATCTAGAACGCCCTGCGTGAATATTAGATTAATATATACCTAGGCCCTCTAGATTAGATTATGTATAATACTAGAAGAAATTTTGCTTTATTAGAATTTAAGTATTATATATAATTACTATTAATTAAGATTAATAAGGTTTTAGTTAAAGCTTATAATAGCATTAGAAAGGTTAAATAATACTATAGACTATTATAGTAAGCTTACATAATTATTATAGACTCTATAAGCTAAGATCTTACACCTAATTAAATTTATTAAATAGCTATTAAAGCTATAAATAATTTAGTAGGCCTAAATAGCCTTATACTAACCCTTCTTATCTTTAGTGTATACCTATAGATAACTAATAAGTTACTACTAAGTGTATCTATTATTTAATAAGCTAAAGTAATTTATAAAGCCACTAATAAAGTCTAATAACTTCTAGTAAAATAATAAGTTTATAATACTCTATAGACCTATAATAGCCCTAATACCCTACCTATACACTAGCTTCTACTATAGTTAGATATACGTATTCAGAGAGAAAAGGATAGATAGCATAGCCCTTATAGACTTCTTACTACTAATAGAGAGACCTATACCCTTTAAATGCCTTAAGGACTAATAAGATTCTAATTAATAGTTATTAAACTATATTATTATAACCTATACTAAGTTAAAGAGCCTAGAGAATTAATACCTAAAGATAATAACTAGGCTATAGAAGGTATTGAACGTGGAAGGAATCTAGCTAGAGGGATAGGAAGACCTCCTAGTAGATTCTGTTGCGGCGGCTTCTAGATTCACTATAATACGTTGTATTCTTTAAGATAGGCAGCTTTGATAGTTAAATATAGTTAATTCCTAGCTATACAGACAATCTAACAAGCAATAAGAGGATTTTCTAAGTCCCCTTATAGACTTACTAACTATATTAGAGGAATAGGGTCACTAGAGGGGTCTTAGGAGCTACTTTTATTTTCTATAAAATTTATTTATATAGGAAAAGTAAAAATCAACTTATAACCATATAATCTAGCTACCCACGTGGCCTAACTAAGCACTTTTAATATACAACCCTATAAATAAAATATACTATTAAATCCAGAAAAATTCAAGGATTTAAATAGTATATATTAGCCTTTATATAACTACTAGTTCCTAGTTATAGTTAATTTCAGCTTCCCTATAGGGTAACCTAGTTAGCTTAGTTATATAAGCCGTGGGTTAGTTATAAAGCAACGCAGGTCACAACTAACGTTGCAAGCAACGCCTGTAACCAACGTTGTAACAACGCAACAAGGCAACTAGTGGGCCCATAAAATAGTGCTATAAATAGCATTATTTTAACAGAAGGTAATAAACCTACTATTAAAGAAGCTACCCTAAAGCTTTAGAAGGAAATAAGGAAGTTCTATAAGTTAAGAGAAAATATAGTATACCCTATAAGAAGCTTATAGTTTAATTTAACCTTAAAAGCAAAAACACTCCTTATAATACCTATAAATTCACTATAACCTACCTAGTAAATAAGGACTAAGAGAAAGTATTAATAAAGGAGCTTATAGCTATAGATAAGCTAAGTAAAATATTCCTTATAGTAAAGGAAGAAGCTAATTAGAATCTAGCCCTTTAGTTACATTAAGAAGGGAAGATAATAACACTAGGTAAGCCTTTTAAGCAGTTAGACTAGGCTAAGATTAACGCTTTTAAGCCTATAATATATTTAAATTTATAATATTTAACCTTACTAAGTATAGTAATAAGAGACTCTTTAAATCTTATATAGTAGGAGAAATTAAAGGGATAGGAATAGTAATACCCTATAAAAATTCTTACCTTATTATCTAAGGTTATAATAATAAAGAAAAAGAACTAATTTTAACTTAATTACTAATAATTAAATAAGCAAGTTAATAGCTAATTATAGCATTAGCGCTATTACTAAAAACTAGAGGAATCTTCTTATAGATATAGGATATTATGCAGGCATATATGCAATTAAACACATAGTTAAATAGGCTAATTATCGCCGCTTTGCTAGAGTAGATAATCTATTTGTTTCTAAAAGGTATAATTATAGAAGTTATTAAGCCCTTATATAGGATTATAAAGGTAAGAACCTACTAGTAAGTAACTTACTTCTACTATTATAAGGATAAACTTATTATAATAACTTTAACCTATAATCTATGCCTATTAATCACTACTATAAGCGAGAATAACCTCTTTAGTGTGGTTAGTATATAAACTAATAATACGCTAGGTCTTAGTAATTAGGATTTCTTTTAATAAGAAGAAGAAGAACTCTAGAAGGTAAAATTCTTAGTAAAGCTAAAGTAAACCCTTTTAGCTAAGAATCCCCTTATTTTTAACAGTTATACCCTTTTATTAAACGCTAATAATACTATAAATCTCTAATAAAAGGGTAAAGTAAGAAGATTAAGTAAATTAATATTAAATTACTAACTATAAAGTAAGATTATATTAAATAATAAGCTTAAGGAAGCTATATTATAACTATCTATTAACCTAAAGCTATCTATAACCTCTTAGTTACTATATAATATTAAGATCTAACTCCTAATTATATAACTTAATTAAATAAGCAACTTAACTAGTAGATCTAATATTAAGAATAAGGTCTATATTATATCCCTCTAGACCTTAAAAACGTAAAGTTATTTATATTTATAGATAGATCTCTTACTAATAATAAAGATTTAAGTTCCTAGATAGGATATATAATTATTATTAGTATTAAAAGAGCTTAGGATAATATATTTACATTAAAAGGCAATATTATTATATATAGCTTAATAAAGAGTAAGTGTATAACCTATAGCGCCCTTGCTTCTAACTTATACGTAATAGTATAAGGTACTAATATAGCCTATGTAATTACTATAACCCTCTATATAATTATAGACTAACTAAAGATTAACCGCATTCCTATAATTATCTATATAAACTCTTTTTATTATATAAATGCCTTATAAAGCTAGGATTTATAAAAGAGAAATGCCTTATAATTAATATTATAGCCCTTTAGTAATTGTATAAGCGCCATAAGATTTACAAAGTTAGATAGATTAATAGCAATAATAACCTTACTAATATAATAATAAAGGTATCCCTAAATAAGATCCTTAAGACCTTTATTAACTTAAATAAAGCTATAGTTTAAGTTAAAGGCTAGGTAAAGAGGCTAGAGACTAGATAAACTAGACAAAAATCTAGTCTAACCGTAGCTAAGCTAATAAGAGGCTCGCATTTAATTCCCTAGATCTACTTATATTTACTTTAATTAATTCTAATTTTATTACGTTTTTAAGCTTTTAGAGCTCTTAATTTAGCTCTCTTTCTAACCCTTAGATTAACTAATTTCCTTTATATCTTATTATTAGCTAATAGGAATTCCGAATTTAATATTAGACCCACTTTTCCTTTAGCAGGATTATTTTATTTATATACCCACTTTTCCCCTCTTTAAGTATTAGACTTACTTTCCTTCTAAAAGAGAAAGTTACTAGTATTATAATAGCTAGGTTAACATTAGGTTAACCACTAAGGAAAGTGGAGCACGTGCGGTAATATCGCACTGTGATTAGCTACACCTATACGTAAGGAATACACGTGACTTACGTCCCCTTTCTTATGGCCACATAACGCTATAAATAGCTTTATAGAATAATAACAATTATTATACCTTTGAACAGACCCCTTATTGCACTAGTGCATCCCTTAGTATCTAATAATAATAATAACCTATATAATAATAAAGTAAAGGAAATAACTATATTATATGCCTTTCTAATAATTAAAGTAGCTAATATAGCTAATATAAAGATTAATATCCTATCTAACTAGTTTAAGGCTAAAGCTATAAATAACTATTACACTTTCTAAAGACTTACTAAGAAAAAGGAACTCCTTAAGATCTATAAAAAGAACTACTAGGAGCTTGTTTTTCCTAATAAAGATATAAAGATCTTTAATAGGTAATAGGTATATATAGTAAAGTATCTAATGAATTAAGAACCCTATATAAAGGTAAGGTAAGTTATAAAAGGAACTAGAACCTAGAGATCTTTAATAATAAGAACCTTTATATAGTAGTTATATACCTAGTTTCTTTATAAGTATTTTATACGCTTATTATAGTCTTTAACTTTAAATAGTAGTAATATAATATTATAAATGCCTTCCTTAATACTAAAGCATAAGGAGATATCTATATTAAATAACCTTATAGTTACACTAATAGCATAGCTGGAGTATATAAGCTTAATAGAGCTCTCTATAGCCTACCTATATCTCCCTTTAGTGGCTAGAAGATATTACTAAAGGAAGCAACCTACTATAATAATATACCCTAGATACTATACCTCCTTTATAGTAAACATAGACTTATTAAGGTCTAGATATAGCCCTACTACCCTTAAGTAGCTAAGTACTAATTAAACCTTTACTATATAGTCATTTCTTAATCCCCTAAAGTAAACTAAGATATTATCTAGGTATACTATAATAAAGTCCCCTAATATATTCCCTAAGGACTTATTAATATAATATTAAAAGGTTACTAGTGCACTTACTAGTTTAAATAAATAAACTAGCTACTTAAATAGCCTAAACCTAGTCTAGAATACTATAAGGTACTCCTTACCTTTAGCTATCTATAGTTTATAAAATACTATATAGATATTTACCTTTATAAACTATTATACCTAGGAGAGAGATTAGAGTATTTTCTTAATTAGTAAGAGGGGTACTAGTCCTATACTATAATCTTATTAAGGGCGTGGTAATTAATATAAAAACACTACTTACTATTTAACTTCTTAACTAGAAAATAGGAGCTATAGCTAATAAGGAGCTAGTATAGATCTATCCCTTATCTATAAGATCTATAATTTAGCATTAGATTTCTAAGAGCTAGTCCCTTAGTATATTATATAATAGTCCCTATAGTAGTGCTAGCTTAGAACTATCTAGGTTCTTATATATCTAGATATAATAGTTAAGGGACCCCTATAAGAAGGTAAACTATTTACCTTAGCCTTATTAAATAGATTTATAAAGTTTGCTAGCTCCTTTAGTAGTGTTATTATATTAGGGCTACTTAGTTATAGCTTTAGGGCTATAAGCTATAGTACTAATATAATTTCCTTAGGCTTATAGTAATAAAGTAAGTTATAGTGTCCTTTCTCTATTAGGCCTAGCATGCCTCTATAGTATATAGGGATCTAATAATCCCTAAATAGGTTTCTCTATCCCTTACTCTAAGGCTTTAAATACATATAGGCTCTCTATAGCCCTTATTTAGCTATATAAATTACTATATCCTATTATTCTAGCTATGGTATTCTAAAGATTATATCTTAGGTAAGGCCTAGGATAATATATAGGTATACTAATAACTCCTACCTATTAATATTAATCCTAGTGTGCACTATATAGGTAATTAAAGAGATATCTTCCTAATACACTTCCTTTACTTCTTTATTTTTACTATAGTATAAACCTATCTTTATTTTAGTAATTATATAAGCTTTAGGCTAAGCTATTATACTACTAGTTTACTTATAGCACTATAGTAATTATAACTATAGTTAATCTAAATATTAAGGTATAAGTATATATTAAAGAGTATAGGAACTAAGAATAGTAGTTAATCTATAAAATATTTTATATCCTTCTTAGTTTTTATATACTAACTATACTTATCTATAACTATAGTTACTAGCTAGCCTTTTACCTTAATATAAGGCTTTACTTAGGGGCTACTTATTTTCTATAGTATTAATATTAACTTCCTTATTAGCACTTTCCTTATTTACCCTATATATATTAATATTAACCTTTAGTTAATAAGGTAGGAGAAGGGTATATTCCTAGATATAGTAGTCCTTAGAGCTATAATATAAGTAATATCCCTCCTAATAGTATTTAGCTATTTCTACCCCTAATACCTATCTAGCTCTCTATAGGTTAGTGTTTTCTTTTAACCTTTATTCTTTTTATCTAACTTATTTTTCTTTCCTAGCTAGGTTATTATAGCTTAAACCCTTATTATTAGTATATTCCCTTATTATTAATTTACTAGGGTATTAGATAAGCTAGCTAGGGTTTATATTAGTTTTATTACTTATTCTCTAAGATAAGGGACTTAATATTAACTATAATACTATAGTATTAGGTAATAGTAGTATAGTATTTTATTTAACTAACTCCTTTACTAATAGAAATTTCTCTTATTTATATATTAAGTACTTATTATAGCTTAGCTACCTTAATATTATTTACCTAATAAGTCTCTCTAGCTAGGAGATTTTTACTTAAAATAAATAAAGAATATAGTAAATATCTCCTTAGATACTTATTCTATTTAGTTAAGTTCTATAAAAGCTATTTCCTATTTATAGGGGTTTATATATAAGGTCTCTAGGTAGTAAAGGAAGGTATTTAGGTTATAGCTACTTAATTCTCTTACCTTAAAGAATATAGTAATATAGGCCTAGACCCTAGTGTTAGTTACACAGGGTGCCTAAATTCAGGTTATCAATGTTGTGAGCCTTAAGAATAGTATCGTTATTAATTATCTATTCTAAGCTACAGAGGAAAGAGAGAAAAGAGAGGGTAAAAGTAAGGGTTCTTCTTATAAGATATAAAACGCAAAAGGGGCTATATAAGTTACGTAACCATAAGCCTTGCCCTATTATATGCCCGCATTATGGGTTGCGTGTAGGGCCCTTACGCGCGCATAGGCTAACCACTTTACTAACCTTATAATTATAGCTACTAAGCGCGGTTAATATTATATATATTCTAATACTAGAAACTCTCTCTTTTAATATAACTATTAATATATAATATTAATAGGAAAAGAAAAAAAGAAATAATAAACTATATTATAGTTAATTAAGGGTATAGGAAATAAAAGAATAAAGATACTTATATAAGTATAATAAGTAAAAGGAAGGAAAATAATAACCTATAATCTTAGGCCCTTAAATTAGGATAAGAGGGCCTCCTTTACCTTCTCTTAATTTACTAAATAAAATTAATCTAGCTATATACTAATCCTTCCCTTACTACTATAGTACTTCTTACTATAATAGTCTTTTCTTCTCTATACTCTATATATATTATAAAGGGATCTAAGGGACTACTATAGGCCTTCCTATAACTCTTACTAGGTTAGGAGTAATAATAAGTATAGCTCTTATTAAAATCTAACCTAATAAGAGTTATAGTTTCTTCTCTTTCTTCCTCTTAAGGAGGATTTTATATTCTCCTATAGTATTAGGGCTAAAAAGCCTCCTAGGATATTATCTATAGTAACTATCCTTTATATAAGTAACCTACCCTTTTATCTAGATTATTATCTAGTTATTTAAGATAAATTTCTTAAGGGCCTTATTTAGTAATACCTTTATAAAGGTATTAGCTAAGTTATTACCTCTATTAATCTAATAGATCTTATAGAGCTTATAGCGCTTATATAATTACTATAAGGCTATAATATTAATTATTAGGTATTTCTCCTTAGTAGTGCTAAGCTTAATTAGGTATTTATATAGAGAGTATAAATCTATATATACTATAACTAGGATTAAGGAAGCTTTAGTTAACCTATAATTAATCTAATTATTATTATAATTATATAAGCTATATTAATACCTATAACTATACTATAGATTTCTAAGGTAAGTATACTTTATATAACTCTCTTACTCTTAGTTAAGCTAAAGTATATAATATTACTTTTAATTATAAACTTACTATTCTTATTATCTTTATTAGCTAGGATTAGTATATATCCTAGCTATAATATAAGGTCCTAGTTATTAGTAAATAATCTATTTATAAAGGTATAGATCTTTACTTTAGTAAGGTTAATTAGAATAAAGATTAGGCCTCTCTAGGTAGTCTATTTACTACTAGATTTAGTAGTTAAGGGCTTTAATATTCTTAACTATTAGTTCCTAATATTATATAGTAACTAAAAGATTAAAGTAAGCTTCTAGTTAATAAATTAAAGTAATATAAGCGCCTTAAGCCTACTACTTAATATACTTTTACTTTAACTAGGTTAATAGGATTAATCTAAGCTTATTACTCTACCCTTTTATTATAATATAATATTCCTATTACTTAGGTAATAATTCCTCTATTAAATATAAGTAAGTTATTCTCCCTAAGGAATTACTTTAGCTTTATAGTAAAGGTAATAGTAACTAGTTAAGTTTCCTCTTTCTTAGAGAACTCCTTATTTAATAACCTAAGGGTATTATTAGTTTATATACCTATATAAGCAAATTCTAGGCTCTCTTTTATTATTATAAGTAAGTATAGGTTATATATAGAAGTCTTTATCTAGAGCTTCTCTCTATAATACTTATAATATATTACCTACTAGTATATTCTAGCTTCTATAATACTATAGAGAGGTTTAATTATAATTATAATTATACCCTCTAGGTGCTAGTAGTGGATTTAGATTAGGAGCCTAGTAAGGATAACTTAGCTTAAGGCTATATATAACTAAATATAGGCTTATATAATATTATAAATTTATATAAGGTATCCTATTATAAGTAAAGAAGGGCTATTATAAGGATAAGTTATTAACTAGCCTATTAGATTATTAGAGCTTATATTAAGATTAATTACTTCTCCTTATCCCTAAATCCTTAAATTATAAGCTATAACTTCTTATATAGTTAACTTATCTTTCCCTTTACCTTATTAATAATATAGGTATTAAAGATTCTTAGGCTATAGTACTTCTCTTTATTAAATATAATAAACTTAAAAATACCCTATTTAATTAAAGTATTAATCTTAGTCTTAGTAAAGAGTTTAAATAGCTTCCTAGGGTTATAATAATACCTTAGGCTATAGTACTTCTCTTTATTAAATATAATAAACTTAAAAATACCCTATTTAATTAAAGTATTAATCTTAGTCTTAGTAAAGAGTTTAAATAGCTTCCTAGGGTTATAATAATACCTTCCTTATATAACTAGATTATAAGGTTAAGATTAGCCTCCTTCTTTACTAATATAAATATTATAGTATTAGTTTTATTAATAATAACTAGAGGGTTCTTATAAGGTCTTCTAGGTCTTTACTTTAGCAGGATCTCTAGTCCTAGGGCCTTATATTTATCCCTAGCCTCTAGTAGCTCTCCCTTAGCCTTTATTATAATACTACTTTATATTAGGGTAGGGGTCCTTCCCTATAAGGGTCCTTATAATAGGGTCTTATAGAGGTTAACCTAAAGGTCTTAGGGCCTCTTAGGAGGTTAAGTATATACCTCTTACTATTAATAGTAAGGAGGTTATATAGGCCTTATTACCCTTTACCTTTATACTATACCTAGACTAATAATCTAAGTAAGAGGTTAAGGGTTATTAATATATTTAGGCTATTCCTTATTATAAGAGCTTTAGTAACCTTCTAGAGAGCATATAGCCTCTTAATCTCCTTTATAGCCTTTTACACTATAATTATATATTATAATATCTCTAGGGATAGAGGGGATTTGCTTATTATTTATAAATAGGCGCTAAAGATAAGGAGAGTTAGAATAAGGCTATTTAGGCCTATAGTATTATTAAGGGCCTTAATAGCTATTTATAGGCTATAGGCTTAGGGGTTATTAGGTATTTATATTAGATAATATTATAAGCTCTTTAGAGGCCTATAATATCTCTTAACCTTACTAATACTATAGTGCGCTTTAATAGAAACCTCTTTAATAGAGATTAATATTAATACTATAAATTATTAGAATTCCTTACTATAGAAGTTAGTACTAGTATTAGTAATAATCTAATTAGGGGTCCTTAGTATATATTAATCTAGTATAATCTAAGGGCCTCCTATATTATCTTTACTAAGATATCTTTAAGGAATCTTACTATATTAAATACTATAGCTATATTAATAATATAAAAAGTAGGGTAGCTACTATTAAGATATATAATATTTACTATTACTTTAAAGTTAAATATATATTTATCCTAAAGGGTAAATTTAAAGTAGTAAGGGCTATTACTATTTATTTAGTATTAGTAATATACCTTTATTAGCTTCTTAATAGCTTTAATATTAATTTTATACCCTAATTTATATAGAAGATTATAGAGTTATTAGACTAAAGGATAACTAAATTAGTAATATAAGCACTATAATTTAACTTTAGTAAGGTAGTTTTATACTATTAACTTCTTATTCTACCCTAGTAATATCTATATATACCCTTATTTATATATAAGGGAGACCTTAATATTCCTTATTATAGTATATTCTTAGTAGTAATAAAGTTAATCTTTAATTAGCCTATATCCCTAAGGTATATTAAGAAAGGTATACTTATAGTAACTATATAGAAAGTAATATTACTAAAGGGAGTAAGTATATTAACTAATCTAATTAAGATAATTAGTATACCTTCTCTAAACCTATTTACTACTTTACCTACCCTTAATCTATTAAGTTAGATCTTTAGTATTATATATTATAATACTAGAAATTATAGGTAACTTACTATTAAGTACTTAGTAGCTCTAGTATTTAGTATAATACCTTAAAAGTTTATAGAAAAGTAATAATCCCTAAGTATAAATATATAGGGTATCTAATTAGATAGTTTATTATTAAAAGGCTTTTCTTACTTAGGCTATATAGTATTACTTAATTTATAAGGATCTTAATTACCTTCTAGCTATTAAAGGTAGCGCTATATATAAAGAAGCTTATAGAAATTAAGCTATCTTTACTCTCTTAAGTATTAGTAAATCTAAGGCCCTATATATATTAGGTAATTTTATTATCTTTTAGGACTCTTAGGGTATTATTAGCCTTAGGTTTTCTCTTATACTAAGTAAGGAATATATTATATACTAATAGTAAAGACTTTAAAGAGTTAATAAGGTAATAACTCTTAAAGTATTAATATACTTTCTTATAGTTCTCTTTAGAGTATTTTATTAACTAGTATCCCTTCTTACTATAGATATAGTATTTCTTTATATAAGGGGAGGTTTTATATCTCTAAACCTTAATAAAAGGTATCTTAACTCTTTACCCTT
Source organism: Epichloe brachyelytri (assembly GCA_023650705.1). Lineage (NCBI taxonomy): Eukaryota > Fungi > Ascomycota > Sordariomycetes > Hypocreales > Clavicipitaceae > Epichloe > Epichloe brachyelytri. The sequence goes on along the minus strand of CP097977.1, from coordinate 1,640,204 downwards.
ATTATTATATTATTAGTTAGTCTAGAATTACTCTAGGGTATTAGCTTTACTAGGGAATTAGTATTACTTACTAAATTCCTCTCTAATAAGGTAAATTATTATCTTTACTTACTTATTAAACTCTTATAAACCTTTAGGGGATTAGTAATATAGCTTCTATATTTAGGAATCTTACTATAAGTATATATAATTTAATTTTAAAGTACTTACTTTATCTAGCTAATATTAGAGATAGCTTTTAGAGAGTTATAAGCTTCTTAATAAGATTATTAAAGTATTTAGTCTTTAACTTTTCCTTATTCTTATAAATTACCTTTTATAGTAAGATATTATATTATTTTAGAAGGTAATACTATCTTATATTCTTAGTCTTAAACCTTTATTTTATTTAAGTAATAAGGATTAGTAAGTCTTAGGGTTACCTAGGTTTTAAGAGATTATCTAAATAGTATTTTAAAGCTCTTCCCTTAAGTATAGTATTAAATATATAGCTTACTTACTTTAGTTTAATATCTAGGATCTTATATTTTCTTTAAAATATTTAAAGCTTTAACTTAAAAATATTATAGTTATTTATACTATATTATTATTCTAGTATATATATCTTAGCTAAATTAATAATTTACTTTAGTAATAATCTTAAGGGTTATATTAGTTAGTTAATAGGAATAAGGGTAGGGATAGTAGCTTCTTTATACTAGGGAAGGGGATTAAGGCTTACTAGTAGTGCCCTAATAGGGTTAGAATATAAGATATAATACCTAAAGGGAGACCCTTAATATATTAATATATACTCTCTTAGGGAAGATTATATCTATAGCTATATAGTTACCTTAATAGGGTAATACTTAGTAAGCTTTAGTAAGGAGATTAAGGGGCTCTTAAGATTTAGTATTCTTAGATATTCTCTTTATTAAAGAGATTATCTAGGAAGTTATTATTTTCCTTAAGCTTTCTCTAGAATCCTATATACTTCTTCTAGGTATCTTTACTTCTTCCTATAACTAGAAGTAAAATTCTTATTAATTAATAACTTCTTAGAGATTCCTTATTACTATAGTAGTCTAGTTAATTATTATATATACCCTATTATTAATAAGGTAATCCCTAAGGTATCTTAGTACTAGGGTAGTATTTAAAGAAATATTTCTTAGGTTTAGTTATTAAAGTCCTAGGTAAACTCTATAAATAGTATTTTTCTAGTTACTTTTCTTATTTTATAGTTTATAACTCTAATAAGGATATAAACTATAAGTACTTTAGGTATTTTATTCTCTTTATTATTAAAGTTCTTAGCCTTATAAAATAAGTCTTCTATAAGGTTCTTATAGAAGTACTATAAAATATATAAAAAGAAAGGATATTTATTTTACTTTCTTTAGGCTACTTAGTTACCTTAGTAAAGCTATCTCTTATTTAGAAGCCTTCTTAACTCTTAAGGGCTTATACTAGTTCCTTTTATTAGCTATTATAACTTATAATCCTTAGTAAGGAAAGGAATAGGAAATATTATATTTTTAGGTAAGAGAGAGTAATAAGAAAGTTTTACTTTTTAAAGGGAAATAATTTATAAAGAATTATAAGGCTAGGTATTAACTTTATATATAATAGAATATACTAAGAAAAGAATAATAAGGTAAACTTTACTACTAAACTTAAACTTTTCTTTAAGGTTTAGGCTTTTATTTATTATTAGCTACTTATATACTTTAACTAAGGGACTAGAATAAACTTCTTCCTTAGTATAATTAAGGATCTTATAATAATCTAATTACTCCTATACTTTAATAGAAAGGGCTAGATTATACTACTTTTAGAAAAGTCTCTTTTATTATTAACCTTACTAATCTATAATTTTCTATATATATTTAGGAGTAGTTATAAAGTTAACTACTAGTTAGTATTAGTTATATAGGGTGCCTAAATTTAGGTTATTAATATTATAAGCCTTAAGAATAGTATTATTATTAATTATCTATTCTAAGCTATAAAGAAAAGAGAGAAAAAGAGAGGGTAAAAGTAAGGGTTTTTCTTATAAGATATAAAACGCAAAAGGGGCTATATAGGTTATATAACCATAAGCCCTGCCCTATTATATACCTGTATTATAGGTTGTGTGTGAGGCCCTCGCGCGCGCAGGCTAACCACTCTGCTAACCTCACAATTGCGGCTGCCAAGCGCGGTTAATATCATGTGTGTTCTAACACCTAGGCACTAGGTTTTAGTAAATAAATATTTATTAGTTCTTATTATTTCTAATAAAGTCCTTATTTATATCTAGCTTATATTATATTAAGAACCTCTAAGTAGTAAATATATTTTTATTACTATTATATAGGTTACCTATTAGGATTAGGTTTTACTAAATTAAGATTATATTAGGAACTATTAGTTATATAGGAGTATTTAGTATAGTAGTAGCTTAAGGTATAGACTCTAGATTTATATATCCATTTTATTATAAAGAGTTAATTACTCTAGCCTACTATTCTAATATTAGTTAAAGTATTTTAAATTAGGTATTATAAGCCCCTAGTTATAGTATAGTATCTAATAAGGGAGTTAAAGTCCCTAGCTAGGCAAGTCCTATAGTTAAAGAGAGTCTATTATATAGTTTATTATTTTTAGTAGTTTTTTTAGAACTAAAGGAAGCTTCTTAAATATAATAAACTAGCCCTAGGTAGCTACTATTAGGTATTAATATAATACTAAGAAGCTTAAGAAAGGAAGAAGAGGAGGTAAGAAACCTATTTATACTATACTCTCCTTATACCCTTAGCTATTCTATCTATTCTCTTCTTATCCCTTACTATCTTCCTTAATAGCCTTATTTCTAATCCTTCTATTCCCCTTCCTTATTTCTTTTATTTCTTACTTCTAGACTTTCTATCCCCTTATCGCTTCCTATTAGCCCCCTAATGTCTACGTCTTAGCTAATGCTTAGGCAAAGCCTAAGCCCTTACAAAGGCTTCAGAAAAACCTTAGACCCCTAGATAATAAAGGGACTAGCTAGCTACTAGATAGCTATATACTTACTAGGTAAGGTATTTAGTAAAGACTACCTATATAGAATATAGGAGGTTAGAGTTCAAAACCTTTATACACTAGCCCCTAGGTAGTATATATCTAGTAGTAACTACGAATCTTAGCCTCCACTCTGTTTATTATCATTCCCGACCGAAAGTCATGACAATTACTCCTTGCATACCACCGCGCATTAGCGTGAGTCATCACACGGCACGCTACCTAGGCAACAAATTTTACAACTCCATTGTATTTACAAATAGCATGACGGACTCTAACACATCGCCTGGGCGAATGGTTTAGTGGTATAATACTCCTTAGCATGACTTTAACGTCTGGGAGTGGTCCAGGGTTCGATTCCCTGTTCGTCCATCTTAGTGGTATTAATCCCTTCGTTATATCTTTCGTTTTTGCCTGTTCTTCACATTCTTCTTTTGTTCTTGTTCGTGACAACAGTCACGTTTTTGGAGCGATTCGCTTTTGTTACGCTAATCTATTTGGGCGAATGGTTTAGTGGTATAATACTCCCTTAGCATAGTTTACAAAACCGGATTGTCTGGGAGTGGTCCAGGGTTCGATTCCTGTTCGTCCAGGGCGTCCTAATAATGTTCGCTTTCTTTTTTAAGTAGTTTCAAATTTTTGTGTCCAAGGCCCGTGATAGTGGGCCAGCTGTCTTTGAGGTTTAGATATCGCTTGTGTTTCTTTTTACGAGTAGCTGTTGTGGATGATAGATTGAGCAGGGAACATGTGCTCATTACTTTGCATATTTGCTCTCTCTTTGGCGCATTTTGTTTTTGGCTTTACGTAGCTTGTTATAAACTCCGTATTGTTTCGTGTCAGATACGGGTCGTGTGCGAAAGCAAGTAAAACTTTGACCGCGCCTACCCTGTAGCTCAAGACGTCGGTGGGGATGGTCATTCATCACGTTACTTGTAGTTTTTCTGCAGTTGGACATTTTGTTGGAACATTGATTCTTTATAGGTATCTGTGGCAGTTTCGGCAGCCCCACTTGGAGTTCTACGTTGGCTGCTTGGGCTGTGACTGAGCTGGAGTGGCTGGCGGGGCACCGGTCCAAGGAAATTCTGAGGGGACTGGCGGGACATAATTTGTGACTCAAGTGATCCCAGCCCACCACCATATCAAGGGACCATCATCAACGATAGTTTCCCGGCGTCGGCGTCGCACAGTCCTTTGCCCACACACGGCCACGGATTCATCCCATCATGGCGGTACAGACTAGCAGCCCTGCGGGGATCTTGCCCACCAGATCCTCCATGCGCTGGACAAGAAATCACCCTCCTCTCCTCCGAAGCCTTCCCCGCGATACCTCTACCGAGGTCAAGGGTGCTCTCGACAGACTTGCCTCACGCGACATGGTCAAGTACGAGACGATCGACCGAGAAGAAGCTCTTTAGAACCCGAAGGCGAGCAAATTGCCGCCAATGGAAGCCACGAAGCCCGCGTTTTTGAGGCCCTGCGCACCGCCGTGGAGGGCTTGACCATTCAAGAGCTCGAGACGGCCATCGGTGACAAGAATGTCGTCAAGATTGGCCAAGGCAGGGCCTTCAGAGAGAAATGGATCTCCAAAACGTCTGGTGAGTTTCCTGGGTCTTTTTGGGGAGTTTTGGAGTCCTAGTGAAAAATGGCCTGCTGAAGGTTGTGGCTAACGTGACCGATATCGCAGACGGCAAATTTAAAGCGGCCGTGAGTAGAATTTACAATCGCAAGGACATTCTGGCGTGATATAGAAATATGGTGGCTAATGTGGAAACCCATTGCCAGAAAGAATCCATTCAAGACACTACCAAGGACCAGATGCAGACCATTCGGTCAACGCGGACGTACCCTGATGCCAAGATGCTGGCCGAATTGAAGAAGCGCAAGCTTGTCCGAACACAGAAGATAATCAGTTTCAAATTCGAAAAGGCCGACAAGTTCGCTCTCAAAATCCCCGAGGTTGCTACCGATTTGACCGCCGACATGATTGCCAGCGGTTCATGGAAGACTGCCACTTTCAAAGGATACAACTTCAAGGCTTTGGGTGCTGATCAGCAGTCTGGAGCTTTGCACCCTCTGAGCAAGGTCCGATCTGAGCTGAGACAGATTTTTTCGAAATGGGGTTCCAGGAGATGCCTACAGACAAGTAGGTTCACCTCATGTGGTTTCGGGCGTCTCAGTCAGTTGCTAATGTGATGAGTGTTAGGTTCGTCGAATCTGGCTTCTGGAACTTCGACACCCTTTTGTTCCGCAACAGCATCCTGCCCGTGACATGCAGGACACCGTAAGCATTTGCATATAGATATTGGAAAGCCGTGACGGTCGCGCAGGAGGCTAATGTTACTTGTAGTTCTACGTCTCGGACCCCAAGGTGGCGGATATGCCCAGAGGTGAAGATGCCAATGACAAGGGTGACTACAAGGCTTACTGGGATAACGTCAAAGAGGTGCACCAGGTACGTATACAAATAAAGAGCACCAACGTTGACATGGCAAAGGTTTTAATTCTGGGGCATAGAACGGAAAATACGGCTCGATAGGTTACCGATACCCTTGGTCTGGAGAGGAGACCTGAAAACTCGTGCTTCGAACGCACACTACAGCCATTAGTGCCAACATGCTGTACAAATTGGCGCAACAAAAGGGTCCCGATGGCCGCCCGCCTCCAGCCCGCTACTTCTCAATCGATCGCGTGTTCCGTAACGAGACTGTGGACGCCACTCACTTGGCTGAGTTCCACCAGGTTGAGGGTGTCATTGCTGATTACGACCTGACCCTGGGTGGGCTAATGGAGGTGAGATGCCTGATATACACTGCCAGCCGAACCTACGGGAACGAAGTGACTAAATTTTTACAGTTTATGGACATTTTCTTCGGCAAGATGGGCATCACGGATCTCAAATACAAGTGTGCCTACAACCCTTGTGAGTGCCCTTGATGATGTTCCGACATGCTCTGCATTAATGATACTAACTGAGTTCGGCAACAGACACTGAGCCTAGCATGGAGATTTTCTCTTATCGTGAGTGCCTATTTCTGCGGTCGATTGATATATGAAGGGAAGAAAACATTGCTAACCCACGATAGACAAGGGACTTGGAAAACTGGTTGAAATTGGTAACAGTGGCATGTTCCGAGCCGAAATGTTGGAATCCATGGGCCTTCCGTAAGCTATGGAAATACCGTTTCTTTGTTCAACATTCGAGGCTGACTGTCCATGCAGCAAGGATATGCGAGTCTTTGGCTGGGGTCTATCACTTGAACGACCCACGATGATCAAGTACGGCATTTCCAACATTCGCGAGTTGCTGGGTCACAAAGTTGATCTGAACTTCATGCGGAACAGCCCCGCAGTGCGTTTGGACAAGGAGTGAATCATGGCAATGAATAGAAGCAAGGAACATTTAGCACAAGCAACTGCGTTTTACATTAACACGATGGAAAGGAGAAATCGGTAGAGATAAAGACGAACAGCCGTGATGGCCGTTGAATACCGTGAATGATCGAGGCGATAGCACGATGTTTTAATACCAGGACTCTTGGTTCTACACTCGTTCAAGTCGTCTCGTCTACAAGGGTCAGTCACCCTTCAGGAACAACAATCGTAACTGCACCAGCACGGCGAAGCCAACGTGCGTCATTCCGCACCTCTGCAATCTGCGAACCGCACTCTCCGCGCCCTTCCCTGCCTCCCAGCGAATAGGAGCATTTGCCCCGCGATCTGCTCCGTACAACAACCCTGTCTGATGTCGATGCCATGACATCATGCATGCACCTAGCTCTCCCAGCCCGCTTCCAAAACAGCGTCATCCAAATAAGCAGGGTCCCACAACTCCGGATTTCTTATAAGAATAAACATCCGTACATGTGTATTCCAACTCTCAGTCTTTGCATCAACCCAATTTCATCAAATTGATAACATCTCCGCGAATACGTCCGAACGCACCACACAACTTTTACATGACAACACAATGTCTTTCCTCACAGAACGTACCGTGCGAGCTGCCCTGCCCATGTGCAGAAGCATTGCGGTCCAGGCTCCCGAGCATTCAGCACGTCACCTGCGTTGAGAAAAACCCCGTGGAGAGCGTCAAGGACGGACTGAAGACGGTGGATCGAGCCGTCACTGATAATGTTGTTCTTCCCGGACTCGAAGCTGCTGGTATGTCTTGACTCATTGTCTCGAATTGGACGAGGTTGTCTTGGATGACGTGTACTAACGTGCTTTCACAGCTTCTGCCGGAAACAAAGTCAAAGAGGGTGCCGAGACCGTCACCAAAGGCAACAAGGGCAAGGTCGATGAATTGAAAGGTCAAGTGCAGGGCGAAGCCGAGGTGCTGAAGGGTCAGGCCAAGGGTGCCGCGGCCGCGGCACAAGGCAAGGCGAAGGGTGCGGCCGAGGACTTGAAGAATAAGCTGTAGAATCTGTATGCGGGACAATCCGATCTTGTCGAGATACAAGTGCTGTTCTCGATGGAGTTTCGTGTTTGTACGATGAACGTGTAATGCATCCTTCCATATAAGCGTGTGGGAATATAACAAATATTATACATCATCATTGTCCCTTGACAAACGATGATGCAAACACTTGTTTCATGTCGAGACTTAACGGACACCAAGTTATCAAAATTGACGCCTTCCGATATAAGCATTTGCCTGCCATTCTCCATCAAGCCAAGTGCACACCCGCATGGACCTCCTTGATACCGAGCGATGGAACGAGGAACATGGCAAAGGCCAGCCAAAAAGGCGCCGGGGAGCAATGGACAGTGGTTCCGAAGGTGTTGCCCACACGAAACTCCATGATGCCGGCGGCGAGAGAGAGCGGAGACGGCTTTGACTGGTGCGGTTTGTTTGTGCATTGGACCGGTGTGAGTGACGGGATCGTGGTGGCCGTTGGCGGCGTGGCAACTGTCGGTGACAGCATAGACACTGTTCATGAGGTCCTTTTAATTTATATAAACCCGCGTAAAAACACTTGGCTGCCCTCTTTCATCCTGATCCGAGTGAATTGACTGGGATGGAGGGAGTGGGGTTGCTTTCCTCGACAAGGCAAAATGAAAGCGCGTCCCCGCTTCCCAACAAGATGACGGCGACTTTTCAACCATTGCCACATCATCACTTTTGCGCCTCACGTCAACATCGTAAACGACCTGTTCACAGTTCACACCCTCGGTCCGCGCCCTATGTATGTCGGAGGTCTCCTCGACACGATACGATACGATACGATACGATACGAAACGAAACGAAACATCATGTCATCACATCTCTGTAAACATGCCGTTCAGTTTTAACTCCATCTGCTCCACAGCAACCCCCACTTCGTCAAACGCTTCTCGTCATCAAGAATCTCCCGCTCGCCTCATGGGCCGGAACCACACCCGCCAGCGGCAGAGCAAGATGCTACGCGACGCAACCACCAAGGGCAGAGCCATCAGATCAGGTCCCGCCGTGGCCGCGAGCAACCTACCCGACTCCTTACGAAATCTTGAACACAAAACGAGGGGCACCGTACACCAAACGCCGCTTCTACCAGCTAGTCAAGCTGTACCACCCAGATACCCACGATCGACCGGCCTCTTCCTTCCCCGCGATCCAGCAGCTCTCGAACGCAACTCGTCTCGAGCGATACCGTCTCATTGTCGCCGCCAACGATCTACTGAGCGACCCACAGAAGCGCCGCCTATACGACCACCACGGCATCGGCTGGACCGACGACCACCGTCCGCATGATGTCCGCGGAGCCGACAGGGCTTGGAGACATCGGCCGGAAATGCCTCTCGCAACGCAACGTGGGAAGACTGGGAGCGCTGGCGGAACGAGACGGATGGCAACAACAACAACAACAACAACAAGTCCAGCGAGCCAATGTACATGAGCAACGGCATGTTTGCCACGCTCGTGGTATGTATGTGTATGATTGGTGCGCTGGCGCAAATGAACCGCGCCGAAGCAGCAGGCGAGCAATACGTCGACCTTGTGCAACAAAAGGACTGGGCTATCGGACAGAAAATGCGCGAGAGTACAGTGGCTGCATCGGGGAGAAGCAAGGACGAGAGGGTGGATAGCTTCTTGCGCGAGAGGGAGAACCTGTCGTTTGAATTCCAGCCGGCCAAATTTGATGGGGCGCCTTCGTCACATCCGAATAGGTCTGGATAGATGATGGCACGAATGTAGCGCACGTTGTCATCTGCATCTGCATGGGTGCATTTCCATGGCGTCGCGTCTTCACAATCTGAATATCAATTGCCATATTTGAATTTTGTACTCTGCAGGTCGATCTTTGTGGCTTCAAAATTTCATCATTAGTCCGCGCTGGGCTGGGCTGGGCTGGGCTGCGTCATGACTTCTATATCTAATAAAAAAGAGAATGGGCAAAGGAGGGCGCGGTAAAGTCATCAGAGGCGTCGTCATATCACGTTGACACAATAAGATCAAAATCATGCTTCGCGCAAGTCGTCATGGTCACTCTCCGGCTCTTTTGACATCTTCGCCAACACCATCGCTGACACCATCCTCCAAGTCCGTCTCCTCACTCCGCACGTGCCTGGATCTCTGACGAAGATCCAGCTCGGGAGGCACAGGCATTCGTCTCTTCCTGCGTGTTCTGACAGTGGCCTCTTCTGCTTCGAGCTCTTCGTCTGCCCATGTGCCGTGGCGCCGGTTAATGACATTGTCGATTCGGAGGCGTGGAGGGCCAGAGTTCAGTCTCTGCCCATTCTTTGGAGGACCGGCTACATTTAATTGAACTATGATGAGCGAGAGAGACCAAGGAAAAAAAGAAAGAGGGGGAAGCAACTCCTTACATAGCGCCAAGTCGAACAACTTGACGATGACGGGTCCCCAGACCGTCATGGCAATGATTTGGCCATAGGACCACTTGTTCGCCTGGAAGCTGTCTGCGCTGATGACGCGCACCAACGATACCAAGTAGAGGACATTAACGACCAGGTATGTGACTTCTAGAATACGCCAAACCCACTGCTTCAGCCGAATCCACGCCAGCCTCAGTCGCCCGCTGCTCGGGGCCCTGCCTAACTTGTACCCGCGAATGCTTAGATGCTTGGTGAGGCGGTGCGTCCTCAGCGTCCAGCCCAGCTGGTCGAAGACGAGCGCCAGAATGGCTACGGTATTCAGCACCAGAAACACCAACTTGTACAGCAGCGGATGCGGGAAAAACTCAACCGCAGGCCCTCGACGCCCTGGGTCGACGCACAATAGCTCCGGGGCTAGGGTTCCCGCCACATGCCTCGATCTTGTTCTCCTGCTTGAACAGGCTGAAGGCGTCCTTGAAGTAGACCTTTGCGTCGTGGCCACAATGGCAAGCAGATACTCGACAAAGAAGCCCAGAAACGTATGCCAGTTGCGTATGCCCTCGTGGTGAAGACAAATTTGGATCAGGAACATGGGCAGGATCCCGTTCTGGCTCACGTGAAAGGCCACGGCGGCATTGACAATGATCTCGCCCCAAAAGGTGCCCTCCTGGGAGTTGACGACGATGGCGAGGATGGAGGCAATCTGGATGGCGAAGACGAACCAGCACTGGGCTTCCTGGAACTCGACGAGGGTGGTGGCGATGGCGATGCTCGTGCGCGACAGGGCGGACGAGTCGCGCCAGATGATGGATTCGATGCGCGTGAGGCGGCGGGTGAGGCCGAGGGAAGATGTGCGTTGCATTTGCTTGGCCTTTTCGTTCTTCTCCTCCGAGTGGCGCACCCAGAGGGTGAAGGCTTTGAGGAAGAGGTAGATGGTGCCGGAGAAGGATACCTGGAGGACGTAGGAGATGAGGACCTGGCATAGGCTTGGGGTTTTAGCTGGGCATGGACAACTGGCGGTGGTTCAAGCATCAAAGTGACTCTATGGGCAGAACAAGATAGGAATGCAACTGAAGGAGTATGAAGGAGTACATTCAACGGATTGACCTCGTTGTCGCAGAGCCGGACGGGGACTTACACCTGGCCCAAATATATCTGGATTAATCTCAGCCTCCAAGTCGGGACAGAAGTCGTCCATGGCCGCAAAATGAGGGTTGCATTCACATCAGGATTCAACCCTTGACGGAGTCGTTGCACGGTTTATGCAAGCCATCCGCGCCACACGCACCCTGCGCACACGTCACAAACGCGCTCAAGACTGGTTTGCCATCAAAGGCGGCGAGGAGCCCGACCCCATGATGCTGCTGGCATTGCGCTCCGCCTCGTCAGAGATGTAGAACCTGCTCGTCTCGCGCGTCCAGTACGAGATGGACGACAGGGCAATGCAGTTGTAAAAGGTCTCGAGGGAGCCAAACAGGAGGGATTGGTCACGGCAGGCGCGGGAGCAGTCCGTAGTGCCGCCGACGCGGCAGCCGTCGGTGAACAGGAGCAGCGTGTCCTGGCCCTGGGTGCCGTTCCGGATGAGCTGCTTGAAGGAGACGATGTCCTGCCGGCCGGCATCGAGGGCAGCCAGGTCGTGGAAGGGGAAGAAGACGGAGAAGCCGTCGGCGCTGGGGCGCGTGAGGACCTGCACCGGCCGGGGATGTCCGTGGCGGCTGCCGCATGCGTAGAGAACGTCGATGATGACGACGACGACGACGAGGATGATGGTGAGGAGGGGAGGAGGGTGGTGGTGGTGGTGACAAGAGAAGAAACCGCCGTCATGGCTTGATGCCCGTTGCAGCTCCCGTTGAGCCATTCCCCGCCTCGGCCCGTCCTCGTCCTGTGTTTGAGATGCAGTCGAAGCGTTTGATCCGCAAGCGAATGAGTATCCTTGCAAGTTGGATGGGAACATTGCCTCATGCGGTGTGACGGGGTGTGAAATCATGAAATGAAATTAAATAAATATAAACATACCCTAGACTAGACGCACCTCGGTCCAGCCAACCACCGACGTGCCGCCCCATTGGACAAACCACCACACCACCACCATACCACCAACAAACCACCAACCCGACTCAACCACCAACCCGACTCAACCACCAACCCGACTCAACCACCAACCCGACTCAACCACCAACCCGACTCAACCACGATGCCTCCCCGCCTGCGTCTCGCCCCCTTCCTCACCCACCGCCTCTACTCGACGCAGATCGAACCCTCATCCGCGTCACCAACCTCCCCGCCCAATCAACCGGCCACATCCGCGTCCTCGAGCTCAACCGGCCGAAAGCCCGCAACGCCATCTCCAAGGATCTCCTGGCCGCCCTCCGCGCCCAGGTAGACGACGTCCAGGGACAGTACGGCCCCGATGGCCGAGAGACGGGCCTCAACTCGCCTGGGGCGCGCGCCCATCTCGGTCCCACGAGGGCCCTGGTCCTCGCCAGCGCGGTGGACGCCTGTTTCTGCGCGGGAGCAGATTTGAAGGAGCGAAGGGATTCACGCAAGCCGAGTGAGTTTTCTACCTCCCGCTCGCCTGTTCCGAAGGCCTTCCACGAGTTGTCGTTTGTTCCACGGCGGGCGCGGGCGCGCGCGGGCGCGCGGGCTGATGAAATGAGAAAATTAAATCCTCCAGAACCGCCCAGTTCCTGACGGACCTCCGCGGGACGTTCACGGCCCTCTCAGAGCTCCAGATCCCCACCATATCGGCCATCTCCTCCCTCGCTCTCGGCGGCGGCCTCGAACTCGCCCTCTCGACGCATTTCCGCGTCCTGTCCTCCAACGCGACCGTCGGTCTGCCCGAGACCCGCCTGGGCATCATCCCCGGCGCGGGAGGCACCGCCCGCCTGCCCGCCATCATTGGCCTCCCCGCGCGCGAGACCTGATCCTCACGGGCCGTCGTGTCGCTGCCCCGGAGGCGTACTTCCTCGGCCTGGCTGACCGTCTGGTCGAGGTGGTATCCCAGGGGGCGGCCAGCGCGACGCCGACCTTCTCGAGGTGGCGAGGAAGTCGGCTCTGGCGGAAGCTGTTCGTCTGGCGCAGGAGATTTGTGAGGGCGGCCCCGTGGCTATCCGCGCGGCCTTGAAGGCTGTGGCGTGGGCGAGACAGGACAAGGAGAACGACATGTATGAGCGGGTGGTAGCTACTGAGGACCGGGACGAGGCTCTCAGGGCGTTCCAGGAGAAGAGGAAGCCTGTGTTCAAGGGTCGGTGAAATTCTTAGGGACGAAACCGCATGCCATATAATGTGCTTGCTGTTGGAGCAACGTACACTGAAAAATAAAGAAAATAAAGCCCGCCATGTACATATAGCCTTTTTGCTTTATTTTGGGTATCTAGAGTAATAGCTAAATGATGGGATACCGTTTTCTTTCATCTTGGACTCATGGTCGTAATGCTATTATTCATTGAGAATAGCTAGTACATACGAGGACGGGGTGCGCGGTGCCCAAGTGTTCTCGGACTAAAAGGCGTTACGTCTCGAACGAACTCTGTCATGTACTAAAAACGCTGCAAGAAATGCCAATATTGCCAAGATTTATACGGCCGCAAGTGCTTGGTCTTGGTCTGCTCTGACTGACCCAGTTTCCCAATCTATGAATGTGCAAGCAACCAATCCGTGGGGAGTTCATCCACCGACTTCTGACTTTTCGGCACCTGATTCGGCAATCGGTGTAATAGTAGTAGCAGTAGTAGTAGCAGTAGCAGTAGTTGTCGTCGTTGTCGTCGTCGCTCCATCAGCTCCTTGGGCCGCAGCTTCCGCCACGGCGTCCACGTCCCCATCTCTGTCGGTTACCATTCCTGACGCCCGTGTGTTCTGTGCCTCTGAAGGTGTCGCAGGTTGTCGTTTAGGGACATTGACAAAGTCCATCTTGTCTTCGTCTCGCACATAGCATAGGAAATAGGGCTCACCGCTTGTGCTGAGCGTCTCCAGGACCTCTTTTGTGTCCTTGTTTTCCTTGACATCGGCATCATTGTACCATCTCCAAACATTGTCTTCGAAGTCATGAATCCAGACCCAGTAATGACCCGACATGAGCTGGCCGCGATGACAAATCACTGCATGCAGGCGATATGGCGTTCCCGTCAGACTCTCTTGGTGCGCTTTGAGTGCCTGTTCCTTTGCTGTAGCTCGTTTTCCATCATTTGCCGAATAGCTGCGTCGGTCTCACGGATCCTCAAAGGTTTGGGCTCAATATGCATTTGCGGTTGCGAGTCGGCGTTGGTGGCTGCATTGATGACAAGGAAGTCATCATCGACAGGACCGTCAAAGTCCCAGTTCTCTTCAGGTGCAGAAACCATCTCTGCAGCCTCGCCGTTGACAATCGCCGTGCCATTTACGTCTCCATTGGTGGCCTCGTTGTCCACCACCCTTTGGAAACTTCTCTAGATATGAGATGTAGTCTGGATTATTGTCGACCTTGGCGATTTGCGCCTTGATATCAAATATACGATCCGAGAGAGCCCAGGCCTCCACACGGCGTCGGAAGACTGGTGAATCATGCGGCGCATCCATGTATCTGTCTAGATACAACGTTTCGGGAATGACCACGGCGTTTCCGTTTTTGCTCCCCATCGATTGTGACCGCTGGACAAGAATGTGCAACACGGGAGGCAATGTCTTTATTGCAGTGTATCTGGACAACTTGCTCTCTTCCAGTATTTGCTGATCAAAGTTGCGGCCCAGAGCATCGTACAGTGAGCATGGTCCATCTGGGGCAGGAAAAGCTGTGATGGCACGGTCGAAACTGATCTCCGACTGATACTTCTTCTCATCGAACTTTTTAGTATAATTCACCGTCGTCACGAAAAATGTCTCCATAATCTTTTCAAGTTGAATACCGGTCTTTTCATCAATAGAAGTCGGTTGAATGGCGGCCTGAAGACGATTGATGATGCTACCCATGACTTCTTCCACGTCCTGTTGATCCGTGCCAGACGATCTCTTCTGATGCTCGAGGGCGTTGAGAACTTTCTGATCGACGGTTTCGGACTCGGTAGCTGCGTCGACCATGTCCACGTCTTGGGCCTCTGCACCACCGTTGGCTTGAATAGTGGTCGCGGCATTGTCTACCCTCTCATGTGGGCGATCTGATTGTGCGTCCTCTTGATCCACCAGGGTCCTGGAGCTAGAAATGCTAGCCGTCTCCGCAGCCTCGTGTACAGAAGTCACCGCAACATTCGTCATTTCAATGTCTTCGATGGGTTTGGAAGGTGGCGCTGGGGAAGGGCGCACTGGGAGAGGAGGCGGATCGGACCCCTGTGGATGGCTCTGCCGACGAAGGTTTGGGGTTGTTGTGTAGCAGAGTGTGCGTCGACAAGAGCACGGCGTTCGCTAAGCGTTGCGATGGCTTCGTTGCGGCTTGTCTCGAGGCCATTAGGTTCTCGAAAAGTTCCGACAGTTCCTTGGCAACTAACGATTTGATTAGCTCGCTGAAGCACACCATCTCGTAATTCCCATTGCAACTTACAGGCTTGGGCTACAACTGCCTCTCCGCGATCCATCTGCATTTTGTTTCCTCCTAGCAGCCGCGACGTGATACTTTCATCAGTCAGCGGCAGTTTGACATGGTCGTAATTGAAAACAATGTCCCTTATGGGCTTGACGGTAAACAGGTATTGCAACAAACTATTCAAGTAGCATGTATTTCCGATGTTGTGTAAACCGACTGGCAATGCGAAATTCACCAGTTTGCTGTCGTCACCGGAACTCTTCTCGAATCCAAACATGCCATTCTCTTGTCGAAGTTCCAACGCAGCTTGCTTGAGAGCCGGAGAGTATGTGTGATCCGCGATAGCTTCCAGGGCGTCGAGGTAGACCTGGGTCTCGTCCTTGCTCTTGCTCGCTTCGAGCTGGGCTTATTGTAAGTGTCAAGTCGCGTAACTGGGAGTGATGGGCAGACCGTTTTGAGGGAGGAAGGACAGGAGCTTGGGAGTTGTATTACCTTCTTTTGGCAGCCTCGAAGACTGCTTGCCACGGACCATCCGCGTTGCTGACTTCGAGGACCGCTCTGCTCGTGTCCAAGGACATCTTCGCATCGGCCTCCATTAGCAGCTGGGCTTGATACATATCATCGTTGGAATTTTGCGCGATGACGAGAAGCATTGATCTCGCAGTGGTTGCATCTGCGGGACTCTGTGCAAGTTTCCGTCTGAAGGCCTGGATTAATAGTTCTGCGCTGTAGTTGTTGGGGTTGTAGACCAAGGAAATTGAGCGCTTGCGGTACCAGACCGTCATCATCGCTGTTTCCAGGCCCATGCGTTTGATTGTCAAACACCGAGGATTGGGTAATGGCATAGTCGGAAAGGAGTTCGTCGCCTGTATCATTTGCGATGCCCATGATACTGTCCACCAGAGCCCTTCGACGACTTGGTAACAGTTCCCACTGGCGTTTGTAAGCATTGACTACCGCTTCTCTGGATTGGTTTGGAAGCACGCCAAGAGTTTTGTACCTGTCCACATCGACCAGGGCGTTCGAAGAAACATTGGGCACTTCCTGACATCCCAGATCCGCGTGGAGCACGGGCGTGATAATGGTAGGTCGTTCGGCCGCCTGAGCCGCCTTGTGAATGAGGCACTGAACCTCGGACCTGACATCCTCCAGGTAAGATCGGTATGTGCCAATCTCAGTGGCCCCGAGGGTCCTCCCGCGGGTGGCGGGGAGACAGAGTGAATGATCCTTCGTCGACTCCGTCTATGATGTCGGTCTTTTCGGTAAACTCTAGCTGTCGAAACATGCCAAAACAGCGGGGCCCAAATAGAACGGCAAAGCGTTTATTCCTCTTTGATATGCTTCTGGCATCCTCGGGAGAACACTCTAACAAGTTCTTGAGGTATGTGTTGAGGTTCAGTGTGGCCTGATATGCCCAGTCGTCTGTGACGCCCTCATATCGACTTGGGTCCTGCTCTTTAGCAACCCTCAGTTGTTCGCATATAGTCTCGCGATCCAACAGCAGTTTGATCCACGACTGGGGCACCTGAGGTTCTGACACTTCAAGTGTGAGCTGAAAGGTACAAGGTGGGGCCGAACAGACGAAATGTTCTCGAGCCAGAAGGGGATAGTATTTGCTGTTGTCTTGTGCAATCTCGGGATCCGACCCTGATCCGACCCAGACTAGATGATGCCACGGGAACTGGTTATCTCGCAGCGGCCATGATGATTGATTTGGGTGGCATATAGAGTCGCTGTGGGCGGCATCCCAGGTCATCTTGAAGACGAAGTGAAAGTGACAGTCTAGACAAATCGAGGATAATACCCGCGAAGAGCTTGTCGAGAAGCTTTGGTTTCCATTCATCACTAGTTTGTGGGTGATGCCAGGTATACGTGCTGTCAAACCGTGCATGGCGTGCTCTTTCGAACAAGTCGCAAACGGTAAAGTTGTTGTTCAATAACTCGTGAATCCACCGGCTAGGACTGCAGCCTGAATCGAGAGCGAGTTAGAGTACCGTATACTAAGTCTAGGGATGGCAGGGCTTACCAGCAACCTCCTGCCGGGAGCCAAGTTTGACTTCATGGCTGTCATGTTGTGTTGAACAAAGCCAGTTGGCGACGTGCCCGGCAATGTCGCATACGGGCTTTCGACTTGGTCCTGAGACCTCGGGTCGTAATAGCTTGTCATTTCAAGGTATGTGTTGGGTGAGGATGCGTTGTTCTGGTATCTCTGTAGAGCTGGAGTTGGTGTGATGGTCGCGATGGTCGCAATGACGTCGGGCGAGGATGTTCCTGGAACCAGTCGAGTTTCGCGACTCGAACGCAGGACTCAATAGCTGAAAGCAGGATCTACCAGAACAACCCAGCCAACCCAAATAAGAGTGACTCAAGTTGATTGCAAGGACTTCGTTCGCGGCTGTGTGCTGTACGCCAGTGATGCCAAATGGCGGCAGTCGAGATATTGAGGCAGCACCAGCATCAAGGAATCAGAAGTCGGGGAAGCTCCCGGGCATGGTGATCGGTGTCGTGTCTAGCGATTCAGTGATTCAGCGCTTCGCGTCAATGTGGGCTGAGAAGCGTGACTGCTTCTGTTCGCACGTGTGTGGTCGGTCGTGTGAATGCCAAAAGGCCAAAAGGGCGTTATGTTATTATGTGGCACAGAGCTTCACACTTCACACCACTTCGCCCGCCGCTCCCCTCTGAAACTTAGCGCCGAGCGCCGAGTCTTGGCACTCGATCAATCCAGGTGCACTGCCTACACTGCCAGCCGTTTCATCCAATAGGAATTAATTGTCAACGTCGAAGCTACCCACCTGTTCAACGGGTGCCAAAATCAACGACATCTCGGATTGACCATATCATGATGGCAAGGCAAGCTCGACATAGGCCAGACAAAAACCAAAAACAATGCTGTAGACGAATTCCTACCGCTACGAGTACGAAATGTCAAGGATGTGATGACATAACAAGGAGGATTAAAATCACGGAAATCTGACAGTCACATGGCCCAGTCAAATAAATCGTGCGATAATGGAGGCAGAAACCCAAATAAGGACGAACTGGTCATGACAACGAAGCGATACATGTGAAGAATACACACAGAACAGAGCTTTTGAGCTTACCCTGAAGCACTACTGTGGGTAGTTCGACTCGGAGAATCGGGCCACCGGTTCACAGTGCAGTGGGCAAGTGTGTGCATGTAGAGGCTAGTAATGGTAGACTGGCAGGCAACTTTCAAGACTTTCAAGCGTCTGGTTTGATTGACGTCGGGTGACACTGGAAAGGCTCGTTGAAGTTCAAAGCGCTTGGCGTTTAACAAACGCGCTGAAGGGGCAACCCACGAAGAAGCCGCCGTCCGAGGGGGAACCGTGTGGCTCGTGGAACCGCTACCAGGCGAAGTAGGTTGTTGCCTACCTAATTCACCCAGTTCAGGAACAGAAGGAACAGTCTGAAACAAACCAACAAGAAAGCTTAAAAAAGCTAAAAGAAAAAGAAGGTTTTGTTAAGCGAGAGGAAAGGAAGGTAGATAAGAAGTGTCCGTGTGCCGGTGAACATGTGAGTTGCAGAAACTTATTTCTTTATTCAAAACGACAAGAGCGCGGTACATGTTGCCAAATCAGGCTGTCATCTTTCCGACTCCCCAGATAAGCTTAGCACGGCGTCGCGGTGCAGGTGGTCCGCTCGACGAATCGACAACGACGTCTTGTGAGTGTGAAAGACGCATGACAAACGTACGTGGATTTCACAAGATTCTCTGCTCAAGGCTGACTCCTCTGGAATCTCATAGTGTTGCTGAAATCATGCATTCGGGAAGAAATGAGCGAGAAAACAAAAAGAACGGCCTCGTTCGCCGTCGAGGCCCTCCTCGTGTCAACGTCAAGCAGCTTCCCTCGCGATTCCACCTCTATCAGCCACAAAAAGTCTAACTCCCTTTGAGCTAAGATCTGAAGATCTTGAACTTTAAATTTCTCGGTATATAAGCAGATCCTCCCCTCCCCTGTCCTCTTCTCTTTTTCCCTCCTACACACTCACGTACACCAACAAGACATCGAACACAGTCACTTCTAGCCAAAATGAATTCCTCCTCCAACCACACGTTCCTCTCGGGCTGGAAACAGCAGCTCTACCAGCCGAAAGACTACCTGGCCATCGTACCACCGGAGCTCAAAAGCCAAATCACGTCGTACCTTTCACTCACAGCACTCAGTCGTCTGGGCCAGTGCAGCAAGTGCTGGTGGGAACTCACGAATCCGGGTCTTTACACGGGACGCCAAGGAAGGGAATTCTTACGCGATCAAATGGGCTGCCTGCACCAGGACCAAACGAGGAAACCAGTTCGCCCTCGCCACCATGACGAGATCCGTTACGCATGGAGGCCAGGTCAACGCAATCCACAAAGACTTCCCAAAACGGAACGGCGACAACTCGATTCATTACGAAACAGCGACCGCCATACATTACGCCGTGGCATTCGGAAACCGGGTCCTCGTCAACTGGCTGCTGGACATGGGAGCGAACCTGGAAATTCCGTGCTCGGGCAGAGACTGGGCCCTCAACGTGATGGACCCGACCTTGCTGATGAAACAACTTAGAAAGTTCTCGGGCTTCTATCCGGGCGGCGCTGGGTACGGACTTTGGCTTCCCCTCTTCGTGGCTTTTCTACAGAACAACGTGCGCATGGCTCGGCTTCTCATCCAGCGGGAGCTCCTGGCGATGCTACACACTCCACCGGCAACATCCTCACCAGACGAACGATTTCGATTCTGCACTTCGCGGCGGCCAACAAGAGCGATGACTTCGACATGTGGAAGCCTCTTTTCAACGCGTACCGAAATCACATCAACGAGAGCTGTGCCGAGGACCTGCACACTCCACTCCACGTCGCCATGAGGAGCGGCAACATCAAAGGCATGCAAGCCGCACTGGAGGCCGGTGCCCTCATCGAGGAAACAAACCTGGGCAACCACACACCTCTGGTCGAGGGCGTCCTACGACTCCACTGGATCGCATCGAATGGTCCGGCTCGACAACAGCACATCACCTGCCTGAAGAAACTCGTCGAGCATGGTGCCAACGTCAATCCAGTGGGAGACTCCGTGCTGGTGCCTGCCATCCGATACTACCGGGACAACCCTATCATCGCCCCAGACATGACACATTTGATCTACTTCTTCTTGGACCGAGGCGCCGACGTCAATGGATCCAACACGGTCGGGTCGACCCCATGCGAGAACTCTTCGCCGCCATCTTCGCCGTGGAGAAATTCCCGTCGCATCCCAGACATTGAGAAAGCTCCTTAAAGAATTGGTCAGAAGAGGTGCTGACCTTTCACAGACCCTGCCCGCACAAACCCTGCCCGGGAACTTTTCATACTTGAACGTCGTTATGCAGAATCGAGACGCACGACCGGCATGGCTATACAATTTCTTGTGGAAGAACGGGGCGACCATCCTGGCACACGAAGCGGACCTATTCTTCCTCGCGTGGTGCCAGATCCCGCGACTTCACACTAAGAGGCAGTACAACATCTGGCAGCACACGGCGGACATCTCGATGCCAGCCATAGAACGAGCCTACAAACTGGCATTCGAGTCGGAAACGCCCCATCTCTACAACATTCTTCGACGCAGCCCCTTGCCCCAGCCGGCGGACTACTTTCTGGTTCTGACCGCATTCAACGCCGCCATTAAATGGAGCTGGAGAAAGGTTCTGGGATACGACTTTGCCAGCGGATTCGTCACGACTGCCGGCGACCTCTTGGAGAACATGCTGCACCTCACGATTCGAGTGTACAGCAACGTGGAGGACTACTCGGCGCTGGAGGCAAGCAACGACATCTCGTCATTGATAAGGAGAGGGGCAAACATTTTCCAAGGCAACATGTACCACGAGAACCCGCTGGAAATGCTCAACATCATGGCACCCATAAAGGACGACTGCGCCGACTTGCGAGAGGTGTTGGAGAACGAGATGGAAAAGGCACGCAGGCAGCTGGCCAAGCAAGAGTCGAGGAGCAGGACGCATTGAATGAGAAGACGTTTGGAGAGTGAAGGGGCTGCGGAGGACTGAATGGAAATGGAGGATTTTGACGAAGCACACGAAGGTACGAGGGGACAGGGTATGAGGGTGTGAGGGCATGAGGGCATGAGGGTGTGAGGGCATGATTATGGGTTTATGACAAGCGGGCGGCATTTGCATCACAACATCATTATCACACAGCGTTGGTTTTTGGAATGGAGGGTTTTGACGAAGCACACGAGGGTATGAGGGTATTAGGGCACGGGAACATGATTATGGGTTTATGAAAGCGGGCGGCATTTGCATCAAAAGCGACAACATCATTATCACACAGCGTTGGGTTTTCTGTCAAAGTTGGATTCGGGGTTGGGATTGGTATTATCGGGGTTGGGATTGGTATCATCGGGGTTGGGATTGGTATCATCGGGGTTGGGATTGGTATCAAAGCGAAGAGCGGGCATTGCAACAAAAACAAAAACAAAAACACACACAAAAACACACAAAAACACACAAAAACACACAAAAACACACACAAAACCTTTCCCATTGCTGTCTCCTCTTGCGTGAATGTTCCATGCGTGAAGATGATGGTCAAAGGCAAATGTGGCCGGCCGGCGGAAAGCAAGCCCAAGTTAAATGTCTGGTCCGATGAAAATCTAGCGAGCGAAGAAGCTTACTAGCAAGTCTGCTTTCCGCATTCCGAATTCCGTAGTTCGTAGTCCCGACCAGTCCCAAATGAAGCAACAATGTCTTGTTCCCCAGATCCAGGTCCAGATCCAGTGTCGGAAGTTGGCCCTTGCAAAGAAGATGGTAGATGCGGTAGGGACCAAAACACCGCAGACTTGCCTCATATTGCCATACTGCATTGACGCCCAGGATGGGACGATGTGATATTTCCCGTTCATCTGGGCATAGCACGTAGACGGGGCAGTCCTGACTGTTGATGGAACACGGAGGATTTCGAAGTCGTCGTCGGTGTAGTCTGTAGTCTGTAGTCTGTAGTCTGTAGTCTGTAGTCTGTAGTCTGTAGTCTGTATGTAGTCTGTACACAGGAGGAATGCAGTATGCCGTCTCGACTCAACATTTCACAGGGCTTGCCTTGAGGTCTGGATCAGTGATTCAAGCGAATGGATGTGCCAGCGGTCCACACATGTCTTCGTTTCCTCGGACTCGGCGATGATCCGGAAGAAGAAGCATCGGAGCTCACCGATGATAAAAAGTCTCGCTGGCCAGGCACACCACCCGTCTGATCCGGCCGGTCCCGACTGTGTGTTGTCTTTTGAGGCCGGCCCTTTGCTCGACTCGACTTGTCCACGGAATAAGCCAGGGTTCATCCATCTCCGCCCCCACTTTACCACTCCTCCTTTCCGCATCCCTGACCAGTTGACCACCACGATACCACGACACATTTCTTCTGTTTCCCAAGAGGCAGGCAGGCAGGCAGGCAGGTTCACCGTGTGCCTCGTGGTCCGTGGATGGCCAAAAACTCGGGTCACGTCAACAGGTGGCCTTCCTCTTTGAACCTGTGTCTTGCTCGGCGTAGTGCGGGCGCGAGCGAGCAAGACGAGGTATATAATAAACAAGCCGTGGTGTCGCACCTCTTCTCCCAAGATATTCCCTTCCGGAGTAACGTCGTAAGTCCATACCTCACCTCGCCCTCCTGACATGATGAAGGTCTCTGCTGCTCTTCTGTTGACCGCCGCGGCGGGTGTCCTGGCCGTGCCTATTCCCGTGCCTATTCCCGTGGCCGTGAGTGAACCCTCCAGCCCCGCTCTCCGACAGAGTGATTTCCCATCCCATCGTACAACCTCGAGTTTGTCCTTTTCTTCTTCTCATGGCAAAGTCGTGTTCCTAGCCGGGTGTTCCCAGCACATCTACTGCTCGGTCTCTGCTCAACGGCCTCGAGGTTGCCGAGTCGGGTAGCGGTGACGGCTACTCTCGCTCCAAGTTTCCCACTTGGGCGACGATTGAGGGCACTTGCAATACTCGGTAAGATGAGGACGAGGACGAGGACGAGGACGAGACTGTGTTCCCTGCCTGCCTGCCTGCCTGCCTGCCTGCCTGACTGTGCTGCTAGCGAGTTTGTCATCAAGCGAGACGGCAGCAACGTCGACACCAACAGCGCCTGTGTCGCCCAGTCTGGTCACTGCGTCTCCGTATGATGGCGACGGCTTTGACGAGGCCAGCGAGCTGGATATCGACCACACGGTTCCGCTCAAGAATGCCTGGATTGTGAGTCTACTCTACGCCTCGCCTCGCCTCGTGTCCCCTTGCAGGTTGTAACATGTCTAATCTCCTCTCTCTACCTTCTACCCCTTCTAGTCCGGCGCATCCAGCTGGACTGCCGACAAGCGCAAGGCCTTCGCCAACGACATCACCCGTCCTCAGCTCTGGGCCGTCTCTGCCACCTCCAATCGTTCCAAGAGCGACAGGAGCCCCGACGACTGGATGCCGCCCTCGAGTCTTTCTGGTGCACCTACTCCAAGAGCTGGATCCAGGTGAAGAGCCACTATGATCTCACCATCACCAGTGACGAGAAGGGTGCTCTGTCTAGCATGCTGGATACGTGCTGAGTGCCAGGGCACGTCTGCAAGGATTAGTTGCGTATATATTTCTTCTTATTCTTCTTCTTCTAAAACACTCTCGTAGTACAGATTCAAGAACATGTTCGGCTGGGGAAAATGGCAAACAGACTAGTCATATGAATTATACCAGACACTTCAATCTCGGAAAAGGTGACCAAATCCCGCCAGCAGCCAAATCGTCTGATATCTCCGTCCTTTAATCTATTCCATCAGTTTCAAGCACCAGCGTCCTCGGCACAAACCAATCTTACGTGAGAACCCCCCACGACCACATGTTTGCTGTTTCATCAAGGGGACAAGAAGGAAAATGTCGAGACGGGCTGCGTGCGTAACCGCGATGAGATGGGTTGGAAAGCGTGTCTCTGCCGCTGATTGGATCGCTCCCGTCTTGTCTCGACGTCCAGACACATCATCTTCACGAGCCTGCGCTACCGGGGATCTCACCACAACCGTTCCGACGACTGGCTCACCAACATGAAGCCATTCTCTGATATCCTCACACGCAGACATGTCGCCATGCGAGGTACAGCGCATCCATGGTCCTACTCTTGGGCCTTCCCATTCGTCGTCATCTATTCAATTCACCGGCGGCCAGTCTCTTCTGCCAACGAAGAGGCAGCGTCGTTGAGCACACATATCAGAACTCTTATAATACACCTTTGCACCGTCCTGTCCCGTCCACCAAGCACATTCTCATAGTCCATCTTTGGAACTCATATCCATAATTTCAGAAACCTCTCTCTCCTTCTTAGTCCATGATCCTCTGCGGTGTCTCGGAATCTCTCCATGATGCACCGACTTCTACCATGCCTGCTATGGCTCTCTCCCACGCTGGCCAGCCTCAAAGACCTCATGAGCTGTGATCCCCTCCGAAAAGATATGCGTAATGGTCCTCCACCACAACCACTCTCTTTTCTTCCCACATCCCCGTCCTCAACCCACCTGATCATCATCTTCTACCCTCCGAGAGAGTGCGGCATCCCCACTAACCCTCTCCTTCTCTCCCCAAGCAGACTGCCCTCCAGACCCGGCCTTCGCCCGCCAAACCTCGTTCGACTTCTCCTCCTCGAGCTGGGACGACCAGCACTTCCTCGACTTCTGGAGCGTGGACAACAGCACTGCCGACGACAAGAAACGCCTAGACTTTGGTGCCGACGGCAAAGGCCTCGCAATGGGCATGTTCAAGACGGGCGACGCCCCCACCCTCGTGAGCAACAAGTACCTCTTGTTCGGGAAAGTCTCCGTCACCATGCAGGCAGCCAGGGCCCAGGGCTCATCACAGCCATGGTGCTCAAGTCGGATTCGGGCGATGAGATAGACTGGGTGAGTCAGCCCTGTTGCCAGGAGGATAGAGACCAAATGACGACGAAAAAAAAAAAAAAAAAAAAAGCTGAGAAGCCGTCAGGAACTGCTCGGGGCATACGACAACCAAGCCCAATCGAACTACTTCTACGACGGACAAGCCCTCTTCAACACCTACAATGACACATACGCCCTCTCCACATCCTCGTTTGACGCGCCGCAAACCTACGCCGTCGAGTGGACGGACCAGTTCCTCAGCTTCTCCGTCAACGACACCATCCGCAAGATATGGTACGTCGGCGAGATCCCGGCCGACAAATGGCCCCAGACACCCATGCAAGTCAAGCTGGGCGTGTGGTCCGTCAGCAACGAGAGCGACCACGGCACAATCGCATGGGCGGGCGGCGTGCCGGACTGGGAGGCCGCTCCGTACCAGGCCCTGTTCACCAAGATCGACGTCCAGGACTACATGGGCTTCTGCAACGACACGGAAAGGTACGTAGAGTATCAGTACGACGAGAGGACGGTAGGGTGGCAGAACGTCAGGATAGCAGGGTGCAAGAGCCGCCCAGGGGCGGACCTGCAGACCCCGAGTCCCGTGGAGAGTGGCGATGCCACGACGACCGAGACGGAGAGCCAAAAGCGGGCGATGAGAATGGTGCACTGGCGATGCGGTCATCGAGAGTCATCGGTGGTGTCTTGGGGCTGGCTTGGCTTTTGTTTTGGTGATCTGAGCTCGTTCGAGGCCAGGGAGGTATTTGGAATGATGATGATGATGGGGAGGGAGAATGTTAATATTCTTGGTTTTTGTTCTCAAAGTCTTGTTTCGAGTTTGTAGTTCCGCAATTAATTTCATGTGAGGAGGATCTGATGGCAGTTTCGTACATGTATTCACCTGACCATTGAGCATTCTTGCATCTACAACAAGTCTTCAGCTCAAAACCGGTCATATAGATGCTATGGTGAATGCTACTTGACATCCCCAATTCCAGTATAGTCCGTGAAGCATTATAGTCTTTACTCATGATCCGTTTTGAAAACCTATCCCATCGAGCTGACAATATCCGCGCGCTGTCAAAGGAGGCTATCCGCACAAAAATAATGCACATACACCGCCGAGTCTCGCTAATGCGTCCGTCGGTCCGGCTCTTGCTAAGCTCCGATATCATGAGTAATGGGTATCGTCATCAACTAACATGACAAAAAGGAAAGCAAAGGGCAGATAACAATCACAAGCTCTGGGAAAAAAAAAAAACCACCCCAAGAAGAGAAGAGAGCATGGCCAGAGACAACTGTCAAGGCCGCAAAGTTTCGTCCGCATCCTCATCGTCCGTCATTTCCATGTCCCCGTCGCTCAGTTCACCCCTGGCGGCTTTCTGCGCTAAATCCCTTTCCGCATAAATTTCTCGCTTCCTCGCCTCAGCTTGCTGCAAACAGTCCAAGTAGGTTCGGAATTTGACAATCTCCCGAAGCAGGTAAGCGCTCTTACGCTCCCAGTTGGCCATTGCTTTGCCGGCGTTGTGCCCTCTAGGTGTAAAAGCCAGTAGCATGGAACTGCGGAGTTGGTTGTGAGACTGAAGCTCCTCCTCGATGCTCTTGACATATGTAATGAGCACCTGCAATTGTTCCGTCTCGGTCGCGTTGCTGGGTCGCATGCTCTGTGTTGGCGGCGCCCATTCGGCAATGTGAATCCGGTCTCCAGGAAGCTTCCCACGTCCGCTATTGTTGGTGAATGCACCTGATACATGGTCAAAGCTTGAGCCACGGAAGCTACCGCTGGCGGCACTGGATTTTCGAACATGCGCTGCGCTGCTTCCAGGCTGCGAGTTTCGCCCACCGCTTGTGAGACAAGTCGCAGATTCGTTGATGGCGCTGACCAGTGCGTTGTTCACGATTGCGTCGCTCCAGCCGTACTCAATGTTGCTTATACCACCGACGAGCGGGTGGGTGCTGAGACGAGCACTCCAATAGTTGGCTGTATGGACAAACTCCCGAATGATCTCAGGGGTACCGACTTGGAAGAGGTGAACCGCACCGGTTGGCAAGCTGAGAGCCCAGACGTGCGGGCGGGACCTGGAATAACCGGGAGGTGGCAAGGCTGAGGCCAATGTTAGGCGAAGATTAAAGGTTCCAAGGTTGACAGCATTGTCCTGCCAGTTGCCGCCTCCCACTGGCCCCATTAGCCGACCTCCATTTCTTGACCTGCTCTTTTGGCGCATCGACTTGCTCGCATTGAACGAGAACATGCTGATATGACCTTTCTGGACAACTGCGAATACTTCCGTCCAGTGACGATCCTTGGCTCGCTTTCCGTATCCGTCCAAGTGATGTTTGTGCATGACCATGCCTTCCTTGATCCAAGGGGACCGGCGAGCTCCAGCGATTCATCCTCAAGAAATTGTGTCGACGATGCGTCGGCACTCAGGATTGAAGGTGCCTTTTCTTGTCCGTTGGCATCCTCGTCACGGATGATGGCTTGGCTCAAGGCATTAGCAAATCCAATCGATTGTTGATAATCACCACGAGGCATTGAGGAAGCAAACGAGTCTTGCGACATGGACCTCTGGGTTCTGCCCAACGAGTGCTTGCTCCATGTGGCAGACGACAAGGCTGGGCTCCACATGGAGTTGCCGTCATCAAAACTCGTGCGACTGGACGACATTCCCGTGCGGCCGAGGCCGGGGCGAGACCTGCTCTTCGAAGTCCATCGAGAAGCGCTCGTCCGGCCACCATTCTCGGCAACACGACCTCGAGAAGACAGCTGAGTTTCCGAAGGTGCTTTGCTCAAGATGCTCGGGCTCCTCTTCAGCATGCCGAGAACGGACAGGCTGCCCTGTGAGGGCGCCGGGTTGATGGGCCGCTCGTTTTCAGCTCCGAATAGCGGCAAGCGCTCTTCTCGAATCGAGGCGTAGATGGATTTCAGTACAATTTCTACTTGCTCCTGCCAAGCCCTCATGGAGCCGTGAAACGAAGATGTCACGAGGGGACCACAACCATCATAATCACTCGAGTTAGTGTCTGATCGAGGTGAGGGTCGGAACGAGTTGCGATGGGAGCGGCTGCTGTTTTCGGTTGCGCGCCGACCCGGGTCTGCACTCAGTATTGGGTTCTTATCGGGAAGAATGCTTGGCCGCACGAAAGCACCTGGCGCCGACTCGGCCACGGCCTGCGTGATGGTTGTCATCGTGTTCTTGATGAACTGACTCCGTGTCATTTTCTGCTCAATGTCCGCAACATGAAGATCGGTATTGAGTAGCATGATGGAGTAGCAAATCGTGTGAATGACATCTAAAAGATATTGTTAGCGAGCAGTCTTGTCTCATCGCAGGTTCGACACCAAATACCTGTCGCCTTGAATCCATGTTGCGCGTTGCAATCGCACCACCTCTTCGAGAAGGCAACCAAAATACGGTCCACCTGTTGCGTTTCCGCTCTCAGAACCAACCGCCCGCATACTTGTCGTAGCGAGGTTAGAATACTCTGGTCTGTAAAGTTGTACAGTTCCATGTAGGCCTGCAGCGTGCGCTGACGAATCGGCCCTTGTTCCCCATCCAAGCCGCAGCTTTGTCTTTTTGAATGAATTCCTCTCCGCCGTCGTATATTCTCTGTGCCTTCTGGCGATCATCTTCCGTCGGCTCACCAATGACAAACTCGGGCTCATCCAGAGGCTTACAAGACTTGATCGCCTCGAGAGTGCCCAAGAACTTGGGGCTCGAATCCCCGTGTCCTCGACGAGCAAACTGGGTGCTACACTTGGGGCTGTCTTGTAGCCGGTTCCAGTGGATCCCGACGCAAAACTTGTTGACCGACCGCCATCGACAGGAGCGCCTAGAGTCGGCTGTGCACTTGGTCGACTTCCTTCTACCAAATCCAGCAGAGGATTCTTTTGCCTCGAATGGTAGCGTCGCGGTCCTCCGCGTCATTCTTGACTCTGCTCGCTGACGAAGAGGTCAATCCCGACTGTTTGCTGCTTTTCTTGCGAGTTCCATGACCTGCATCATCGTTATCACTACCCGCATCGAGGTCCAGAAACGAGTTACTATTTCGAAGCTTCTTTTGTGTTTGTTTCGATGCTCGAGGTGGTGTGCTTCCGAGCTGCTCAGTGTCGGCTTCGGGCTTCACCCTTCGGATGCGCGCGTTGGGGCTAGGTTGGTAATCACGAGAGAAGTCTCGCTTGAACTCTTCATTTCTCGCCTCGACATGGGTGTCTGATTTGGCACTTGGGGTGTTGGTGATGTCTGCCAACGGCGTCGAAACAGCCACGCCAGTGAGGCCGAGTCCTGTAGCACTCTCACGGAGGTATGGGTTCATAACTTGGCGTAAGCTACTTGTAGGGCTGGCTGAATTCTGTGCTGCTACTGCTGCAGGAGTCTCATGCTTGGCTTGTTGGATGTTGGCCACAGAGCGTAGAGGAGGCACTGGGGCACTTGTTGATCGGCGCTGGGTAAAGAAGGCGCCTCGTCGGCAACAGACTTCTTACGGCGGCGAAAAAGGACGACGACTTCTTTTGCAATTTAGGGTGGTGGTACGAGTGTGACGACGACGTGTCCCGCGAGGGAGGGACAGTGGTTGCCCTGGAAGGGGTAGCGGGTGGTTGATGTTGAACATTTGTCGTAGGGTTAGGGAAGATGGGTGCCGAGGGGTGCTCGTCGGGGTAAATCGATGTTGCTGTTGGCAGGGGCGCTTGCCTTGGACGAGCCAAAAACACGTCTGAAAAAGCCTGGCCGCTCCTTCACTTGGGAGGCAGCATTGGCTGAAGATTCAGGATTCTTGGATTTGCCATAACCAACGCTCGGAGCGGGTGCGCAATCCAGCTCGTCGGACGCCATTGCCCAGGCAGACTGTGCGACAACGCCCTTTGTGCTCTTTCCTGCCGAGCAGCTTTTTAGAGACCGGCCTGTACTTAGCCTGCGCTCGGATGTGCGGGAATCGACTGGCTGCGGTGGCGGAGGAGGATGGCCGACACGCAGACCTGAGGCTTCGCGACGCGGCCCACCAGGCACGTTGGGCGTCGGAGCAGCGTCGTAGTCGTCGTAGTCGTCGTCGACGACGACAAAGGATTCGGCAAAATCGATACCAAAGGAAGAGGCCAACGAAAGTTGCTGAGGCCCATGATCGAAACTAGCAGATCGTCCAGCTCTTTGTACCAAACGTTGATTCATTGAGTCATTAGCATAAGTCATGTCAACGCTCAAGCTGCTGCTACTTTTGTTGCTGTGCATGCCGCCGCGGGCATGACTGCTTCGAGGCGGCGATCTGGTGTTAGCCTGATTCCTGTAAGACATTTCTCGCATGCTGTTCAGACGCGGAAACTGCGTGGTCTGCAGACTGCTCGAGCCGCTACTGCTTCGACGTCCACGCGAAGGGGGCAAGCGGTGGACTGCCTCTTTTAAAGTCATCGAAAATGCCAACGTCCAAGTCAGAGCTGTAGGACAACCGGTGCCGATGGCGTTGTCTGCCGGAATCGTAGCGTCCACGAGAGCGAGTCGTCGAGTCGTTGGTGTTGTTGGTATACGGCCTCGATGAATAGTCGTCGTCGTCGTCGTCGTCGTCGTCGTCGTCGTGACCGGCGGCGGTGGCGGCGGTAGTGGCGGCTCCTGGACCTCTGTTGCTCCCAGAGTAAAAATCCGTGGGGATTGACCAAACGAAAATTGATCCAGAGAAAGGAGCATGTTCACGACGAGAGAATCTCGAGTGATGTCTCGCGGGGATAAGGAGATCTCATGGGAGTCCCGTGGGGGTGCGAGCCGTGTGATTATCAGCCATGTTGGCATCCATGGAAGCAGTGGGTTTGTCTAGGAGAGAGTCATTGGCGGCAAGACAAAGGTGGCGACGGAATGATGCAGGCGCCGAGGAAGACGCAGGGACAGGCGGATGCGGAGCAGCAGTAGTCGCAGTAGTCGCAGTGGCATATGCAGCCGTGTTCAACTTGGATAAGAAGTCCTGTGTGAAGGCTCCTCTCCTCCTCTTCGTCGAGACTGTGACTGGGAGGATGGGGAGGACGGGGAGTGCAGATGTGATTGGCCGCCGTGACGCTGGTTGTTGGAGGAGGAGGTGTTGGAGTTGGCCGTGGATTCCATTGGTGGCTCCCGTAGTCCCTGTGGCTCCTGTGGCTCCTGTGGCGTTAGTACCACTAGCGGCAGTGGATGTGCTACTAGTAGTCCCTGGCCCAGGCCGCCGTGCCTTGGTCGAAGCGCTAGACACTCGAGGTGGCACAGGGACAGGCACAGGCCGAGACTGGGACTGGGGAGATTGAGACCCAACAAGTTCTGGTGGTTCTGGTGGTTCTGGTGTTGTGGCCTCTGGCGTCGGCGCCTCTGCAACAGTGGACAAGGCTCGAGGCTTCCCAAACGATGAGGGTGTGAGCCGAGAGAGTTCAGCGTGCGAGCCTGACGACGTGATGGCGAGCGAAGCAAGGGACGACAAGAAAGGGTTGTGGCTGAAATATATTGTCTTGGAATGATCAAGATGAGATGATGGGGATGGCGGAGTTGATAGCATCGTGGTGCACCGAGTACGGAGTAGGCGAGGCAGGCAGCTGCCTGGGCACGGGAGATTTTGTTATTTTGTTGGCCTCGTACGGAGTAGATCTGCGGATTAGGCGACTCCTCATATTGTCTGTCTTATGCCAGGGCCCTCCGTCCATCAATATCCAGAAACATGCCCAATGAGGCAGCCGCTGTCTCTGGCGTTGACTGGTGGCGGCCGGATATCGGAGACAAGTCGACACGATGGTAACTTGTTATAAAAATTCAAAATTCACGGGAACAAGAAGAGCAGCGACAAGTCAACAGCACAGGGGCGACTGGTCGGAATTGCTTCTCTTGAAACCAAAGCGCAAAGCGGCGGCCCACCCCGTCAGCCCCGTCAGGGCTTTTCGAGGCGCGCGAATGGGTTGGACTGTCACTTCACTCAGTCATGCTCATTGCCAATGCTTAATCATGGTCAACCATGATGCTTCGAGGAAAGCCTGCATTTGGGTGCAATCTTGTGCGGCAAATTTGAAACACAGGTAATAATGTAATCGTCCTTCGTGTCCACCACAGTGACCACACCCACACCTCTTGGCGGCATTGGACTTGACGCAACATCATGGATAAGAAGGAGAAAAAAGCAATTCGACTCGCCCTCGCTAGCCTGTCCGTCACGCGCTAGCCACATGACAATAGGGTGAATAATCCGTACGGTGAATACACATGTACGGAGTAGTTCACTGTTCAGGCAGTGAGTGCCAGAGTGCGCAAGACGGAATGGAGAAAACGAGCTGGCCAGTCAGGAGCCAAGTCGGACGCCATGTGCCATGTCAAGCCAGCACGACAACTTGCAAGTCAGCCAGGAAAACAGGTTATCGATTAGTAGAACCTCAAGTCACCACGGTTTGACAAGCACAATTCTGAAACACGTGTCACGGCAACGAACATTTCCTTTTCAGGGTTCAAGCTGTTTGGACTGTGCCGCACAAAGAAACGGCTGGAAAACGTCTGTGTTTCCATTGATTGATTATTGATTGTTGGACAGTTTTAGCGCGCAGACTGAATGGTGGCTCCAGCCGTAGAGTAACCAAACACGCAGTAGGTAGTGGTTTTTTTTTTTTCTTCGCAATACGGAATAGTCGGTAGTAACTACTAGTAGGCCTAATTACTACTCTCTCTGTACGGAGTAGACGCATGACATGTCCTACGACAGAACGCGTACTTCTAACTAGAAAAGGACCTAGAAAAGGACCTAGAAAAGGACCTAGAAAAGGACCTTGCTGCGTACTCCAAGTCGTAGATAACCTTGCCATTGGTCAATCGGCTTGTCGTGAACATGATTTGGACACCATCTGGGTCAGGAGCGGGGGCCGTGGCTCTGGTCTCAGACCTGCAGTTTGTTTCGATGGCATGATCGATAAGTCATCATGCACCTTTGACAATCTCGTCATCATTTCATATCACTTTGCTGCTGCCATCCCTAATAACCCTCGCCCTCGCCCTCGCCTTCACCGCAGCAGGGTCGCAACAGGGCAGGGAATGACCTTGCCACGGTCGCACGAATCCCAGGTCCCCTGATCTTGTGATCGATGCCACTCTCTCAAAGAGCGCTGTAAATGGAATCCCGGGGTCCCTCAATGCGAGCGGTGCGTCAGAGTCGGCCACGAATGTGAGAACCGGAGGCCTGTGAAGCGACCCGGACGTCCGCCCGCGCCATGCATGCCATTCCGCACCAGGCGGATTCGAGTGAAGCTGAAGCAATATCCCCATCCCGAAAGCATCGCCACGAGCGAATCCGACGCCAGCCTTCCCCGAGCCCTGTCGAATCATTACCATCCACAGCCACCTCGTCTTCCTCCGTCGACGACACAGACGGCAGCCGGCTTCTTCCGTCAATACGGAAAACGACCCTATCGGCCTTTGGTCACTTGTCTAAACACGAGCTGGCGCTGCTAGATCGAGCTGTTCATCAAGACGACTTTATCCATTTGTTCGTTCTGGGTCCCAGCTTCCGCGAAAGCCACCGACAAAAGCTCGTCTTCCACCTGCTCTCATCACACCAAACGGTGCTAGATGGCTATCTCGCCTTCGCACTGTCCATGGGAGGAGACGTGCTTCAAGTCAACAACAGCTACCGACACGCCGCCTCGGCCCTGGTCACATTGCGCTCGCTCTCCGCCACGGCCACGGATCCCAGCCAAGCCGACAGCGCGTCGTCTTGCCTCATTCTGGGCTGGCAAATGCTTCACTTTGTGTTCAAGCTCGGCGGCGGCGAGCTCCTTGAGATATGTAACCAGACGCTCAGCCTCATCAAGCCGCATTTCTCATCGCACGGCTTTTCCGGGGAGACGACGTACCTCTCCTTCATGACGAGTCTTGTCTTGACCGAGACGGCCGAGTGCCTGTTCAAGACGAGATTGCCCACCGTGCGAATGGACCATCCCGCAGCCACGACGCGCATTGACGGCTGCGTGGGCTTGTGTACCAGCTTGTTGCCATACCTACACGATCTCGCCGTCTTGAACCACGCAATGGGTGCGAGCCGTCGGTCATCGAAAAGTTTGGAGGCAGGCAACAAAGGGAGCTCTTGAAGCAGCCACGGGCAGAGATGAACTGGGCCAAGCCCCTAGCAATCTTGGAGCGCAGGGTTCGCTCGTGGCAACCAAACGTGCCTCCCGACTTCTGCCACGGGTTCACCACCATCGAGGCCGCTCACATGATGTGTCAAGCTCAAGTCATGCAAACCGCTGCTCTTCTGATCATCCACCGTCTACGATACCCCTACGGAACTCAAGACGCCACGGCACGCGCCTTGTCGTCCAGCATCCTCGATGCCATGGACCTCGCCCTCAATGCCACAGGCAAGGTCCCCTTCTGTCTGGACCTGCCGCTCATCGTGGCCAATTTCGAAGTCAGCGATCCATCGGCGCGAGTGCAAAACGTGTCCAGATTCACGTCCATAGGTAGCTACTCCTCTGTGTTTCACACGAGAATCTGGACCATGCTAAGCTTAGTCTGGGCCGCGAAGCACGGTCAGTCCGACGTGCACTGGTACGATCTGGGAGACATTCTTTCAAGATTCTCCTGAGACCACCACACCATGGGCAATGAAAACCCGACTTTCCTTCCCAAATCATGCTCGAGTCGCATCAAGAGCAAACTTGTGCAGCAATCAATGTCTCGCGGAAACACCACCCTCTGCGCTTGTGCCCATTTCCGCATTGTTCGTCATAGTCAAAAGAAAGTCCCATGCGAACCCCAACCACTCCCCTGCAGCCGCCTCCTTCGCCCCAGATGGGCATCCTCCAAAGCTGGAAGAACAGCTTTCGAAGGCGACGCTCGCAATTCTAGGGGTGAGGCCGGAACGCGGCAGCCGAGTGCCATGAGTTGAGTAGGGTTCCCCCTCATTTTATACCTTCAACTCCTGGTTGTCAAGTCTCTCGCCCTCGACAACACCCAACCTGCACACGCACCACGAGTCCAGACCAACGGCCCACGCGTCATGCCCAAACACGACCGTCGTCTAAATTAGAAAATTGAAGCAACTCATTTGATAAATGTACTACTCCGTACATGTATAACACATGTACTCTATTCAATACTGTACATGTCCCCGTTAGTCCTCATAATGAGTCCCCATATTCGCTCGCCCCTACAAGTTCTTGAATATTATTACAAGATAGGTTCCGGAGGAGACAGAACCCCGAGCGTCAATGAAGAAAAACAAAATTCCTTGCGCCGCGCCAAATATGCCGAATGCTATGCATTAGATATATCCCCAAAACTTGTCTCGTTGAACAACATTGCAACACAGAATGATGGGTGGTGACTAATCTTCTCGTGCATGGTCTCTTCTCCGTTCCAACCGTAGCAGAATATATCCATCGCCTTCGCCGCCCCCTGGCCGGCTCCGGCTTTCCTGAATCTATGCCGTTGAAAATGAGAAAACATCTGTGGTAGTGTGGATGATATTAGATCAAAGAGCAACAACGCCACAATATAGTGTACGCTGTCTAGAAAACAAAGTCCTTCGGCGGAGGAATGTGTCGTATCGTTGCCGTGTCTTTGCTCATGGCCGAACTCCATATCGCCATTGCTCTACGCGGTCCATCGATTTGGTAGGCGTCTGTCCCGGCATCATGCCTCCACCACTGCCATACATCTGACTGGCGGGACGTCCATCGTACATGCTCATGGAGCTCATTCCGTTATAGGGACCATAGGGACTCGGAGCTCCGTACCCGCCGCTCATGGCACCGTATGCCTGCTGGCCCATGGTCGGAGAGCCAAAATTCGGCACTCCGTAGCCAGACATGATGCTCGTTCGATTGCCGGGCGAGAGTCCGTGCGTGTTGACGGCAGGACTCGACAAGGCTGCTTTGGGCCCATAGCCACCTGTGCCGTCATTGAAAGCTCCGCCCAGGAAGCCGCCGGATCGTTCAATGTTGATTTGGGGCAGTGCCGTGGGCATCTGCATCCTCAGTGCTGTCATCTTGCTCTCGCGGTCTTGGGCAGCTCGCCGCTCGGAATCCTGACGCAGTCTCTCTTCGTGCGTGCGCGTGTCCGTTTCTCGCTTGGGGTGAGCGGACAATATGTTTGCGAGACTAAGCCGTCGACGATGATCTTGACCCTGCTGCGACTGCGACTGCGACTGCGACTGGTCTCCAGCCGAATTACGAAAGCCGATTTCTCGATCCCGAGCTTCGCGCTCCGCTTGAAGCCGCCTTCGACGCTGGCCCAGGGTTTCTTCCTCGCCGGCCGCGTTGAGGACAGTGTCTTTCTTTTGCCCCTTCTTGTCGTCCTTTGACTTGGACTTTGGTTCCTCGGCGTCACCGAACTGGTTCAGCAATTCGGCCGAGAAGGCGACACTGACTGGGCGGGTCTTGGGCAGCTCTCCATCTTTAGTTGCCAGTCTGCGGCGCCTGTTGCCCAGCGTCTCTTCTGCAATCTCCTCGACCTCTGGGGTCCGAGGTTCCGGGCTGGTGTCACGATTTCAGTGTGGGGATGTTGGGCCTCCAGACCACGCGCGGCCGAGAAGGACATGATGCTTTGGCGGTGGTTGAGCAAGGGGGCTGAGGTGACGGCAGTTCCAGTCCCTGCAATCGGGCGCGGCGACGGCTGAGCGGCTCATTATCCTCGATCTCTCGTCTTTCCATGAGACCCAGTGGTCGCTCGAGGTCAGCCCAGTTCTTGGCTCCGCGTTGCATTGCTGCAATGATGGCCAGGGGTACATTCTCATCGTCTGATCCGTCTTGATCAAGATGCGCGTTGCCGTCTTCCCAAGCCAAGTTGACACGCTTGTTCTGGCGATTCTTCTTCTGGGCCTCGGCGACTGTGTCCATTTCCAAGAGCGTGGCATAGTTGCCGTTGGGAAGCCCCTTGCCCAGGTTCCTCACGCGTTGCTTCTGCTCTTGTTTACGCAGCTGAAGCTCAGCGAGGAGGGTGGTGGGCTGTCCATGGTAGGCGTCGTCTGGGATCTCGTCTCCGCCATCGTCTCCCTCTTCCTCTCCGTCGTCCACTTCTTCAACCTCGGCGCCGACCCGCACCACCTTGTCTACGCTGTTCACGCTTTCGGCGGTGTGTCGACCGTCACCAGGGAGAAGGGCATCGTCAGCCTTGGTGAATGTGATCGCAATACTACTATGCGGCCGCTTTCGTTCCTGACTTTCATGGCTACTGGTGCGTCTGCCCAGCCACATCATGGAAGACCTCTTTTCGGTCCTCGAGGTTCCGCGGTGAGAGCCTGTACGGTTGCAACGGATGGCTGGGTTCTGTGCTGCTTCTTTGGCTTGCCATAGATCTCACTCCCCAACTTGCCAGCAAATACGTGATCCGTGAAGGCACTGACTGGCGCGTTTGCAGAGGCGTCAAGAATGCTGTCCAGGGTAGCCATGGCAGAACCGTCCTTGATCTCGACTTCGGGTGCCGCTGAGGGGAGACCGAAGAAGGCACTCGCTCGGAGTTGTGGCGTTAAATTACCGAGCACGGACGCCATTGATTTGCGATTGTTCAAAGGCGCTTGGGACAATCGCTTGGGACGTCGCAAGTGATCTGGCGCAGCAGCATCTCCGTGAGCACCAGTTTCCTGCTCAGCCAGTGGTGCTTGCTCGTGATGCACGAGATCAGGACTCGGCTCGGCCTCAGCCAACGCGCCAAACGAA
The DNA here is from genome assembly GCA_023650705.1 of Epichloe brachyelytri. Lineage (NCBI taxonomy): Eukaryota > Fungi > Ascomycota > Sordariomycetes > Hypocreales > Clavicipitaceae > Epichloe > Epichloe brachyelytri. The sequence continues at coordinate 1,602,361 of CP097977.1, read as the reverse complement.
GAGAGAGCTGCGAACGAATTTCGGTGATTTGCCACGGGGTCGGGTAACCATGAATCGCGAACTGAGGCATCCGGTGATGGGGCCAGACCAGGATTGGCGAGCGCGGACTGGCGTTTGCGTTGGGGTGACGTGGACAAGTCTGGTGTATTGGCATCCATCATGGCGCTAAGCACTTGTGATCTCCTCTGGTCTCGGACGGCGGCCTTGGGCTTTGATGACAGTTTGGGTGGCAGATTCAGCATCGCGGGGACACGTGCCGGATAGTACAGCATCTTTGAGCCAGTTGACGGGTCAATATAGGATGTCGGTCGGGCCACGGACATTGGTACTGGTCGCGGTGTCGGCAGATCGGAGTTGAGTTCCTCTGGCACATATGAATTTTCGTCCTCATCTTGAGATTCCCAGTGGACGCCATCAAAGTCGACGAATGCGTCGCGGGCTTGTTCAGAGGTGTTGTTGGAATGAACGCTTTCTGGCCGTTGCGATGGCTCGTGGCAGGACGTCTTCTGTTGTTCCTGCGTGGATCGCACGGGGGCTGTTGAGTAGTGAGTGGAGGACGTTGGGCCCAGATGGTCGTCCAGCATCTGATGGAAGGCATCGTCGGCGTTCGGAAGACCAAGGATTGTTGTGCCTTGTGTCAGCTGCAGGTCTCCTGCGCTCTGCTCCTCGAGCGGGGGTGCAGCGTCGGCTTCGTCAAAGGCTTCCTGCGTCAGCGAGACAGGGTCCGATTCCGATATCTCGGCCAGAGACAGCTTGCTGGATCGAACACTCCTCACAGAGGAGTTGCCAGGGCCGTGCCTAGAAAGAATGGAATCTAGAGTGGCGTCGGGTCGGCCGGCTGAGTTTGCGGAGCCGGATCGCAGACGACTCGTCAGTGATGTGTTCGGCGACATGACGAAGCCAGCGGGCGAGTATCCGCCTTGGCGAGCAGCGTTGTTGGTTGATACGATGGAGGCTCCCGTCGAGATGTGTCGGCCGAGATGACCTGGAGGTGATGTAGCGTTCTCGTCGACGGAAGCCATTGTGGCCAAGGCCAGTCTCGCCGACCGTCTGCTGTCGCTCCGCTTCAGTTCGCCGTGCAGGTCCCGAATCGCATCGTCGATGGAGCTCGTCATTGACAATCTCTCAGCCGTGGCCTCGAGTTGTGCAATATTGCCAGCAGCAGAGCTGGATCGGATCAACTTGTCGGGGGTGGTGTGGCTCGAGGCCGACGGATGGGCTATAGGTAAGGGCTTGGGTATGGGCTTGGGTTTGGGCTGGACAATCCTCGTGTCTGCTCGAACGCTTGCGGTGCGAAGTGGACGTGCCTCGTCGCTCAGGAGAGAGCTGAACCCAGTGTCGTGATCGGGGATCGGCGTTGACTTTGTCATTTGGCCGACAGGGATCTGGGCGTTGGCCACGACCGGGGCCTCGTGTTGCGGGTGTCTGGTGCGCGCGTCAGGGCTGTGGAGCGCGGAGCCAGAACTGATGAAGTCGTCGGTGATGGTGGGACGGGGATTCCTTTGTCGTTTTGTTTCCATGTCCCGTTCCCGACATGCACCCGACATGCACCCGGGTCTGAATCAGCAAGCAATGCCGTCGGCGCGGAGAGGGCAGGCGACGTGGTGGCAAAGGGTCGTCGCATCTGTGGCCCACGACGACGTCCACGCCAGAGCCAGAGCCAGAGCCGGAGCCAGAGCCAGAGCTAGAGCTAGAGCTAGAGCTCGAGCCGGTGGCAGTGCCACCTGACAGCAGCGACGGCGCTTTCACACTGTTTTGGCCTGGACCATGGAGAAAAAGCCCGAGTGGTGTTGGTGGTGCTGGTGGTGCTGGTGGTGCTGGTGGTGCTGGTGGTGCTGAATAAGAACTGCTGCTGCTGGCTGCCGGAGGTGAAATCTGGAAAAAGACGTGTCGTCATGGTTGGCCGCCCGGCCAGGAATGGCTGATTCTTCGGCAGCCATGGCGATAAGATGCGCTCTGCTGCGGAAGGAAGGACGTGATGTAAATTTAGATGTTGTGTCTTTGAGGTTTCCACTATCGTGTTATCTCAGCTTGTCCTCGTCATGGCCGAGACATTCGAGACACAAGCGCTTGCACCAACCGAGGACTGGGTCGAGGTGGCAACCATTCCTCGCCTACTAGCTAGTGCAGCGGGGAGGAAGCAGGAATGATGCTACAGTTTTTAAAAATTAAGAATAAAGAACAATGGCGCGGTATTTTTAGAAGGTAATATATTAGGGGCGGGAACGAATGGAGAAGGTAAAAAGGTTTCGAGAAGCATGCTACTTGTCTGACTCGGCCCGAGGAGAGCAGTGCTGGGCGCGATCTACTATCTATTCGGGGTGGAAAGAAAATTCAGTCGGAGGCCAATTAACGGCAGTTCTCCCCGGTTGATCAAGCCGGCAGAAGGAGGAGCAAGACAGCACTGGGGAGATGATAAAAGGTGTGGCGTGGCATGCATGTTAGACAAGGTTTGTCTTGTCTCTCGTTTTGCGGATTAATTCGTCCTTTGTTTACTCAATGGCTGCGAGTTCTCAAGTTGGCGAATCAACGAGCGTCGGTCGTCGGCAAGCCCAAGCCCAAGCCCAAGCCCAGAAACGGCCCCGCCCCAGTGGAAGGAGGCACGGACGCATCGATTTCTGCCCCCAAACACCCAAACACCCAAACACCGAGTGCTCCGCTGTCATCGTTGTCTGCATTGACTGGCCCAGTGGTAGTAGCTACATAATAGGTCCTGCGATCTGGCCCGTTGCGCAGTGCGGGAGACAAATCGACAACGGCCACGGCCCATTCATTGTACATGTACATATGTTCTCCGTACTCCGTACATACGAGACGAGACACATTTGCGATTCCAGCGCGCCTGCCTTATCTGAGGGAATAACTGTCATCGCAAGTCAGTCTACATAACGCAAAGAGTTTACGCCGAGATCCGGGACAGGCAGGCAGGCAGGCAGGAAGGCAGGCAGGCCTCTCTCATCTCAAGTGACTCACTGACACGGCCCGAGTCTCGCTTCCGTTCCGCAGGCACACACACACACACACACACAACAGACACTCCGGAATAGAAGGTTGGAAGGGCTCGAAGCACGGCTCTCCCTCCCTCCCTGGCCTCGCTCAAAATTAGACGGATCGTTCGGCTCGATATCCCTGTCAACTGTCATGTCAATGGTCGGTTCGGCTGAGTCGCTTGCACACCACGCCCTCACTTCAATGGTTCGTCCGGCGGTCAAGTTAGGACTTGGTCTTGGACCGAGGAGCATTTCTCCCCGGATTGGCGTCCGGTCCGTTGCAATCAATTGACTTGACTATGAGGAAATTACATGTAGGGGCACACAGTAAATCTCGGCTCCAACAAAGTTCGTCTCGTATCCAGGGTAGAGCCTCTAAATCCTAGTTAGGTAGCATATGCTAAAGACCACAGTGTATTAGTGCAAATTCACACTCATAGTTAATTAGTCATCAGTCAGTCAGTCAGTCAAACAAGTCAAGGAGCTATAGGGGTGGGTAGTATATGCCCTATGATATAATCCGTACACCCCACTGTAGTGGTATAATTGTTGCACCCACAAGGGCATAATTGATCCCGGCCGCACGATAGTCTCACTACTCAACTAGCTGAGACAAGAGTCCACCCTAGCTAGTCATTTTCCAAGACCTCTGTAACTTCATAGTATGTTTTAGCACTGTATAAGTACCCCACTAATAGTAGAGGTACTTAGGTATTTAAACTGTAGTTCGCACCCTCTTATAGGGTGGGATAACTTAATAGAGGTAATTACATTAAACCCTAGCTTCGTGGTCTAATATAGTAGCAATTACGTAGTGTTTATAATAATTATACCTTATCTTCTTCTAAATTAGTACTCTTCTCTTTAAATTAACCTATTATTTAATCTTTAAATAATTAGTATAAACATAGCAAAGAGAGGCCTAATTTATTAACATTATAATTAGGCGACCCTAGCACACTAGGATTAATATTAATATCTATTAGTTTAATAATAGCAATATAAAAACACTATAGGCATCCTTATAATATCTAAGGAATCTTCTAAAGGCAATAAGCTAGTAATTAAGCTATAGGAGCCTTACTATTAGGACCTATAGTATAAGATAGTTAAGGCAAGAGCTATTAAAGATAGAATCTGGGTTTTTATTAATCCTAATTTAACTATATAGCTAGATTGCCTACCTAAGCCTCTAATCCTTATAGGAAATAGGACTCTAGTAAAGAGAAGGGTAGTAGAGGCTACATAGAGTTAAATATCTATAATAGATACTATAGGAGTTTAAACACGCTTATAGAGCAGCAGATTAGCAGTTAGTAGCGTAGCAACCCTAGGAAAGCTCTCCTAAAGGCTATAATGTGGCTAGAGAGAGTTATTTTTAGTACCCTTAATAACCTAATAATACTAAAGATAGCGCTTAGTTTGCGGTCCTTAGTAGTTATTATTAGGTATTTAATAGCTGATTCTAGAGCCTTATAAAGGCCCTAAGAGAGTATTACACTTAGTTTATAATAACGCTTAGTCCTAAGTATAAGTAGATAACCTTAAGGTATATATTCCTTTATAAAAGATTAAGGAGCTTATAAGGAATATAATACCTTTAAGTAGAACTATTAAGTATTATACTAAAGTTAATTTTAATAAGACTATTAAATAGAACCTTATAAAGGTAAACATTAATAAGTGGCTTATAAATACTTTAATTAGCTATAAGAGATGCTTTTAAGTAGACTACCTTATTACTAAAGGTAACTTACCTATAGAGATAATTAATAACGCTATTAGGGTATGGTTCCCTGCTATCTTAGCTTAAGTTAACTTATTAATTTATATAGTAGAGAGTAAGGAAAGGTCCTAGATTTCTATAGCATTATAAGTAGAATTAGGCACCTAATTAAAGCTTAAGGGAGATTATAGGTAAAGACTAATAATGCCTTTAGAGCTAAGCTAACTCTTAATAGCAAAACAAAGGATAAAGCAGAAAAGTTAGTAAAGAAAGACTATATATACTATAAGAAGCATAAAGTAAAGAAGTTAAGAGACTTATAAAAGGTCTATAGGGCACTCTACCTAATAAAGGACTAGAAAGTTAATAAAGAGCTATTAAAGAAAGTAAAAGAAATAATAAATTATTAGCCTAATAATATAAAGAAGGCATATAACGCGTGGTTAAAGGATAATAGCGCAAAGGAACCTAAGGATAATAGTGTAAAGGAACCTAAAGGAGCTAATACTGCGTTTTTAGCTATAGAAGAGTTAGAGTCTTTAGAGGCTTTCCTTGCCTAGGGCAAATCATAGGTTATACTTAATAGCAGCACTTTAATCTATATCTTTAATAATAAACGCTAGTTTATAGACCTTAATTATAGTTAATAACCTAGAATTTAAGCTAGTTATAGTGTTACTAAGGCTCACGGCGTTAGCATAGCTTGGATTATCTTAACAGATAGTTAGACCCTTACCTTATTAAAGGCCTAGTACTAACTATTATTCTTTATAAACCTTATATCTCTTTAGCTACTTATATAAAAGGGAATAAGGTAGGATAACCTTACTAGAAGGGTAATAGACCTAGTAAGAGGTAATTAGGAGATATTTTAAACTTAGATTATTAGTACATAGCTATGTATAGAGGGCTTAAGCCTATTAGAGGCTTTCGCTATTAAGGGAGATTTAAGAGACCTAAAGACTATGATAGTGACGCCTATAGACCTGTGGCACGCTAGATTAGTATATCTAGGTAAGGATATAATAAATTAAGTACTTAAGAAGCTTTAAATTCCTTTAAAGGAAAGGAACGTAGGTAAATATAAGGTCTGCTAAATAGCTAAGGCATAGAGGCAGATATTATAAGTCCCTAAATAGGATTATTACCTTTAGGACCGCTTTAGGTAGTCTCTTTTAACCTCTTTGCTTAATTATTAGGGTATAATAAAGACTAATATATTACTCTCTTTACCTATAGAGCTATAGGATTACGCTATATCTTCATAATCCTATTAAAAACGGATATCACGCTCTGCTTTAATTAGTTAGAAGCTATATACGTAAGGGTATATAGTATTCACATCGCGGTTATAATAACTAATAGTAAGACTGCCTTCTGGACTAAAAAGCAAGAAAAAGAGGTTATAAATAGAGGCATTATTATCAGAAAATCTAGCCTAGCTTACCCACATCAAAATAGGCACGCTAAACGGTCTAGGGGGTGATAATAAGGGTTATGACGACTCTTATAACACAATTAGGCTTCCTAGAAGACCTTTAGCCTGTAGCTACTAAAGTAGCTATTTATATCTTAAACTATACGCCTTAAAAGCTACTTAACTAGCAATTGCCTTAATAAGCGTTAAATAGGTAGTTAAGAGAGAACAAGCTTTAATGGAGTTACTTACTAGAGAATCTAGAAGCCTCTATAACTTACCTACAAGCCTTTGGTTATAAAGCATATGTAATAACGTGAAGTAGGCTTTGTAAGGTAGGTCTAAAGCTTATATAGAGAGCTTATATTAGATACCTTACTAGATACGTTTCCTTTACGTAATACCTGATTTAGGTGCTAACGATAAAGAGGAGCTGCTAGTTCTTATTAAGTTATGTTACCTTTAATAAGTCAATCTTCTATGCTTAAGAAAGAGGCCTATTACTAAATACAAAAGAGGTTAAAAACGCTTTCTTAAAGAGCTAGTTAATAATAATAAGGATAAAAGCTCTAATGTAAGGCTTCCATAGATAGCATACCTACTATTACTATAATAACCACTTAATTAGCTTTAATAGAATAAAACTCTTAATAGTTATAATTAATTAGACTATAAGGAAAAGGAAAAAGAAAGTTAAGAAACAAATCTACTAACTCCTCTGAATTCACCTAGATAATTTCTAGGTTTAATAGATTATATGCTATTAAGTATTAATAATTTGCTTAACCTACCTAATAGCAGTAATAATCACAAAATATTAACAAATACACAAGATTATAACAATCTTAAAGCATTTGCTGTAGCCTTTAAGCTAGGACCTAAAAGCAAAGAAAAGCCTTATATATTAAGGCTTCCCCTTCTCTAGCTTATTATAATAATTTAGCTAGTTATCTAAAGGAAAAGGAATTCTATAAAGCATAAGATAAGGAATATAATAAGATTTTTAACAGAAAGGTAGCTAAGAAGGTATCTAGAACTAAAGTTCCTATAGATATAAAGCTTCTAGGCCTTACTTAGGTCTTTTCTTATAAATTAGATAAGCAAGGCTACCTCCTACAATACAAAGCTTATCTCTGCGTTCTTAGAAATCATTAACTAAAGAGTTATCTATTAACTCAAGCAGCAACCCTAGCTACTAACACCTTTAGGCTATTTATAGCTATTATATGCTACTTTAACCTAGAAGCACACTAGTATAACTTTATCACGGCATTTCTAAATTTAGATCTTAATAAAGAGGTTTACTATAAGATGCCTCTAGGCTATAAAGATAAACAAGCCTATCTAAAGCTTCTTAGAGTAGTCTACAGGCTACGGAGAGCGCCTCTCTTATAGATAAAAGAACTAATTAGCTAGCTAATTAGTAAAGGCTTTATATAAATCTTTAAAGATATTTGTGTGTTTATTAAGGATAGGTTAATTATCTTCTTCTACGTAGATAACCTTATTACCTTATTTACTAAAGGAAATTATATTTATATAATAAATTTAGAGCAAGACTCTTTGCAAAGTATAACGTTAAGGACCTTAGAGAGCTTTAATAGTTCCTAGGTATTAAAATTATTAGAGACTATACTAATAGGAAGGTATAGCTTAATTAAAAGTCCTATTAGGATAAAGCTACTACTAAATTTAATATAAAGATTCCTTAATAAAGGCCTATAGCCCTAATAACCACTACACCACTAGAACCTTTTAAGGGAGAGGTTAGCGCTTAAGATCTTAAGAGATATTAATCTTTAATTAGAACCCTACTATATCTAATAATAGTTTTAAGACCTAATATCGCTTTTATAGCTTTATAACTCTTATAATACCTATAAAACCTAGGGCTATAGCATATAGAAGCAGCAGAAAGAGCCCTTAAGTATAGGTATATGTAGGCAGACCTAGTAATTAAATACAGCGGTAATAACCCTAAATTAGAGGTATATAGTAATACTTCCTTTGCTAATAATCCTATAACACAAAAAAGCTTATAAGGCTACGTTATAAAGCTCTTTAGAGGACCTATACTCTTTAAGGTAGGAAGGCAAGCCACTATAATAATATTATTAACTAAAGCAGAGCTTCTAGCACTCTCTTACTATAGTAAAGAGCTTATAGCCTTTAGATAACTATATTAAGAGGTTAGGCTATGCCTAGGTAATAATATGCTTAAAATTAAATATAATAATATATAGATAATTCACCTCCTTAAGGAAGAGTTTATTAAGCTTATTATAAAGCTTTAGCACATAAATATTTATTACTATTAGCTTTGTTAAGAGGTTATAAAAGGAACCTTTAATATTACCTAGATTACCACTAAAGAGATAATTACTAATAGCCTTATAAAGCCTCTTATAGGGAATGCTTTTATAAGCTTCCGTGAGGCATTAGGGCTTATGTGACTGCCCTCTAGTATGCTTAGTGAAGAACCTAAAGACTAAGTATTATATAATAACCTTAATTTAGATAAGATTATAACTAATTAACTACATTTCTACACTATAGAATTAATTTAAACGTTGTAATATTAATTTAACTGATTTTATTAATTTAGAATTATTATAGGAACCTTAAATAAGGTCCCCTAGGGGGTGTGTTACACCTACAAGGGCATAATTAATCCTAGCCGCATAATAGTCTTACTACTTAACTAGCTAAGATAAGAGTCCACCCTAGCTAGTTATTTTCTAAGACCTCTGTAACTTTATAGTATGTTTTAGTACTGTATAAGTACCCCACTAATAGTAGAGGTACTTAGGTATTTAAACCGTAGTCCGCACCCTCTTACAGGGTGGGACAACTCAATAGAGGTGATCACATCGAACCCTAGCTTCGCGGTCCAACAATAATCTAGCTGTTAGGAGAGCTCCTTGAAGCATTTAGTCGTACATTGGTGGCGCACGCATTGACTGCACTGACGAGGATAAGACCCTCCTTAAGACAAAGGTGGATATAATATATTAGAAGTACTAGAATTAGCTAGACTATACTATAGCATACTATATATCTTTTAGGTATAAAAGTTAGGTGCTATCTGTACCTCTAGATTAACTAATTAAACGTTTTCTATTAACCTAATTTACCCTTACCTTAATAATTATAAGCCTAGGAGGCTTTTAATGCTGTTATTATTATTATCTTTGCTAAATTATACGCTCTGTTTAATATTGTTAAAATATTGCTATTTATAGCACTATTTTATAGGCCCACTAGTTGCCTAGTTGCGTTATTGCAACATTAGTTATAACGTTAGTTGCAACGCATCTTGCGTTGCCCCTAAGCAAAGCTATAGCATATATAACTAAGCTAACTAGGTTACCCTATGGGGAAGCTAAAATTAGCTATAACTAGGGAACTAGTAGTTATATAAAAGGCTAACGTATACTGTTTAAATCCTTGAATTTTGCTAGATTTAATAGTGTATTTTATTTAAAGGGTTACTTATTAAAGTGCTTAGTTAGGCTATGTAAGTATTGAGTTTATATAGCTATAGATTAATTTTTACTTTTCCTATATAAATAAATTTTATAGAAAATAAAAAGTAGCTTATAAAGCCTATCTAGTAACCCCTTTTTATTAATATAGTTAGTAAGTCTATAAGGGGACTTAAAATATTCTCTTATTGCTTATTAGACTATCTATACATTAGAAATTAACTATATTTAACTATCTAGGCTCTTACAAGTGAATAATGTATAGTGATTTAGTTATCTATAAGTCGCTGCGCCCTTTAATGCGCTAGCTATCTAGGAATCTATTAGGAGGTCTTCCTATCCCTCTAATACCTTCCCCTTCCAATTCTTAATAATTATTATTAAAAGTAAAGCTCCTAGCCCTCTATTACTATAGTCAGAAGCTTCTTACCTTTAAATAGCTATATTAGGAAGTAGGCTTATACCTTAGGGATAACACACTTAAGATTAAATATAATAATATCTAGATAATTTGCCTTCTTAAGGAGGAATTTATTAAGCTTACTACTAGGCTTTATTATATTAATATTTACTACTACTAGCTTTAGTAAGAAGATATAAAGGAACCTTTAATATAACTTAGAAGGCTACTAACTAGATAATTACTAATAGCCTTATAAAGTTACTTATAGGAAAAGCTTTTATAAGCTTCTAAGAGGTATTAGGGCTTCTTATATACTTAGAGAAAAACTAAAGAGTTAAATATTATTAGATAACCCTACTATTAAAGACCTCTCTTTAGATTAAATTTTTATGTGTTTTTACACTATAAATTAATTAAATTAATAGATTATAGGAAACCTCTTTTTAGGTTGTAAGAACCTAGAAGGTGTGCTAGAATTCCCCAATAGACCAAAAGATCCGTCAATGCTAGCCGTTGCTAACATTACACCTTACAATTGCTTAAGAGGCCTGCCTGCGGGTGCCAGCCATACGGCCCTGCTCGTACCTGTTGCACCTTGCATTACAGCGCCTTACATAGGTCTCCTAGGGGTGTGTAAGACCCTTAGACCCCTTATTGCACAATAGTCTTAGTGCTTAACCACCTAAGACGCTAGGACCCCTGGCCTAGTTATTTTCCAGTACCTTAGTAGATGTATAGTGTGTTTTATATAGCTAGATTACAAGCCACATTGTATAGGTACTTAGCTATTTAAGCGACCGTGCGCACCCTCTTACAGGGTCAGACAACTTAATCCATGCTCATGGATCCGACCCTAGCTACGCGGTCTAACAATTAGTGACGCGCGCATTAACCGCACTAACAAGGATAAGGCCCTCCTTAAGATAACGGTAGATATAATATATTAGAAAGTACCGCATTTAGTTAGATAGTACTATAGCGCACTGTGTACCTAAGTATAAAAGTCAGGTGCTATCTGCACCTCTAATTACACAATTCGAACGTTTTCTATCAACCGAATCAACCCCTACCTTAACACTACTACGTAATCCGTACCCACAAGGGAAGAATAGCACAGGAGAACAAGACAAAGAGTTGGTGGCTTAAACAATCATCATCGTCCTCATCATCCAAGTTGGTTGACTGGAGCCAGTTATCGCCATGAAACAATCGGCCACTCGAGGCCGCAGCCGCACATCCGTCGCCATCACTCTGGTGTGGATGCTGGCTGCCATCTATGCATTGAGACGGTTGCACCTGTCCAAGGTACGGGCTCGGAACCCAAACTTTCTTTCTCTTTCCCTCATCACCCATACCCGGGAACGAAAGCACTCCTGGCAGTTGACTTTGTACTAACGCGGAGGCGTACAGATTGAGCGCGCATCCGAGAATGGAGGACACAATTCCAACTACCAGCCGCCGACTAATTCACCTGGCTTTCAGTCCCGATATGGCAAACAACATGTTCACTTGCTCATTCCAGCGAATCACGCCAACGCTCGAATGTGCCGAACCATGATGAGTGCTCTCGTGAACAACTACCCTCTCCAACAATCATCAACTGGGAGCGGAATGTGGGTGATCCCTCCATGAATGGCTATGACATTACGACGGGGAAGAATTGGGGCATGCTAAAGTATTTGCGAAATCTGCCGCCCCAGGCAGACCAAGCTTTGGTCATCATGGTGGACGCATTCGACAGCATCTTCCAGCTGCCTTTGGAAGTCGCATTGCAGCGGTACGAAGCCGTAAACAACCAGGCTCGGGCTCGGCTGGTCCAGCAACACGGGAAGAACAAGTTCTCAAACTCGGCCTCAACCAGACCGTCATCATGGGCGCCGAGAAGTACTGCTGGCCACTGGACCACAAGCACCCGGCGTGCTGGGCAGTGCCCCGTCGCTCATCCCGGAAAACGCCTATGGGGGGAACAGACAAGTCGACGGAGAAAAACCGCCCACGCTGGCTCAACTCGGGCACCGTCATGGGACCCGTGAGGATCTGCGCGAGCTATACGAGTGGGCTCACGTCCTTTGGATGGCATATGATACCTGGGGCGGCGACCAGGACTACTTCAGCAACATCTACGGTCGACAGGAGCTCTCGCGGCAGAAGCAACAGGGCAGTAAAGAGTGGACGTTCGGGTTCGGCGAGCACTTCCCAGAACAGAAGCTCATTTGGCCCCATCTCGAGACACGGCATACCGACCGCCACCTCGGCCTCGATCTAGCCAGCACCCTCTTCCAGCCGCTCAACGCGGCCGTCGACGACGTATCCCCAGTGGCGCACGGAGATGTGGTGGCCGTGGAGGCCAAGGACCGCGAGCACGGAACCGCGGGTGTGTATCATGGCCCATTCCCTTCCCCGACGACCTGCTCAGAGCGCCGATGCCGAAGGAGCACTTGGCGATGGCGCTACTAAAACTACCTGGCGGGACGTGGAGCTCTTTACCAACTTCCATGCGCGCTCCATCCCCGCCATCCTGCACTACAACGGCAACGTCAAGTCTGAGCTGGACAAGGCGTGGTCGTTGCAGTGGTGGACTGGGCGCGGACGCGCAATCTTGCGCAGCAGGATGGGGATGCCGGGCTTGAGATTGCTACCGATGCGAACAAGACGGTGCAGTGGGCGGACATCTGCGGGGAGTTCGAGGATAAGTTGATGTAGCTCTGCTAGGCTGTTGAGGTGGAGAATGGCTTAGGTAATGGTTGATCATAGTTATATGGGGCGGCGCTAGCTAGAACCCTTGCATAATATAACTATTATTATCCCTATTAATTTTAGTACTACTTTATAGTAATAAGACTAGGACTAATTGCCCTTTCTCTAGTTTAAATGAATTAATTTAAAATTTATATATCTAATTAATTAAGGCAATACCTCTAAGAGATTAGCAATCTAAATAAATAAATATCTATAATTAGATAAGTAAGAAGTATAAAGTTTACTAGAGTATAACTATAGCTAGAAATAGATTAATAGAATATAGCTATAGTTATTACTATATTTAAGGAAAATATCTAGCTATAGTTAGAAGTACCTTTATTAATAAGATAAGATTACTAAGTATTGAAAATGGAAGGGAATCTAGCTAGAGGGATAGGAAGACCTCCTAGTAGATTCCTTCGCAGCGGCTTCTAGATAACTAGATTACGGTAGATTCTTCAAGATAGAGAGTATAGATAGTTAAATATAGTTAATTCTAACTAATAGATAGTCTAATAAGCAATAAGAGGATTTTCTAAGTCCCCTTATAGACCTACTAACTATATTAGAGGAAACGGGTTACTAGAGGGTCTTAGGAGCTACTTTTTATTTTCCGCAAAATTTATTTATATAGGAAAAATAAAACATTAACTTATAACTATATAATCTAACTGCCTACATAGCCTAACTAAGTACTTTAATAAGTAACCCTATAAATAAAATATACTATAAAATCCAAAAAAAAATCAAGGATTTAAATAGTATATATTAGCCTTTATATAACTACTAGTTCCCTAGTTATAGTTAATTTTAGCTTCCTATAGGGTAACCTAGTTACCTTAGTTATACAAGCCTATAGGTTAGTTATAGGTAACGCAGGTTATAACTAACGCTATAAGCAACGCCTATAACTAACATTATAATAACGTAACTAGGCAACTAGTAGGCCTATAAAATAGTGCTATAAATAGCATTATTTTAACACTCTCTCTAGAAAAGTATAAGGTAACTAATTTAATGCCTAGACTTAGCTCTTTAATAGATATCTAAGTTAAGTATAAATTCTAATATAATTCTAAGTAACTTTTTAACTAAATTAATAACCTTTAAATAGAATTCTAGTGTTTTTATTAATTTTTAATTTTTAACTTTTTATTAATTTTGTTAATCTAGGCCTCTATATTTATAAGGCCTAATAGTTTAATAAATTATTAAAATTTATTATTAGGTAGGGGCTTTATTAAACTATCTATAGGTATCTCTTTAGTGTTAATATAAATAACCTTAGCTATACCCTTCTATACCTTTTCTCTATTATAGTTAAATTTTAGTAGGGTATACTTTATTTTACTATAAAGAGTAAGGTTATTAGCGGTTATAATAGCTCCTTAGTTATTACTAAAAATTAGTACTAGAGGGGCTATAGGAGTTTTATTTCCTTAAAAGGCTATAAAACTACTCTAGCTCCCTAATAGCCTTATATAGGGCATTAGATTTAGTCTCTAATATAGATAAAGCTATTATAGTTACTTTCTTTAATTTCTAGCTAATAGGGCCTTTAGCTAGCTTATATAGATAAGTATAGGTTAATTTTAAAGACCTATTACTAGTAAAATTACTATCACAAAAGCTAGTAAGGGTTATAAAGGTATCTAAAGTAAGTTTAGACTTTCTATAAGTTATAGAATAACTTATAGAGCCTAAAAGGTACCTAAGCAAATATTTAGAAGTATTTAAATACTCTATAAATAGCTTAGATAATACTATAGAAGGCTACTAAACTAGAAAGGTAATATTAGGTCTTATAAGGAGCATTAAGTATATAATAGTCCCTATAATACACTAATATAGCTTATAATTAGGGGTGAAAGAGGTTTAGTTAGGTAAGCTACCTATTTTATAATTCTAGGTTATAGGGGAATTTAAATAGGCTTAGTATCTTTATATTAAACCTTTCTAGGGCTTTAGAAATATACTAAGACTAGTGGATAGTTAGGGTCCCTTTCTTTTAATTTCTAGTAATTTAAACGCCTAGGAAAAATTTAGCTAGCCCACGGTCCTCTATAGGGTAAGCTTTATAAAGCTACTTCTTTAATCTATTAATATAGTTAATATCCAGCCCTATTAGAAGATAGTTATCCACATAAGTTACTATATATATAGATATAGTTAGGTTAAAAAGATAGCTAGGTTAGATATAAGGGGTAAAAGCCTAACTTCTAAAGAAGGTCCTTTAAAACCTACTACTACTCTCTAGAGCTTTATTTTAATCTATATAAAGCTTTTTATAGGAAAATAACTTACTTTTAAGAGGGTTTATAGCTATACTTTTTAAGTAATTTAGCTATTTTAAGCGTGGCTTTAGCAAATTTAGTAAATCTATTAGAATTTATATATAAATAGCTTCCTTTAGCAAGCTATTTAGAAAGGCCCCTATAAAATCAACCTATTTAACTTCCTAGTTATTACAAGCTACTAGGGCTAGTAAATTTTGCTAACTAGGGGGATACTAGTAGTAGCATAGGTCTTAATATAATCCTAACCTTCTATCTACATAAAGCCTTTAGTAATAAGATAGGCCTTGTATTTTAAAGGATTATTTTCTTTATCCTTTTTAAGCTTATAAATAAGCCTATTCTTTAGAACTCTCTAGCCCTTAGGGACTTAGTCTATCCCTATAAATTTAAAGGCTCTAGTAGCTAGAAGCTACTTTAATTCGCTAAATCTAGCATTTATCTATTTTTAACTATCCTTGCTTTTTAAAGCTTGTTTCCAGGTCTTAGGGGTATCTAAATTGTTATTGTTATTAGTGGATAACTTAGCCCTTTGTTAAGCCTTAAAGCATATCTCCTTAACGAATGAAGATAAATTGAAATCATCGATATCCATAGAATCAGAATTAATGAAAGAATCTAAATCTGCAAACGGATTTTCTATAGCTGCCTTATTAGGGGCTATAGAGCTAGGGCTCTCTAGGGTAGCGCTGCGGGCGTAGCGGACGTAGCGGGCGCTGTGGGCGCTAGATTTTCAGGCTTTAGGTAACTATCCTAAACCTCTAGATTATCTTGTGAGATATCGGCTTCTCCTCTAAAGGATAGGTCCCTAAAGGTAGCTTAGGGGACCTTAAAGAGGCTATATCTTCTATAATTTTAATAAAGCTAGTCTTTATAACTAACCTTTTAGAAGGAATATAGACAAGATAAACGCTAGAACCTAGAGTAGCTAGCAACCGACTAGGGATAGTCCTAGGGCTAGCTTTTAAAGCCTAGATCTCTGCTCCAGAGGTATTAGAACCTTATAATAAGACCCTATAGCCCTAATCTTTAAAAAATCAGGCTTATAGGAGGTCTTAGGCTCTAAGTTAGCTAGATATAGCTACTTAGGGGTTAGGGGCTTAGTTATATTAGCGGTGATATTAACTAAGTCCACTATAGCTAGAAGGATATAAGACTATAGATATAGGGGCAGCTTAGACTACTAAAGTGTAGCCCTAAGCTAGTCTAGGATAACCCTAATAGCCCTCTTAACTAGCCTATTCTATTTATAAATATAGGGGCAAGAGGTGCTAAAATAAATTCCTTTAGAAGATAACTATAACTAAAGGTTATTATTAATTTTAGTACCTCTATTAAAGTAAAGGTGCCTAGGATATAAGTTATAGTGGTTTTTAGGGCCTTAAAGAAGCCCTTAATAGCTATATAAAGGGTCTAACCTTCTTTATTAGCTAATAAAAGCACTACTTATACTAGGATTTTTAATTAATAAGTATAAGGACTAGGGCCTTCTTATTATATAGTATAGGTTTAATTTTAACTATATCTCCTCTAGAATATCTAAAACCCTAGGGGATCCTAGATAGGTCTTTTACTAGGTTATCTAATAGCCTTAGATTATATATAGGCTAAGTAGTTAAAATCCTTTTCTTTAATAGCGGAAAAATTAGGGATCCCTTTAGCTAATTTTAATGATTTCTTTAGTAAGGGAAGCCCTATATAGCCTAATTAAATATGCTAAAGAAAAGCTAAATCTAGTAACTTCTTATAACTAGAATCTAGCTTAGAAGACTTTTTAGGGCTATTATCCCCTAGCTCCCTCTATTACTAGGCCTCTTAAGAATCACAGGCCTCTAGGGGCACTAGATAACCACTATTATTACCTAAGGCATTAGGGTATAGACCTTCTAAACCCCCTATAGAAGATGCCTAACTAGGAGGAGCTTTAGTAGGACATAGGGCTAAATCTTCTTCTTCTTTAGAATCTAATTCTTTAATTTATTAATATTCCTTAGGATTTAACATTAGCTATAGAATTTAAACCTCTATAGGGTAGGAAAACCCTAAATAAGTCTTATAGGCCTTATAGTAATATTAAGAGCCTATAAAGGAGAGGTAGGTTAAATACTTATAAATCTTAGGGTAGCCTGCCCCTTAATCTATATAAAGAAGCTATATTTAGTAGGATCTAATAACCTATAAGGGCTTTTATTAGCTAGAAATAGCTAGTCTTTTATAAGATAACCCCTAAAAGATAGTAAGTTAAATCACTAACTAGGTTAGTATTTATACTAGGGAAATATAGGGCATTTAGCAGAGCTAAAGGCCTATATTCTAGTTGATTTTCTTAACTAGAACGTTAAAAATAGCGATGCCTTTACCTTTAGGATAGATAGGGCCTCTAGCTATAATTATAGGGCTAGTTTTACCTTTCTTAAGGGGCTTAAAGTCCCTAAAGAAAGCCCTATTATTATAAATATAATAAGAAGAACCTATATTATATAAAAGGGAGTTTTTAATTACATTATTAGAGTAGCTAAAAGTAGGCTTACTAGTAGTGTTACTAGAGGTACTAGAAGTATCTAAATTAGATTTAGGATTACTACTATTATTGCTGCTAGACTCACTAGAATCTAGTTCTTTAATGTATCCTATAGCTAGGCTATAGCCTAATATAAAAGTAGCTTCTTTTCCTTTCTCTTTATACCTATTACTACTCTTTTTCTTCTATTTCCTTTTAGAGGCTTTAGAAGGGTTTAAATCCTTCTTATACTACTCTTTCTTAGCGTTATGGTCCTTCTTAGGGGTAGGATTAGATAAATTCTTTTCTATTCCTTAGAATTTCCCTTATTATTAGAAGCCTTATAGCTAAGAGCTTTAGCTATAGGGAGGTCTTATCCCTCTGTTCTTCTAATAAATCCGCTATAAGGAACTATAAATTTAGGGTATTTATAGGCAGTCCTTATGCCCTAGAAGCTCTAATAGTAAATCTTTACCTTTTAGCCTAACTAGGAAAGGTCTGCTTTAATGTATTAATATAATAATTTACTTAATTAATTAGAGAGATCTCTACACTATAAAGTTATAATCTAGCTAGTAAATTATTAAAAAAATTAGTATTAAAAGCCTCTAAAGATCCCTTATAATTTAAAAAAATTAGGGAGTGGTAGCTAGTATATAGTATACCACGCTAGATTTTAGTACTCTATAAATACTGCCTAATAAGGACCTTATAGGCTTCTTTAGGGACTTTTGCTAATATATAGCTACTTAAGGTCCTAATTAGTAGCTATCTCCTAATATTATTAAAAGAATAGCTTAATTAGAGTTAGCTAGCTAGCTTGCTATGCTTAGATTATCTAGAAATTCAAGTAATCCTAGGGCTCTAAACTAAATGCTTAGGGCTTGCCTTTACTAATTATAGTTTTTAGGGCCTTTTAGCTTAGCTCCCTCTAGAATAGAGTAAACCTTCTTATTTAGTTCCTTTATAGCACCTCTATTAAAGGTAGCTTATAAGGTACTAGAAGGGGTAGTAGTTAGGTCTTCTTTAGGTTCCTTAGTATTTTCTTCCTTAGGTCTAGAAAAGGCCTAAAGACCTTATATAACTAATATAGTTTGCGTTAATTTCTCTAAAGATTATTAATACTAGCCTTGTTTTTAATATAATTATCTTCGCTATGCCTAATAAAATTAGTTAAGGTCTTACCTTATTATTTAATTTAGCTTTATATCTATAGTTATAAAGCACTAGCCTAAATAGCTAGTTAACCTTCTATAATATCCTATTAGGGTCCCTAGGGGCTAGAAGAGCTTGTAGAAGGTCCTAAAGGTCCTATAGTAAGACCCTTACCCTTATAATTAGGTAGTGCTATCTTTTAAATCTTAAAAAGACTTCCTATATAAGATCTCTAAATTTATTCCTATTGTAAATAATATATACTAGAAGTTAGTTACATTATAACCTAGTCGCGTATGTAAAATATTTAGCAGGGCTTTTTAAAAGGGTAGCCCTTAGGTCTAAAAAGTGGGTCTTTAATATACGCAGGCAGAAACAGGCTAGAGAAGATTCTTAGTGAAAATTTTCTTAACACTAAAAATAGGAATTATAGATAGTAAATATTATAGAACGTGCAGCGTAACGTAATACAGTGTAATATAACATAATATAATAGGTTAAAAGTCTATATTAAGAGGACTAAGGGGATTCGGGTCCTATAACTACAAGTCACTAGTGCACTAGTACTTAATTCAAAAGGGTTTAATTTTACTTATCTTCCTAGATTTAGCTATAGGGAATTAAGGCTATAGATATACCTTAATTCTAGGGATACCTTAGCACGCATGGTGTTATAGGTTAGATATATTATTAAGGTAAAGTAAGGCAAAGGTCCCGTGTAACTAATTACGTTACTAGTCTAAGTGGGGTAGTAAGACCCCGTGCGCTAGTCGCATTCTAGTGCATAGTGGGGTAATTAGGGCTATGTATCTAATTGCAATTAAGTGTATAGTAAGGCATTAGAAGCCTATGTATCTAATTGCAATTCTATAGCTCCACTGTAATGAATTTATTTGTAATAAATTCACGGTAATTCTAATACTAGTAATTTTCTCTTTTATTATAGGTATATTATTATTTATGTACGCTAGCTAGCCCTATCTAGCTAGTTCTAGTACTCCTACTAGTTAGTTAAAGGGAAAACCTTTTAGAAGGATAAAAAACCCTTATGTCTTTGTGGTCTAGCGCTAGCCTAAGTTAGGTTAGCGCCGCTATTAGTGTAGCCTATTATAGGTGTTTATTACTAGCTTACGCTAGCCTTATCCCTTTATTTAAGTATTTTAGGGTAAAAGTACCTCTATCCCGCCCCTTAGCCTAGGTCCTAGCCCTTCTCTAGTCCTATTCTAGTCTAACTAGATTTATCCTTTATAAAGTGAATTTAGGTATAGTATAATAATTTATATTTTTCTTACTTTTTCTTACTTTATTACTAATACCCTTATTACCCTACTTTTTAGCTAATTTTACCTCTTTCTAGCCTAGTCTAGTTATAAAGTTAAAGTACCTAGTTTTTAAAATTACTAAAGGGAAAGGGTAGGGTCTATCTAGGTTTACCTTAGTTTTAGCGCTACTCTATATTTAGGGTTTCTATCTATTTATAATATCTATATATTATCTTTATATTTATAGTAATAACTTATAGTCCCCCTCCTAAGGATTATAAGAGAAGTTCTTCCTACCTTAGGATCCTAATCTCTTTCCTTTCTCTTATATTATACTTTCTTATAGGTTCTTTTTCTCTTTTTCTCTTAAGAACTGATAGGCCTTATCCTAGGTTAGGTCTAGCTTAGTAACTAATAATAGTGTAGTTTTATATACCTATCCTTATAGCTAAGAAAATGTGAAAGGAGGAAGGCCAAGAGATGAGAAGAGAAGATGTAGAATTGCTATCTAGGAATTCGGAATCTAGCAGAGAAAAGAGAAGCTTATAAGCTTCAAATCTACTGATCCAATGAATCTAGAATCTCTAAACAGAGACTGCGATAAATTATGACATTAAACGCAATAGCAAACGCGATATAGGAGGTTGTATCGTCAGATAACGAGGCTAATGCCTAAGGCTGCGATGTAAGGCTGTGAATACCCTTAACACCACCCCTAGTAGCATATCTAGCTACTGTAAGAAAAGAAAGAAAATAATTACATAAAATTAGGCCTTTAAGGCCTCTTCTAAAATATAACCCTTCTTAAAGTCCCTAGCCTTTATTATGCGAAGAAGGTGTACAAAATTAGCGTGTTTAATGCGTTCTAGGCCCTTTATAAAGCTATTAGCTATTATTTAGTCTGTCCTAATCTATTAAAGTTAGAATTTACCTTTATAGGCTTTCTATATAATCCATTTATATTACAAATTAATATAATAAGTTTATCCCTTATGCTTCTTGTTAAGTACATTAGCCTTTACGTTCTAGCTATTAGTAAATAGTAGTAATAGTTATAATTATTTTATCCTAAAGTTATTAAGTAAATATGCTACCTAGAGCATAGATAACCTAGTTAGCGTAAGGTTAATAAATTATGCTTTAGTTAAGCTAAGGGCTATAAGAGTTTGCTTCTTTAATTACTAAAGGATTAATCCTCTAGCTAGCATTATAATATAGCCTACAGTTAAGCGTCTTATATCTAAGTTATCTATAAGCAAAGTATCACTAAATCCCTTAACCTAGAGGATTAATTTAGGGTCTAAAAGGTCTCTTTCCTAAGAATAATCCTAAATCCTCTAAGCTATAAAGGTATCTCTAAAGATACTTCTAAAGATTTATATAAACTTACTTTAGTGTAGAATTCGCACTGTAGAGTTAATTTATTATAAACGTAATATTAGGTCTCGTAAATATAGAGAGCTAATTAAAGCTTCCTATGTGTTTTACCTAGTTAGAGAGATTAAAGGCTATATTAAGCTCTTTCTAATCTAATAGGATTATAGTCTTTAGAAGCTATAGAACATTTAAAGTATTAATGTTCTTAATATTAAATTTCTTTATAATACTCTAAACATAGAGCTTTTAGTAAAGAAAAATAGTTTAGTTAGTATAATTATATACGAATTTAATGCTAAGGAATAGCTTAACCTTACCTAATTACTTTAATTTATAGTGTTTCTCTAGTTACTTAGTAATATCTTTAATAATTACTAGGGTCTTTCCTATAATAATTATATTATCCACATAAAGAAAAAGTATAATATTATTATATTAAAAGATATAGAGCTTACTTAATAACTAATAAAAGCCTTGCTTCTTAAGTTCCTTAGTAATATCTTCTAGCTACTAAAGAGGAGAAATAGGTAGTTTATAAAGAGCTTTTTAAGCTTATAAACTCTACTTATGCTATTAGTGTAGCTATATAGTTACTTAATGTAAATATCTCCTTATACTTTAGCGTTAAGGAAGGTATTTATAATATTATATTACTACTATTTATAATTAAAGACTATAATAAGTGTATAGAACACTTATAAAGAAACTAGGTATATAACTACTACGTAGAGGTCCTTATTATTAAAGATCTCTAGATTCTAGTCTCCTCTTATAACTTACCTTACCTTTACATAGGGTTCTTAATTAATTAGATACTTTACTATATATACCTATTACCTATTAAAGATCTTTATATCTTTATTAAGGTAAATAAGATCCTAGTAGTTCTTTTGTGGATCTTAAGGAGTTCCTTCTTCTTAGTAGGTCTCTAAAATATATAGTAGTTATCTATAGCCTTAGCCTTAAACTAGTTAGATAGGATATTAATCTTTATATTAGCTATATTAGCTGCTTTAATTATTAAGAAGGCGTATAACCTAGGTACTTCTTCCACTTTATTATTATATAGGTTATTATTATAATAATAAATTGCTAAGTTTAATTAATAGGAGTCTTAAGGAAGGGCTTTCTTCTTACTAGAGGTTATAATATTAAGATAATCTTAATATATATTAGATTAAAGGGATTGTCTTAGTGTTTAGGATTTAGATTTAAGTTATTAGCAAACATTAGAGTTATTATTATCTTTAGCTTCTTTATCTAGGAAGGCCCTAGGATAGCTCCTTAGAAGGACTATATCCTTATTATTAATCCTTTATTATTTATATCTTATAAGATCCTCTTATTAAGGAGGACTCTTAGAGGGCATTAGGAGATAGCTCCTAGGTTTCTCTAGGAGAGGAGGATTATCTTCCTCCTTAAAAGAGTGGTAATTCTTATCTATTTTAGAGATACTTAAAGGGCTTTTCTTAAAGCAAACCGCTTTCTTACCTAGAGTTTCCTTCTCCTATAGTTAAGGTTTCTCCTAACTAGTAGTTAGAATATTAATAATTTAATAGCCTTCTTTAGTAAAGAAAGGATTAATTAGATTCGCAATATAAATAACTTTATTGTCTTTAAAAGGTATACGTAAGTTAGTCTTATTAAATTAAATATCTTATACTTAAATAACTCTCTGTTCTTTAGGGATCTAGACCTTATATAGATAACATTTAGGACTATCTATGCCTATAAGTTAGCCTTTCTTAGCCCTTAGTGCTATCTTTTATAACTAAATATAGCGTTTATTAGGAATTCGTACATATATAATACACCCCACATACGTAAATATTAAATTAACGCTATATTATTAAGACCTAAAGCGTTAAATAAAGCCTATTAAGGTAACTAATTATTCTTATTACTATATGTAGGCAATAAGTTAGTGATTTTAGCTACGTGCTTTATAGTATATAGCTAGAGAAGTTCTAGTAATTCTACTTTAATTATTAAGGCTCTTACTATCTCTATAAGGGTTCTGCCCGCACGTTTAATTATGCCCTAATAGGTAGGAATGTATAGGGCTCCAGTCTAATAAATAATACCTTCTTTCTAATAAAAGGTTTTAAACTTTTCTCTAAGGAATTTAGTTATATTATCTATATAGAAGTATTTAATAGAGAATCCACTGCTTATATTTTTAATAGTAGTCTTCTAAGCCTATATTACTTTAACTACACTAGATCTATTAATAGTTAGAATTACCTAATAAAAGCGTGTATAGACATTAATAGCGTGTAAAGTATACTTCTTCCCCTAAATCCTTTAGGTTTATATTTAATATAGTCCTAGAACATATAGGAAAGAAAGTTTATTATATTATTAGATTCCTCCTAATAAATTATTTAGGGGCCTTTAATAGAAGGCATACTAAGTAGTAAAAATTAGCTATAGAGGCAGGATTAACTAAGATCCCTACTTCTTTACATATAAGTAGGATTTGCTCTTTCCTACATAGCTAAGTCTCTTATATAGGAGTCTAAATTTAACTTATCTAGTAATAGATTTATTAGATAAGGCTATAAAGTTAAATTAAGATTCTTTATCTTAAAGGCTTAGCGTAAAAACATTTAATTTCTAGGTATAGTTACTAATTACCTTACCTAAGGGTACTAAGATTAATTAGTCCTTAAAACTATCTATAATAACTTTACCTTACTTAAGAAGTCCTAGTAAAATTATATTAACTTTAGCCTTTAGCGTGTATTAGGCGTTTAGAAGTTCTAGAAATGCTTATCTAATAGGGAGTTTAATATTACTAATGCCCTTAACGTGGAGTTCTTCTCTATTACTAGCTATTATTAGCTTCGCGTTAATATTAGTGTTTAGATACGTGAACCATTTAGTTAAGTTAAACGTGTGTGTGTTATAACTAGTATTAAGAATGTAGTCTTCCTTAGTAAGATAATTTATAAGAGTTTAGAACAAATAGTCCTAATTAATTACTATTAAAGTAAGATTACTTCTAGCTAATATAATATTAGGAGAAGTAGTTATTTTTGTTGTGGTTTGTTTGCCTTTCTTCTTTATTAAGTTAGGCTTCTTCTCTAGATAAAGCTTCTAGTAACTATCCTTTAAGTGAATTATTCTTCCTAGTGGAATTAAATAACTGTAGTTAAGCTTTATAGTGTTAGATGTCTTATTCTTTAGTGCCTTACCCTTGCCTTTTGCGTTAGAATTATCCTTATTATTCTTTTATTAAGTATTAAAGTTAACCTTTTAGTCCTTCTAAGGCTTATTAGCTTCGTACATTAGGTACATAAGCATATTGTCTTTCTTTAATTTAGCCTTAGAGAATCCCTTGATTTTCTATGCGTTATAAATCTTAGGCATTAAGCCTTTAATAGCTTTAATTATCTGCGATACCTAGATAATATTAGGGATCTTTTTAATCTTGTAGATTTGGTTCTAAAGGTTTTAGTAGTAATCTAGCTAGGCTTAGGTTATTAAGAAATCCGCTCTTCTTAATTTAGAGAACTATTAGAGTAGCTTAATAATAGCTAAATCTACCTTAAATCCGCAATTACTTTTAATTAGTTACATTATTTTAGTAACTAGCATTATATTAGTCTATCCTATATGTGTTAAATTCTTCTAGATTCGTAATAAGAGGCTTTACTAAATAATAGATAAAAGGATAGCATAGTACTTATTAGTCTCCTATAACTAAGTAATTACCCTAGTTAAATATAGTGTAAGTTATATAATATAAACTTGCATTTAGATTAAGATTTCCTATTCCTTAAAGTTCTCTGCCCCTTTAAGAGGTATAATAACTACTATTCTAGTGTACTATGCTTTTATAATATTATTAAGTTTAGTTAAGTTAGGTTAGGTAGCTAGAATAGTACTAGAAGCACTACTAGTGTTATTACCTATATTAAAAAGAAGGAAGGGTTATATATTAGAATTTATATACTCCTATTACTATACTTACTTAATACTAATTAATATTAGTTTAGTTAAGTAAGAGTTATAGTAGTAGCTCTTAATTAATTAAATCACTATATAGCTACTAATATATAGAGTTATAAAGTTAAGAGTAATAAGCGTTCTTAGGCGCTCCCTTAAAGTTTTACCTTAGCCTAGTTAGAAGGCGCTTATTATACTTACTTTACTTACTTTACTATATACTATTATACCTATAATACTAATTATTACCTAAATAGTAATAGATCTAGATTATTAGTTTTAGGTGCCTAAGGCAGTTCTATAAGGAATGTCTTATCCTAGCTTACTGTCCACTAAGATCTACCTAGAAGGGATTAACTTTTGCGTGTATTATAGAATTTATAGTGTTTTAAAGTTTATAATATTATAATAAGGTTACTATAACTATAGAATAGGAAATAATATAATAAAGGTTATGTGTTTAATTCCCTAATATGTAATTTTTAGTTTATGTGGTACGCATAAGACGATTTTGTAATTAATTTGACCTTAACTTATATAACATTACTATTATTAGTTTTAGGTAAGGGAAAAGGTCTTTGTGCCGCCCACTAGTTAAGTAACTTTACTTTAACTAGTTATTAGGAAAATATGTGTAATTATACATAAGATTGCGATAGTTAGATAAAAAGAAAATTAAAAGAAAGGGCGTGACTATAAGCGCTAGGCTTATAACCTATAAAAGGAGGGAAGGCTAAGAGATAAGAAGAGAAGATGTAGAATTGCTATCTAGGAATTCGGAATCTAGTAGAGAAAAGAGAAGCTTATAAGCTTTAAATCTACTAATCCAATAAATCTAGAATCTCTAAACAGAGACTGTGATAAATTGTGACATCAAACGCAATAGCAAACGCGATACGGGAGGTTGCATCGTCGGATGACGAGGCTGATGCCTGAGGCTGCGATGTGAGGCTGTGAATACCCTCAACAGAAAATAACTTCTTTATAATCTAGGTTACTAGTAGGTTTGCTCCTATTTCTACGTAGTTCTAGCGCTAATCTATATAGGAACCTATGCTTTTATTATACTATCTAAAGAAACTACTTACTCTAAAGTAATTATAGTAAGCCCTTAATTATAAGCTATAAGTAAGTCTCTTTTACTCTAGCACTAGGCCTGTTTTAATACTAATTTAGCCTAGCTAGGTGAAACGTAATAGTTCTAGTGTATATCTTACTACGCGCAATCTATTAAAACTCTAGGCTATTAGTATTATAACATTATTAGTACGCTTTCTCTTTAGTTTTACTACGGTAGCGAGGCTAATCTAACTAGGCAGGGGCTATCCGATGCCTGCTTTAATTATTAGGTTAGGAATAATAGGTGCAAGAAGGTGCAATATTATCTGCTCCGGGGCGGTGCCGCCACTAACCCATTACATAGGTTGAGATCGCCGGCCGTCGGGCGGATATTATAGGTATAAGAGGCTTAAAAGCATAGTAAAATTAATTAAAGGAAATATTATAATAAAGGGGTAACTAAGTAGGTTTTGCTACTCTAATGAGTTAGATATATAGGTCTATTATTAAAGATAGGAAAATAGAGATAATAATAAAGGTAGGAAAGAAAGATGTTATAAGGTTACTTATATCATCTTGCTATAAGTGGGGCTGTGAGTGATGCGACTAATTATATTGCGTGCATTAATTCGGCGGACCCACTTTAGTCTAATCCAAACATAACCTATAGGAAGTAACTCTAGTAATCTCTCTTTTTCTCCTTTAGCTAAAAAGCTTAAAAATATAGGAGTGAACACTAGTGGATCCCTTTAATAGAAATCCGTGGCTATAATTAGCCCAGATTTAATCTATTCCAGTGCTAGTTAATGTTAAGGGGGAACAAGGGCATTATTAATCTATTAGTCTCTTTACCTAACCTTCTACGCGTACATTAATCTTATTACTATTAATAAAGGTCTTAAGGCTCTTATTTAATAATGCTTTTATTATTATATTAGCAATATTATCTTTACTATTAATCTAGCGGATCTCGTAGATCTTACGCCGCTTATATAATTATTATAATACTATAATATTAATTATAAGTCACTTCTCTTTTATTATTCTAAGCTTAATAAGGCACTTATATAATAAAAAAGAGTCTATATAGACTATAATTAGTACCTTTAGTAGCTATAGCTACTTTATTATAATATTAAGCGTAGTGTTAATAGCGTAGGTTATATTAATACCTTACACTATACTATATAGCTCTAATACTAGGGCGCTTCTTATTACCCTTTTGCTTTTTATAGAGCTATACATAACTATATTGCCTTTTATTATGAATTTAGCCTTTTGTAGTTACTTTTATTACCTAGGATAATTATATATCCTAGTTATAAGCTTAAGTCCTTATTATTTATAAAAGAACCGTTAATAAAGATATATAGCTTAGCATATAAGAGGTTAATTAGTACATAGCATAGGCCGTGATCTTAGTGTTCTATCTACCACTAAAGCCTTTTGTTTAGGCATTTAATATTATTAATTATAATATTATGTTATTAAGTAGTAACAGATAGGTTATATAATGCTTTAGGTTAATAGATTATAGTAATATATGCTCTATAGGCATATTATTTAATGTATTATTAATATTTTAAATCCGTAGTTATATTGATAAGCTAAATCTTCTTACTCTAGCCCTTCTAGCAGAGGTTTAGCAAGCTATTATTAGATTTAGTTAGTATATAACTATTAAAGATTAGCGGTTATTAGAAATAGAAGGGGAATCTAGCTAGAGGGATAGGAAGACCTCCCTAGTAGATTCCTTCGCAGCGGCTTCTAGATAACTAGATTACGGTAGATTCTTCAAGATAGAGACTATAGATAGTTAAATATAGTTAATTCCTAACTAATAGACGGTCTAGCAAGCAATAAGAGGATTTTCTAAGTCCCCTTATAGACCTACTAACTATATTAGAGGAAAGGGGTTGCTAGAGGGTCTTAGGAGCTACTTTTTATTTTCCGCAAAATTCATTTATATAGGAAAAGTAAAAATCAACTCATAACTATATAATCCAGCTACCTACGTGGCCTAACTAAGCACTTTAATATATAACCCTATAAATAAAATATACTATTAAATCCAGAAAAATTCAAGGATTTGAATAGTATACCTTAGCCTTTATATAACTACTAGTTCCCTAGTTATAGTTAATTTTAGCTTCCTAATAGGGTAACCTAGTTAGCTTAGTTATATAAGCCTGTGAGTTAGTTGTGAGAACGCAGGTCATAACGCTGCAAGCAACGCCTGTAACTAACGTTGCAATAACATAACTAGGCAACTAGTAGGCCTATAAAATAGTGCTATAAATAGCATTATTTTAACACTCCCTCTAGAAAAGTATAAGGTAACTAATTTAATACCTAGACTTTGCTCTTTAATAGATATCTAAGTTAACTATAAATTCTAATATAATTCTACGTGACTTTTTAACTAAATTAATAACTTTTAAACAGAATTCTAGTGTTTTTATTAATTTTAATTTTTAACTTTTTATTAAATTGTTAATCTAGGCCTCTGTATTTGTAAGGCCTAATAGTTTAATAAATTATTAAAATTTATTATGAGGCAGGGCTTTATTAAACTATCTGTAGGCATTAGTACTAGAACAAGCTAGATAGGGCTAGCTAGCGTACATAAATAAATAAATATCTGTAGGCATCTCTTTAGTGTTAATGTAAATAACCTTAGCTATACCCTTCTATACCTTCTCTTTAGTATAGTTAAATTTTAGCAGGGTAAGCTTTGTTTTACTATATAAAGCAGGGTTATTAGCGGTTATAATAGCGCCTTAGTTATCACTAAAAATCAGAACTAGCGAGTCTATAGGTAACTTTATTTCCTTAAAAGGCTATAAAACCACTCTAGCTTCCTAATAGCTTTACATAAGGTATTAAATTCAGCCTCTAATATAAATAAAGCTATTATAGTTACTTTCTTTAATTTCTAGCTAATAGGGCCTTTAGCTAGCTTGTATAAATAAGTATAGGTTAATTTTAAAGACCTATTACTAGCGAAGTCACTATTATAAAAGCCAATAAGGGTTGCAGAGGTCTCTAAAGTAAGTTTAGACCTTCTATAAGTTATAGAATAACTTATAGAGCCTAAAAGGTATCTAAGTAGATATTTAGAAGCATTTAAATGCTCTATAAATAGCTTAGATAGCGCTATAGAAAGCCACTAAACCAGGAAGGCAATATTAGGTCTTGTAAGGAGCATCAGGTACATAATAGTCCCTATTATACTCTAATATAGCTTATGATCAGGGGGTGAAAGAGGTTCAGTTAGGTGGGCTGCCTGTTTTATAATTCTAGGTTATAAGGGAATTTAAATAGGCCTAGCATCCTTTATGTTAAACCTTTCTAGGGCTTTAGAAATGTACTAGTGTTAAAATAATGCTATTTATAGCACTATTTTATAGGCCCACTAGTTGCCTAGTTGCGTTGTTGTAACGTTAGTTATAGGCGTTGCTTGTAGCATTATGACCTGCGTTTCCCATAACCAACCCACGGCTTGTATGACTAAGCCGACTAGGCTACCCTATAGGGAAGCTAAAATCGACTGTAACTAGGGAACTAGTAGTCGTATAAAAGGCTAAGGTATACTATTCGAATCCTTAAATTTTCTGGATTTAATAGTATATTTTATTTATAGGGTTATATATTAAAGTGCCTAGTTAGGCCACGTGGGCAGCTAGATTATATAGTTATAAGTCGATTTTTACTTTTCCTATATAAATAAATTTTACGGAAAATAAAAGTAGCTCCTAAGACCCCTCTAGCGACCCTATTCCTCTAATATAGTTAGTAAGTCTATAAGGGGACTTAGAAAATCCTCTTATTACTCGTTAGATCGTTCATATAGCTAGGAATCAACTATATTCAACTATTAAAGCTGCCTATCTTAAAGAATACAACGTATTATAGTGAATCTAGAAGCCGCCGCAACAGAATCTACTAGGGAGGTCTTCCTATCCCTCTAGCTAGATTCCTTCCACTTTCAATAACTAGGACTAGTGGATAGTTAGGGTCCCTTTCTTTTGATATCTAGTGATTTAAATGCCTAGGAAAAATTCGGCTAGCATACGGTCTTCTATAGGATAAGCCTTGTGAAGCTACTTTTTAATCTATTAATATAGTTAAGATCCAGTCCTATTAGAAGATAGTTATCCACATAAGTCGCTATATATATAGATATAGTTAGGTTAAAGAAGACGGCTAGATTAGATATAAGGGTTAAAAGCCTAGCTTCTAAAGAAGGTCCTTTAAAACCTATTGCTACTCTCTAGAGCTTTGTTTTAATCTATATAAAGCTTTTTGTAAGAAAATAACTTGCTTTTAAGAGGGTTTATAGCGATACTTTTAAGTAATTTAGCTATTTTAGGCGTGGCTTTGGCAAATTTAGTAAATCCGTTAGGAATTTGCATATAAATAGCTTCCTTTAGCGAGCTATTTAGAAAGGCCCCTATAAAATCAACCTATTTAACTTCCTAGTTATTATAAGCCACTAGGGCTAGTAATATTCGCTAACTAGGGGGATGCTAGTAGTAGCATAGGTTTTAATATAATCTTAACCTTCTATCTATATAAAGCCTTTAGCAATAAGGCAGGCTATTGGATACTAAGGGATACACTAGTGTAAAAGGGGTCTGTTTAAAGGTATAATAATCGTTGTTCTATGAAGCTATCTACAGCATTATATAGCCACAAGAAAAGGGGACGCAAGTCACGTGTGTTCCTCGCGTACGGGTGTAGCTAATCACAGTGCGACGTTGCCGCACGTGCTTCACTTTCCTTGGTGGTTAACCTAATATTAACCTAGCTATTATAATACTAGTAACTTTCTCTTTTAAAAGGAAAGTAAGTCTAATACTTAAAGAGAGGAAAAAGTAAGTATATAAATAAAATAATCCTATTAAAGGAAAAAGTAAGTCTAATGTTAAATTTAGAATTCCTATTAGCTAATAATAAGATATAAAGGAAATTAGTTAATCCGCGGATTAAAAAAGGGCTAGATTAAGAGCTCTAAAAGCTTAAAAACGCAATAAAATTAGAATTAATTAAAGTAAACACAAGTGGATCTAGGGAATTAAATGCAGGCCTCTTATTAGCTTAGCTATAGTTAGACTAGATTTTTATCTAGTTTATCTAGTCTCTAGCCTCTTTACCTAGCCTTTAACTTAAATTATAGCTTTATTTAAGTTCATAAAGGTCTTAAGGATCTTATTTAGGGATGCCTTTATTATTACATTAGTAAGGTTATTATTACTATTAATCTATCTAACTTCGTAGATGTCACAGCGCTTATATAATTACTAAAAGGCTATAATGTTAATTATAAGGCATTTCTCTTTTATAAATCCTAGCTTTATAAGGTATTTATATAATAAAAAGAGTCTATATAGATAATTATAGGAATGTAGTTAATCTTTAGTTAGTCTATAATTATATAGAGGGTTATTAGTAATTACATAGGCTATATTAGCACCTTATACTATTATATATAATTTAGAAGTAAGGGCGCTATAGGTTATACACTTACTCTTTATTAAGCTATATATAATAATATTACCTTTTAACGCAAATATATTATCCTAAGCTCTTTTATTAC
Organism: Epichloe brachyelytri; assembly: GCA_023650705.1. Classification (NCBI taxonomy): domain Eukaryota; kingdom Fungi; phylum Ascomycota; class Sordariomycetes; order Hypocreales; family Clavicipitaceae; genus Epichloe; species Epichloe brachyelytri. The sequence continues at coordinate 1,570,401 of CP097977.1, read as the reverse complement.
TAATAAGGATTATATATCCTATCTAGGAACTTAAATCTTTATTATTAGTAAGAGATCTATTTATAAACACAAATAACTTTGCGTTTTTAAGGTCTAGAGGATATAATATAAACCTTATTCTTAATATTAGATCTACTAGTTAAGTTACTTATTTAATTAAGTTATATTATTAGGAGTTAGATCTTAATATTATATAGTAACTAAGAGGTTATAGATAGCTTTAGGTTAATAGATAGTTATAATATAGCTTCCTTAAGCTTATTATTTAATATAATCTTACTTTATAGTTAGTAATTTAACGTTAATTTGCTTAATATTCTTACTTTGCCCTTTTATTGGAGATTTATAGTGTTATTAGCGTTTAATAAAAGTGTTAGAACACTTATAATATTAACTGCGCTTAGCAGCTATAATTGTGCGGTTAGCAGAGTGGTTAGCCCACGCACGCGAGGGCCCCACACGTGTCCCATAATGCGGGCCTATAATAGGGCAGGGCTTGTTATTACGTAACCCACACAGCCCCCTTTCGCGTTTTATATCTTATAAGAAAAACCCTTACTTTTGCCCTCTCTTTTCCTCTCTTTCCTCTATAGCTTAGAATAGATAATTAATAATAATACTATTCTTAAGGCTTACCTAATAATAACCTAAATTTAGGCACCCTATGTAACTAACACTAATTAGTGGTTAACTTTATAACCACTCCTAAACTTACGTAGAAAATCATAGATTAGTAAGGTTAATAATAGAAGAGACTTTCCTAGAAGTAAAGTGATTTAGCTAGCTTATTAAAGCATAAGAGTAGCCTAATTACTTAAGATCTATAATAATACTAAGGAAGAAAACTATCCTAGCTAGCCTATTAAAGTATAAGAGTAGCTAATAATAGTTAGAAGCCTAAACCTTAAAGAAGAGTTTAACTCTAGTAAAAGGTCTATCCTATTCTTCTTCTTCTTAGTATATTCTATTATATATAAAGCTAACTACCTAGCCCTATAATCCTTTATAAATCCCTCCCTTATTAATAAAACTTTCCTACTACCCTTCCTTACCTAAAAACTATAATTTTTCCTATTTTCTCCCTCTCCTAAGAATATAAGTTATAATAGCTAATAAGAAGGAATAAGTATAAGACCCCTAGAGAGTTAAGGAGGCTCTTAATTAGAGATACCTTTATAGAAGCTACTAAATAATATAGAGGAGATAAAGCTAATATCCTTCCCCTCCTTTATATTCTAAATTCCCTCTATAAGTATATTATAGAAGACCTATTCTATAGAACTAAAAACTTTAATAATAAGGAAGATAAAATACCTAAGGTACTTATAGCCTATATTCTTATTAAGACTATAGACTATAAGGCAAGGAAGATAACTAGGAGGACCCTATTTATAGAATTTACTTAAGACTTTTATAACTAGACCTAAGAAATATTTCTCTAAATACTATTTATAATCCTATAGCACTTATAGGACTATCTTATTAATAATAGAGTGTATATAATAATTAACTAAACCTCTAAAGTAGTAGGGAACCTTTAAGAAGCTATTAACTAATAAGAATTCTAATTCTAGTTATAAGAAGAAGTAAAATATACCTAAAGGAAGTATATAGACTTCTAAAAGAAGCTTCTAGAGGATAGTAACTTCTAGATAACCTCCTTAATAAAGGTAATATCTAAGAATATTAAATTCTAAAGACTACTTAAACCTTTTACTAAGGCTTACTAAGTATTACCCTATTAAGGTAACTATATAGCTATAAGTATAATCTCCCCTAAGAGGGTATATATTAATATATTAAGGGTCCCCCTCTAGGTATTATATTTTATATCCTAACCCTATTAGGGTACTACTAGTTAGCCCTAATCCCCTTCCCTAGTAGGAAGAAGTTACTACCCTTACCCTTATTCCTATTAACTAATTAGTATAACCCTTAAGACTATAACTAAAGTAGATTATTAATCTAGCTAAGATATACATACTAGAATAATAATATAGTGTAAATAACTATAATATATTTAAATTAAAGCTTTAAATATTTTAAAGGAAATATAAGATCCTAAATATTAGACTAGAGTAAGTAGGCTATATATTTAATACTATGCTTAAGGGTAGAGCTCTAAGATACTATTTAGATAACCTTTTAAAACCTAGGTAACCTAAGACTTATAAACCCTTATTACTTAAATAAGATAAAGGTTTAAGACTAAGGATATAAGATAGTATTACCTTCTAGAATAGTATAATATCTCTTTATAAAAGGTAATTTATAAGAATAAGGAAAAGTTAAAGACTAAATACTTTAATAATCTTATTAAGAAGCTTACTACCCTCTAAAGAGCTATCCCTAATATTAGCTAAATAGAGTAAGCACTCTAAAATTAAATTATATATACTTATAGTAAGATTCCTAAATATAAAAGCTATATTACTAATCTCTCTAATAGTCTATAAGAGTTCTATAAGTAAGTAAGGATAATAATCTACCTTATTAGAGAGAAATCTAGTAATAAGCACTAATTTCCTAGTAAAGCTAATACCCTAGAGTAATTCTAGACTAACTAATAATATAATAGTAAGGGTAAAGAGTTAAGATACCCTTTATTAAGGTCTAGAGGTATAAGATCTCTCCCTTATATAAAGAAATACTATATTTATAGTAAGGAGGGATACTAGTTAATAAAACACTCTAAAGAGAACTATAAGAAGGTATATTAATACTTTAAGAGCCACTACCTTATTAACTCTTTAAAATCTTTACTACTAGTATATAATATATTTCTCTCTTAGTATAAGGGAGAACCTAAGGCTAATAATACCCTAAGAGTCCTAGAAGATAATAAAATTACCTAATATATATAGGGCCTTAGATTTACTAATACTTAAAAGAGTAAAAATAGCTTAATTCCTATATATTTCTTTATATATAGTATTACCTTTAATAGCTAGAAAGTAATTAAGATCCTTATAAATTAAGTAATACTATATAGCTTAAGTAAGAAAATCCCTTTTAATAATAAACTATCTAATTAGCTACCCTATATATTTATACTTAGGATTATTACTCTTTTAAAACCTTCTAAGGTATTATACTAGATACTTAAGCTACTAAGTACTTAATAGTAAGTTACCTATAATTCCTAGTATTATAATATATAATACTAAAGATCTAGCTAGATAAATTAAGGGTAGGTAAAGTAGTAATTAGGTTTAGAGAAGGTATACTAATTATCTTAATTAGATTAGTTAATATACTTACTCTCTTTAGTAATATTACTTTCTATATAGTTACTATAAGTATACCTTTCTTAATATACCTTAGGGATATAGGCTAATTAAAGATTAACTTTATTATTACTAAGAATATACTATAATAAGGGAATATTAAGGTCCCCTTATATATAAATAAGGATATATATAAATATTACTATAGTAAAATAAGAAGTTAATAATATAGAAATACCTTACTAAAGTTAAATTATAGTGTTTATATTGCTAATTTAGTTATCCTTTAGTCTAATAACTCTATAATCTTCTATATAAATTAGGGCATAAGATTAATATTAAAGCTATTAAGAAGCTAATAAAGGTATGCTACTAATACTAGATAAATACTAATAGCCCCTACTACTTTAAATTTACCCTCTAGGATAAATATATGTTTAACTTTAAAGTAATAGTAAATATTATATATCTTAATAGTAACTACCTTACCCTTTATACTATTAATATAGCTATAGTATTTAATATAGTAAGATTCCTTAAAGATATCTTAGTGAAGATAACGTAGGAGGCCCTTAGATTATACTAGATTAATGCATACTAAGGACTCCTAATTAGATTATTACTAATGCTAGTACTAACTTCCGTGGTAAGGAATTCTAATAATTCGCGGCATTAATATTAATCTCTATTAAAGAGGTTCCTATTAAAGCGCACTATAGTATTAGTAAAGTTAAGAGATATTATAGGCCCCTCTAAAGAGCCTATGTATTGGAAATGGAAGGGGAATCTAGCTAGAGGGATAGGAAGACCTCCCTAGTAGATTCCTTCGCAGCAGCTTCTAGATAACTAGATTACGGTAGATTCTTCAAGATAGAGAGCATAGATAGTTAAATATAGTTAATTCCTAGCTATACGGACAATCTAACGAGCAATAAGAGAATATTTTAAGTCCCCTTATAGACTTACTAACTATATTAGAGGAAAGGGGTTGCTAGAGGGGTCTTAGGAGCTACTTTTTATTTTCTATAAAATTCATTTATATAGGAAAAGTAAAAAATCAACTCATAACTATATAATCTAGCTACCTACGTGGCCTAACTAGGCACTTTAATATATAACCCTATAAATAAAATATACTATTAAATCCAAAAAATTCAAGGATTTAAATAGTATATATTAGCCTTTATATAACTACTAGTTCCCTAGTTATAGTTAATTTTAGCTTCCCTATAGGGTAACTTAGCTAGCTTAGTTATATAAGCCTATGGGTTAGTTATTAGTAACGCAGGTTATAACTAACGCTACAAGCAACGCCTGTAACTAACGTTATAATAACGCAACTAGGCAACTAGTAAGCCTATAAAATAGTGCTATAAATAGCATTATTTTAACACTCCCTCTAGAAAAGTATAAGGTAACTAATTTAATGCCTAGACTTAGCTCTTTAATAGATATCTAAGTTAGCTATAAATTCTAATATAATTCTAAGTAACTTTTAACTAAATTAATAACTTTTAAATAAAATCCTAGTGTTTTTATTAGTTTTTGATTTTTAACTTTTTATTAATTTATTAATCTAGGCCTCTATATTTATAAGGCCTAATAGTTTAATAAATTATTAAAATTTATTATAAGGCAAGGGCTTTGTTAAACTATCTATAGGTATCTCTTTAGTGTTAATGTAAATAACCTTAGCTATACCCTTCTATACCTTTTCTCTAGTATAGTTAAATTTTAGTAGGGTATGTTTTATTTTACTATATAAAGCAGGGTTATTAGTAGTTATAATAGCGCCTTAGTTATTACTAAAAATTAGGACTAGAGGGGCTATAGGTAGCTTTATTTCCTTAAAAGGCTATAAAACCACTCTAGCTCCCTAATAGCTTTACATAAGGCATTAGATTTAGTCTCTAATGTAAATAAAGCTATTATAGTTACTTTCTTTAATTTCTAGCTAATAGGGCCTTTAGCTAGCTTATATAAATAAGCATAGGTTAATTTTAAAGACCTATTACTAGCAAAGTCACTATTACAAAAGCTAATAAGGGTTATAGAGGCATCTAAAGTAAGTTTAGACTTTCTATAAGTTATAGAATAACTTATAGAGTCTAAAAGGTACCTAAGCAGATATTTAGAAGCATTTAAATACTCTATAAATGGCTTAGATAGCGCTATAGAAAGCCACTAAACCAGAAAGGTAATATTAGGTCTTATAAGAAGCATTAGGTATATAATAGTCCCTATAATACTCTAATATAGCTTGTGATTAGGGGGTAAAAGAGGTTTAGTTAGGTAGGCTACCTATTTTATAATTCTAGGTTATAGGGAATTTAAATAGGCCTAGTATCTTTATATTAAATCTTTCTAGGGCTTTAGAAATATACTAGGACTAGTGGATAGTTAGGGTCCCTTTTTTAATTTCTAGTAATTTAAATGCCTAGGAAAAATTCAGCTAGCCTATAGTCTTCTATAGGATAAGCCTTATAAAGCTACTTCTTTAATCTATTAATATAGTTAAGATCCGGTCCTATTAGAAGATAGTTATCTATATAAGTCGCTATATATATAGATATAGTTAGGTTAAAGAAGATAGCTAGGTTAGATATAAGGGGTAAAAGCCTAACTTCTAAAGAAGGTCCTTTAAAACCTATTACTACTCTCTAGAGCTTTGTTTTAAACTATATAAAGCCTTTTATAGGAAAATAACCTGCTTTTAAGAGGGTTTATAGCTATACTTTTAAGTAATTTAGCTATTTTAGGCATAGCTTTAGCAAATTTAGTAAATCTATTAGAATTTACATATAAATAGCTTCCTTTAGTAAGCTATTTAGAAAGGCCCCTATAAAATTAACCTATTTAACTTCCTAGTTATTATAAGCCACTAGGGCTAGTAATATTTGCTAACTAGGGGAATGCTCGTAGTAGCATAGGTCTTAATATAATCCTAACCTTCTATCTATATAAAGCCTTTAGTAATAAGATAGGCCTTGTATTTTAAAGAATTATTTTCTTTATCCTTTTAAGCTTATAAATAAGCCTATTCTTTAGAACCCTCTAGCCCTTTGGGACTTAGTCTATCCCTATAAATTTAAAGGTTCTAGTAGCTAGAAGCTACTTAAATTCGCTAAATATAGTATCTATCTATTTTTAACTATCCTTACTCTTTAAAGCTTGTTTCTAGGTCTTAGGGGTATCTAAATTGTTATTAGTGAATAACTTAGCCCTTTATTAAGCCTTAAAGCATATCTCCTTAACAAATAAAGATAAATTAAAATCATTAATTTCTATAGAATTAGGATTAATTAGAGAATCTAAATCTATAAGCGGACTTTCTATAGCTACCTTATTAGGGGCTATAGAGCTAGGGCTCTCTAGGGGTAGCGCTAGAGGTGCTACAGGCGCTATTGTAGTCGCTGCGGGCGTAGCGGGCGCTACGGGCCCTAGATTTTCAGGCTTTAGATAACTATCCTAAACCTCTAGATTATCTTATGAGATATTGGCTTTTCCTCTAAAGGATAGCTCCTAAAGGCTTAGGGGACCCTATAGAATCTATATCTTCTATAATTTTAATAAAGCTAGTCTTTATAACTAACCTTTTAGAAGGAATATAGAGAAGATAAACGCTAGAACCTAGAGTAGCTAGTAACTAACTAGGGATAGTCCTAGGGGCTAGCTTTTAAAGCCTAGATCTCTACTCCAGAGGTATCAGAACCTCACAATAAGACCCTATAGCCCTAATCTTAGAAAAATCAGGCTTATAGGAGGTCTTAGGCTCTAAGTTAGCTAGATATAGCTGCTTAGGGGTTAGGGGCTTAGTTATATTAGCGGTGATGTTAACTAAGTCCACTATAGCTAGAAGGATATAAGTGTTAAAATAATGCTATTTATAGCACTATTTCATAGGCCCACTAGTTGTCTAGTTGCGTTGTTGCAACGTTAGTTACAAAGCGTTGCTTGTAGCGTTACCCACAGCATTGTTGGCTGTGACCTGCGTTATGCCTCACAACCAACCCACGGCTTATATGACTAAGCCAACTAGGTTACCCTATAGGGAAGCTGAAATTGACTATAACTAGAGAACTAGTAGTCGTATAAAGGCTAACGTATACTATTCGAATCCTTGAATTTTTCTGGATTTAATAGTATATTTTATTTATAGGGTTATATATTAAAGTGCTTAGTTAGGCCACGTGGGTAGTTGGATTATATGGTTATAAGTTGATTTTTACTTTTCCTATATAAATAAACTTTACGGAAAATAAAAAGTAACTCCTAAGACCCCTCTAGCGACCCCTTACCTCCAATATAGTTAGTAAGTCTATAAGGGGACTTAAAATATCCTCTTATTACTCGTTAGATCGTTCGTATAGCTAGAAATCAACTATATTCAACTATCTATGCTCTCTATCTTGAAGAATACAACGTATTATAGTGAATCTAGAAGCCGCCGCAACAGAATTTACTAGGGAGGTCTTCCTATCCCTCTAGCTAGATTCCCTTCCACTTTTAATACTATAGCAGGGCCCTTACCCTTGTAATTAGGTAGTGTTATCTTCTAAATCTTAAAAAGATCTCCTATGTAAAATCTCTAAATTTGTTCCTATTGTAAATAACGTGCGCTAGAAATTAGTTATGTTACAATCTAGTTACGTACGTAAAATGTGTGGCAGGACCGTTTGAAAAGGTAGCCCTTAGACCTAAAAAGTGGGTCTTTGCTATGCGCAGGCAGAAAATAAGCGGAGAAGATTCTCTAAGAAAATTTTCTTAACACTAAAAGATAGGAATTGTAAATAATAGGTATTATAGGTTATACAGCGCAATGTAACGCATACAATAAAGTGTAATAGGTTAAAAAGCCTAGTATAGGTATACTAGATGTCTAATGATTTTGAAGGATGCAGCGTATTTACTATTATAGATAATATTAAATATAACAGTTGCAATAGTGAATAGAATTACTAGATAGTTATGGTTATAACTAGTAGTTATAGGTGCAATAGTGGTTGTGGGTGTGGCTGTAAATAAATTTTAACACTAAGGGTCTAATGTTATAATGCGTGGTGCTAGTGGATAAAAAGCTTTAAATTCTAGCGGAATTCCTTTATAATCTAAAAGCCTACAGTGTAGTAAAGAGCAACTAGTACCTAAAATCAAGCAGTAATCGCAGTAGAATAACGCAGTAATGTAGTAATCTATAGGCCTTCTAGGCTTATAACCTATTGGAAATAGAAGGGGAATCTAGCTAGAGGGATAGGAAGACCTCCCTAGTAGATTCCTTTATAGCAACTTCTAGATAACTAGATTATAGTAGATTCTTTAAGATAGAGAGCATAGATAGTTAAATATAGTTAATTCCTAGCTATACAGACAATCTAACGAGCAATAAGAGGATATTTTAAGTCCCCTTATAGACTTACTAACTATATTAATAGAAGGGGTTACTAGGAGGGCTTTATAAGCTACTTTTTATTTTCTATTAAATTTATTTATATAGGAAAAGTAAAAATCAACTTATAGCTATATAAACTAAATGCCTATATAAACTAACTTTTTACTTTTAAAGTATACCCCTATAAATAAAAACCACTATTAAATCTAGTAAAATTTAAGGATTTAAATAGTATATGTTAGCCTTTTATATAACTACTAGTTCCTAGTTATAGTTAATTTTAGCTTCCCTATAGGGTAACCTAGTTAGCTTAGTTATACATGCTATAGCTTGCTTTAGTGGCAACGTAGGTTATGTAGCAACTAACGCTATAACTAACGCTTGCAACTAACACTATAACTAATGCTACAGCCTAGGTTATAGCAACGCAACTAGGCAACTAGTGGGCCTATAAAATAGTGCTATAAATAGCATTATTTTAACACCTATATTATTATTATTAAACTTAACTATATATAAATCTTATTCCTTACGCACTAGGGTTACCTAATTATAATATTAATAAATATAGCGGATTAGGCCTTGTCTTTACTAGGATATACTAATTATTTAATAATTAATTAATTAAATTAACTAAAAAGAAAGTATTAATTAGAAAAGAGAGCTTATAATTCCTTTTTTATAAACACTAAGTAATTACTACTATATTAGGCTACGTAGTAAGGGTTAGATTAATAAGTATAGATTAAGTTATCTAACTCTATAAGAGGGTGCGGACACTTACTTAAATAACTAAGTACCTATATAATATGTAATTTAACATATAAAAACGTACTATGCCTTTACTAAGGTTCTAGAAAGTAACTAGGGCAGGGGTCCTAGCGTCTAGTGTGGTTAAGCACAGAGACTATCCTACTGTAAGCGGTGTTTACGTTCTGACATTAAGGCCATCCCATCATCCCATCCTATCCTTCACTTCATCCTTCTCATCTCCATCCCGCAATTCCCATCCTTGCCCATCACTGGCTTCCACTTTTGTGCCCCCTCCTCCACCTCTCGTTTGCATGCAGTGATCACGCAGGTTCCAGGGACACCGACTTGCCGCCGCACATCGAGGCGTGTCTTGTTGCGTGCCCCCTTTGGATTTTCTCATCGTCACAAACCACAACCAAGTCTTTTTGTGTGTGTGTGTGTGTCTGATTTGTTGTCAGCATGTCTAGCACCAACCCGCCGAAACGGCGATTCGCACCTGTTCCCATTGAGACGACTTTTCAGTCCAACCAGAGGAACCGGAGGAGCAGCATGCATGGCGGTCACCGAGCTGGCCCGATACCGGAACCGACCCCAGAGCCATCCCCTCGGTCTGCCTCACCGCCGATGCCACAGCTGCGACACAAGCGTCGATTCAACCCCCAACTCATCGAATCGTCTCGAAGAACAAGACGAGTGGGAGACCCGGGTCCTGCGACGAGGCCGACTGATAAAACGGACATCACGCCTTACACGAACCACATCTATGTCGCCAGGTCGAAGCACAGGAGGAAGAATGGGGAGTCTTTGGACGACGAGCCGGTTCGGCACATGCCACCGACGAGACGGGAGTCGGAAGATGAGGGTGTCAAGGAGTACCTCTTGGAGATCGCTGCCAAGGAAGCCTCGAGGCAGATGGTAGAGGAGGCCCTCGCTGCCTTTCCCAACAGCCGGGCTCGCGAGGGCGGCGTCGCCCACTTCTACTTCCGAGAGAGCTCAGGTAGCGACAATTCTGCAGAGGACACCCCGCAGCATCAAGAAGATGGTGGTGCTCAGCCCGGGGTCCGCAGGAAGTCATCGAATCTGAAGTTGAACTGGTGGCAGAAGCACATGCAAAACCATGCTGAACAGCTGGCGCATTACCGGGGGCGATGAGATGGCGCTGGACGCCGACGAGGACGCCATTAAGCCAACAGATTCGGATCTGGACAAGATGGATCTGCCTGCGCCTCCCGATGCGCTGTGGACAACAACCAATAGGATCTCCCCGAGGATAGCAGGATTCCATGGCCGAACTACAAGATCTGAGAAACTTCCTGACACCATCTGCACGGCCAGGACCAGACAGTCCTCCTGCATTTCCGGCCGGGAATAGGCGTCAGAAACCAGGGGATGCAGCTTCTGGGCGGCCATCCCCATATCATCGAGACGTCGGCTTCAGTTCCATTGCAGATCCTCGCCCTGCGGCGGATCGCGCGCCCGATATTGGATTCGGCCGGCCATTCGGTGCCTTTGGTCTAAAACCAGACGACCCCAAGCTGCATCTTATGCGGCAAGCCGCGTCGCCTCCGATGCTCGGCAAAGACCTAACATTTCGGCAATGTCCGTCACCGAAACAAACCAAACTCGAGACGGACCATCCATTCTTTCACAACGAATCCCACAAGGATCACAACCGCGACACGCCCGGCCAAGGTGGTCTATGGCAGGGCTACTGCTTCCGTTCAGAGTCCAACAATGGCCATATTGTACCAGCCGACATGCACGGAGCAGGCATGCTCGTCACGCCGTACCCGCCGGGAAGCCCGAGATGCCGGTGGCTATGACTCTCGATCCATGAGCGAGGAGCCCGAGTCGATGCTGTCTTCCTCCAACTCGTCGGAAAGTCCAAACAACAACCCCGGCAGTCCCACGAGATCGGAATACCGTGTCCGGACCAGCCAGTCCAAGAGCCTCCACATGCTCCACGGGCTCGATGACCGTCTCCGCCGCGAAAAAGCCCAAGCCGAGCGCGACGAAAAGATTGCCTCGGAATTCGGCGACGAGTTCGTCACCCAGGTCTACAACTACCTCTCACTGGGGTACCCCGCCACGGCGCACTCGTTCGACGAAGAGCTCGCCAAGATCAGCAGAGTCTCGGTAGATGACCTCTGCAGGAACGACGAAAACAAATGGCAAAGGGGCACATGCTCGAAATGAACCTGCAAGAGACGCCGGAGGAGGACCGATGTCCGCGGTGGAAAGCCCTCCGGATCTACATTACCGAGTGGGCACGGCAGCATCCCAATCTTGATAATCTCGATCCCCTTGCGTGGGGTGTGCGAGAACGACGCGGCAGTTGGGCCATCTAATTGTGGGTTCTTTTTTTCTTTTTTTTTTTTGAGAGAGATATATTCTATCGTTCACGATTGACAGAGCATATATTGTCTGCACTGGCGAGCGGTGAAGCAATGCAGGGCATTAGTGTAGCGGCCCATCTGACATGTCCACGACATGCTTTTAATCAGTCATATGCTTTTCTTCTGTGTCATTAGAAGAAGGAGAGATGTGTGGAGATTTTGGTTCTTGGTTTCACCTGAAAAGCATTGGGTTTGGTCGAGGGTTCTTGGATAGCGCGTTAAGCATGCATTGTGCAGGCGTTTATATATATATATATATACACATGTTATTTCATACTGGATACTTGCCCTCTGAACGGTGAGGGTGATATTCCGTTGTAGTCGTGTTCGTAGCAATGGTCTTGATAGAGGTGGTCGTAAATAGACTGCCAACACGTTCTCGTCACGGGGTCGAACCGCACGCGAGCACAGAAACAATATATTGCACAACCCACATCTACAAGCCAACACCATGTTAAGCCAAGAAAATGAATGACATGGTCCCCCTTCTTTCCACCTACATGTAGTCCCGACGTAACCAGCTTCTTTTTTTCCCTTCTGTAGACAATCTCATTTCCTCTCTGAAAAAGCCCTGCTCATTTTCTGCATCTTGGACGGCGGAGCAGCCTCCACGTCGCTCTCTTCGTCCTCGCCCATGGACTCGTCCACGTCATCGTGATCGACCTCATTCTCGTCCAACGACTCCTCTGCTGCGTCGCTGTCATCCTCTTCTTGGGCGTCGGAATCCTCCTCCTCGTCGTCTTCCGAGTCGCCTGTGCCGTTGACCAGGTGCAGGTCGTCTTCGTCCTCACCGTCGTCTGCCCCGGTGTTTCTGGTTTGTGCCCTCGGTCTGGCGGACCCGTAGACATCTTTCCTGCTGATGGAGTCGGTTTCCCTTCTACCCAGATGACGTCGTCGTCCTTGTTGTCGTCCGGCCCTTCGCCATGGCGGAGGAGGCCGAGATTCGCTGCATCTTGCGTCGGAGTTCCAGTTGTCTCTCGAGGACGTCGAGCTTTCCCTTGAGCGCGAGGAGGCTGTCAAGACCCTTTGCTCGTTCGGCAAGGACCTTTGCAGGCCGTTGAGGCTGTGGACCACTTTGGGCTGCGAGGCGAGCGCGCCGCCGTGGAGGATGAGTATCCATTGCACCCAGGCCATGAGGGTGCCGGCGCGGCCGGGCCGGCGGTGCAGGCGCGCGGCGATCTTGTTGAGCAGGTTGCCGGCGAGGGAGCTGTCTATCCGCTCGATTGTGTTTGTCATGGTGGGAGGTCGGTGATGTGCAGGCACGATTCGAGGAGCTCGGAGTCGTCCGTCTTGAGAGCTTGCGTCAGGACGGTCTTGAGGGATTGGTGCGAGTCGAGCACCGTGGCTGTTCGAGCGGGCTGCGTCGTCATGTTGCCCGAGGTGGATTGCTGGAGCAAGGCTGGCACGTCGATGGCGTCGTTGCCCCGGAGGAGTTCCCGAACGACGGCGATGTCTCCTCGTTGTCTGATTCTTCCTCGGCCTCGTCCTCGACGTTCTTGGTGTGCTTGCCATTGATGCGAGCCGCGGCGGTTTCTTGGTTTGATCGCTTACTGCTGCTGCTGCTGCCGTTCACTTGTTCCGCCGCCGCCGCCGCCGCCTCCATCTCTGCGTCTGAAATGTCCTCCTCGTCGTCGTCATCGCTGGCGGAGCTGGAGGAAATCTCAACAATGTCCACCTGGGAGCCTTGGAGGGCATCCGTCCCAGCAATAGACGCTCGAGTCTCATCGATGGTGTTCTTGGTGGGCACCTTGGCGCTTGATTTGACAACCGGGGCAGCCAGTTTGCCCGGCGCCTTTCTTTTCGTCGACATGGGCATCGAAACGTGTGATCTGCTGAGAAAGAAGGGGAACGAGGCGGAAATTGTCTATAAGAGTACAATGTTTATTTGTAATTTCGAGGGAAGCGCGGTCTCGAATGCGTGTGTATCCGCCCTCTCAAAGACAGAATGAAACAAAGTCGAGTGTGTGCCAAGAAATCATATGGATCCCAATCGGGCAGTAATTCTTTTCTCCGGGAACAAACGGGGATTGAATTGAAAAACAGGCAAGCAGTAAAAGCTGATCAAGACTTGCTTTATCCCCGTAGCATGTACTATGAGGTTGATGATTCCGGTATCAAGCAACACCAGACCGGGTTGCAAAATTTCAGAACGTCTTCTTGCCTAGCGAACTTTTTTTTCTTTTTTGGGCTGCACCACCAGCTGGCTGGTCTCCGCAATGATTGCCCGATAATAAATGATAAGCCAAGAACAAGTTGATGGGATAAAGGTCAGATGACAGATCACGTGACTAGTCCACATCACTGATTCACAATTCATCTTCAAAACTTGCCGTTGCTCGCCGCAAACAATGCCGGAGGCTGGGAAGTCCTGGTGCCCCTCTTGTTTTGCGGACGAACTATGATTGGGTAGCGCATGAAATCATGCTCCGTTCGCAGCCTGTGCTAGCCCCATTCCTAATTGGGATCTACTTTTTCTTTTCTTTTCTTGGAATTCCTACCGAGTACAATATTCATTACGAGAGTAGGTGCTGGGACCCGTTTGCAGAACACACCCACCTGCGACAAGTCAGGTGACTTTCAAGTGACAGGAAGAGGTTCCTTTCCAGTCTGCGCCACAGGTGTGTGGACCATCACCCCGTTTGAAGAATTCTCGCGTCAAGGCGGCAACTGGCTTAGAGAGGCTTTTAGAGTCCGCCTGTTGGTCGGTGGCTACTTGACCTGATAAAGGACCGCATTATGGGAGGGAAATTCCAGCATTTCTATCAAGAGTTGACATTGTTGTAGATGACGGTGAGCGACTTGCAAGTGCAGCGACCCATTTATTCTTTGAAATAATTACAAGCACTGGGTCGATTTGCTAGGCGGATTCAATGCCAGAAATTAATAGAAGGATGTACATACGGAGTATCCGTGAAGAGTCAAGCGCATCCGTGGCTTCTGTGGCTGGTGGCTGGTGGCTGGTGCTCCCTCTCCAAGGTAAATTTTTCTGGCCCTAGCCTTTTCTCGCGCCCCGTTAGTCACAAATCAAACGTCGCGGCCGAGTTTGCCTTTCTCTCTCATAAATACCTTCGCGCCTCCGACCGGCAAAATTTCATTGACGTGCACGCGCTTTTCCTCGCAGACCCCCGTTTCCCCCTCCGACCACCGCGACCCGCCCTGCCTGCAAAAGTCACTTGCAAGGTACATTGTCGCTCGCACCTCCTCCACCCACCATTCCTTATTCAGGCTCGCATTCCGCAGTATCTCCGGCGTACTGCCTTCGTACCCTCCCTAAACTGCCTCCCGTCTGCATCGACCTTGAGCAACAACTGGCGCTGCCCTCGCCTTGCCTTTTCTGCACGCCAACCCAAACGGACCGCATACGGCACAGCTCGGTCGCGACCAACTACCGCCGCCGCCTGCTTTCCTATCTGATAATAAAGGTAGAAATTCAACAGGCCTGCACTCTGGTTACCATTGGTTCTCTATTTAAATTTCCTTTTCCGCCCACTTCGACTTCTGTTTCGCCTCCCCGAAGCTTTCGTCGCTTCCTCCGATTCAATCGCGCCGGCGCATCGATCATAGGCTATTGTCGCGACACTCCCTGCCTGATTATACCCGGCCGTTCATTGTTTGCGCCGCGTGCTGCTGAGACCAACTGCCAACCGTTGACAGTTGTCCAGCCCTTGCGATTCGACGTCTTTATAATCAATTCTTGCAGCGCGCCTCACCCTCTTGCTGCCTCGCGAATTCAAGCGCATCTCTCTTGTCGCCGCTAGGCCATCGCCCTCCAGTTCCAGCTTCCGCGCCACCAAGCCTTGCCTCAGGAAGCTTTGCGCGAGTATCCAAGGCAGCTTCGCCGCCCTGCCCCCCCAGCGCCCTGCCTGGCGCAAACGCCACACTACCACGACTGTTTGGATGCCGCGACGACATTTCTCAGCTGAAAACCACACAAACCGAGCTGTCACAACGAACCACGACGATGGATACGTCTGGCTCAGACGCGCCGTGCTGGACCCGAAACCGCATATCGCGGCCGGGGAGAAGGAACAAGATGGGCAAAAGACGGAGTTTAATGGGTAAGTCGTCTTCTGGTCACTTGCTGCAACTTGCGCGTCGAATAATGTGCAACGTTTAGTTGTCTGCTCATATTTTCTGACTGCGTGTACCATACAGTCACAGCGTCGACACTGCGTCAAATTCAGAACCTCAATCCGAGATTAAATCAGGATCCGTGTCCCAATCAGCCGTTGCAAGCGAGAAGCAGGCTGATGCTTTGCCTGAGTCGACCAAGATCGACTCTGAGAAATCCGTCGTGAATGGCAGCAATTCATCAGATGTAAGGCCTTCGCTCAACGGATTTGACGCAGCTGTGAAAGAAGGTAGCAAGCCAGCTTCAAAACCGGAAGATGATGACGCCAAACCCGCTACTGAAGTCGCATCTGCAATAGCAGCTCCAGAAGCAGCGGAGGCTTCCCCAACAAGCGGATCCAACCAACCCAACCAAGCATCCCTAGCCCAGAAAGATGATGAAGCCACGAAGCCATCCGAAGATGTGGCCATGCGCGATTCGCCCAATGCAGCCAATGGTCCACTTCCGGAAACCAAAGGGTACGAGGACAAGAAGGCAGACGAGCCAGTTGAGGAATCTTCCAACAAGGCAGCTATCGACACAGAAATGGTTGATTCGCCTGCTGAAAGACCAAAGCTGCTTGCGGCTGAAGAGTCTGTAATTACGTCTCAGGAGGCAGCCACTTTGCCGACGTCAGAAGTGGATCTTGGCCCGGCCAGCATGTCACAGCTGGCCATTGAAACTACCGAGAAAACAAGCTCGTTAACCGAGGCCCCAGGTGATGTGTCTATGGCTGATGCGCCCAGTGCCAAGGTCGCGCGCGAGCGGGACGAGGACATGGCTGATGATGAGCCTGCCCCGAAACGGGCGCGCACCGAGCCCAAGGATGACGAGCCTGTCGCTCCGGCGCCAGCTGAAGCACAGGCAGAAGTCATGGTTTCTGATACCGAGACTCCCGGCCTGAGCCTTAGATCACTGAGCAAATTATCCAACTGGGTCGATGAGGAAACAAACAAGCGGCCCATCTCTGCTTTCCAGCGTCGGGAGATGCGCAAGATCATCGGGCGTGTCAAGAAGACCAAAGCTGGTATTCATTTCAGAGACTCGGTCCAGAAGTTGTGGCCTGGGCTATGGGACAGCTACGTTGCCAAAGTTTCCCGCCCGATGGATCTTGCTGAACTTGAGCGCGGTCTGCGTGATCTGGGTGGCCCATACAATACCTTTGGCGATTTCCGAAAAGACCTCAGTTTGGTATTTGAAAATGCTTTGGACTTCAATGGCCCACTACATGATATCACTGGGTCGGCGGCCACAGCAGTCAGAGCTGTTTGGGAAGAGATGCTGCCCATTCCCTCCGAGGAGCCCGTGAAACCGAAAGCTGCACCCAAACCCAAGCCTGTCCGCGAATCCCGCGTCGTCGCCAATGCCGACACTGCTGCTCGTCGCCAGTCTGCAGGACCTACTGCGAGCCCTGCTGCGGATGCTATAGCTTCTAGCAAAGCTGTAGTTGCTACTGCACAGGACCAGTCAGCTGCGGACCGTCGTAGTTCGACAGCCACGGAGGGCGACCGACCGAAGCGAACGGTGCGCGCCCGAAGCCAAAGGATATTGACTACACCACAAAGCCTTCTCGCAAGAAGCTCAAACCCGAGCTTCAATTTGCAGATGAAGTTCTGACCGAGGTCATGGCTGGCAAACATCATCACATGAACCAGTGGTTCATGGATCCTGTGGATGCTGAAGGGCTTAACATCCCGACCTACTATTCAGTCATCAAGAAGCCCATGGACTTGAACAAGGTGTCTCGCATGTTGTCTGGCGGAGAGATTTCCAGTCTCAAGGAATTCGAGAAGACGGTGCGACTTATTTTCGACAACTGCTTCAAATTCAATGGCCCTGTCGAACAAGGGAACCCAGTTTCTGCCCTTGCCAAACAGCTCGAAGACTTGTTTCTTGCACAGTTGAAAGGCAAAGATGTATGGCTGGCGAAGCATGCCAAAGCAAACGCCCCTGCGTCTGCATCCAACGCTAGTGACGAAGATGAAGACGACGAGGACGAAGAAGGCGATGGCGCGGCTGAGGTGGTTGTCGATAGCAAGGAGATTGAGGAGCTGCAGGCCAAGCTAGATGAAGAGACAAAGAAGCTCAACAGCATGCTCCTCACATCCAACCAAAGCATGATCGACATCCAAAAGAAT
This sequence comes from Epichloe brachyelytri, assembly GCA_023650705.1. Classification (NCBI taxonomy): domain Eukaryota; kingdom Fungi; phylum Ascomycota; class Sordariomycetes; order Hypocreales; family Clavicipitaceae; genus Epichloe; species Epichloe brachyelytri. The sequence goes on along the minus strand of CP097977.1, from coordinate 1,552,387 downwards.
ATTGTTGACATGGTCCAAAAGACACTTATTGGCAAGGCGCACGAGGCACAGGCAGCCCGTGCGAAGGCGAAGAGTGACAAGCCTAAAAAGCCTGGAAAGAATGGCAAAGCAAAGGCAGGAGCTTCTGGAGGCCGAAAGTCGACTGGTGGCCAAGCCAAGAAGGCCGGAGGTCCCAAGAAGGCTGCCACTAAGAAGAGCCTGACTGCGGCCCAAAAGGACCAGATCGCTAACGGCATCAATGATTTGGAGTTTCCTCATCTTGATCGAGCTATCGACATTATTAAAAAGGACACTGGTCAAAATGTAAGTGGACATGAACCCCGATCCCCAGCCAGAAATCGAGCCCCGCCCTTGAAAGCGAAGCGAGAGGAAGAGCACCAAGGGACTAACCAATCTTCGCAGGAGAACAACGACGGCGAGCTCGAATTAGACATTGACCAGCTGAGCCAAGATGCTCTCGGCAAGCTTTGGGATCTGTGTCGCAAGGCTCTGCCCGGTTTCGCCAAAGACATCGAGCCAATTCCGGCTCCAGAAGCCAGCCGACCATCGGCCAAGCAGAGTTCCAAGGCATCGACAGCTGCTAAACCAAAGAAGAATAAGCCCATGAGCGCGTCAGAACAAGAACAGCGAATTGCCGAACTGCAGGCTCTCAGTCAAATGTACAGAAACCCGCAGGATTCCGGTGATGGGCCAGGTGTGACGCAAGCGCCTACCCCAGGAGCCGAATCAAGCGACGATTCGGACTCGGAGGAGGAGTAGGAGTAGGCCGAACATGAATGATCTGGGACGGCCGGCGTATTTGGTTATGAAGAAACGAAGTTATTGGATGGAGCCGGCGTTGGTATGGATTGCTTGACTCAATGGCCATGTTCCGTGGGTCAGGAACAGCAGCCTTTCTTCTCGAGGAACAAGGGTCGCCACTGCTTTTACGTCTGACGCCGATGCGTGGTTATGATTCTTTTCCTCGTTATTTGATTTTCCCTTCCTTTAGGACAGGTTCTTGCATATTCTGAGCCACGCATTGTAATCTCTTATCGTCAAACCCAAGATGATGTTGCCTGAACAATGGCAATTATCCTTGAGGGGCTTGGGATGATTAATTCTTTTCTTTTCTGGTGGTTCGAGGGATTGGCGTCGGGCGTATGGTCGACACAGCCAGGTCGTCGAATTTTGGGTTTGCTTCTTTGGGGCCGCCAGTTCGCAGTTCCTCAAACCTAAAAAAAAACGAAGGTGGAAAGAAAAGAGATGGAGGTTTGCACTCGGCGCCTCTCTTTGCTCAATATCAATAGCTGTATGTAGGATCAATGTGTATAGCGTATACGTACGTTACTTTGCCGAAACCACAATGTGCATGTGCCAATCCGCTGGACTCTTCAAGGCTGGGTGATTGTAAATTGGCTGCTTGGTAGGAGCATGCGTCGTCTGGCAGGAATGACGTCCAAGAGGTTGTTTACTGAGAGAGGAGACGTAGAAGTATTATGTTGTCGGAACAAAGTAGAAAGCTTTTCGAGGCGACGGGTTGACTGTATGTAAGCTGGGGTTTGATGAGAAGGGAAGGGTAGCAGGGATGGATTATGTAGGGCGGACCAATATTGACGTGGGGCGGGCGGGCCCGTATCAGAAAAAGGCCATCGATCAATATCGATAACGGCAAAGGTACGGACGGACGGACAGCAAATGCCATGTCAAATGCACCAGACCTATTCGGGTATCACGTCGAGTATCTTTAATTCTGGCCTTTGTATTCGTAACGTGCTATGAGTATCTGATAATTCGCGATACCAAAGGCCACAAAGGTTCCAATTTTGGAGCATTCCATTCAGCACTGCCGTTCTGCGAACCGCACTGAATCCCGACACAGCACGACCGAATGTATTCTAGAATAATGACCGCTCGTCTATCATCTCTACCAAAGCTATGAAGAATTTCCTTATTTACTTGGCCTTGGATATATCTATGCATATTTTCCATCAAGACTACTCGTCAGATGTCGTTGGCACGGGCAATTTCCTCCTCAAGCGGTTGCAGATCTCAACATACTCCCTCTCCTGCTCCGGCGTAATCACTCCATGGCGGATCAGGAAGTCGATCATGACAGGACAGACATTTGGTTTGAACTCCAGGTCGACCATTCTCCGCTGCACCTCATCACAGTCCATGAGGACAAACTCATCGACCTCGCCGTCTTGTGGGCGGGGCACCACCCCGCTGGCAATTCAAGGTCGTAGACGTACAGGACTTCGGAATGATGAAGGTCCGTCCGGACATTCCTGTTGGCGAGGGTGACGACGCCCACGCTGCGGACGTGCTTGGCGACGAGGTCCTCAGGCAGGGACGCCTCCTCGGTGGCCTCGGAGAGGATGCAGTCCAGCGGGAGTGCTCTGCCTTTACACCGCCGGCGACGGTGCTATCCAGCAAGCCGGGATAGGTGAGGATGTTGGCGCTCCGTCTGGCGACCCAGATCTTGGGCGGGCCCCGACCTGCGCGAACGTAGCATGTGAGATGGGCGCCGCGCGTGGCGATGCCGAAGAGCGAGGCGGCGAAGCGTTCGATCTGGACAAAGGACCGGGCGCCAATGACGCGGAAGTGCTCGCTGTGCATGCCGTTGAGCGTAGGGAAGATGGAGTTGTCGATGGCGGCGTCCACGGCCTGCTGGAAGGCGGCGTTGGCGTGGACAGAGAGAGACGTGTCTGGCGGGCAGGAAGAGAGGGTGATGCGACGTTCGTCATGGTTGATGATGAACGAGGAGGGCCACGGCATGCGAGAGACGGTGTTTGGGTTCACGTAGCCGTGAGTTCGGGGTCGGGCGATATATGAAGGCGGTAGTATGGCGCGCAGTTGGTTTCAAAGTCGATCGGGACGCTGGTGGTTTTGTTTGACAAGAATCAGCGTGAAACGAATCAGCTGACCAAGTTGACGCTGACGGGACACTCACTTGTCGACAATGGCGATGAGATCTGGGAGTGAAGGCGGCTGAGGCGCTTTCGCCGCGGGAGTAGCCATGATGGCTTTATGATGACTTTATGATGACTTTATGGCGAGACGAGATGTTCAGGAACAGCCATTCGGGACCCACCCCCGATGATCTCACGCGAAGAATGGCGAATGACGCACCTTCCACCTTCCACCCCTCATCAAGCGAGCCGAGGCAAAGACAGTCAGCGACTCCATTTCAGTCCGATTTCCGCATATTGCCTGCCATTCCACTTTCATTCCACTTGCATTACCATTCGCCGGCGCATAAACATAGCTCTTAGTACAAGATAAAAAAATTCCCTTTTCCTTTTTGTTGGAACACGCATGATATCAACCGCGCTTGGCAGCCGCAATTGTGTGGTTAGCGAAGTGGTCGGCCCGCGCGCGGGCCCCACACGCGACCCATAATACGGGCCTGTGATAGGGCAGGGCTTATAGTCACGTGACCTATATAGCCTCTTTGCGTTTTATATCTTATAAGAAGAACCTTTACTTTTACCCTCTCTTTTCCTCTCTTTTCTCTATAGCTTAGAATAGATAATTAATAATAATACTATTCTTAAAGCCTATAACATAACCTAATATTAGGAACCCTATATAACTAATACTAATTAGTAGTTAACTTTATAGATAACCACTCTTAAATAAATTTAAAAACTATAGATTAGTAAGGTTAATAATAGAAAAGCCTCTTTAAGAAGTAGTGTAATTTAGTCTCTTTTACTTATAGTAAGAGTAACCTAATTATTATGAAATCCTTAATTATACTAAGGAAGAAGTTTATTTTAGTCTCTTTTATTCTTTAGTAAGAGTAGCTGATAATAAATAAAAGCCTAAACCTTAAAAAAGTTTAACTTTAGTAATGTAAGGGCTTGGGCTTCGCCTAAGCATTCACTGTAGTGCACACGAGCAGGGACAATCCTAAGTAGGCAAGGATATAGAAAAGGGGCTAATATAAGGTAGCTAGGGGTATAAGGGGCTCTAGTAAGGATAGGTTTCCTACCTTTCTCTTTCCTTTTCTTAAGTTTCTTAATATTATACTAATACCCTATTATAGTTACCTAGGGGCTAGTCTATAATAATTAAGAAACTTTCTTTAGTCTTATAAATAGCTACTAAAAACATAATAAATATACTAATAAATATATTAATAGATTTAATAGGTATACTTTAGCTATAGGATTATCCTAGTTAAGGGATAGTTACTCCTTTATTTAATGCTATAATACTATAGGTAGCTTAGTAAGCCTAATTTAAAATACTTTAACTTATACTAAGTAAGTAAATAATAAAGATTATATACCTCTAGGAGTAAGTAAATATAAATTATATAAGACCCTTAACTTAACTACCCCTATAGCCTAGCCTAGTGCTCTAATAGTTAACCTTATACTACTCCCTCTCTCTAATTTAGCCTTTATTATACCTAAAATAAAATAGAAACTAATCCCTATAAGTAACCTATATAATAGTAATAAGGCTTTATTTACTATATAAAGGCTTCTAATAAAGTATAAGTTATAGGTAAATAAGGACTTTATTAGTACTAATAAGAATAAATAGATATTTATTTACTAAAACCTTTCTCTAAGGTATAGTCCTAGGTAGCTACTTACTTTAAATCTAGTAGCTTTATTACTTTTAATTCTATAGACTTCCTAGAATACCTTAGGACTATATTCTCTAACTTATATAGGTAGGAGATAGCCCTTATAAAGCTTAACTAAATAGAATAAGGGCTAGGGAGGTATTTTCTATATTCTTTATTTACTTTATAGAAAAGCTTTTAATAATAAGAGAGAAATACTAAGGGGATAATATAAAACTAGTAAAGCTTTAATATATACTTAATAAGTATTTAAGAGAGATTAGTATAAGTTAGGTATTAGCTATCTTAATTAGTATATAGCTATTATATAGTATTATAAAATTATAGTTAATATTAAGGCCCTTACCCTAAAGGATAAGTATTAGACCTAATATAGACTTTAATAAGCTAAGTCCTTAACCCTAACTAACTATAAGGGTAATACTCTAATAATAGGGGTTTATATAGTAAGAACCTAACTAGGGAAGTAAAATAAGCTAGCTAAAAAGAAGAAGGAAATAAAGGCTACTATAAATATATAATAAGTAAAATAGGTATTAAAAGTAGTTTTAGCTAGATATTATTAAGAGGGATACTACCTTTAATATAAGTCTAAGGACTACTTTATCTAGGAGTGCACTTTTCTCCTACCCTATTACCTATAGGTTAGTGTTAATATATCTAGGGTAAATAAGAAAAGCGTAGATAAGGAAGTAAATATTCCCTTATAGAAAATAAGTAGCCCTTAAGTAAAGTCTTATATAGGGGTAAATAGGCTAGTTAACTACTATAATATAGGATAATTATAACTACTATATAGAGATAAAATAGGGTATAGTATAATATATAAACTAACTACTATTCTTAATTTCTATACTCTTTAATATATATTATTTTATTAATATCTAAGTTAATTATAGTTATAATTACTATAGTGCTATAAGTAAATTAGTAATAAGATAGCTTAGCCTAAAGCTTATATAGTTACTAAAATAAAGGTATATTTACACTATAGTAAAAATAAAAAAGAGGGTAGTAAGTTAAGAAAGATACCTTTTCTATAACCTATATAGTATATACTAGAATTAATATAAATAGCTAGGAGTTATTTATATACTTATATATTATCCTAGGTCTTACTTAGGATATAATATTTAGAATACCTTAGTTAGAGTAGTGTAATATAGTAATTTATATAGTAAAATAATAACTAGTTATTAAAGCTATAGAGGGCCTTTATATCTCTAAGGCCTTTACTTAGGTAGTAAAGGCACTAGTATAGGGAATTATTAGATCCCTTTATGCTACTAAGGCTTATAGGGTATAATAAAATAGGGACACTACTATAAGGTTTATTACTATAAGCTTAAAGGAGATAATAATAGTACTATAGATTATAGTGCCTAAGATAGAGCTAGCTAGTCCTAATATATTAATACTACCTAAGGAGTTAGAGGACTTTATAGACCTTTTAATAAGGCTAAGGCTAATAGTTTACCCCCTTATAGGGGTTCTCTTAACCACTATATATATATATATAAGAACCTAGATAGGTCTAATCTAATACTCCTATAGGGACTATTATATAATATACTATAGGATTAGCTCTTAGAGGTTTAATACTAGATTATAGACTTAATAGATAAGAGGTAAATTTATACTAGCTTCTTATTAGCTATAGCTTCTATCTTTCTTATTAAAAAGGTAAATAAGGGATAGTGTTTTTATATAGACTATTACACTCTTAATAAGATAATAGTATAGGACTATTACCCTCTCTTACTAATTAAAAAGATATTATACTCCCTATCCTAGGTATATTAGTTTATAAAGGTAAATATTTATATAGCGTTTTATAAACTATAGATAGCTAAGGGTAAAGAGTACCTTATAGCATTCTATATAAGGTTTAGCTTATTTAAATAGCTAGTCTATTCCTTTAGCTTAGCTAGCGCACTAGTAACCTTCTAGCGCTATATTAATAAATCCTTAGGGAATATATTAAGGGACTTTATTATAGCTTACCTTAATAATATCCTAGTTTACTTAGGGGGTTAAGGAAGGATTATATAGCTAAGGTCTAGTTAGTTCTTAGCTACTTAAGGGCTATAGGCTTATATCTTAACCTTAATAAATCTATATTTACTATAAAAGAGGTTTAGTACCTAGGATATATTATTATAGTAGGACGCTTAATTTGCCTAGATCCCGTAAAGGTTATAGCTATAAGGGAATAGGTAGTACTTATAAAACTACATAGGGTTTATAGCTTCCTAGGATTTATAAATTTTTACTATAATTTTATTAGTAACTTCTTAGAGATAGTAGCCCTGCTAATATAACTTACTAAGAGGAATATCCCTTTCTAATAGGGATCTAAGGAGAATAAGGCCTTTAAGAGGTTAAAGGACGCCTTTATTATATACCTAGTGCTAGCATAATAGTAGTAGAAGCTAATTATTTAGGCAAAGCCCTTAGTAAGTGCTTCTTATAATAAGGTCCTAATAGCATCTTATACCTAGTTGCTTACTATTCTACTAGTCTTACGCCCTATAGAAGAACTATATAATTTATAATAAGGAACTACTTACTATTATCTCTTACCTTAAGGCATAGTTAGTAAAGCTTTAGGGCATATCCTATCTATTTATTATCTATATAGATTATAAGAACTTAGAATACTTTATAACCCCTTAGTTAATATTAGAGAGATAGGCTTAGTAAGTAAATATACTTATATTATTTAACTTCTACCTCTATTATAGGCCTAGTATATAAGCTTAATACCTAGATACCCTTTCCTAGAGGGAATAGGACTAGAATAGATTAGCTTTAAGGATAGGGTATATCCTATAGCTTATTACTATTATATAACTCTTACTATTACTAGAGGTATAGAGAGATAGCACTAGCCTAGTGCTATACCTTATATATATACTACTACTACTAGTAAGGGAGGCTCTTTTACTACTAAGTACCTTTAGACCCTATAGGACTAGGCTATTATATTAGACCCTATATATAGTATTTAGTTAAGGACTATCTAGGAAGAGGGTTAGAAGTTTCCCTAAAGCGCTAATAAGGGAATAGGTTATAGATTATTCTATAAGTATATATAGGGCGCTTTAGTTTAGGGGCTATACTTAGGTTCTAGCTTAGAAATCCCTTATAATAACCCTTATATAATAATACTATAACTTACTAGTAGTAGGGCACCTAGGTTATAATACTATATTTTAAATTTTATAATAGTAATTCTATTAGGATAGGATATTATAGGATATTACTTAGCTTATTTATAATTATTACTACTTTAATAGTTATAGGAGTTATTAATAGTATTAGGGCTTACTAAAGCCCTTACCTATCCCTAATTAGTTCTAGTCTTAGATTTCTATTAACTTTATAATAAACTTACTAGTAGTATTCCTAGAGAGGCTATAGTATCTTATAGTTATTATAGATAGACTCTTAAAGTTTATATAGTTAGAAGCTATAATCTCTATTAGGGCTAAGGAGTATATAAAATAGTTTAAGATAGTCTAGTAAAGGTTTTAAGGATTTCCTAATCTATTATTATAGATTAAGGGTTAGACTAGCTAGGAAAATTTTAGATAATATTATACTCCTATATTAGAATAGACTAGCTACTTTCTATATTACACTACCTATAGACTAATAGTAGTATAGAGTAGGTAAACTAGGAGGTATAAGTAATATTATATATTATAGTCTCTTTCTTATAGTTTAATTAGCTAGAGTATCTAGTAGCTTACTAGCTTATAATTAATAATAGGTTCTCTTTATAATAGGAGTTAGCCTAAATAAGTTATTATATAGCTATAACTTAAAGCTAATCTAGTTATAACTAAACTAGTTTACCTCTATAATAATACCTAAGGGATAAGCTATATAATTCCTTAAATACCTATAAGAGGGTACTTATCTAGTATAAGCTATAATAGCCTATATTTAATAAAGATAGTAGGACACTATATTAGCTTCTTAATAGCTAGTAAAATAGTTTTAAGTTAAAAATAAGGTATAGCTTTTACTTAAGAATATTAAGACTAACTATCCTTTATAAAAACTTAATTAGGTTATAGTAAAGTATATAGTTATAGAAGTACTAATACTACTTATAGTATAGTTAGATATCCTAAGGGGTATTTACCTAGTTTTCTATATAAACCTTATTAAATAGGCTATAGAGGACCCTCTCCTAGCTAGAGACTCTAGGACTCTTACCTAGGGCTAGAATAGATCCTAGTAAAGGATAATAATAAACTTATAAAGGAATACTAAGTTAAATAGATCTTAGTGGCCTAGAATACCCTAGGCTAGGGTAGGAGATATAATATACTAGTTAAGTAAGTAGGTTATATATAGCTAACATAGGAACCGCTAGAGAGTATAATATAAATATAAGCCCTTAATAAGTTTAAAGTAAAGTAAGGAGATATATAATATAATAATAAACTAAATTAATTATAAACTACTTATTTACCTATAGAGACTTCTAATAGTATATAAGGCATGCCTAATTTACACCCTATTAACTTATTCTAGCTACTAAAATAAACTTAGAATCCTTTATCCCCTATAGTATAAGGGTTACTTATACTATTAGATAGGTTATTATTACTATTAGATAGGATATTAATTAGCGTTACCTTATATCTAGTAAGGATATAGATAGTATTATAATAAATAGGATAGCTACTACTATAGTTCTAGATAGTAGGAGTAAAATAGTAATTAGTAAATATAAAGTAAGTGTAAGCTAGGGTAGCCTATCTTTAGGTTAACCTTTAGTAAGGTATAGATATTAGGTAGTATTTATTACTATAGAATACCTATAGCCTAGGGTATAATTAGTATAATAGTTAGTTAGACCTAACCTAGTCCTAAGTTAGGAGCGTTCCTAGTAGTAGTAAGAGGGTAATTTATCTCTAGACTTAATAAGTTAATAGCCCTAGCTATTACTATAGTAGTGGGGTAAGAGAGCCTTAAGAAGGCATGTAAACTAGTTATAATACTCTTAATATATAGAGTTTAGACTACCTATAATTTACTAGTTCTATTAGAATAGAATACCTATAACTTACTATATAGAGTTTCTTATACTATAGCTACCTATAGGGTTACTACTACTAAAGGGAATAACTTTAAGCCTAATTATATTTATAGTAAGGGAGTTAGTAAAGGAGGTAGCCTAAGGGCTAAATAAACTAGTGCTAAATTAAATTAGGCCTAGTTTAAAAAGGCATTTTATTAACTAATAAGGGCGTAGAAGCCTTAGGATAGTATTAGTATCTTCTTCTTAGTTATTATAGTCCTTATAACGCTAGGTATAATAATATATATCCCTAAGGTAATTATAGCCTTAAGGTCTTTTAAATAATATTAGAGCTAGGGATTAGCTAATAGGAACTAGGTTAACTAGACATAGGTTATATAATTTTACTAATATAAGGGGTAGGACTAGCTACTTTTAGGAGGGTAGTAGTCTAATATACCTATAGTAAGGTACCTTTTAATATATAGCCTATAGAGCTAGAAGACTACTTAGGAGTAGTATACTCCTTATTATTTAAGTTCCCTTAATAAAGAACTTACTAATAAATTAGGTAAGTAGTGTAGTAAGGGTAGCTAGAGTATATAGGGAATGCTATAAGAGTTACTATATTAGGCTATATTTAGTAAGAGTCTAATAGGTAAATAAAGGGTATTTTTAATAATAGGATAGGAAGGAGTAATAGTACTATAATATTTTAGGAAAATTTTATATAAGGAAAGTAAGGTTATATAATAAAAACAAATAGTAAGTAATAAGTAAGGGTTTTTATGCTAGTAAAGGATAAGTTATGCCCTAGTAAGGGTAAGGCTACTATTAATATAATAATAATATAAGGCTAAGAGAATATATTATATGCCTTACCTAGACCTAATATTAAAATAATAGGTTATTATAATATATTAAGGGGTAAACACCTATAAAGACTATAGGTAAGAATAGTAGGAGGGGAGGAGTAAGGGCATATATAAGGGCTTAGGCTTTGCCTAAGTATTTACTATAGTGCATATAAGTAGGGATAATCCTAAGTAGGCAAGGACATAGAAAAGGGGCTAACATAAGGTAGCTAGGGGTATAAGGGCTCTAGTAAGGATAGGTTTCCTACCTTCCTCTTTCCTTTCCTTAAGTTTCTTAATATTATACTAACGCCCTATCACAGTCGCCTAGGGGCCAGTCTATAACAAGTAATTAGGTTTATCCTATTATTTTTCTCCTTATTGTATTTTATTATATATTTATGTGATAGACTAGCCCCTAGGCGGCTGCTATTAGGCATTAATATAATATTAAGAAGCTAAAGGAAAGAAGAAGAGAAGGTAGGAAACCTATTTATACTATGCTCTCCTTATACTCCTTAGCTATTTTATCTATCCTTTCCCTATCCCTTACTATCTTCCCTAATAGCCTTATCTCTAATCTATTTATCCCTCTTTCTTATTATTTCTATCCCTCTTCCTTATTCCTTTTATCCCTTATCTCTAGACCTTCTATCCCCTTATTACTTCCTATTAGCCCCTAATATCTATATTTTAGCTAATACTTAGGTAAAGCCTAAGCCCTTATATATATCCTTACTTACCTATCTTAATCTTATCTTAAAGACCTAAATCTATAACCTAGAGTAATAACCTTAAATACCTCTCTTTACCCTATTATAGCTTAGTTATAGGTAATATATATATTATTATTAAGTAGTGTGTGTAGTATATATACTTAAATATATTATAGAAACTTATAGAAACCGCCTTATTTAGTGTAAAACCTTATAAAACCCCTTCTTATTTAGTATATAATATTTATATTATTATGAAATATATATAATATATATCCCCTAATCTCTCTCTATTACTATAATAACCCCTAGCCCTCCCCTTACTTATTTATAACCTTTTCTTTATAGTTATATCTTTTATATAAATATCCTATTTTCTTTTCCTTATATAACCCCTTCCCTTCTTTATATAACCTTTTTCTATAAATATTATAACTCTAATATACCTTCCTATCTTATTACTCCCCTTATCTTTCTTATTTTATTTATTTACTTACTAAAAATACCTTATCCCTATTATTCTATTTCTATTCCCTTACTAGTCCTTATTATACCTCTAGCTTATACTATAGGTAAATTTCTTATAAAGAGAGACTTAGATAATAAATAGTATACTACCCTTATATTAGTTTTTATTTATATAAACCTTATATTAAATAGTCTCTAATTACTAGTATTTTAGAATATTATCCCCCTAAGAGTAAGGAATCCTATTTTTCTTATTATTATAACTATATAACCTATATTTAGTTAACTAGGTTCTTATTTACTAACCTTAGGCTTTACTATACCCTTAAGGATTTAGAGGCTATAATTACCTTAGGTATATATATTATTATATTTCGTATTACTAGGACTAAGACTATAAAGTAAAAGATACTTATTTTATTTTAAGACTTCTATACCCTTATAGGTAAATAAACTATATTACTAAACTAGGTATAGTTTAATCTAGCTTTAGTTTATTTAGCCCTTAGGCTTTTTTCTTTTACTAATATACCTATATTAAATATAACTAGGCTTAATATTATTCCTTTTATAGGTAGTAGCACTTTAGCTAGCTATAAAATAGGAAATATTCTCTAATAGGTTACTAGTACCTTATTCTAGTAAAATTAGTAACTTATAAGTAATATAACTACTATATATAAAGAGTTTTATAACTAATTTATAGTAATAATTAAAATACTTTTCCTTTATTATTATAATAGTAATTTAAGCTATTCTTAACTTATTAAAGTAAGTAATAATTTACCTTCTTACTAGTACTAGCACTACTCTTATCTTACCTTTAGTGCTAGTTTTATTAACCCCTATTCTCCTTATCTTATTAGAAACCCTTATATTCTTATTATAGCTAGTAATTACTAAAGAAGTAAGGCTTTATCTCTATATATTTACTATATACTTACTAACTATTATTTTACTTATATTATCTAAAACCTAGGTAAGGGCTATAGCTAGTAATATTACCCCTAGTAAAGATTATCCTATACTCTCCCTAAATATTAAGTAGGATTATCCTTAGCTAATTTATATATAGTAAATAATAATATAAATTCCTATAGTAATCTAAGTAAGCTAGAGAATATAGTAAAGAAAGTAAGATAAGTATTTTTAGGAATATATAAGTATTATTAGGTAGTAATATATATTCTCCTAGGGTCTTATTTATAGTCTTTCTTATTAGACTAGTTTTACTTAATTAATCTAGTTTATTATTATATTATATATCCCTTACTCTCTTAAACTTATTAAAGGCTTATATCTTTATTATATTCTCTAATAGTTCTTATATTAGCTATAAGTAACTTACTTATTTAACTAAAATATTATATTTATTACCTTTACTTAGTATATTCTAAGTTACTAGAATCTATTCTATATAGTATTTCTTAATAAGTTTATTATTATCTTTTACTAGGACTTATTCTAGAGCTAGCTAGAAGTCTTATAGCTTTTAGCTTAGAAAAGGATTATTTACTACCTATTTAATAAGGTTTATATAAAAACTAGGTAAATACCCTATAGTATATCTAGCTAAACTATAAGTAGTATAAGTATCTCTATAATAGTGTATTTTACTATAATCTAGTTAAGTTTTTATAATAGCTAGTTTATCTTAATATTCTTAAGGGAAAGCTATACCTTATCTCTAACTTAAAAGCACTTTACTAGATATTATAAAGCTATAGTTATATCCTATTATTATTACTATATATAGGATATTATAGCCTAGGCTAGGAGAGTTCTTTTCTAGAGGTATTTTAGGAACTAAATAGCTTTTCCCTTAGGTATTATAGTAAATACTAATAGGTTTAATTAGGATTAAATAGGTTCTAGATTATAGCTATAAAGTAATCTATTTAGGCTTACCCCTATAACTAAGGAGGTCCTATTATTTATTATAAGCTAATAAGTAACTAAGTATTTAAGCTAGTTATATTAAAAGAAGGAGATTATTACTTATAGTATTACCTATACTTCCTAGTTTACTTATTTTATACTACTATTAGTCTATAGATAGTGTAATATAGAAAGTAACTATTTTATTCTTACTAATAAGTATAATATTATTTAAAACTTCCTAACTAGTCTAAACCTTAGTTTATAATAATAAACTAAGGGAATCCCTAAATCTTTACTAGACTATCTTAAACTATTTTATATACTCCTTAACTTTAATTAAGGTTATTACCTTTAGCTATATAAACTTAGAGAGCCTATCTATAATAACTATAAGGTATTATAGCCTCTTTAAGAATAAAGTAAGTAAGTTTATTATAAAATTAATAGAGATTTATAACTAGAACTAGTCTAGGACTAGTAAAGGTTTTAGTAAGCCTTAATATTATTAATAGCTCTTATAGCTTTTATTATAATAGTAATTATAAATAAGCCTAGCTATATCCTATAATATCCTATTCTAGTAAAATTATTACTATAGGATCTAGAATATAGTATTATAACCTAGGTACCCTATAACTAGTAAATTATAGTATTATTAAATAAGGGTTATTATAAGGGGTTCCTATACTAGGACCTAGGTATAGCCCCTAAGCTATAGTACCCTATAAGCGCTAATTAAGTAATCTATAACCTATTCCCTTATTAGTGCTTCTAGGGAAACTTCTATATCCCTTTCTAGATAGCTTTTAGTTAAATATAATATATAAGGTCTAATAAGATAGCTTAATCCTATAGTATTTATAAGTATTTTATAATAAAGAGAGCCTCCTAGCTAGTAGTAAGCTTATATATAATAGAGATAAGTCCTAACTATAACCTTCCCTTAAATCTAATAGTAACTAAGAGAGTTATATAATAGTAATAAGCTATAGAATCTATCCTATCTTTATACTAATACCCTTTCTATCCTATTCCCTTTAGAAGAGAGTATCTAGTTATTAAGCTTATATACTAGGTCTATAATATAGGTAAAAGTTAAATAAAGCTAGAGTATTTACCTACCTAGCTTACTATTCTAATATTAGGTAAGGAGTAGTAAAGTATTCTAGGTTCTTATAATCTATATAAATTATAAATAGCTAGGAAATACCTTATAACTTTACTAACTATACCTTAATATAGGAGATAATAGCTAGAAGCTCCTTATTATAAATAGTGTAGTTTCTTTATACTATTATTAGGCTTATAAAGTAATATATAACTAGGTATATAATATAGTTAGATCCTTTCTAAGATAAGTATTCTCTAAGGGCTATACCTAAGTAATTTACTTTAACTACTATAGGGTAGTCTAGGTCCTATTATATAAGGACTAGGTATATAATAAAGGCCCCTTTAGCCTCTTAAAAGCCTTATTTTCCTTAGGCCCTTATTAGAAGGGGATATTTCTTTATAAGTTATATAAGTAATACTACTAACTTAGAAAATCCTTAATAAAGTCCTAGTAAAAGTTTATAAATCCTAGGAAGCTTTAGACCCTTTATAACTTTATAGGTACTAACTATTCCCTTATAGCTATAACCTTTACTAGGTTAGGTAAACTAAATAGCTTACTATAATAATATACCCTAGGTACTAAACTTTCTTTATAGTAAATATAGACTTATTAAGATCTAGATATAGCCTTACTACCCTTAAGTAGCTAAGTATTAACTAAACCTTTACTATATAGTCCTTCCTTAATTCCCTAGAGTAAACTAAGATATTATCTAGGTATATTATAATAAAGTCCCCTAATATATTCTCTAAGGATTTATTAATATAATATTTAAAGGTTACTAGTATACTTACTAGTTTAAATAGGTAAACTAGTTACTTAAATAGCCTAAACCTAGTCTAGAATACTATAAGGTACTCCTTACCTTTAGCTATTTATAGTTTATAAAATACTATATAGATATTTACCTTTATAAACTATTATACCTAGAGAGAGATTAGAGTATTTTCTTAATTAGTAAGAGAGGGTACTAATTCTATACTATAATCTTATTAAGGGTATAGTAGTTAATATAAAAGCATTACTTACTATTTAACTTCTTAACTAGAAGTATAGGGGCTATAGCTAATAAGAAGCTAGTATAAATCTATCCCTTATCTATAAGGTCTATAATTTAGTATTAGATTTCTAAGAGTTAATCCCTTAGTATATTATATAATAGTCCCTATAGTAATACTAGCTTAGAACTATCTAGGTTCTTATATATCTAGATATAATAGTTAAGGGTTCCCCTATAAGGAGGTAAGCTATTTACTTTAGCTTTATTAAATAGGTTTATAAAGTCTACTAGCTTCCCTAGTAGTATTATTATATTAGGGCTATTTAGTTATAACTTTAGGGCTATAAGTTATAGCACTAATATAATTTCCTTAGACTTATAGTAATAAAGTAAGTTATAGTGTCCTTTCTTTATTAGGCCTAGCGTGTCTCTATAGTATATAGGGATCTAATAATCCCCTAAATAAGTTTATCTATTCCTTACTCTAAGGCTTTAGATATATATAGGCCCTTTACTACCCCTATAACTAACTATTATTTAGCTATATAAATTACTATATTCTATTATTCTAGCTATAGTATCCTAAAGATTATATCCTAGGTAAGACCTAGGATAATATATAGGTAAACTAATAACTCTTACTTATTAATATTAATCCTAGTATATACTATATAGGTAATTAAAGAGGTATTTTCCTAATATACTTCCCTTACTTCTTTATTTTTACTATAGTATAAACCTATCTTTATTTTAGTAATTATATAAGCTCTAGGCTAAGCTATTATATTACTAGTTTACTTATAGTACTATAGTAATTATAACTATAGTTAATCTAAATATTAAGATATAAGTATATATTAAAGAGTATAGGAACTAGGAATAGTAGTTAATCTATAAAATATTCTATATCTTTTTAGTCTTTATATACTAACTATACTTATTTATAACTATAGCTACTAGCTAGCCTTTTACCTTTATATAAGGCTTTACTTAGGGGCTATTTATTTTCTATAGTATTAATATTAACTTTCTTATTAGCACTTTCCTTATTTACCCTATATATATTAATATTAACTTTTAGTTAGTAAGGTAAGAGAAGGGTATATTCCTAGATATAGTAGTTTTTAAAGCTATAATATAAGTAATATCCTTCCTAGTAGTATTTAGCTATCTTTACCCCTAATACCTATCTAGCCCTTTATAAATTAGTATTTTTCTTCTAACCTTTATCCTTTTATCTAACCTATTTTTCTTTTCTAGCTAGGTTACTATAGCTTAAACCCCTATTATTAGTATATCCCCTTATTATTAGTTTACTAGGGCACTAGATAGGCTAGCTAGGGTCTATATTAGTTCTAATACTTATTCTCTAAGGTAAGGGACTTAATATTAACTATAATACTATAGTATTAGGTAATAGTAGTATAGTATTTTATTTAACTAACTCCTTTACTAATAGAAATTTCTCTTATTTATTTATTAAGTACTTATTATAGCTTAGCTACCTTAATATTATTTACCTAATAAGCCCTCTAGCTAGGAGAGTTTTTACTTAAAATAAATAAAAATATAGTAAATATCTCCTAAATACTTATTCTATTAAGTTAAGTTTTTAAGGGCTATTTCTTATTTATAGGGGTTTATATATAGGGTCTCTAAGTAGTAAAGAAAGGTATTTAGGTTATAATTACTTAATTCTCTTACCTTAAAGAATATAGTAATATAAGCCTAGACCCTAGGCACTAGGTTTTAGTAAATAAATATCTATTAGTTCTTATTATTTCTAATAAAGTCCTTATTTATATTTAGTTTATATTATATTAAGAACCTCTAAGTAGGAAATATATTTTTATTATTATTATATAGGTTACCTATTAGGATTAGTTTTTACTAATTAAGATTATATTAAGAACTATTAGTTATATAGGAGTATCTAGTATAGTAGTAGCCTAAGGCATAGACTTTAGATTTATATATATCTCTTATTATAAAGAGTTAATTACCCTAGCTTACTATTCTAATATTAGTTAAAGTGTTTTAAATTAGGCATTATAAGCCCCTAGTAGTAGTATAGTATTTAATAGGGAGTTAGAGTCCCTTAGCTATATAGATCCTATAGTTAGAGAGAGTCTATTATATAGTTTATTATTTTTAGTAGTTTTCTTTTTAAAACTAAAGGAAGCTTCTTAAATATAATAGACTAGCCCCTAGGTAGCTACTATTAGGTATTAATATAATATTAAGAAGCTTAAGGAGAGAAGAAGAGAAAGTAGGAAACCTATCTATACTATGCCCTCCTTATACTCCTTAGCTATCCTATCTATCCTTTCCTATCCCTTACTATCTTCCCTAATAGCCTTATCTCTAATTTATTTATCCCCCTTCCTTATTCCTTTTATCCCTTATCTCTAGACCTTCCGTCCCCTTATCGCTTCCTATTAGCCCCCTAATGTCTGCGTTTCAGCTAATGCTTAGGCAAAGCCTAAGCCCTTACAATTTAAAGCTAATTACCTAGCCTTATAATCCTTTATAAACCCCTTTATATTATAGTAAAAGTTTCTTACTATTTTTTTACCTATAATGATAATACTTTCCTATTTCCTTGACCTTTAAAGTCTATAAGTTATAATAGTTAATAAGAAAGAATAAGTATAAGTCTTTAAGAGTTAAAAAGGCTCTTAATTAAAAGAAACTTTTATAAAAGCTACTAAATAGCCTAAAGAAAGTAAGATAAATATCCTTCCCTTCTATATATCCTATAGCCTTTTATAAGTATATTATAGAAGACTTATTCTATAAGGCTAAGAACTTTAATATTAAAGAGAATAATATACTTAAGGTACTTATAGCTCATGTTCTTATTAAAGTTATAAACTATAAAGTAAAGAAGGTAACTAAAAGGACTCTCTTTATAGAATTTACTTAAGATTTCTATAACTAAACCTAAGAAATATTCCTCTAAACACTAATCCTAGTGGTAAGGTATCTATAAGATTACCTTATAAATAATAGTATTAGAACACGCATGATATTAACCGCGCTTAGCAGCCGCAATTGTGTGGTTAGCAAAGTGGTTAGCCCGCGCGCGCAAGGGCCTCACACGTAACCTATAATATAGGCCTATAATAGGGCAAGGCTTGTGGTTACGTAACTTACATAGCCCCTTTGCGTTTTATATCTTGTAAGAAAACCCTCACTTTTACCCTCTCTTTTCCTCTTTTCTCTATAGCTTAAAATAGATAATTAATAATAATACTATTCTTAAGGCTTATAATAATAATAACCTAATATTAGGCACCCTATATAACTAATACTAATTAGTGGTTAACTTTATAACTACTCCTAAACATATATAGAAAACTATAAATTAGTAAGGCTAATAATAAAAGAGACTTTCTAGGAAGTAGTGTAATCTAGCCCTTTTATAAAAGTATAGGAGTAACCTAATTACTATAAAATCTGTTAAAATAATGCTATTTATAGCACTATTTTATAGGCCCACTAGTTGCCTAGTTGCGTTGCTATAACCTAGGCTGCACCGTTAGTTACAGTGTTAGTTACAAGCGTTAGTTATAGCGTTAGTTACTACACAACCTACGTTGCTACTAAAGCAAGCTATGGCATGTATAACTAAGCTAACTGGGTTACCCTATAGGAAGCTAAAATTAACTATAACTAGGAAACTAGTAGTTATATAAAGGCTAATATATACTATTTAAATCCTTGAATTTTACTGGATTTAATAGTGGTTTTTATTTATAGGGTATACTTTAAAAGTAATAAGTTAGTTTACGTAGGTATTTAGTTTATATAGCTATAAGTTATTTTTTTACTTTTCCTATATAAATAAATTTTATAGAAAATAAAAAGTAGCTTATAAAGCCCTCCTAGTAACCCCCTTCTATTAATATAGTTAGTAAGTCTATAAGGGGACTTGAAATATTCTCTTATTGCTCGTTAGACTGTCTGTATATTAGAATATAACTATATTTAACTATCTAAGCTCTTAAAGTGAAAAATCTATTGTAATCTACTTATCTATAGGTTACTATGCCCTTTATTATACTAGCTATCTAGGAATCTATTAGGGAGGTCTTCCTATCCCTCTAATATCTTCCCCTTCTAATTCTTAATAGGTTATAAGCCTAGAAGGCCTATAGATTTACTTTATTATACTATGTTATTCCACTATAATTACTAGATTTTTAGCTATTAGTTATAGTTTTACTATACTATAGGCTCTTAAATTATAAAGGAAATCCACTAGAATTTAAAGCTTTTCATCCACTAGCACTACGTATTGCAACACTAGACCTTAGTGTTAAAATTCATTACAAGCTACACCCGTAACCACTAGTTACAACTATAACTTTTTAGTGATTCTATTCACTATCGTGACCGCTATTAATATTATCTACATTATAGATATGCTACACTTCCTTAATATTACATTGGACTTCTAGTATATTATATACTAGGCTTTTTAACCTATTATATTACGTTTGTCGGTTACACAGGGTGCCTAATATCAGGTTATCGATGTTATGAGCCTCGAGAATAGTATTATTATTAATTATCTATTCTAAGCTATGGAGGAAAGAGGGAAAAAGAGAGGGTAAAAGTAAGGGTTCTTCTTGTGAGATATGAAACGCGAAGGGGCTGTGTAGGTCACGTGACCACAAGCCCTGCCCTGTTAGAGGCCCGCATTATAGGTCACGTGTAGGGCCCTCGCGCGCGCAGGCTAATAACTTTACTAATAGCATAATTACGGCTGCTAAGCGCGGTTAATATTATATATGTTCTAATTCTAGAAACTCTCTCTTTTAATATAACTATTAACGTATAATATTAATAGGAAAGAAAAAGAAATAATAGACTATATTATAGTTAATTAAGGATATAGGAAATAAAAGGAGAAAGATACCTATATAGGTATAGTAAGTAAAAGAAAGGAAAATAATAACCTATAATCTAGGGCCCTTAAATTAGAATAAGAGGGCCTTCTCTACCTCCCCTTAATTTACTAAATAGAATTAACCTAGCTATATGCTAATCCTTCCCTTACTACTATAGTGTTTCTTACTATAATAGTCTTTTCTCCTTTATACTCTATATATATTATATAGGGATTAAAGAGATTACTATAAGTCTTCCTATAACTCTTACTAGGTTAGGAGTGATAATAAGTGTAGCTCTTATTAGGATCTAACCTAATAAGAGTTATAGTCCCTTCTCTTTCTTTCTCTTTAGGAGGATTTTATATTCTCCTATAGTATTAGGGCTAAAAGCCTCTAGGGATATTATCTATAGTAACTATTCTCTATATAGGTAACTTACCCTTTTATTTAGATTATTATCTAGTTACTTAAGATAAATTACTTAAGGGCCTTATTTAGTAATACCTTTATAAAGGTATTAGCTAAGTTATTACTTCTATTAATCTAATAGATTTTATAGAGCTTATAGCGTTATATAATTACTATAAGGCTATAATATTAATTATTAGGTATTTCTCCTTAGTAATACTAAGCTTAATAAGGTATTTATATAGAGAGTATAAATCTATATATACTATAACTAGGATTAGGGAAGCTTTAGTTAACCTATAATTAATCTAATTATTATTATAATTATATAGGCTATATTAATACCTATAACTATACTATAAATCTCTAAGGCAAGTATACTTTATATAACTCTCTTACTCTTAGTTAAGCTAAAGTATATAATATTATCTTTAATTATAAACTTACTATTCTTATTATCTTTATTAGCTAGAATTAGTATATATCTAGCTATAATATAAGGTCCTAGTTATTAGTAAATAATCTATTTATAAAGGCATAGATCTTTACTTTAGTAAGGTTAATTAGAATAAAGGTTAGGCCTCTCTCTAAGTAGTCTATTTACTACTAGATTTAGTAGTTAAGAGCTTTAATATTCTTAACTATTAGTTTCTAGTATTATATAGTAACTAAAAGATTAAAGTAAGCTTTTAGTTAGTAAATTAAAGTAATATAAGCACCTTAAGCCTACTACTTAATATACTTTTACTTTAAATAGGTTAATAGGATTAATTTAAGCTTACTACTTTACCCTTTTATTATAATATAATATTCCTATTTCTTAGGGTAATAATTCCTTTATTAAATATAAGTAAGTTATTTTCCTAAGGAATTACTTTAGCTTTATAGTAAAGGTAGTAGTAGCTAGTTAAGTTTTCTCTTTCTTAGAGAACTCCTTATTTAATAACCTAAGGGTATAATTAGTCTATATACCTATATAAGTAAATTCTAGGCTCTCTTTTATTATTATAAGTAAGTATAAGTTATATATAGAAGTCTCTATCTAGAGCTTCTCTCTATAATACTTATAATATATTACTTACTAGTATATTCTAGCTTTTATAATACTATAGAGAGGCTTAATTATAATTATAATTATACCTTCTAGGTACTAGTAGCGGATTTAGATTAGGAGCTTAGTAAAAATAACTTAGCTTAAGGCTATATATAACTAGATATAGGCTTATATAATATTATAAATTTATATAAGGTATTCTATTATAAGTAAAGAAGGAGCTATTATAAGGATAAGTTATTAACTAGCCTATTAGATTATTAGGGCTTATATTAAGATTACTTACTTTTTCTTATCCTTAAATCCTTAGATTATAAGCTATAACTTCTTATATAGTTAACTTATTTTTCCCTTTACCTTATTAATAATATAGGTATTAAAGATCCTTAGGCTATAGTGCTTCTCTTTATTAAATATAATAAACTTAAAAATACCTTACTTAATTAAAGTATTAATTTTAGTTTTAGTAAAGAGCTTAAATAGCTTCCCTAGGTTATAATAATACCTTTCTTATATAACTAGATTATAAGGTTAAGATTAGCCTCCTCCTTTACTAATATAAAGATTATAATATTAGTCTTATTAATAATAGCTAGAGGGTTCTTATAGGGTCTTCTAGGTCTTTACTTTAGTAAAATCTCTAGTCCTAGGGCCTTATATTTATCCCTAGTCTCTAGTAGCTCTCCCTTAGCCTTTATTATAATACTACTTTATATTAGGGGTAAAGTTCTTTCCTATAAGAGTCCTTATAATAAGGTCTTATAAAGATTAACCTAAAAGTCTTAGGGCCTCTTAGGAGGTTAAGTATATAGCTTTCTTTATTAATAATAAGGAGATTATATAGGCCTTATTATCCTTTACCTTTACACTATACTTAAACTAATAATCTAAGTAAGAGGTTAAGGATTACTAATATATCTAGGCTATTCCTTATTATAAGGGCTTTAGTAATCTTTTAAAGAGTATATAGCTACTTAATCTTCTTTATAGCCTTTTATACTATAATTATATATTATAATATCTCTAAGGATAGAGGGGATTTACTTATTATCTATAGGTAAGCGCTAAAGATAAGGAGTATTAGAATAAGGCTATTAGGGCCTATAGTATTATTAAGGGCTTTAATAGCTATCTATAGGGCTATAGGCTTAGGGGTTATTAGGTATTTATATTAGATAATATTATAGGCTTTTAGAGAGGCCTATAATATCTCTTAACCTTACTAATACTATAGTATGCTTAAATAGGGACCTCTTTAATAAAGATTAATATTAATACTATAAATTATTAGAATTCCTTACTATAGAAGTTAGTACTAGTATTAGTAATAATCTAATTAGGGAATCCTTAGTATATATTAATCTAGTATAACCTAAGGGCCTCCTATATTATTCTAGCTAAGATATCTTTAAGGAATCTTACTATATTAAATACTATAGCTATATTAATAGTATAAAGGGTAGGGTAGTTACTATTAAGATATATTATATTTACTATTACTTTAAAATTAAATATATATTTATTCTAAAGGGTAAATTTAAAGTAATAAGGGCTATTAGTATTTATTTAGTATTAGTAGTATACCTTTATTAGCTCCTTAATAGCTTTAATATTAATCTTATACCCTAATTTATATAGAAGATTATAGAGTTATTAGACTAAAGGATAACTAAATTAGTAATATAAGCACTATAATTTAACTTTAGTAAGGTAGTTCTATACTATTAACTTCTTATTTTACCCTAGTAATATCTATATATACCCTTATTTATATATAAAGGAAACCTTAATATTCCCTTACTATAGTATATTCTTAGTAATAATAAAGTTAATCTTTAATTAGCCTATATCCCTAAGGTATATTAAGAAAGGTATGCTTATATAATTATATAGAATATAATATTACTAAAGGGAGTAAGTATATTAATTAATCTAATTAAGATAATTAGTATACCTCCTCTAAACCTAATAACTACTTTACTTACCTTTAATTTATTAAGTTAGATCCTTAGTATTATATATTATAATACTAGGAATTATAGGTAGCTTACTATTAAGTACTTAGTAACTCTAGTATCTAGTATAATGCCTTAGAAGGTCTTAGAAGAGTAATAATCCCTAAGTATAAATATATAGGGTAGTTAATTAAATAGTTTATTATTAAAAAGCTTTTTTACTTAGGCTATATAGTATTACTTAATTTATAAGAATCTTAATTACCTTTTAGCTATTAAAGGTAGTACTATATATAAAGAAGCCTATAGAAATTAAGCTATCTTTACTCTCTTAAGTATTAGTAAATCTAAGGCCTTATATATATTAGGTAATTTTATTATTTTCTAGGATTCTTAGGGTATTATTAGCCTTAGGTTCTTCCTTATACTAAGTAAGAAATATATTATATACTAGTAGTAAAGACTTTAAAGAGTTAATAAGGTAGTAACTCTTAAAGTATTAATATACTTTCTTATAGTTCTCTTTAAAGTGCTTTATTAACTAGTATCTTTTCTTATTATAAATATAGTATTTCTTTATATAAGGGGAGGTCTTATATCTCTAAACCTTAATAGAGGGTATTTTAACTCTTTACCCTTACTATTATATTATTAGTTAGTCTAGAATTACTCTAGGGTATTAGCTTTACTAGGAATTAGTACTAATTACTAGATTCCTCTTTAATAATATAGATTATTATCCTTACTTACTTATAGAACTCTTATAGGCTATTAGGGGATTAGTAATATAGCTTTTATATTTAGAGATCTTACTATAAGTATATATAATTTAATTCTAGAGTACTTACTTTATCTAGCTAATATTAGGGATAGCTCTTTAGAGAGTAGTAAGCTTCTTAATAAGATTATTAAAGTACTTAGTTTTTAACTTTTTCTTATTCTTATTAATTACCTTTTATAAGAAGGTATTATACTATTTTAGAAGGTATTATTACCTTATATTCTTAGTCTTAAATCTTTATTTTATTTAGGTAATAAGGGTTAATAAGTCTTAGGAATACCTAGGTTTTAAGAGATTATCTAAGTAATATCTTAAAGCTTTACCCTTAAGTATAGTATTAAATATATAGCTTACTTACTTTAGTTTAATATCTAGGATCTTATATTTCCTTTAAAATATTTAGAGCTTTAATTTAAAGATATTATAGTTATTTATATTATATTATTATTCTAGTATATATATCTTAGCTAGATTAATAATTTACTTTAGTAATAGTTTTAAGGGTTATATTAGTTAGTTAATAAGAATAAGGGTAAGGATAGTAGCTTCTTTATACTAGGGAGGGGATTAGGGCTTACTAGTAGTTTTCTAATAGGGTTAGGATATAAGATATAATACCTAGAGAGAGACCCTTAATATATTAATATATACCCTCTTAGGGAGATTATACTTATAGCTATATAGTTACCTTAATAGGGTAATACTTAGTAAGCCTTAGTAAAGAGTTTAAGAGGCTTTTAAGATTTAGTATTCTTAGATATTCCCTTTATTAAAAAGGTTATCTAGGAAGTTATTATTTTTCTTAAGCTTTCTTTAAAATCCTATATACTTTTTCTAGGTATTTTTACTTTTTCTTATAATTAAAAGTAAAATTCTTATTAGTTAATAACTTCTTAGAGATTTCTTACTACTATAGTAGTTTAGGTAATTATTATATATACTCTATTATTAATAAGGTAATCCCTAAGATATCTTAGCACTAGGGGTAGTATTTAGAGAAATATTTCTTAGGTTTAGTTATTAAAATCCTAGGTAAATTCTATAAATAGTATTCTTCTAATTACTTTTCTTATTTTATAGTCTATAACCCTAATAAGAATATAGGCTATAAGTACCTTAGGTATTTTATTCTCCTTATTATTAAAGTTCTTAGCCTTATAAAATAAGTCTTCTATAATATTCTTATAGAAGTACTATAGAATATATAGGAAGGGAAGGATATTTATTTTACTTCCTTTAGGCTACTTAGTTATCTTAGAAAAGCTATCTCCTATTTAGAAGCCTTCTTAACTCTTAAGGGCTTATATTAGTTTCTTTCTATTAGCTATTATAACTTATAGCCCTTAGAGAGAAAGAGAATAGGGAAAATTTTATATTTTTAGGTAAGGAAAAGTAATAGGAAAGTTTTACTTTTAAAGGGAATAATTTATAAAGGATTATAAGGCTAGGTAGTTAACTTTATATATAATAAAATATACTAAGAAAAAGAATAATAAAATAAACTTTACTACTAAACTTAAACTTTTCTTTAAGGTTTAGGCTTCTATTTATTACTAGCTACTTATATACTTTAACTAAGGAACTAGGATAAACTTCTTCCTTAGTATAATTTTATAGCATTATTTTAACAATAGTCTATTATTTTTTTTCTTTTCTATTAATATTATGTATTAATAGTTATAATAAAAGAGAGAGTTTCTAGTGTTAGAACACGTATAATATTAACCACGCTTAGTAGCCGCAATTATGTGGTTAGTAAAGTGGTTAGCCTACAGGCACGCGAGGATCCCACACGTGACCTATAATACGAGCCTATGATAGGGCAGGGCTTGCGGTCACGTGACTTACATAGCCCCTTTGTGTTTTATATCTTATAAGAAAACCCTCACTTTTGCCCTCTCTTTTTCCTCTTTCCTTTGCAGCTTAGAATAGATAATTAATAATAATACTATTCTCAAGGCTTATAATAACAACAACCTGATATTAGGAACCCTGTGTAACTGACACTTCTTTATTAGCTAATAAAAGCATAATTTATACTATGATTTTTAGTTAATAAGGAAAAGGACTAGGACCTTCTTCTTATATAATATAGGTTTAATTTTAACTATATCTCCTCTAGAATATTATAAATAAAATTATATATAAGCACTACTTATATTACTAGGGAATAGATTATTATCCCTTTTATTATAATATTTTTATCTAGTAATATTATTATTACTATTACTTAGTAAATAGCTATATATTAACTAGTAATACTTAAGCTATTTAGAAGCCTAGCTAGAAATAGGGGGTAATTATAAGGCTTTACTTATAATACATAGGTGCACCCTATAGGCACACTATACTATAGGGCTAGGTCTATATAACACTAGTAAGCCACTAGCTATAAGCTAGTGACTTGTATGTATAATACACTTAGACCTAGCAAGCTTTAGTTAATATACTAAAGCCCCTATACCTCTTGCCTAGCTACCCTTTGTTCTCACACTACGCGCGTAGGCCTTATATATAACCTATAATATAGGCCTGTGATAGGGTAGGGCTTATAGTCACATAACCCACACAGCCCCTTTGCGTTTTATATCTTATAAGAAGAACCTTTACTTTTGTTCTCTCTTTTCCTCTTTTTCCCTTGTAGCTTAGAATAGATAATTAATAACATTACACAGGGTTCCTAATATTAGGTTGCGTTATAGGCTTCGAGAATAGTATCGTTATTAATTATCTATTCTAAGCTGCTCAGCCCACAACGCAACCTGATATCAGGAACCCTGTGTAACCAACACTTTTTCCTTGGGTTTTTTTTTCTTTTTTGGCGTCCGAGGGGCTTCCAATAAAAGGAGGAGAACAACCTCGGGCACTGCCATTGTCGGCACACCACCATAGCCAGCATGAACAAGCTGGATGACATCTTGAGACGGTACACGTTTGACGGGGAGGACACCAAGGGCAAACTGACGGGTGCGTCGTTTGTGGTCACTGATGGAACTGGTACGGCATCCATGCTTGCTTGCCTCGATCCCGCTTCGGCCGGAAACTTGCCATTCGCACAATACACATATACCAGGCCCCAAAGGCTAACAAGTCACCTCCCAGGCACCATCTACACGGGCTCATCCGGCCGTCTGGACATGTACCCCGGTCTGCTCCATGGACAGACAAGACCTTCACGTGGGTGGCGTCCCTGACCAAGCTGGCCACGACCATCTCCGTCATGCAGCTCGTCGAGCAGCGCAAGCTAGACCTCGACGCCGACGTGCGTCCTCTCATTCCGGAGCTCAGAGAAGCCAAGATCCTGCGCGACTTTGACGATGACGACAACCCTGTCTATGAGGAGAACACGCGGCCCATTACCCTGAGGCAGATGCTCACCCACACGGCAGGCTTCAGCTACGAATTCGCAGACCCCATCCTCATCAAGTGGTCTCGCGCCACCCCAGGCCGCAACCTCTCCTGCATCCAATGGTCCAAGAGCGAGATCACCACCCCCTGCGCTTTGCCCCGGGAGAAGCATGGGGCTACGGCGTCGGGCCTCGACTGGGCAGGCCAGATGCTCGAAAAGGCCACGGGCAAGTCCTCGGGCAGTACATGCAGGAGAACATCTTTCATCCCCTGGGCATGAGCGACACGGGGTTCTGGCCGGAGACGATGCCCCACACGGCGGCGAGGACGGCCCAAAACACGGAGCGCACGCGGGACGGGGCCCTCAAGACGGCGTACTGGCCCACGCCCGAGAAGCACGAGATGGAGGCCGGTGGCGCGGGCTCTTCACCACGGCAAGCGACTACGCGTGCCTGCTGAGGGCGTTTCTGCAGGACAACGGCAGGCTGGTGTCGGACAGGACGCGTAGGAGATGCTCACGCCGCAGCTGGGCGAGGCCCAGGCGCAGTGGTTGCGCAAGCTGGCTTTCCACCCGCTGGCGCACAATACCTTGCGCCCGAGTTCGCAAAGGACCAGGCGCTGAACCATGGGCTGGGCGGCATGATCAACGTGGAGGATGCGCCGGGGAAGAGGAAGGCGGGAAGCATGGCCTGGAGCGGGATACTGAACAGTCGATGGGTACGTCACATGGTCCAGCGTTTTGTCATTCCGCAAATGATTCCTCCTCCCTTTTTTTCGAAAGTCATGACGATGAGTGAGCTAAACGGAAACGGAAACGGCACAGTGGCTCGATCCCAAGACGGGCATCGCCGGCGTTCTCATCGTCAACGTGTCCGAACGGCGACGCCGTCGCCGCCAAATTGTACGATGAGCTGGAGCGCGCCGTGTACGGGGAGCTTTTGGCGGGACGCCCCGGAGCCGCATGTAGATGGGGTTGAGAACTGTACATATGATATCTCTGTATTCGATGACCTTGACGGAAATGAAGACGGCTTGTGTGCTACGAAACACGATTGACACAGACTTGTTGGACTCTTCCAAACTATACTTCGAGCAGCGGCTACCCAACCGCACGTTTCTCGCCCTCTATCCTCTATTTGCTCTAATGTCATCTACTCTAAATCAAGAGGCCGTTCCTGAAACTAGAAAACTCCACCTCTCTCTCTCTCTCTCTCTCCACGCATAAGAGGAAAAAAATTAAAAATAAAAATAAAAAGATTTCATTCATTCCTCGCCAAATATGTCATCTCGACTCATGGCCTCCAACACCCCCTCGAGCACTTTCCTACACCGACCCCTATAGTCCAGCGCCAGTGCCTGATTCCTCGTCAAGCTGTCCACGTGACCGCCGACAAGCTCGACGTCCGTCTCGCTGAGCCTCTCCAGCTCCTGCAGCACCTTGTGCTGGATAATGGCCACCGTCTGCTCGAGACACAGCCTCGCCTCGCCGTCGACTTGTCCGGAGAAGAAGCGGTGACGGTGGAACCGGTCCGCGTCTTGGCCGTCGGGCACGGGGACCATGTCCCGTCGCTGCTGGGCGCTCGTCAGCGTGCAGATGATGTCCCAGACCATCTCGGGCTGGACGTGCTGGAACGAGCCGAGGACCGCGGTGGACGGGTCGAGCTGGAGGGACTGCTTGGCCCGGGCCAGGACGGAGCTCGGGTGGGACAGCGGCCGCAGCGAGATGAGATACTCGTCCGAGGCCCGCGGTTCCGCCGCCGCCGCCGCCCTCTTCCGGACGTGCGTGTAGTCGTTGTGCAGCTCGTCCGTGGCGGGGATCATGAAGCCGTAGCCGAGCAGGAGCTCCGCGTTCGTCTTCATGCTGTAGTTGTTGAAGACCTGCTGCCCCGGCCGGTACGCCCTGCCGACCCTGAGCGCGCACTCCTGCCTGGCGTTGTCCAGGTCCCACTGGATCTCCGTCGTCATGTCGTGGTTGCCAATGTCGAACAGCGGGAGCAGGACGGAGAAGTCGTCCGCGGACACCCCGGCGGGCAGCATACGCTGCTGCCTCTCGGAGAGCACCAGGCTCGGCCTGAAGCTGCGGCTCGAGAAGATGCAGTATGCCCACTGGTACAGCTCGGCGGTGAGTGCCTTGTTCAGCACGCCTCCTCCTGCCCTTGACACGCGCGCAGAAGCTCCCTCGCCTGGCGCAGATCCCGATTGACGTCGTTGCGGATCTTTTCCAGCCCGACCTCGACATTGGTTCCCTCGAGGAGCTCCGCCTCCTCGGGATCCCAGAAGGGCGCCAGCGCCCATGCGTGTCGGTTGTCTTCTCCCGGCTGGGGAGGGCCTGATGTACGGCCACCAGGAGGACGCCTCGCCCTTGAGGTATTCCTTGATGAGGAACAGCCGCCCGACGACGTGAGGGGGCGCCTTTGCCAGGAACTCGCTGTGAAATGGGGCATCAGCATCATCATCATCATCATCATCATCATCATCATCATCATCATCGGCATCATCATCATCGGCATCATCATCATCGGCATCGGCATCGTCATCGTCATTGGCAACGTCGTCTTGCTTCTTCTGCTTCTGCTTCTGCTTCTGCTTCTGGCCCTCGGACACGGCGTTCAAGTACGACAGGGTCAGCGAGGTGGGCAATCGAACGATGGGCTCGAACGGTTGCACCGCGCCCGACGCAGTTGGTTTGACGCGGAACGAGAGGCCCGTCTGCGCATCTTGGTAGACTTCCACCGAGCAGTGAAGCGTGGCTCCGCGGGAGACGGCCCACTCCACGAGGGTTGCTATGCTCTTTGGAACGTCATGGCTGGTGCTGGTGGTGGCGGTGGATGCCATGACGGCTGCCTGCCCGGTAATGGATTGCAGCTTGATGGATGTCGGATGTCCTCCTTGCTTCTTTCTCCTCTCTCCTCTTCTCCTTCTCCTGGGCAGATGCTTCGACTTTCGACCGGCCGGGAATGACGAGGGGTGACAGTGACGGACAGGGGTGCGGGGGCCCGCAGACAGCAGATGTAAGATGTACGGATCAGATGCAGATTGACAAATCTTGCGAGGGCGCGTCGTCCATTGAGGCGGTTGTTAGCTTACGGCCGAGGGAAAGAAGAAGAAAAAGGTCTAGTCCGTATGCGCTATATGTTTGTAAGAAAATGGTCTGTCTGCCCTTGTTGGTCGGCTTTCGGCTTTCGTACCATGGCCAATGTCGACGACGTTTCAAGGGAATTCAACGGGTGCGCTGCGAGGGATGCGAGGGCTGCGAGGGATGCGAGGGCTGCGAGGGCTGCGAGACGGAAGAATATCGTCCATTCGGGTCTCTCGAATGTCGAGTCTCCACCTCCACACCCTCCCAGACGGGCAGGCCGGGGAGGCCGCCGTCCGTCTCATCGTAATATCGACTGGAACTCAATTGTTGCCAACTACGCTGTAAGATACAGTACATTCATCCTTTCCACCCAACACAACACACAACACAACACAACGACCCTCATCGTAGGACGTGTCCATCTCTACATGACAATAATCCAACCTTCACCAGCCCTCCCCTAGTGAAACTCGGCCTCTACCCTCCCATACCGCACCCCAACCACCTTCAACTCGAATCCCAGCCCTGCACTGTCCACAATCATTTCCAGCGTGAAATCGAGATTGTCAAACTCGACGCCTCGCGTAGTCGTTAGGCGCGAGAACAAGCTGCGCGGGACGGCGTTCAGATCTGTGGTCAGGGTACATACGTGCATCAAGTCCCGCGTGTACGCCGCAGGAGGTTCGTCTGCATCACACGCTATCAAGTCGTCCGTCACAATAAGGGACTGACCTGGTCGGAAGTTTCGTGTGTAGTGGAATGCGATTGGTGATAACGGCGAGAGGCTCTCGCCCTGTTTTTATTTTTTATTTTTTATTTTTTTACAAATGGTTAGCACGTATGCGCAATGGGAACAGCATACCGGGAGGTAAAATGAAACGTCAAGGGGGCAGAGAGGAGAGAGGAGGGCAACAACGTACCTTGGCAATATGCCATTGCATCCGGTCGGAAACCATCCACCGCTCCCACAATGGCGACCAGTACCGCTCGCTGACAGAGTGCTTCTCCTCGTCGTACACGGTAGCATAGGATGTGCCGTAGTGCATTCTGGATTTTCGTGAAATCACCATGTTGCCCTCGAGTCCTCTCAGCACCGCTCCGCGAACGACGGCAGTCCAGGCGTATACGGGCTGCATCACCTCGATCGATCCATTCTCCTGCGTAGCACTGGCATGGGCGTGCGTCGGCCGTTCACTGTACGGCGGCGGCGCTGCACTAGTAAAGTGTGCTTTCAGACGTCTGTAGAGGTAATCGCTTTGTCCGAACCCACCAACCAGTACGACGCCAGACACAATGCCTCCTTTGGCTCGCAGACCTTGCACTTGCCCCCTGAACCAGATCACAGACTTCCTTCACCACGGGCTCAAAGATGTCTTTGATTTGTTCTGCCGTCATGAGCAGAAAGCCAGAGTCAATCCCGGCTTCTTCATCGTCGGCTAAGCCAGGAAAACTTGATGCCTCGCATTAGCATCCGAATCTCTCCCAAGAGACATCTCGGCGCATCATGAGTCGGCCACGCCTGGGCAGGAGGAAGTAACTCACGGGACGTTAATCTCCTGGTACTCGTCCTCATTGTAGGTGCGCTTGACAAACTCCTCAAAAATTTCAGCCCCATCTGCCATGTCTTGCCCTTTCTTGTCTTCATCTCGTCGAACCGCGCCTGCCTGAGGCGGTTCCGAACATGCTCTTCGAATCTATAGTTTAGAAAAGCGCTGCCACACAGGCCACCGGTTCCAACCGCAGACTCCTCTACCCGTAGAGGTTTCAATGTGATAATCTTGTACGCAATCAAGCTGTCAAGAGCACATTAGCTTTCCCACTCTTGGAGACCCTCAAGAGACGTGTGTCGCCAAAAGAAGAAGGAGAATAAGAAGAAAGAGCCTACTCAACGGTACCGCCTCCTGCATCACAAACTATAAAGTTGTCCCCAATATTCAGGTGATTTGGTTGAATCGCCTTCAACGTATAGACAGCCGCCGCCTCAGGTTCACTAATCATCTGAATCTCGGAACGACCGCCCATGCCAGCGCGCTCTGCAGCCAGCAGCGTAGTGTTCTTGGCAGCATCGCTCCAAACGGCCGGACACGTCAAGACAAACTCGGCCTTGGTCGTCGCCATGAAAGATTCGCCATATCGTCGAGTTAGGTATCCATGGTATGTTGATAAATCTGGATCAAATAATCGCTCACAGCGTCCACGACGTTTTTGTTGAAGCGTTTGAGTTGCGCTGCCGTGTCCAAGGGGCTCACGTAAAGGGGAGCTTCTGCGACCGATCAAGAAAGAGCTTGATACACCGTAGACGTGACTCTTCGGGGCGGAACTGAAAGCCCCATTTGGCTGTTGGGTCTGCGCCGGGGAGCATTGGCAGGAGGTTGTAGGCAATTTCTGTAGGGACCTTGTCTGAGGTGATGCCATTGCCACCGGGCCAAGTCTTGATGATTTCGATGTCATCGGGTGTCGAGGTATACACAGCTGCCACGCCGGAAAAGGTTGTCCCAAAGTCCACGCCCACGATCAAACGATCAGTGACTGGCACGGCATCTTTCTGCTCCCTGACCGGGCCATCGATAGCCTCGGTCGAGCTCGGTGGCGTATAACTGGTAAAGTAATTTCGACTGTCCCTGTTGCGACCACTAGTGGCACTTGGGGAGGGCTTCGAATGGGAAGATTGAGGCTCATGGCGGCGCTGACGAGTGATATGGTCAAGGTCCAGCTCAAGTTCGAGATGATTGATGGCAGCCTTTGACTTCAATCGCAGCGGACCATATTCCAGCGGGGTTCGATGTTGCAATCGCAAGGCACGCGCCGAGCTCTCACAACGAACGAAAAGAGGGACGGTCCCCGGCACAGGATGTTCTCCTCTCCTCTCGCGGGGAATATGTCAAAGGGTTGTTCTTCTTTCCGCACTCACTCCACAGAGTACTCCGTAGAGTCCAGTTTCGTCGTGTCAACCCGATGAATGACACCTTAACATCCAGCGATGGGGTGGATGGATGGATGGATGGATGGATGGATGGATGGATGATGGATGGTGGGGAAGTCAGAAGTGGGTTCGCGCCTTGAAAAGCTGCCCGCTTTCTCAGCTTGCCACGAGAAGCGAAGCGAAGCAAGGTAATTAGGTTAGGCCGGCATTGAATTCAATGTGCGTCTCGATCAAGCAAGTCATCAACAGATGACAGACACGGTTTACCAGCCACGAACTTGAGCCATCTTCCTAACACTTGGCTACGGGCCCGTTTTTTTATCATTCCAGCGAGTTTGATTCATTCCGCTGCCGAAAAGAACACAAAGTAGCAAGAGGGACTTGTCTACCGAGTACAAGAATGCAAAAATAAAATCACAAACCACATTTTGGGTAGATGCTGCCAGTATTTGAAAGTAGCCAATTAAATATATTATTGTTCATCATCTCAGCCGGGATATCACGCTGATCGGTGGCATATATGTATGTTTATAGATCTTCCTCCACGTGCGCACACTCTTTGTTGCAAAGAGATCAAGTCCAAGAGCTAATGGTAAATGGGAAAACCTGCACTTGCATGTCGTGCGGAGCATTCGCAGAACCGAAACACGGAGGCTCAGCCTGATGGATTGAATCCTGCCATGGCAAAATTGCTCTCTGCTTTTTTTTTCATAAAAACCCCCGACCCCAGTGCTACCTGACCCAGTACTACTTCCAGACGCCACTGATAAATGTAGTAGTATAGCAGTATAAGAATACATCAGTTAAATTGCGACAAAGAGAAGCTATTGCTCGATTCAATGAAATTGCTGCACGCTGTTAACGAGGGGCTGATGTCGAGCTGCCCTCTCCAGTCTATAAGGGGTATTTGGTGCTCACGCCGCTGAAAAGGGTGATTGAAGCTAAACAAAGAAATAATCTCCAATAAGAGGGCTCGACTGCTCGTCAAATATGCAATCCTCGTGTGAGATAACAAATAATCCGAAGATTAAAACTCGGATCATTTGGAGTCCTGGCACAATCTGACCAATGACAAAAGATTGTGGTGTGAAACTGATTGAGTCGTTAAAATGATATCACTGTCAATGTAACAGAGAAGAAAATTTGATGAGTATGAATCCAAAGTTGAAATGATTCGCCAGATACCACCCAACGCCGAGAAAATGCGACGTGAAACCACAAACATAACTTTTTGCTTCGTTGTTCAGTGCCCGATAGATCAGCCATCATGGTGTCCCCGAGTAAGAGCTCCCAAGTGTGATGTTTCTAGGTCAAACCTACTCCTGCAGCCCAAATACTTGCGGATGCTGATGCTCCCACTCGCTACCCTCATATGGTGGTGTCGGCCACTTGTACTGACTATCAGTTTTTTTGTTCAAGTCCAGAGGCTTGGGAGTCAGCACTTCATGGTTGTCGCCATAGAGGATTTGACTGCCACTAGCCGAGGGGAGGGGCTTGGATAAGGGTACGGGTTTGTCGAGCCAATGTTGCTGGCAGATTGTCGTAGAGGCTTCGATGAAGACGATCCGTCCATACCTCGTATGGCCCTCCGAGCAGAGGTCAGAGCTTCATCCAGGAGCTCTTCTTCCTCGTCGGGGACCTCATATTTTTGTACTCCCTGCGCCGCCTGGGCCCGCCTGGTGCGACTCGATATAGGGCCACCACGTGCAGCTCCAATCAAATTATCAACTGATCTGGCTTGCTGTTGGGGAAGAGAGTGGTGCCTCTTCAATTTGCTGCCGGACGTGATCTGGTGGCTCGTGGGTACCGCAGCCGACCGGGAGTCCAAATTGCCCTGAACATCACAGAGGGCCTTGTCCAAGGACTCGTACACCTCCGCCTTGGGAACTGGGCCACCCTGTTGGTCTACAACCATGGAGGATCTGTTGCTGGCCCATGGTCCGCACCCAATTTGAGCTTCCATATCTTCGTATGAAGGAGATGCGGGGGTTTGATGACGTCCTGAGAATCGTCTAGCCCGTTTACGTAGATGAGAGAAGAAGCTTTCTTTCTGTCCATTCGGAGGTGACGCCAAGCCAGTCTCGCCATTGAGAGCGCGTTCAGCCTGTTGACGGTGCATCTCAGTGTAGTTGTTGGTGCTGGAAGCAACGGAGAGCTGTCGGCCGAGCTTCTTGGTCTTCTCTTGCTTCACTTCTCCTTGGCCGTTGTTGGCTCTAGCAGTGACGGCATCAGACATGGGAGAAATGGGTCGGATCGTGGGGAGGATATGCATAGGAGCGGCGTTGGAAACCCCATTCGTCCATGTGCTTCGCTTGCCGGCGGGTGCCCGTCCCTTAGCAGTCGGCACCTCGACTACAGGGGCAACAGAAGCTGGCAACGGTCTGGGTAGGTTAGTATCCGTGTTGGCAACTTGAGATGTGGTGACCTGCTCCGACGCTTCGTTGCGCCCAATAAGAGACTTCCGGAACCATGATGGTTTCGAGGTAATCTGGTGGTTACTGGCGGATTCCTTGACACGTCCGAAGTCAGACTGCTTTCTCCCTAAAATCTTGGACGCCGAAGACTTGGGTCTGGTGGGATCAACAGCATCGTTGAAGTACTCATGCATCAGAGCTTGAGAAGATGTGGGACGACCCTTGGGGTCCCACATCAAACACCAGGTAACAAAGTTGCTCAAAGATGTCGGCCACTGAGGCGCTTGAAGAAAGGTGTCGATAGCATGAGGTGCCATCTTGGGGAAGGAGAAGCCCAATTTGCTGGCCAATCGAGTTCCTTCTCGCCAGTCTCCTCCGCCAACACGAACACCAGCCTTGTTGTACCAGTTGCCGGGGCTGCCCATGACTTCACAGACTCGCCAGACTTGATCCACCTCATTTCCTCCAGGGAAGAGCGGCTTCAGAGTGGCAACCTCGACTGCCATAGCACCCACAGCCCAGATATCAACAGGAGCTGAGTACTCTCCAGCACGCAGCAGAACTTCGGGGGCACGATACCATCTCGTGGAAACATATGTTGTGTATGGAAGCTTAGAGTGCGTCTCACGGGCCAGGCCAAAATCGGCCAGCTTGACTGTATAGTTGGGAGGCATTGACGGCGGTGCGACGAGCGCAGAGTATCTTCGGAATGAATTGGATGATTCTTGATGAGATGATGTGGAAACAAGAATATTCTCCGGCTTGATATCGCGATGGAAGAAGTTGTGCGAATGTATGTGCTCCAAACCATGCATGATCTGGAACAATATGCTCTTCACACTCGTGTTGTCTAGGCACTTGTGATCCCTAGCCTTCATCAATTGGTACAAGTTGCCTTCCATGTATTCCATGCAAATGTGTAGCTTCTTGCTATACGGGTCCAGGAATATGTCGAGAGTTGGTACAAGGTGAGGGTGATTGGGTATTGTTCTCAAGAACACCACCTCTCGCAATTCAAGGCATGGCGTTAATGACTCAAATGTCTTCTTCATAGATTTTATGGCGACCTGGGAAATCTAAATTTAGCGACAAAACATAGGAACAAGTGAGGTCAAGATTTGTTGACGGCATTGCATGACATACCACCGAACCACGGCGAGCGACGTTAGCGCCAGCGGTTCTAACACGGGCCAGAACGACGCTTCCGAAGCTTCCATCTCCGATTTCCTTGAGCACTTCGAAGCGATCCTCGAGTGCCATCTGGGCCTGGGATGATGCACGATTCGTTAAATCGGTGGCTACTGTCATTGTGTCCGTTGAAATGTGAGACTGAGCCTTGGGGTGCAAGTCTTTCAGAATGCTGGATGATATGATTGCCTTGCCCAGACAACCCTTGACTGCAGGATTGGCCTTTGGGCACGAGGGCATCAACCAGTCACAGACGCACTGCTGATTCGGGCAAACACAACCGATGGTGAACAAAGCTCTGAGGTCGAGCTCTCAATGATTTAATCGGGGCATGCGCGTGATACCGAATCCTAACGCAGAATACGTGGTTGATGAGTATTAGAATAGACCGATGGGTGCGTTGTCAACGTCAAGCAAGCAGGTAATAGGTATGGGTAGTAGACAATGCGTCGTATCGGGTTTGCTGCAGCAGTCGAGAGAGTGCAGAATGCAGGTGAGCAAAGAAGCGCGGTTGAGTGACAAGGGAAAGGAGTGACTGAGTGAGCGTAAAGGAGAGCTCCTTCAATCGGCCAGGGGTGGGCCAAGATAGCTCAAGCCGCTGATCGCGGAGAGACCCCAGGGACGCGCTAGTGCCTTTGGGTGATATTGGCCAAACAAGAAGAATCTCCTTTTCTTTTTCTCTCTTGTTATGCTAAAGCGCAGACTTCAATGTTGGTGTAGCGACGCTGAAGGATACGGTGCAGAATGAGCAATGTGATGGAGAAGGACCCAAAGTTGGGGAGACAAGAACAAGACCCCCAAGACCGCGTGCTGACTGAATTGGGTGCCGCGTGGGTGGTGAATGGTCTGGGGAGGGGAATGGCCAGCGGGAGGTGGGAAGAAAAGAAAAGGGACGAGGGAGGAACGGGACCTGAAGGATGACATCTGGGGGAGAGGGCCTCCAATCCTACAAACTAGAGGGCGCGAGTCCCTGAAGGCCCATCGACCCATCAACCTGGGAATGCCCAAGGCACAAGGCACCAGAAGAAAAGAAGGGCGGAAGGGGCGACATTTGACGGTGGGCAGGGGGTGGGGGTGACACCCAGACGCACGGGGCACACAGGTACGGAGTACATTCGCATACATACAAGTACCGCAGCTGCGTTTTAATCACGAAAGCGTCTCATCCGAAAGTCCGGCACTATTAGCAAAGTACCAGGATAGGACCAGCCAGCTTATTCTCCATTGAACCAGGCCCGACATGTTACAGACAGATTATCCTCCAGTCTCCTTCGTTCGGTGATGGAGGTACCGTCGAGCCAAGCAAGGGTCGGCTTGGTTCCATTTAGCCCGGCACCCAAAAAAAAAAAAGGCATGCTTGTCGCAGATACAAGTGAAGCCAAGCCAGGACTGGCCGACATGAGAAACAAAACGAGACACCAAGGCAATGAGGGTCCATGGTTCCAATTGCAGGAGGTCATCGCGGCCCGTTTCCCGTTTCCGCTGTCAAGTGTTGGTCTTCACGCTCACTCGTTGCCAATTCGTAGCCTGGCAGAATTAAGAACTGGATGCAGTCCTTCATCTCCATGAGAGTCGCACCGCAAGGTACCGCAATACTTGAAATCAAGTCTGGTACTCTGGCCAAATCACGCTTGACATGTTGAGCACCCTCAGGCAAGTTTCGTTCCCAATAAATGGACCAGCAGATTTTATGGAGTACCTCAGCTAGGTACCTAGGTAATAGGTTGACGGTTCGACTTGGTTGGTCACGACTGTTCATTTATTCCATGTCTCGCTGGCGGGTTCCGGCTACTGAAGATAAATGACCACAGCCGGTCAGTACAGAACACAAAGCATGAGTACGAGCAGTAGACGATGAAAGATTATAAAAGGCGGGTTGTAGTGTGCAGATTCTGGTATCAGATGCATGCAGCCAAGCAAAAAAAAAAAAAAAAATTGCCTTTGGCTTGGTGACAGCCCGAAGTTGCTTCACGCATGAACATTTGGAACGCGCCGCCAACCTGCGCCGCCCACGTTGGCTTCACCGATGGTGCGGAACTGGCGACTAGATGCTGCCTCGGTCAGGCACCCGAGCCAGGGCGGGCATGCAGGAGACGTCGGATCTACAAGTTGAGCCACGCATGACGGCGCGGACGGCACGCGACTTGCAGGTACCGCCTTGGTCACAGCAGCCTGGTCGTGTGGCCCTGGAAGGCGATCCACCCACGGGTTCCTGCAAACTGAAGACGAGGGAAGCTGGTGTCATAACGCCGGTAATAAGTTAGTAATTGAGGCAGATTATCGTGGACGAAAACGACCGGAGACTAGTTGACTCGGAGTAGTAGGGGAAAAGGGGCGGCGACAAAGTAGTTGACCGGACTGTCATGGACTGTCATGGACTGCCATGGACTGCCATGGCAGACTACAATCTCGCGAGTGGGGCTCGGGGCGGCCCAGGAACTTGCCCTGACAAGGGTGACAAGGGTGGCTCTGAATTGTCCCAAGGACGTCCCTGCCTCCTTTTCCCGAAGTGCTTAAATTGGCCAATTTGTTTGCGATGACTTGTTGGGTGGGCCCGCCCTTTGAAATTTGCTTCCTTCACAGCGCATCCAACATGTGTACATGTACATTAGCTCTGGCTTGCGCCTGTGGCCGTTTTCTGTCCGAGTCTCTAAGAATCCCAGCAGGAATAAAGGGGCCGTCGTATTATGCTCCGGTATTCAAATTCCGCTTGGCAAGAAATCCAGTGATGGACCCCTTCCCGTCACCCTCGCCAAGCCTTCTCGTTGGCTCGGGTTGCTGGGAGTTATTACGCGAGCATCACCATGGTGAACACAACACGTGTTCCAGGTGAACAAACCGGTCAGTCATTTGCCATCTGCAGACTTGTTGCTCCAGCAGCATGTGTGAAGATGTGAGGTGAAGGGAACCAGTGAACTCGTTTGGCTCCTGCAGTGCCGACACGTCCCAAACGCTCCAAAAAAAAAAGGGATGGAACAGGCAAGGCAGCCTTGCCTGCCCATGCCAAACTGGGGTTGAGTGCTGCCAGCACATCATCATGTCACGTTACGTCACATCGTCTGGTGTTGGTGGACAAAAGACTACATGGACACATGGCAGCCGTGGGAATGCCATGTCCTCCTCCTGGAGGCTTTTGCTTTTGCCCTCCTCGCGAATACAGTGGGTGTAGCCAACCAACTTGCAAGGGTGCAAGGCAGATAAAATTGCACTGTTTCCTACTCACAATTGCAAGCGGCAACATGATTACACACACAAAGAGCCACTGGCCTCCGTGCATCTACAATGCGCGACTTGCCACTTGTCAAGTAAGTAGTGTAGCAATTGCAAGGCACTTTATTAGTCGACTTGTCAGCAAACCACTCCATCGACTCAGGCTGGTGCAAGAGGATCAGCATTCATGTCTACCGTCTTACAGTGTACAATGGGTTGTACCTTTTTTTTTTTTTCTACAAACAAATTCACAATCGCCGTGCTTTTTCCTGCGACAAGCAGATCCATCTTTGCCGCATGCTCCAAGTTTTCCGCGCCATCGGCATCGTAGTCTTTTTTTTTTTTTTTTTTTTTTTTTGTGTGTGTCGGGTGGTTCCAGAAGTGCCCTGTCTTGCCCACTTAGATGCTTGACGATACTACAGTGACAGGTGTATGCCAGAGACATACCACACACCATGTCCTAATATTATGTAAGTTGGGCTTGACGGCTGACTTTGTTTCACCTCGCATGACAATGCCGCGACCTGTGTGACCGCGGGGTAGAATCCGTAAACTAACTCATCGTCCAGCCGTCGTGGCCTTCTTACCCATATTATCCCACGCTCATGAGCACTGCACTGCTAATGCCTTTCTTCAGCGGCTGTCCCTCTAAGCCTCTGCCACGTGGCGCGCGGTTAGCATTGTGTTGTCCGTCGCACAACGGGCAAGAATGACGCTCTTGCTCGGGTTCAGTCTTCCGGCATGGACTCACATCTCACCTGGTTGGCAGCGGCCCTACGACTTTCTTGTTTCTTTCCTGTTGTGTGTTTTTGCTCATGGAATCTTGACTCTCCGTTCGTTACGCCGAGTACCACTGCAAGCAAAGCAACCTTGATCCAAGAGCATGGATGCAATGCAATGCCAACCGGAAACGGTGAAAGGGGAGACAAAATGATGGCATCCGACGGTCGAATTCTCATCTTAGCCGTCAACGTGTTGGCGAGAATCTCTTTCGTCGTTCCGTTGATGAGTCCTGTTCGAAGCCCGAGACTCTGCCACTGGTCTATATCCCTTCCTCTCCCTCCCCCTTTTGGTTACATCACTTCGCAGCTTGGCGACCGTGGCATTTGAATCACGATGTACTGTGCTTGAACGACTTGTCTGGTTGGCTGGCAGGCCTCAGCAGAAGGCCCAGCAAAAATGTACACCTGTGGCCTGGGTATTGATTTTTATTCTATTATTTTCCTCCAGGTTGTGGCCAACACATCGGATTTTTAGTAATACTCCATCACTCACTGTTGCTGGCTATGCCCAGCCAGGGGATAATCGACATCCGTGTGATAAAGTTGGCCTGAGTCAAACTTTATCTTGACCCGTTGATCGGCGTCTTGTGGTGCTTCTGGCTTCGATGACGAAGAGGAATATCCACACTACTTCACGAACATGCGGTGTGCAACGGGATGACGAGATATTTAGAAAAACTCTCAAGGACCAAGCTATCTGAACAAAATATGCCTTGTTGGCAGCAAAGAATCGGGTTTGTGCTGGAACTATAAAAAAGAGTGAATAGAAAAATCTTTGTTTCATCAACACTGCAAGCTCAACAATTAAGAGTCGTCAGATGCACAATAATTCAGACGACGCTGACGATCCACATCAGGATCCAAATGCTGAGCAGACACACGCCCTGATGCTTCCTGATCTTGTTTATACTAGATGCCCAGGTTAGAACTCTATTTCGTTCAGGATAAAGCATGCAGTTCGAGCACTATAATTACCATCGGAGCCTTGTGCCAGCCACCTTTCTCTTTGTAACGGGCGCGTCTGTCCAGTCCGCGCATGCATTCGACTCATTTGTACCCGAGTTGCTGGATGCTGAAGAGTAGTCCTGGTCTGCTGCTGACTTGACAAGATCATGGCGTTGACCAGAATTGTCCCAAGCATTGAACGTAACTCCCTCTGCTTGCTCCCTCATCGTCGTGGCGGTGGAGATACTAGCAGCATTTCTTCTGAAAGTGGCAGGTCCCTGAAACCCACCAAAAATGTGCTCTCTTCCAGATTTCGAATTTTGTGCTCCTTGTCGTAGGTGTGGCGGAAGGTCGGGCCCCGAGGGCAGATGTCATCGACCGTGCATCACTGCTAGCTACACTATGTGATGAGATGTCGGATACAGAGCTTGTAGAAGTTTTCAAGTCTGAAGCCTTGGATATCTTCATAAAGGGACTACTGTTTGCTCCCCAGAGCGGGATCCTGGAGACATGAGGTTCTTCACATAGTCAGACATTGTTTCTGCCAGGTGTGGGGAACAGAGGAGCCGCGGTCGTTCGAGGCACGCTTCTCATCAAACC
The DNA here is from genome assembly GCA_023650705.1 of Epichloe brachyelytri. Lineage (NCBI taxonomy): Eukaryota > Fungi > Ascomycota > Sordariomycetes > Hypocreales > Clavicipitaceae > Epichloe > Epichloe brachyelytri. Next base: position 1,509,143 of record CP097977.1, on the reverse strand, counting down.
CCAGGGCAGATAGCGAGGTAACAGGAGCCTAAGGAGTAATCAGTACACTGGCCTCGCAGGAAAACCGGAAGTCACACACTTGGGGGCATCGATTGGGAAGAAATCGGTAGAGGTATCTTTTCCTTCCCCACGCCTCGCTCATCCGTCTCTTCTACCGAAACGTGACCAGTTTCGAGTGGCCATGGAATTACATCGGGCTCTTGGGTTTCAGTCCACGCCGTGCATCGTTTGCACATCTTCCAGATTCAGTACCGTGGGATCAGAGTTTCGGGGTCACAGGCACTCACAGGGTCGTCATTCTTCCGCTGGCTCTTGCTGAAATCATCGTAAGGCTTGATGAGTTGACACAAATCACAACGAAGCTCTCCCCGAAAAGCGGCGGAATGTTCCAAGCAGGTCATGCCCGAGTTTGCGGCATCCACCTTGCCACTCCCATTGACTTGGCGTTGTATGAGGCGTTGTTGGTTCCCGAGAAAGCTTGAATAGGTTTCCATTCTCCCCAACTTTGCACCGATACCGAACTGGTATTGGTGTTTTTGTCTCCCTAGTGCAGTCACTTAATTTGAGTGTCTAACCGCGAGGTAAGACGAACTTACCTTCCATGGAACATGGTACTCCACGCTCGCTTGACGTATTGGAACTTTACACTACCAGTGTCAGCGTCGACAGTGATATTTCGTCCAAGGGTGAAGTTGTCACGGGAAGACGGAGAAGACGGAGAAACTGTGGAAGATGGGAAAGCACAGAGATTCGAGTAGCCGAAGAAAGTGGGTGGAAGAGTGAGTACGTACGAGCGGAGCATGAATGTCGACAGATGGCAGCAGTTGACGCAAGTAAATGAGCGAGTGGCAACTCACGGACCGACCAACTACTATTGGGTCTGGCGCTTCTTTGTCTGGCCAGTATGGCAGACGGCAGATGGCAGATGGCAGATGGCAAACAGTGTCCGCAGAGTTTTCTTTTGGTAATACAGACAGTATCCGGGCGTGCTCGTGAATGCAGACCTGCAGTAAAGTACCCCATGTGCCCAAGTGAGCATACGTACCAGGGACAGGAAAAAGGTCTTGGGGCAACCCACGGTTTGTTATTGGCACGTCCCATGACAAAACAGTTGCATTCGATTTCCTGTCCACGATTCACGTCCGTCCTCGTCGTGAAGCACGTCATTTCCAGTCAAACTAGTCCGTAGTCTCTCCCTACTCTGGCAGTTTTCCATGTTTCGACAACGCCCTTTCAATCGAACCTTCCTCTCAAGTAACCATTTATCCAAAGCAAAGTAACAGCAGACTACCGCCTCAAAATCGAACCCAAACGGCGTCTCTCGCTCATGCTACCAAGTGTCATTTATTCTGCCTAGATTTTGCCATACTTTAGCCTGATCTAGTCTGTCGACCATCTCACGACGCTCGCCATGCGCCTGAGACATGCGCCTGAGACATGTCCATGGTCTGATCGAGGTGATGAGAAAAATCAATTGCAGCATTAGAAAAGTATCATGTAAATGGTTGATATTTCCTTGTGTTCGTCTGGCGCGGTTGAAGTTGTGTTTTCTTTTACAGCTCGCGATCTTCTTGTTTGTTGGAGAACTCGCTTGAAGAGCGTTTACCACCGCCTCGACGTCACCCACTTGTCTCCGCTCCGTCACCTCCCGGCGATCCTTGAGGCGTTTGCGCAAGATTAGAGGTGGGGACGACGCGACGGCGCCGCTTAGTTGCTATTGCAAAGGTTCTGAAGACGACGAAAGACGATTCAAGTGAAGATAGACGTCGGTACCATAGCTAGAGGATACAGAGGTTAGCTTCCACTTACTCGGGGACTTGCGCCAGCATGCGACAGGAAATCACTCACCCTTCCATACTGATCAATTTCAAGTCACCACCGAAATATCTTGCGTACAAGCGGGAGATAGGCAGACCATAGCCAAATCCAGCCATGGGCGCCTTGAAATCGCTCTTATCGAAATCGGGGTCCAAGTTGGGTGTACGGTCAACAGTGGTGTACATATACGTCCAGACCAACGGAATCGCGCTTCGCGGGATGCCACCTCCTTCGTCAGAAATCTTGATGGTGATGTCCTCTTGCCTTCGGCTACAATGACCTTTGTGATGGGAAATTTTGCTTATCCATCCCGTGTGTCTCGACCACGGCGCGGAGAGAGTTCTTGAGGGTCTCAAAAGCATGTGAGACAAGTGGCCAGGAACGTACATGAAATCGAGGTTCGGGTTACAGACAAGCTGGATTCGGGGTGCTTCAAATAGGCCATAATGGTCCTCACAGACAAATCTGGCATTCTCTATAGCTTCTTGAGCAAGGTCTTTGACATTTGTCTTGGTGCAAATCACGCCAACATATGTCGGATCGCGGTGGTGACTCTGGTCTGTGAGCGCAATATGCTGTCCGATGAGCATTCTGATACCGATACGAGACATGTAGAACCGATCGAGGAAGGACTGTATGGTGCCATCAATCTGCATCCGCTGACGAAGACGTTTGTACTCCAGGATGCCTTGTGCCATGGTGGTAACAACTCCATCATGTCTCCGTTTGATGGTATGGAGGGTCTGTGCAAATCTTTGATTGTATAGTTGAAGCTCAGCGGGCCAATCGCCAGTGTCATCGACGGTCGCAAAGTATCTCCTTGATAGCGACTTTGTTTTGCCATTCCCATTCGAGTTTTGCAAGCCACCCCAGCCCGATGGTTCCCCTTCGTCAATGGATGGATTAGGTGTTGCTTCTGATAGTCGCTGCATAATTCTGCTATTGGCCTTGGAAGGCTTCATCAGGCGATCGCGGACGTCTTTGCTCAAATTTGGTCGAGGCAGCTGTGTAATTTCCTGTTGCAAGCAAGACGTGTCACTTTACGTCCTGCAGACTCTCTTTTGTGAGACGGTGTTGGATCAACACATACCTCGAACGATTGGGCATACCAATCCTTGACCTTCATAACGGAAGGCATCTCATTCAACCCATCCGGCAGGTCATCCAACTCTTGTACACGATGCGCTAGGCGGATCGGTAGCTCCTCGGCTAGAAATTGGGAGGCGCGGAAGAGTGTGCCTATGACGTGCATGGTCAGGCATGTTTTGTCGGCCAGCAGACTGCTTTTACTTTGGGTCAGAGATGGAGGAACATACCTGTTGATGGTTTATCACCAAACTGAACCATCTGGCGCAAGCTGACGCCAGTGGCGGGAAACTTGGCATAATGCCGAATAGTGTCCATCAGCCTCTCTGACGACTTCCACGACATGGTGGGCAGGGTAGAGAGCAGCTGCAGCCGCGACGTCGGAAGACGGCGGGGCGACTCTGAGTCAAAAGCAGCAATTGGGGCCCCGCGGTAGCTACAAATCAAAGCCGAGGCCCAGGAAGAGGCCGGGCAAGTTGGGCAGAGGTTCGCGACGTGTTGGTGCAAGCACAGGCAGACAGGGCGATGATGAAGAAGAAAGAAAAAGAGCAAGTGGTGAGAACATGGAAGAAGAGAAGGGCGGCCGGACAGAGGTTCGTGGAATCAAACTTATTTCTGGGGAGCAGCGTGTCGCGTGGACCTGAGAAAAGAGGGCGAGGGCGAGGACGAGCGGATGTCAGTCGGCAATGGAAGTGATGCAGACTGCGTCGGTAATATCTGGGGCCTCCTTCCTGACTGGGCTACGGCTTAATACGGCGGGTCGAGGCAGTGGCAGAGTGGCTGGAACTGGAACTGGAACTGAACTGGAACACCAGACGCACCAGACTCGCACGATAGATCATATATAATATATGTGATGGCGGAGCGTCTACAGAGTACGGAGGTGAAACTCCTCGGATGCCAGCAATTCCTCATCGATTCTTGGCAGGTCCAGGGCAAACAAGCAGACTCCTCGTACGAATTACTCGCCAAGGAGGCGGATCACGGAGCTCGAGTACGAAGGCACCGCAGCAACGACATTTCGAGGATAAAATAACGTGTCAATTGCCTCGGTGCTTCTTGTCCATGTAATTATGTATGGGTAGACAACTTGATGGATGCACGCGACACTTGCGTGTTCGGAAGGACATTGCGCAATCACGAACTCTGGCTCGATTGCAATTGAGATGGAGATTTATCGCGGCAGTTGAAGAAGATGAAGATGAAGAAAGACAAGACCGCCTGGCAGATGGCCCCGTCTGCCAGCCAATCAGTCACATGCTATTTGCTGCACCGCCAGCTGGCTCCAAACCTCCTGACCGCTCCTTTCAATTTGGTGCGTCTGCCCTGTATTACGCACCCCTTCAAAATTTCCTGACATTCGGATTGCCACGTACGGATTACGTACGGACAGCAACCACCTCGATCTCCTTGCCCAACTTTGTGGGCTGCCCTCGGTCAGCTCGGTTCGAATCATCTCGCCATCCCGCAAGTCGACATCTTCGCGGAAAGATCCAGGGCTCCAGGTTAGCTCCCGCCAATAGCCCCATCTACATATTAATCCGGCCCCCACGTCTGGTCTGAGAACGTCTTGGAGAACGTCTTGAGAACGTCTTGCACGTCGCTTTTGCGCTAGTGCCAAATCCGGTACCTGAACCCCCTGGGCTCTCTGAAGGTCGGTGAGCCTTGGTTGGCTTCGTTGGGCAGAGGATAATTCCGTGGGTGGCTGGGACAATTTGTTCGGTCTTGGTCGACATTGTTTTCTTCCTTACCTTGAACGACGTTTTCGTTTGCGACAGGTGTCCGGAGAGTCGAGTGAAGCCTGACTTGACCAAATGACTGGGTAGGGCAAATGCTCATGCGCTGTACCGCTGGCGCGGATAACGAAAGAGACGAGGGACGAAGAGGTTGTTGATGCTCAACATACGTACGTTGCACGACACGAACCAAGAGTCGCCGAGATAGTAGAGCCCAACGACCTTCTCCATTCGCCACCATAATGGGACACGCAGAGGAACGCAAAGCGTCGCCGTATACCGCGTCGCCCAATAACCAGCCAAGTCAACTCAACAGCCCGGCGCCGGATCGCCGAAGCACGACAAGCAGTTATAGTCGCAGTAGCGATGATGGTGTTTGCAGTCATTGCAGCAGCAGAAACAACAGCAGGAGTCAGAATTACAGAACTAGCCAACCCACCTCTCCTCAACCACTCAGCAGGGCGCATACCGACAAAGGTGAACCTGTTGATGGGGAACTTCCACACCGCCGCCCTATGCCACCAGCCCGAGCGTGGCTTCCAGCATAGCTTTCCCCAACCCAGGATTCAGTATCAGCCCTCTACGGCGTGAGACATCACACGCAACGCCTCCCGAGGGCATCGACGCCGTGACGTCCCGCGCAGCAAGGCATGATATTGCGCGACGGCTCAGCCAACTGGCACGGCGTCTTAACTATGATGGACCCAGCAACATGAATGAGTTGATGCTGGGTAATCAGCTTGAGCAATTGGAGAAGGTTGCATGTGCCACGTTGACCCCGAGTCTAAGAAGCTCGAATATCGAACGAGCCCTGACAGTCCCGCTCGTAGCGACGTCGGGTCTGCGTTGGGATCACCACTCGTCCCTTTTCAGATCACGTTTCTCCGACCTTTCGGCATCACTGCTTAGAGAGCGTGCGGCCGAGAGTGGGCCAGAGGATGAACCACCCCAGAAGAAAGGAATGAGCGCTCCGCAAGCGAAGAAGATTATCGCAGAGATGGGCAAGCTCAACGATGAATTATCAGCCGTGGTGAACAACCTCAAAGCTCGTCAAGAAGAGTCCGAGGTTGGTCATTTCCTGATCCAGAGGGTGAAAAAGAAGGATAAGCTCAAGTCTCTTGGCCACAGAAAGCTGACCATGTTGCAAGCATATCCAAGGACTTCTCATTGAACGAGCCGAGCGGGCTGCTCAGCGCATCATCTTTTGCAAAACCGAATTACTCACTTGTGCGTTCTGGAATCCTCCTCACTCTGACTTTGCAAACTTGACTGATTAACACACTTCACTTCCAGGGAACAAGAACTTCAAGAAAATGACGATGAGTTGCAGCATCTACGCATATGTCTCAAAGCCGTAGAGATACAGATGCCACCACACCCTGACAAGGAACTGCAGAGATGTATAGCAACTTTCAAAGACGATTACCAAGCGCTCAAACGCAAGCGGGCACATCATGCCAATATCGCAAGCGTCATGGGGTTTGACTCTCCACAACTGGGGTCACCTACACGATGACAAGACCCTCCTCCATTGATTCACACTACCAGACGGGCTACTTGATTCATTGAAAACGTCCTCCATTTTTTTTATTCTTTTCAATTTGCCGCTAATGTTCATTTTTACGACGATTATCGACACGAGCCAGCGACTGACTGTACGAGATTGATGATTTGGCAACACTCGCATGCTTTCAATAGAAACTTACGACACCCTTGCACGATTTGACTTGTTATGTGGTATTTTCTTCTTCCTCTTCCCATATTTATTTTGAACAAAATGTTGTACGAGACACGAAAGGCATAGCAGGGGTCCGTCCGAGGACAAACTTTCCTTGATTGATTCTCTCTTTTGTGTTTAGATGAAAACAAGCCAAGGCGCAAGAGTGTTTTGATCGCCGAGAGAACCCCTTGAGGGAGAAAGGGGGCTGAAAATTGCATCTTCTTATTGATACCACGTACATGGCAGGCTGCCGCAGCCTTTTTTCTAAACAAGAAAGAAATAAGATACGGCGTATATCTACTACGAAGGATCAATCCTCGTACAAAAACACGCTTGGTACTAGTCGCCTATGAAGTAATGATTTCCTTTGCATGTCAGTCCTCGGTGTTTGTAACCCATTGTGGAAGCTCTAGACACGTAACGCACGTCGGTCTGAGCTCGCGCCTAAAATGCACAGCCCGACAACGCAAGCTGTGCACAATCAGACCTGTGGAATGATGCAATGACGGGAAAGACGGGGTGAGATAACTAATATCGAGTCTTATGCTGCCGGCAAACGGCGGCCAAGGAAAAGTGATGCCTAAGATGTGAGGCTGCGATATCCAACGCAACCCTGCCAACTTCAAGCTTACAGTCTCACGTATGTCCATCCTCACACACTCATCCTTCCTCTGTCCCTCCAGAACTCATCATACGTGGGGCCCAAGCCTCTGCCCTGAAAAAACGATAGCTTTCCGCCCTCGCGGGCGAGCGATCCGGCGTCGAGGAGGCCCCCTCGTCGGCGGCGTCTCGTATCGCGTGCCGAAGAGAAGCTTCCTGTCTATCACATGCCTCTCTGCCCAGCGCTTCTGCCCCTGCCTTGGGACTCGGATCGCGACGGCTCGCGCGGGGTCTCGGCTCGGGGACAAGTCCCTGGGACCGCGGGTCTTGACGACAACAACAAGGCCGTCGCCGGCCTGGCTTTCTCGGTCTGGTTTTCGGGACGCTCGCTCCTCGGGGGTGTTCGGGGCGGTGAATCTCTCGCGTTGTCGGAGACGAGGACGGCCTGTGTTGGCGGGCTCGCTTCTTCGCGGGGCGAGTCTCGTGGGGGTTCGGCGAGACATGTTTCCTCGCGGGAAGAACGGGGGCCAAGTCGTGCTCGTGGAGGAAGGGCCTCCTCCTCCTCCTCCTCCTGAGGGGGCATCGTGTAGGAATGTGCTCCGGGGAGGATGATGATGGGGAGGGGGCTCTGATGCGATTCCCATGCGTCTGTGCCAGTCGTGCAGCGCGACGACGACCTCGCGGTGCGCTCTCTCGTTCCTGCGCGCCGGGAGGAGGGATCTGGGGAGCTGGGCCGGGAGTCGCTCGGGCTTAGCACCAGGCGGGGAGAGGAGGGACGTGTCGGCGTCGAGAGGCGCGTCGAGGAGGATCCCGGAGAGGCGGAGGGATTCCGTGTCCGGGGACGCCTGGATGAAGCGCGTGAGCCATGTCTGGAGACCTGCTGGGGTGAGGGCCGGGATGGACGGCCTCGTGCGCGTGCGGTGGTGGTCCTGGATGAGGTGGTACTCGCACGAGAGGTCTTGGTAGAGGAGCTCGAGGCTGCGGAGGGCGTGGCGGGACCGCAAGTCGAAGATGGCGCCTAGGGGAAGGGCTCCTTTCGAGCCTGTGCCGTCTGTAGAAGGCGTAGAGCTTGCCGGGGGATGACGAGCGAGCTGCGTGGTTCGTATTCGCGAATCTGGCTTGGGCCGTTAGATGTGCAACAGGCAGGGTTTCCCGGCGTCGGGCGTCCTTGTTCATCTTCTTACCATGTAGTTGGCCAGTCCACGAAGGGCCTGTCCCAACCTCTTCGTCGGCTCTCCATGCTCCGAGAACAGAATCCCCACTGCTTGTCTACCGCCGACAAGAAGGGGTGCCTCCCCGCGTCGTCGTCGTCGTCGTCGTCGTCGTCGTCGTGGTGCTGTCCGCCTCTCGACACGAGCCCTCCCGCGAAGAAGAAGAAGAGCTGCCTGTTCTGTGGTGCAGGACGACGGGGTGCCTGGTGGAAAAGTGTACCGACGGTTTATGTCCGTGTCTGGGACTGCAACCCCTCGAGGAAGGGGGTGTGTGTCTCGCTGTAGGCCCGGGATGCTGTGCTTGTCCGTGAGGGGGAAGAGCATTTCTCCACGGGCGACACGACCGACGACGTGTCCGAGTCGTATTCCTCCACTGTGGCCTGGAACTTTCTCTGCACGATGATGGGAGGTAAGTGTGTATGTGCATGTGTACCTGTCACCGTGTCGTTCTGCAAAGCCATGTGTGTTGTGTCCGTGGAGTCTTTGGAGAGACTGTCCCGAACTTGCCCAGCTGACATCGACATGTTGTCCTTGATGAGAAGAAGATAAAGAAGAAAGGGCAAGAAATAGGATGTTTGAGCAGCCAACGCAGCGTTACTTATACTTTTTGATCGACGAGTCCGAGTCCCTCTCTTGTTCACGGAAAAACCCACCCACGTACTTTTGATGTCAAGAATGAACAACGGATACGCAACGTCAGGCCACTAATGAATATATGTCTGAATGTGAATGGAGCAAGGTGCTCAGCAACAAGTATGGCGCAAGTAGGATGTTCCGAACAAACTGATCAAGACTGCAGATCAAACGGGGGCAAGACCACAGACATTATATATCTCACATCTTCCTCACAAGATGGGGCCAAGAAAAACAGTCAGTATTCAGTCCATCCGTCCGTCCATGGCGCGGACACGGCCGCACAACATCCGACATTCGATCCAGCTCGCTTGCCTTCTGCCTTCTCCTCGACCTCACCAAACCAAATGTGATTTCTTTTTTTAAAAAAAGTCAACATCTGAAGAAAAGAGAAGGAAGGGAAACAAAAAAAAAAAAAAAAAAGGCTGCATCTCACAACATACAGCCCTCGACTCCAGTACGCCTTGGTATCACCACGCTCCGGCCGGGACTTTTCATCGTCCCCTCCCTTTGTACATCTCGCCCGCGACTTGCCGTCCTCCGTGTCCAATGATACACAGGCCCTTGTGCTTGTGTTCTTGCAGATTGCGCAGATACGGCATCTTTGTTCTCGGGAGTCCCAGAGTTATACCTTTACTTGCTCCGTTTCTGTTCTGCTTCCGTTCCCTACACCATGACATGTCATGTATGCGGCGGCGCATTTCGTGGCGACATGCACGGCGCTGAAACTCGACGACGGCTGTCCTGGCCCACATCTTGAACTCATCACGCCATCTTGTCCATCAATCATCAATCATCAATCATCATGCCATCTCCTTCGACCTACAACCTTGCAATCCAGTCCATTCCCGTACACGACATCATCACCGCCAAAGCACGACACAACACAAAAAGCAACATGATCCCACACAAGTGGGCAACCTTGGGCATCACCGCAATCCGTCCCAAACATGAACCCCCTTCAGAATTCTGCACATCATGCCACCCTCATGCCTCGAGTCTCCATTTCCCCCTGCACGTCGGCGGCACGCACCGCTGCACGCACGCCTCATTCTTCCAACACGTACGGAGTACTGAGTAGAATTCCTTCCTCGCGGCAGGAAGCAAGGGTGGGGCTGAAGGACCAGCCAAGAACTGGGCGAAATCAAATGCTTCGTCACAGGACCCGAAAGTGAGGCTGGCAGCATACATGTCACTGAATCTATCGAGTTCCAACAAGGCGGCGTGCACGGGGAGCATTCTCGTGGGAGCCGAACCCCGTGGACATGGGAAGAGAAAGGAAAGAAGCCTCGGCCTATCCTGGATGAGGCTCTGTCTCATAGCACGTAGCTGTGAGAGTTCCGTCATATTGGGCTAGAGGTCGTGTCCAACTTGACGACCAGATCAATATCCAATATACATCACGTAACATGCATCAGTTTGAAAACGCCATTGTATTGCCATGCCATGCATGCCCATAACATCAGATAGCCGCTAATATTCTACAAAAGTTTCCGTCATACTGTCATGCACACAGCGAACCCCTTCGTCTTCGCATTCATTGCTTCTGGCCGCTTCTCGGCATTTCACGCCTTGTACAGGATATCCAAGAACCCATATGCCAAGTCAACAACCACGCTCTTGTTTGGTAGGAGCCGGCAACGCCGTACAGAGCAGCCGAGTCGCCCATCGCTTTCCCTTGGCTCCCTGCCCTCAACCTGGCGCACTCTCTCCTTTCTCTCTCCGCTTCCACCACCGTCTCGAGATCACTCACCAAGCGCTCCCACACCTTGGCAATGGGCAGTGTCACGGCCACGTGAATGGCTGGAGGATTCTGAAGTGCGTTAAGATGCCATCCCTTGGCGGACATGGCATCGGCGATATCGTAAATGTTGAGGTTGAGAGCAGTGAAGGCGACGACTGACACAAGGGGCTTACCCATGATCTCGAGTTCACTACTCAAGCTTGCCGAGCTTTGCATCGCATCGGCAATCTTTTAGCAGCGCCAACGATCTTAACACAGGCGTCGACATATCCGGATTCTCCCACGCTCATCAAGCTTGCCCAGCAGCCGGCGATCAGCGCACCGGGGCGGGAACCAGCCATACCGGGGAGGCGTAGACACCTCCGGCCCAATCGGGGCAGACATAGTACTGATACTGACGCAGCTCAGCAGTTCGGTACAACACGGTGGAATTGCCTTTGGGGCGAAACCGTACTTGTGGGTGTCGCAACTGATGCTGGTTACACCCTTCAGGCGGAAGTCGAAAGGCTGCGTGTCGAAGCCAGCCTTTTCGAGGCAAGGCAGAAGGAAAGATCCCAGGCAGCAGTCCACGTGAAGCGGCAGCTTCTTTCGGAGGGCCAGTCTGGACATAGCGTTGATGTCGTCGATGATGCCGTGGGGAAAGTTGGGTGCAGAGCCGACGAGCAATACAGTATTGGCATTAATCAGGCGAGAAACAGCTCTGATATCGACCTGGTAGTTGGGAGCGGGGCAATCGACCTCATGAACCTTGATTTTGAAGTATTCACCAGCCTTGAGGAATGCTGTGTGACCCGTTGAAGGCATAATCCTGTTTAAAAAAAAAAAAGGAAAAAGGTTAGCCTTCGACCAAGCTGTTTTCATTCTCATGTGGGAGCTACACGTGTATCACCTTGGGTTGTATTCCTCAACTACCCACGGATAGTTGGGAAGAGGCAAACTTACATTTCGGGCTCAGTCACTCCGCGCTCGGCAAACGCCTTCTGGCGCGCGCTCAGGCAAGCCATCAAGATGCTCTCGGTACCACCGGCAGTGGTGACACCGGCAGCGCCAGGAGGGGCATGGAACAGGTTGAGCACCATGCTCACGATTTCGGCCTCCATTTTGCGTACGCCGGGAAGACATCCGGATGAATGGGGTTGGCAACGGTGAATTTACCAAAGGCCTCGGTCTGCAGCGCAATGAGCCCATCCTCGCCGTGATAAACGGCGCCGGAGACGAATCCGTCCTCCCACCGCGTGTGGTCGAGATTGGCCAGCTTCTCAAGTTCTCCACGCACAGCGTCCATGTCCATGCCGTTTTTGGGGAGCATCAGGTACCGAGTGTCGGTCTGTGCGATGAGTTTGGACGACATTTGTGCGATGGACTCCTTGACCTGCTTCTGGACCTTGCTGCGCACGCCAGGGCGCGGAGAAAGTAGCCGTAGAGAGTGCGTTGGGTCGCATGGTACAACTCGAGGATGGAGCCGATGATGCCACGGCCCTTGAGCTTCCAGAATGTCCTTCGCGTCCACCGCAGCACAAAGTAATAGAATATGATATTTCGAAGCCTAAATGTGGGATACACTCATCAGTTATCGATTCTTTCGCACGCGGGTGCAACCTCTCATGCGAGGCCAATTGGACCCCATGCGCTGCCAACACCACCACACCAACACCACCGCACCACCGCACCACCGCACCACCGCACCACCACCTCCCACCCACCCAATATCTGCAGCTCTTGACAGGGAAAAATAAAGGCAGCACATCTCGCGTCTCATGAAGCACACATGGGCCATAATACGTACAGGTCGACTGTGAGCAGACTGAAGAGGGGATTAGCTTGGCCATGGCGCTTGACCTTTTCCAAGCCGCCGAGCAGGCTGGCGGGCAATCGGGAACTGCCAGGCATGGTGGCGTTGATGGAGCACGATCGATCTGAGCGAGGCGATGCGAGAGGGACAGGAGCGAGCTCGGCAAGAGAATGCCCGTGTAGTGTACCCTATATGTCTTGAGCGGCGAGACCGAGTATTGCACTGGTAGTAAGAGAAGGGAAGGAATTGCAACCAGGGAGGAACGTCGGATGCGAGAAAATGACGGCAAGAGAAAGGTAGGACGAGGTGGTCAGGTAGACTTTTGTAACTTGATAAGTTTGGTTAATTCCAATGACGGCAGGAGCCACAGCTCGTTACTTCTTGCCTTGCCGCTGGCGTCGGAGCACGGCGAGATGTGAGCGACCCGACCTCCGAGGAAACTGGGTAGGGGGATTTTTCGGGGAGATGGCCTGTACTTGGACATTCTTCGCTCTCCATCGGCGGGGCTCGATGCATAACCTCCTCTCTGATTGCTCCAACGGCGCTAAAAACCTGCATTTCGGAGCCACTAAATCGGCTAGCCCGTCGTGTGCTTTCGGAGGCAGACTGGCACTCACTGGGCACCGTCACTTGCACGAGTCGTTGATTTCTACATGAGATATCGGGGTCACTCTCGAAGACGTTCCAAGATTTGTCTTCTACGTGGCGGACTTTCCACATCCAGCACCGAAGTCATCGCCGCGTCAACTTCCATTCGGTGCTCGGTGCTCGGTGCTCGGAAGGCGGGAAAGTGGACATGATTCAACAAGTTGTGTTACTACGGACTGCGGACTAATGGATATGCTTTCACTCGGCATTACTCGCTACAGCAGGCAATGAGATGATTCCGCTCCAACAAAAAAGTCCATACGAATATCACATTGGGCATAACTTTGAAAATATAGGGTTCGCCTATCTATTTGCCACTTGATTCAACATGTATGCCGAGTACAGCATTTTGCAGAGTTTCCGCAGCTGCTCTCAACTGATTATGCAGCGGATCCCCTTCAGAGTCTGAATTGATGCCTTATAAACGGTGGGTGCGTGACACACAGAACGCAAGCGAAACCGTGGCGTCGTGGTTCATATGTGCTGTGCCATATCGCGCTAGTCCTCTGCAGACGCTTCATGGCGATGACCAGTGACGGGCATAATGATGTGTATTTCTCTATGGTCCTCACATCCCATCTTCCTCCAACAAATTCCCACTCGGCCACCTTGAGGCGGGCGTCAAGATCAACAATAAGAAGAAAAAACCCCCAACAAACAAAGAGAGAACAGAAGCTGTTCTTTCAACCCATCTTCTCATCTTGCCCGCTTACATTATTTATACCCCTCCCTCACTCTGTGCTCGTCTCCAATGCTCATGTTTATTCAACTCATATAACATAATGCCCATAAAGTATTTTTTTACATTACCGGTGATGACAGTCCGATGAACGCCCTGTAATCACAACCTACTTCGGCTTTGCTTTCTTTGCCTCTGTTGGCTTTTCGTCGTTTCCGTGTCGCTTCTTTGAGAGTATATGATCCCACTTCGCCATCTTGTTTTTCATGACATGCCAAACGCCTTCTTCATTCTTTCCCAGTAATGTGACGACTCTGTCTGACAGCTCTGCTGTCCGGTCTGCGTGCACCCTGCGAATACGACCACAAAGTCTCCTTCTTGATATTGATCTCCGAGGGAAGATTGCGAGTACGATGCCAGTGTTCGTTGAGGCACCAAGGCGAGTTTCGACAGGATCGTTGGATGCCATTGCACAATGTGCTCCTGTAATTCCTTGTTAGCCAATCTCGGCTCTCACAACTTGTATCAATTTTGGAGTCCAACACAACAATGTGTTTCCCAAACGTACCAGCGCATGTCTCTCGGCTTTCTGGAAATTGTAACTCCTGTACATGGGATCGAACCATGTCTCAATAAAGAACTTGGCCCACTCCCCATTGCGAATCACCACGCTCTTGTGCACCAAGCCCTCCTTGTCTTGGCTCACAATCAGGTCGATGTTCTCGCCTCGAAGATGGGAAAAAGTTTTGATGATGCTGTCTGGCGGGACGACAGGGTAGTCCTTATCATCAAACTCTCCAATTCTTTGGCGTTGGTCACCTGGTCATCCAGGTTCTTGGAAGGATCCATGATGTAGGCGTCCTGGTCGAGGTACCAGATGAACTTACTGTCGGGGTACTTGGACAGCGCATGGCGCATGGCGAAGATTTTGGCCCATGACTTTGGTGCGCCCTGCGTGTCGTAATCTTGTGCGTTGACGACCATCGCTTGATAGCCTGGTGCGAATCGTCAGCTTCTGTTCTAATTCGGTTACGCGCGCCCAAATTCCCATCGTCGCTTCCTCTTCGATCTTGCTTCTCTCGGGTACAAGGTGGTAGCTTGGCAAAACACTCACCATGTCTCGCCGCATATCTCTCGCGGTTCTCTTTTATCGTGTCCAAATACGCCGAATTAGCTTCACTTGGGTCAACGACGGTGACGAGGACGACGGAGGGTTCCCAGAAGGCACATGCTCGTGGTACGGGTCTGGTCGTCTGCCCCAAAGAGCAAGTAAAGAAGGCCAAAGAACAGTAGTGCCCCAATAGCAATAATTTTTAACCTGCTCCTCCGTATCATGGAAGTTGTTGATGACCTCTGCCGAAACGGCGGCGGGTTCGAGCTCTTGCGAGGGGGTACGCGAAATGCATTGTGCCCAAGGCGTCGTCTTGAACACAAGGGTGGTTCTAGCCAGCTGAGGTATCGATCGTTTCCGTCGTGACGCCGCGCATGCAGTCGAGGCGCTGGCGCTTGAGACAATATCAACCGTAATCGCGAACAGTAAGGGTCGTGGTCCACGTATCCGAGAGTTTCCAGCTGCTCCTTTTCTGGCGCCAATTCTACAGCCCGCCCGAACGATAACGTCCGTCGATGGGTTCAAGACGGAGGTGGGACGTCAGCAGCGAATGAGATGCGCGATGGGATGGCGAACGGCTACAGGATAGTCCGGTGTTGCAAAACGGCGACGACGGATACGGATTCTACAAGCAATCAAGCAGGCAAGCGACTGCCTGAAAATGATGTCGTGAGATGCCCAGTAGAGAGACTGGCTGGTTATGGGTTTGCTGGTACAAATTCCAAATGATAATAAGGGCCACTCATCAACAAATTACCATCTGGCGCCGGCCCACTTCCAAGTCGATGTGACCATGCCGCATCTGGCTGTCGTCTAGGGGTTTCACGCGCCTAGGTGCCGCTAATTTTTTTAACGGAAACAAGTAGGGAAAGACACAATGTTCTGTCAGTTTGGCAACTTCTCGCGAAATGGTGGTATTACATGCTCATATAGTCAACGTGCTTCACCCAGTACACTATAAGCACAAAACGTTATTCTCCAATGAGATACAACGTCATGGCATATATCAGTTTATCATGAAGCAACCCACTCACGAAATCTGTACATGGAGTACCTAGTAGATGCTTCAAAGAGGCAACAACACTAAAACAGTGTCTACGCCAGAAATTGGATGTCACTGACAGTATCATACCCGAACCGGCGAGCACATGAGACCAAAACGGCTCAGACTCAGAGGCTATGGAGTAGAGGCTACATCTCTGCACACAGACTAGTTGACTCGACATGGAAGAGCATACGTCGAGGCAACTTAAGAGTGTGCAAGTCAGGCACGGTAAATCATCATGACACGGCTTTGGGAGTCAAAAAGAAAGAAGAAGAGGAAAAGGAAAAAAACCGAAAATCGTGCAAATGTTAGAGCTCGAATACGAAGGGCTGCTACCTATCTTGCCCATTTTTCACATTAGCTTGACGCGGCCTGGGTAGTATCGCCCGCGGGTTCTTGGCCGTCATCATCGTCACCACCACCAACATCCATGACTTTGTTGCTGACTTGCGTTAGGACCCGCGCACTCATGGCCTTGACAAATCGCCAAAGAGCCATCATGAAAGTGAAAGCCCCAATTGCCACGAATAAGAGGTTGAAATTCTCCATCCTGCTCCTCCCTGTTCCACCTCTTCTTCCAGAACCGAACAAGCCGCCTGCTCGGAAGTTGATCCAGTGCCATGGGCCCATGGCAATAAACGATTTGAGGGCTCCAATCAGACCTAGCGAAAAGAAGCCCTTGGTGAAATGCTCCACCCATGTGGTTGGTTCTTGGTATGTAGGTGTCCGCACAGCGTCAAGGTCCGAGACGACGCTCGACACGGTATCGGCTATCGAGCCCACGGGGTCGAACCATAGGTCTAGGACGGGATCCGCGACGAAGCCGAGTACGAAAAGGCTGACAATGAAGACAACGACTGTCAGAGCGATCTGGGCCCACTTGCTGCTCAGCTTGGTAGCCCAGTGCAGTCTGGCTAATCGGTAGTTGAATTTACATGTTGGGCACTGCCAGAAGTTTCTCGTTGCCGTTGGATTTGTCAAACGCCAGGCGTCCAGACAGCCCTCATGAACATATTTCGCTGAGCCCTTGCATTTGCATGGGGATAATAGCCGGCCCAGTTCAGGGTCATCGGATTCATACACTGGGCGAGATGATGTTGTGGAAATGCCCAACAACGTGCTCGATACGTCAGAGTGGAATTTGGGATTTTCCGTCTCCAAGCAAATGCGACATGTCCTCGGTCCGTACTGTCGCCCATTCGGCTTAGTTGGGTTCCTCGCCGGTTCTTCTTCCCTGGTCGTATTTGCAGGCGGTTCAGGCGCTGGCGCTGGCCGCGTGAAGGATTCGATACGTTCGGCCGATGGTCCAGAAGAAGCGTATGGCGTACGCTGACGCTCACATTGACCAGCAGAATACGACGACATGTCGGGATCTATTGTTGTTGGGAATATTGGCAAAGCAATGCGACAAGCAAAATCTGTCTTCGTCTTTGTCTTTCGTTCGCAGGAACCACTAGAGGAGCGGAGTAGTCGTAGTGTGAGATGGGCGCAGCAAGTCAGCCAATTAGGCTCTTGATGCTCTTGACATGCAATGCCACATCCTACGCTTTCGACCGACAGAGGCTTGGAGGTGCACGCCGGCAACGGTAAAAATGATCTGTTTGTAAGAAATAAGAAGGTGCGCGTGGAAAGCTGTCAGGAATGTTCACCCTCCTGTCAAGAGTAAAGGCCACCTCATTGTTGCCAGGGACGAGCAAGGTGTTGGCGGAGTAGGCAACCGCAAAGCTGGCTGGAAAATCCCAGCAAAAATGCGGTGCGTGCTGTGTGCTAATTAATATTGGTGCGTAGTCTTTCGGAGTTCGGCCAAACCCTCATGCCGGGACCGGATGGGGAGAGCTTGTCTCGCTTTGGCCAGCTCGACGCGCAGCTTCGCCGTGCCTGGGCGACAGACAACCAGGCACTTGGTGGGAAACGTCAAGCTCAAACCGCCGCAGTCATTTGACCTCATCTCCCTTGCCCTCAATTCGTCACCCTCTCAGTCCGACACCAAAAGCTCTCTCTCAGCCATCATCGGCGACCGCTGCAGATATGGCGGATCGATACTCATTCTCCTCACGACCTTTTCCCCAGGTAAGCAAGCATGCTGATGTCACTCCCTTTGTTCCTCCAACTTGCCGAAGCTTGGCTAACAAATACCTTGCAGTGGAAAGCTGGTACAGATTGGTACGAAAGCCCTTGCTATTCCAATCTAAATACTAGAACGCGCTGCGAAAATCGTTGTCGAATAGATAAGGTCGTCACAATACTAATTTAAACTGCCATAGAATACGCTCTGAATGCGGTCAACCAGGGAATCACTGCTCTTGGCATCAAAGGTATGTGCATGCAAGGTGATGTACATATCATGTTTGAAAACTTCTTTTGACACGAAATAGCCACCAACGGCATTGTTCTTGCTACGGAAAAGAAGTCCTCTTCCCCCTTGCTGATCAAAGCTCCGTGTCCAAGATCAGCAACATCACACCCAACATCGGTGCTGTGTACTCTGGCATGGGACCCGACTACCGAGTTCTAGTCGACCGAGCACGCAAGGTTTCTCATACTGGCTACAAGAGAATCTACAACGAATACCCTCCCACCAGAATATTGGTTCAGGATGTCGCACGAGTGATGCAAGAGGCAACCCAGTCTGCCGGTGTTCGGCCTTATGGCGTGAGCATGCTGATTGCCGGCTGGGATGATGGGATCGAGCCCGACGAGGAGGCTTCTCCTGCAGAAGGCGAAGAGAAGAAGCCCAACACCAAGACGGGCGGTATTCACAAGGGAGGACCTATGCTGTATCAAGTTGACCCCACTGGAAGTTATTTCCCATGGAAGGCTACAGCCATCGGCAAGAGTGCCACCAAAGCAAAGACTTTCTTGGAGAAGAGATACTCTGAAGAACTTGAACTGGAGGACGCCATTCACATTGCTCTGTTGACCTTGAAGGATAACATTGAAGGAGAGATGAACGGCGACTCGATTGAGATTGGTATTTGAACCTCTCGTCAGCTTGTGTTGCACGACTATAGGATGCTAACATGTACATGTAGGTATCGTCGGTCCTCCCGCTGAGCATTTACTTGGACTCGAGGGTGTCGAGGAGCCACCGGTCCTCGATTCAGAAAGCTCACACCCCAGGAGATTGAGGATTACCTGACGAGTCTATGATGTGGTGGTGTTGCTAGATAATGATGGGAAGTCTGCTGCATAATAGAATTACAAAATGCTCAAAGAGCCATCTGAACCCCAATTTCGACTCCCACTCTTCGGTAGTGTTGAGTCACAGGGTCTGGCACTTCGTGCGCGTTACTTCTGAGCTGTGATAATGAACGACGATCGAGGTCCTGCAGCTACGCCTACGACATGGTGACTCGCAGATAATTCCAGTTCGACCCGACTCCACTCCCTTTGGTCATGGCCCCTACCTTGCCCTAAGCCAAGCTGGCCATTACGGTTCGCGCCGATCACGTACACGCCGCCGTCAGTTGTCAAAGCAATTGCATGGGATTCTCCGAGAGCAAAGTCCTGCACGTCCAAGCCCCCGCCAACTTCCCAATAGTTGGGTATCCTGCTCAATTCTTCAAAACACTGCTTCCTTGGCGCTTTGTTCCGCCAGAGTTACGCCCCCAAACATAAACACTGCCACTTTTTGTGAGAGCGGCGAGGACGTAACCACTCGCAGTGATGTGCTTGACTGGATCTCCGAGACTCATCAGATCCGGCACCAACCCCAGATTGTTCGCTGGACTGGTATCGCAACATTAGCGGCCTTGATCTGCATTTCGGATCAGCACTGGGATGCCTTACGACTCCTGCGTAATATCTCGAGCAAGGCACTCCTGATATCGAGCGTCTCCGAGCGTTGCCACGGTACCGTCTTGGAAGAGAACTGCAAAACCGGCTTGGTAGACAGCCACTTGTCGGACTTGGCTTTCACATGGGAGCGTAGTCGGCCTCTTTCCAACTTTGAAGTCCTCGTGTGATGCATACTTGACAAGACCAAATTGAGAAAACGCTTCTGGGTCATCGCTTTGAGTCCCAGCTGAGTTTTCGAGTGTCATGGTAGACAAAGTCAGGCCATTACCTGCCACGAAAGTCGTGCCTATGTGGTCGAGGTTCACATTTCCCGTTACGAAGCCGGTACCGGCAACATGGTAACCTGTATGCCCGCGGACTGCAAGGTCGTATTGAAAGCATGAGTTTGAAACGGTGCCAGAAGCTAAGCAATATAGGGGCATTATGATTTGTTGTCGTTCGTACCTAATGTGTAATGTAAGCCTGCACGTGGCCGTTCAACGACGTGGTCGGTCAGAACTTTTGAAAATGTCGAGACATCTTCGGGATCGCTGTCAATTAGCTCATCTACAAATCGTAACTGATTCCAGGCGTTGAACCCGGCGGCGAACAGATCCATGGGAGACTGGATGCCTCGATGTTAGAACAAAGTTCCAACCCACACGGGATCTTTGCATCTGACGACGGCCAGTCAAGACGTGAAACCGGTGGAGGATGCTTGGGTGCGTAACGGGCTGCGTTGTAGTTTGTAAGAAAGGCGTCTTCGTTGAGTCACTCTACTTCCAGAAACATGCCCACATTGGGTGAAGACATTGGGTGAAGCGAGGACCGTCTTTGGAGAGTCATCTTGTGGTTGATGATGAGGGAGCGGAGCCCCACCAATGCAGCAAACAAGGTTTTTTTCCGTTTTTTCCCCACATTCACGGCCCAACTTTGCATGTCATCGCCAATGTTTCTGCTTGCCTGCTGCTGGCTGGCTGATGACGACGCTTCAATACAACCGCCTTCCACGTATCATTGGCAAAGCATGCTTTTGCCCCGGCACTCGCATCCGAGCCGCATCACATTTCTCTTCTTATCTCCGTTCTATTGCGGATTCGTCATCGTCAACTAACAGGCCCACGTCACCCCAAGTGCTTCGGGAAGTGTCCAGGTAAACCGCTGCCTCAAGGCTGATGGATGACTCTCAATGTCACCTCGACTACGTGTTTAGAAGTTTTGAGAAGAGAACAAAGGACTGATTCGTGGGTCGTACGCATTAGCTTCATGACGCCACACGCTGTGGCCGCAACGTCCTTGATGATTTCGGCTACTTCCTCCGTCGGTCCTCTCTCTGGTAGTGACGCCGACTCATGCGATGAACCACTCGAAACCAACACGAGAATGAGTCCCCATGATGGACCCCATGCAGGCTCCCTAGAAACACCACGGAGATTCTTTCTGATGATGCCCTTCAAACTTCTTCTCATGAAAGTCCTTCACACAATTCACAGCTAGACGTGCTTTGTGATAGTGAGACTGGCGAAGCCTCCCATACTGCAGTCATGTCCCCTCGAGCATACCAATTGGAGATGCTCGATCAAAGTCTGAACAAAAATGCAGTCGTTGTTGTAAGGTCTCAACTATATATGAAACTTTTCATCGTTTCTTTTTGTTTCAAGTGCTGTTCTAAAGTGCCATAGATGGATACCGGAAGTGGTAAAACGCATGTGTAAGTCATAAAATGCTCGTCTTTTTGTAAAGGCTACGTAGCGACCCTCCTAAAATGACCATGTTCTAAATGGATCAATGCAGTGCCGTGTTACGCATCAAAGCCGAGCTGGAAAGATCCGCTCGCGATAAGGTACTACCCGACGAAGGAAATCGACCAATATTCTAAAAACGTCATTGACGAACATCGGGTGCAGATAATATGGTTTCTCGCACCAACAGTTGCTTTATGCAGCCAACAATTCGACGTAATCCGACTCCAGGCAGCCGCGGCGTCCATGAAACTGCTTACCGGTAAAGACAATGTCGACACTTGGTCAGCCAGTATATGGGAAATCATTCTGCGTGACGTGCGCATAGTAGTTTCCACATACCAAGTCCTCCTCGACGCCTTATGCCACAGCTTTGTCAAAATGGATCGTATTTCCCTCATCGTCTTTGACGAAGGTTTGTGAACAACAAAGCCGTTCAAATCAGAGTCATGGGCCAATAACTTACCTGATAACAGCGCACAACTGCACTGGAAAGCACCCGGGTAGCAAGATAATGACGGACTTCTACCATCGCCGCAAGGAGATGGGACTTCCGTTCCTTCCATCCTCGGCATTACCGCAACACCCAGCATGACAGAAGACATCGAGAACATCGTCCTTCTTGAGGCCACACTTGACGCAAAATGCATTACACCAACCTTGCATCGTGAAGAACTTGTCAAATGCGTCAAAAGACCACAAATACGTAGCATCCTTTATGGTGCGCCCGGTAGAGTCGAGTTCACAGCTTCGATGCGACGATTACACTATGAGTTCCAAAACCTCGACATAACTCGAGACCCATATATTCTGAGGCTCCGAGAAGATCCTACAGATCGAAGCCGCCGCGCGCTGGAGAGGGCTATTGAGAAATACGACACTTTCGTGCAGAATCAGATCAGGGGCCTCCGAAATCGCTCTGTCGAGATTGCAGAGCAACTTGGATCATGGGCGGCTGATCTATATGTCTGGAAAGCAGCTAGTTCATTTATCGAGCGCTTGGACAAGGACAAGAGCAAGATCTTCGAAAATTGGCTTGATAGCGAGAAACAGTACATAGCAGACTTCCTGCTTCGAGTTTCTCCTCAACAACCCCATCCGATACCCCGGAACGGAGACGAGATTTCGGAAAAGGCAGGAGCTCTTATTAAAGAACTCGCTTTCATAGATGATCCAATAGTTTGCATCATTTTTGCCAAAGAACGGGCCACGGTCAGTCTTCTTTGTGACTTGCTCAATTCGTGCCCTCGGATCGTGGAAAAGCACCGAATTGGATCAATTGTCGGTTCGTCGAATTATCAAAGCAGAAGAAATGCTCTATACGAGCCCTTGGGTGACTCGAGTCAGGCTGCGCTTCAAGACTTCAGGACCGGCAGAATCAATATACTGATTGCTACTTCTGTGTTGGAGGAAGGCATTGACGTGCCAGCGTGCAATATGGTCATCTGCTTTGATCACCCTACCACACCTAAATCATTTGTGCAGCGTCGGGGCAGGGCAAGGATGGAAGATTCCATGCTGATCTTGCTTAGTGAGTATTCTTCACCAACCATTGAAAGGTGGGAGGCCTTGGAGGAAGAGATGAGGGCTGTGTATCAGGATACTCAAAGAGAAATTTTGCAACTTCAGTGGCTCGAGGAGTCCGAGGAAACATGTCCGAAATTCTTCGAGGTCAAGTCTACTGGGGCAAGACTTGACTTCGACAACGCCAAGTCTCATTTGGAACACTTCTGTAGGGCGCTTTCCTTGGGAGAGTTCGTGGACAGCCGGCCTGATTACATCATTCACAGACATTTGGAATCTACACCGCCAACTTTGAGCGCCACAGTTGTACTTCCATCTTTCATTCCTGCCGAGCTCAGAGTTACCGATAGTAAGCTTCACTGGTTATCGGAGAAGAATGCAACCAAGGATGCTGCATTCCAGGCTTACTGCTCCCTTTATGATGCTGGGTTGGTGAATGAGCATCTCCTGCCGTTCAAGTACGAGGATATTCCGGGAGTAGAGAACAGGGCTGCTGAAGTTGAGGTCGAACCGCTCTACAATCCATGGCCTGCCGTAGCAAACGCTTGGAAGCAGCATGACCAGCCTTGGCTGTATTCGCTTACCTTTCATGATACTGCAAACTTCGGCGGGACGAAATTTGAAGTCGTCCTGCCGAGCGAGCTTGATCAGTGGCGACCTATTCAAACGTACCCCAGCAATGAGGAGTCTTGCATCATTGAGTGTGACTCACGTCGATCTATATCAGCGGCTGAAACTGTCGGGCTGTCAGATCACACCTCAACCCTGCTGGCACTTCATTACGCGCATCGATGGACAGGTGAAGAAAGAAGTCATGTCATCAAAATATCTGCCAGTGATATGAACATGTCCCTGGAAGATATTGGAAGTAAGGTATTTGACGCGAGCGACCAGACAATCACGGGGAGACTACTTGATACGGGATGAGTCACGCACCCTTATCAGTACTTGGGTCTTGTTCAAAGGAAACCTCCTGCAGAACAGGTTCAAAGTGCGCTCTCCGACTATGATGTCGCGCCTGAGCACGTACCTTACTTGATCGTCAAGAAGTGGACGAAACGAACTGATTTTCTACACCCTCTTCTTTCCGGATTGCCATCTCCGACGACCACAAAGCTATATCCCCGTGTACTTCCGCTCCCTTGGGCAAAAGTGGATGCTGTTTCACTGAAATATGCTAGGCTCGGTATGCTCGTACCCTCCATCTTTCATGAGATAGAGGTGATGTTGGTCGCCAAGGAGCTATCGAAGACGTTGCTAAGCGGGATCAACATAACCAAGTTAGATCTTGTCAGAGAAGCAATCAGCTCTCGGAGTGCCGTGGAACCCGTCAACTATGAGCGACTCGAGTTTCTTGGAGACTCTATACTGAAATACTGTGCTGCTATTCAAGTCTCAGCCATTCACCCTGATTGGCCGGAAGGTTATCTGTCGTTCTTCAAAGACAGCATAGTAAGCAACTCGAGGCTCTCCAGAGCAGCCATCGACATAGGGCTTGCAAGATTCATTCTGACAAAGTCCTTTACTGGCCATAAATGGCGGCCAATGTATTTAACGAATTACGATGCAGATGTGCCTGAAGCTAGGCTACCGCGTAAGATGTCCACCAAAACCTTGGCTGATGTGGCTGAGGCTCTCATCGGAGCGTCGTACGTTGATGGAGGGATAAGAAAAGCACAGGCATGTATATCTACGTTTATCAAGGAAATTCAGTGGCAAGACATGGCAGAAAATCGTGGCGTCTTTTACCAAATGGCTCGGGACAAAGTTGTGCTGTCGCCAGAGCTGCAGCGGCTCGAAGAGCTGGTCGGCTATACCTTCTCCAAGAAGTCGCTGCTCTTGGAAGCCATGACACATCCTTCGTGCCTGTTCAATCATGACACACGATCCTACGAGCACCTGAATTCATTGGAGATGCAATCCTGGATTACATCATTGTTCGAAGGCTGTTCTCAGTCACACCGCCATTACCACATTACCAGATGCATACCCTGAAAACCGCCATGGTCAATGGCGACTTTCTAGCCTTCATGTGTCTCCACTACAATAAAGCGCAGACCGAAACGATTGTAACAGCCGATCTCGAGGTAGTCGAAAAGGAAACAACATCATTAGCCTTGTGGAATTTCATGAGGCATTCTTCGGAGCAGATTGGGGTCGAACAAGTCGCGGCTCAAAAAAGATATGAGACGCTAAGAAGGGATATCCTGACGACCATGGCTGATGGAGACCATTATCCGTGGGCTCTCCTTGCTCGAATGCAAGCCAAGAAGTTTTACTCGGATGTATTCGAGTCACTGCTCAGGGCCATGTGGGTAGACTCAGGATCTGTTGAAGAGTGCGAGTCCCTTTTGGAAAGGCTCGGTGTTCTGTCGTACCTCGATCGCCTGGTCCGAGACCGAGTGCAAGTGCAGCATCCCAAAGAGCATCTGGGCAAGTACGCAGTTGCGCAGACCATCACTTATAGCATTGGCGTGCAAGACGCGACAGAAGGCGAGAGAAGGTTTACATGTCGTGTATCAGTCGGGCCACGAGTCGTTGCCGAGGTTTTTGATGGCGTGAGTAAAGAAGAGGTCAAAATAAAGCTGCGCAGGAAGCAGTACGGATCATGGACAAAGAGAAACAGGGCGTGTGCAATTAGGCATTAGGGACTGTCGTGTTCGGAGCAGGGGAATTGTCGGGGGCGCTGACTCAAAGCACGTAGAATATCCCACAGATATGTTTCCATGAAGCAAAGGCAACTCTATTCTTCTGGTCCTCTATTCTATTCATGACGTTTAAGTTCTTCAATCACCATGTCCACCATGCACCCCAGGACCTGCTCCATATCATAATCCACTGCGGCCCCTTGAACACCTGGATACGCTCCTCAATCAAGGCATCTTCCTGGTACGACCCTCCACATCACCATTCTCAAACATCCAAGCATGCTCCTCTACATAATTCGGCCACACGATCTTGTCCACATATCCAGGGGGTCAGTCCAGAACCCTTCCATAGTGACATAGCCATCGCGTGCTTCTCGTCGCGCCTTGGCACGAGCATACGACGTCCTCACGAATAACTTGAGGTCAAAGTGAGGTTGTATCGCGGCCATGGAAGGGGCGTACAGCAGGAAGCCATCCAGGATACACAGGCGCAGTCCTTTGTTTCGAAGGGAGTGGGAAGGCGGTAGAACATCGTTGACTTTGGCCTTTAACGCAGCGACAGTTGTGTCTGGGACGGGACATTTCCCAACCGAGTTCTGGTCTTCCTTTGAGTCTAGCGTCGGCTGTGATGATGAGGTCAGTCGTGTTTTTTTTTTTTTTTGCCCAGGATACCCAAAGGGATGTGGAGTCCAGCTTGGTGCATACCGGAAATGCTGCATGCTCCTGATGTACGATAATGCATCGGCCATGGCGGGGATACTTAATGCGCCGGCGCAGTCCCAGTCCAGGAGGCCTTCTTTCGACGGCAGCCTATTTTGCCAAGTGTCAGCGTGGTAAATCAGGGATTGTGTTCTTGACAAATATTCAACACTCACTCGGGCTCGGGTTTGTAAAAGTCATCTTGGTGGAGGATAAACGTATTTGGGAATATGTCGCGGAGGAGGCGGGCGAGTGTGGTTTTGCCGCTGGAGGAGCAGCCGGATATGCCGATGATAAGGGCATTGGGACTATCGACACTCATTGTGAGGGGGGAATCAAATTTGAATGTTGAACAACTCGGGTGAAGATGGGGATGATTTACGTGAGGTTGGTTGTAAGTTGACGCCAACGCACGCCAATTTTGGCTAAAAAAACAAGTCTCACCTCTCCAGTCCTTTCCCTCGCCGTGCGCCTTACCCTTTTTTTTTTTTATAAAACCACGCCCTCTTTGGTCAAAATCTCGAACCCCAACCCAAACCCAACACAACCACGCCAGACGTTCTGTGCAAGTAGCCACCATGGCTGTCGACCAAGGGGACCAAACGGGCGTCGTTTTGACCACGGCCCTCGCAACCTTCATCACGGGATGGCTCTTTGGCCTCTACACGACAAGAGGATACCTCATCTCGCCTGCGCTCGCCGAGGAACGCCGTCGCAACTTCAACGACCCTGTCGAAAGCGAAGAGAGCGACATTGACGAAGACGATACTATTCTCGACCACGCGCCCAATTGGGCCAATGGCGAGGATGCGGACCAGAAGCAGGGTTTGAGGGCCAGACCTCGCGTGGGCGGCCTCGTGGAGAAGAAGCCTCTTGCTCTGGATAACAGCGGTGATCCGAATGAGGAGTGCAAGCTTGTTCTGGTAGTCAGGACGGATCTGGGCATGACAAAGGGTATGTATTCCATTTCCATTAGTTTGACCATCTCTCTTTTTTTCTTTGTCCACCAAACGTTCACTCAGTCACTATTCTCGCCACAGCGAATATAACTAAACATGTCCATCAGGCAAAATCGCCGCTCAGTGCTCCCACGCCACCCTCGCATGCTACAAGGCTCTTTCGCACTCCAATCCCGACAGCCCACAGGCAAGAGTGCTCAAGCGCTGGGAGAAACGTGGTCAGGCCAAGGTTGCCGTGCAGATCAAGAGCGAGAAGGAGATGACGGAGCTGCGGTGGAAGGCGCTCGATATGGGTCTCACGGCGGAGGTGATTGAGGACGCGGGCAGGACGCAGATTGATCCGGGAGCTTGACGGTCCTGGGGTCGGGCCGGGTCCCAAGAGCTTGGTTGACAAGGTTACGGGACATTTGAAGTTGCTTTAGTTGAGTGCCGTTTCCTCGTTCGGCATGGATTGCATCGTTCTCTCGTGGAATAAACTATGCGAAGGAACTATACGCGAATGGGATGTGGTTGGTGGGAAGGGTTTAACGATAAGAGAGCGGGAAAAATCAAAGGCGTCAAGGATTTTGGTATCAGGTTCGCAAAAATTGCTAGCATATACGAGTTTGTGTCATCGTTGGAAGAGAGAGACACAATAGACGTCTTTGTCGTGTCATGCAGACAATGTTGAAATGATGCTCTATACGCCAAGAAAGATTTACATGCATGCATGCATCATGACTTGGCATTTGCCCTAGCCACGACGGGTACTATATACAGCTGTCCAGATGCCATAGGTTTACGCCAAGTGGTGATCCTACCTGGCAAATCTTGACAAAGCAGGTCCCAGATCGGCTTCCACCTCCTTGCGCTTCTTGTCCTTGAGCTTCTGCTGCTCGTTCCACAGCTCGTCTACCCGCATTCTCTTCTCATCGATGATGTTCTTCTTCCTCTGCTTCCGGAGATACTTCTTCAGGGCGCCGTTCTTGCCACGGGCTCGATTCCTGATTTCCTCGGCAATGTCGGTAGCAGGGGTATCCAGGTCCTTCTCCGCCTTCTTCTGCGCATTCGATCGCAAGTCTAGGTTTCCGATAAAGTTGGGGTCCAGGGCAATCATGTCCGGCGCGAGCTTGTTCAGCAAACCCTTGACTTCGGATTCTTGTCGCTGCTTGGCCGTCTCGAAGGGGTTGAGCTCCAGAGCGTCAAAGTTGGCTTCGCCAGCACCGGGGATGATGAGCGATGAGAAGCCTTGATCGTGGCTCACACCGAGAACGTCTTCGAAGGGACACCATCGGACTCGCTCCATGCGTTTGCCTTCTGCGCCCCACGTCATGTATGGGGTTTTCACTTTTCCTGTACTGCCTTGTTTTTGTTGAACAGGCCTTTCCAGATGGTCGTTTGGGTTCCCCATCCGACGGCTGTCAGGCCGGTATCTGAGATGGCCACCGACGAGGCGGGCTGACGGGTGTAGTAGTTGTTCACTTCTCTAAACATGCGGATATCCCATACCGCCATCTTGAGATCCTGTCCCGTGGAAACCATATATCGGCCCTCACGGTCCATGGCGAGTGATCGAACAGGGCCACGGTGTGCGAGGAGTTTGACCAGGGGCTCTTGTGAATTGGGTGACCATAGTGTGACGGTGCCGTTTTGGTGGCCCACGTGAAGAACACCATTGTATGGGTTTTGTGCCATGGACATGGGCTGTCCGAGCTTAGAGGGCATCTCGGCAACGAGCTGGCCGGTCGAAGTGTCTTGGTATTTGAGAACGCCACCGGCTCCCTGTTTACAAAAGTGTTAATTTCTGCAGAAAAATCCATTTCGAGGTGTATAGGTGCTTGTGATGGCGGAAAAACTCACAATCGTCGCCAAAAGGAAATGATATGGTAGAAATTCCATATGCGTCACCTCGTTATGCTTCCTCAAGTTGTGCAATTCCACGCCATTCCTGTCGTAGATGTAAACGTACTTCTTTTGCGCCACGGCAAAGTACTGATTATTATGCAACCACTTAATATCCCGGATCGTCTCTCCCAACTGGAGCTCGCATCCTAGTTTTCCCTCGCGCCAGTCCATTGTCGCAACATGGCCTTTCCGCCCGGCAAGTAGTAGCTCGCGGCCGTTTCTCGTGAAGTCGCAGATGTAGGGACCGAGGGCATCGAGTTTCAGGTCGAAGCGCTTTTTGGCCGTCGCCACGCCCACTTCCGATACAATGGCATCTTGTCGAACTTTGTACGTCTTTTCCAAATCGCCTTCGGCTTCGAGGAACCCGCCCGTGTTTTCAAGCAGAATCTCTGCGTCCTTGGCTTTGATTGTCGCATCTTGGAACTTGGTCTCCAACTGCTTCAGATTTCTTCGGAGTTTCTTGTCCTTGATCTGTTTGGTATTGATCCCTTTGCCTCGGCCATACGCCTTGTTGGCTTCCCGCAGGCGACGAAGCTTTTCTTTCTCATGCTCGGGCATGAGCTCCCGTCGAGTCTTTTCGACGGCGAGGGCGCCATTCTCGCGCACCCTGGTGATGGGTTCGTCGATCGTGTCGACCTCCATGATGACAACAATGCTCTTCCCTCGTCGTGGAGAGAGAAGAAGGTGGCAAATGAAATGTGGTGATCGGATCGAGGTCGAGAATGCGGAGGACTGGTTGCGCCTAGGTACAAAAAAATCCCCAAAATTTCCACCGCTGGCGCACCTGGATCAGCTTATCGTCCAGCGGTCATTGGATGATGGGCCGCACGCCAGGCCCGCAACCCTTTATCGATATCCTGCCGCACAAAAATTCACAACCCCGCCATCACCGGCTTCTGACTATCAGATTGGCACCTTCCTTGCTGCTCATAATCTGCCAAATTCAAAGCTGGAGTCTCTACCTTTTCGCTTCAAAGCCGGGGGCAACGGCAAGATGCCTGTCGCCGTTGCGAATCATTCGCATCGCCCCACCACAAAGGTGTCGCACAAGCCTTTCAAGTCTAAGGCGGCGTCGAAGCACGAGTTGAGAGATCGCGCCAAAGGTTGGCTTGCACAGTACCGGACTCACATATACTATCTCATCAAATACTAACAACGGGACGAATAGGAAGAGTTCCCAACGAACGAGGCCAGAGAAAACGCCACACCAGCAAGTCATGTCCAAATTCGACAGACGGAACCAGGCCAAGCAGGCTCGTTTGACCAAGCACAAGGAGCACCTAAAAGAAACTTCGGTTTTTCAAGGGAAGGATGGTGCTCCGCGCGTTGTGGCTGTCGTGCCACTTTGCGCACATGGCGACGCCAAGGTTGCTATTAAGCAACTGAATGATAGTCTCGACATTGATGCCGTCGTCACAGATAGTAATTTCCGAGTCTCTGTCGATCGATTCAAGCAAAGCTCCAATACATTCCCCTTCAGCGAGATCTGAACGCTTGTCTTGACGCCACCCGAGTCGCCGACTTTGTCGTCGTTATCCTTTCTGCCCACGAGGAAGTAGACCCGTTTGGGGAGTTGATCTTGCGAAGCATTGAGAGCCAGGGTATGTCTACCCTCTTCACTCTGGTCCAGGGTCTAGACAAGGTAGAGCCTGCCAAGCAGAGAACTTCTACCGTTGGATCTCTGAAATCGTTCATCACCCACTTCCACCCGGAACAAGAAAAGGTGTACAGTCTGGACAGCAGGCAAGAGTGCTCTAACCTCATGCGATCTCTTTGCAACACAACACCAAAGGGAGTACGTTGGAGGGACGACAGAAGCTGGATGCTGGCCGAGGATATCAAATTTGGGACCAACGATTCCGGGCTCACCATTATCACTGGTGTTATTCGAGGCAGAGGCCTAAAGGCCGATCGATTGGTGCAAATCGGGGATTGGGGAGCGTATCAAGTTGAGAAAATCGTGGAAGCTCCTTTGCCTAAGAACGCAAAGAAGGAAGAAGACATTGTTGTTGAAGGGGATGTTGACAAGACTCTGGACGAACCTTCTGAGGATCAAGACGACCTGAACGAGCTCGCCCCTGAAGATGTGGTCATGGACGCCGACGACGAAGCCGGAGCTGGAGCCGACCTGGCCGCTGAGCCTGCTCCCAAAAGGGTGTCCTGCTTGATGAGCACCACTACTTTTCCGACGCAGACGAGGAGGAGAAGAAGATCAAGAGAAAACTTCCCAAGGGCACCTCGAACTATCAATCTGCATGGTACCTTGATGATGTCTCCGATTCGGGGTCCGATATGGAAGACATCGAGATGGACGGAGCAGAAAACAAGGGCGAAGATGAAGAGATTGGTGCTGAAGACGGCATTGAAGGCTACGCGCAGCCCGAGCCCACCGAGGCCGGTGGAGGACCCTCCGAGTACCCTCAAACCGAAATGATGGACATTCCTGACGAGGACGAGGACGCCCAGCAACTCGCCCATTTTCGCTCCCGCAAGCGCGAAGAAGCCGAAGACGACAAGGAATTCCCCGACGAAATCGAGCTGCACCCCAACGTCCTCGCCCGCGAAAGACTAGCTCGCTACAGAGGCCTCAAGAGCATCCGTACCAGTCCATGGCAAGAGGACGAGGACCGCGCCCACGAGCCCGAAGGATGGAGGCGCCTCCTTCAAATCCTCGACTACAACTCCTCCCGCTCGCGGGCCGTCCGGGAAGCACTTGTCGGCGGTGTTGAGCCCGGCACCCGTGTCCACGTCTACATCCGTGGTCTCGCCGACCCTCCATCGCTGCTTCATATAAGCCCTCCTCCCCATCACCCTATTCTCCTCCTTCGCCACGAGAACAAGAAGACCTCGGTCAACTACCTTTTCAGCCTGAGCAACGACTATGGGAAGTCCATCAAATCCAAAGAGGAGCTCATCGTGCAATGTGGACCCCGCCGCATGGTCATCAAGCCCATCTTTTCGCATTCAGGCTCCACGCCCAACGATGTCCATAAGTTCTGTCGCTTTCTGCACCCCGGACAGAGCGCCATTGCCTCCTTCATGGGCCCCGTAACATGGGGTGCTGTCCCCGTAATGTTCTTCAAGCGAACTGTGCCTGCCCCCGGGCATCAAACCAACGTCGAAGGTCAAGAGGATATCGGCCTCAGCCTGGTCGGCACAGGAACGGCTCTGCCGCCATCAACGTCCAGAGTCGTGGCCAAGAGGGTCATCCTCACGGGTCATCCTTACCACATCCACAAGAAGATCGTCACAGTGCGATACATGTTCTTCAGCCGCGAGGATGTAGAGTGGTTCAAGGCTCTGCCGCTGTGGACGAGAAGAGGCAGGACTGGTTTCATCAAGGAACCACTCGGTACACATGGCTACTTCAAGGCCACCTTTGATGAACGAATCAATCCTCAGGATGCCGTGGGCGTGAGCTTGTATAAGCGCATGTGGCCTCGACACGCAACGCCGATGCAGAGACCGCTCCTGGAACTTGCTGGGGAGATGGACAGGCTCAGGGCCAGACGGAAGATGTGACGATGGAATGATGGATGAAATGAAGTTTTTTTTTTTTGTCAGCATAAAAGGCAGGGTATGATTCAGTCCGGCTTTCGGTTTTCGGTTTTAAAGGAGGACGGCTCATGAACCCATGAGATGAGACAAGAGCCATTCATACATATCCACCTTTACATGGACATGAAAGGTCAATTTTTATGTCTAAATTTCATATCGACTCCACGCTTGCAACCATTCAGCCGTGCTTACCGTAATTTTGACATCAGGTCGAACAACACGGAACACCGTCCATGGACCCAAAGCTTATTTTCATCACTTGCTTGCTTAGTTCTTCTCCAACGCCTCCAAACCCGGCGTCGGTTTCGGACCACCCTGCTTCACCCGCTCCTCCTCCGCACCACTGGCCTTCCACGCACTCAAGATCAAGTTGACGATGTGGTCCACGCCAACATCCTTCTTGACCTGCGCAAACACGGTCGGGCCCCCTCCCTCATCTTCCTCGCGTCCCTCTCCATGACCTCCAGATCCGCACCCACGGCCTCAGCCAAGTCCGTCTTGTTCACCACCAGTAAATCACTCTGCGTGATGCCAGGCCCTCCCTTGCAGGGCACCTTGTCGCCTCCACTGACATCAATCACGTAGACGATGAAGTCGGCCAATTCGCGAGTAATTCGCCGCGAGGTTATCGCCACCGGACTCGATGAGCAGCAGGTCAGGCGAGAACTTGGCATGGAGGTCCTCCAGAGCGGCGAGGTTGGCAGAAATGTCCTCCCGGACAGCGGCGTGGGGACACCCACCCGTTTCGATGGCCCTGATGCGTTCTGGCGGCAGGGCGGCGTGGCGGGTGAGGAACTCGGCGTCTTCGCGGGTGAAGATGTCGTTTGTTACGGCGGCGAGGGAGTATTTCGAACGGAGGGCGAGGCAGAGGGCGAGCATTAGGGCGGTTTTGCCTGAGCCAACGGGTCTGTGTGTAAGTTTTCCGATCCCTCCTGTTAGCTGAGTTTTTTTCACACTTTTTCACGTTTGATCAATCCTGTAGGAAAGACGATTCGATATTGTCTGGGGGGTTTCCCTCTCTTCGATTGGGTTCGGGGTAGGGAAAAATGGTCCGTTTGTCTATATCATCATGGCCACGGGAGAAAAAAAAAAAAAACCTCACCCTCCAATACCGATGGTGAAAGCCCGATCTGTCCAGTCCCTCCTTCGATAATGGGCATCTCCCGCCCGATGTAACTTCCCGGGCCGCCCAAAATCTCATGCGAGTGGCCGTGTTCCTGTGCGGAGAAGCCATCGTGGGAATGCGAGGCACCGCCCTCGCGCGAGTGGGCGTGGGCGTGGTGGGCGTGGGACATGGTGGTGGTGCTTGTTGTTTCTCGCTTATATAGTAGGCTGTTTTCACCAAGAACGGTGTTTCGGTCATGAAAAGCGCCAAAGGATGATGATGAATTCCGTTGCTTGGGTAGAGAAAGTTTGAAACACCTCGAGGCAAACAAAGGGACCCAATCGAACAAGAGGGGGTAGCTTCGATTTAAACTACCCCGCGGCACGGAGCTTTGCTTATCTGAAGGCAGAAATTACACAAACACTAGAGCTGTGCATTGCATGGTGGGGTTCATGAAGGCCGGGAAGGGCTCCCCAACGGCTGGAGCGAAAGCGTACATCAAAGTGACGAGAGCTCATGTCGAGGTTTCATCTACTTGTGAAGAGTCGGGACGAATGATTGGATGAAAGGTGAGCGACGGGGAATAGAACAGAGCTGTGCGGGCTGTAAACCATTGGGTATATGCAATCTAGAGAGAATGGGGCTGGGAGAATCATGGCCATCTTCTTTGGTATTTTGTCGTGGTTTTCGTTGGAGGAAGTGGATGCAACTGATCATCTGTAAAATATGTGATTCCTGCGCCTATTGCGCCTCGTGATTTACAGAGAGCTTCTTCCATCTACAAGTACATTTTGAGCCGCTCGGCGTCTCCTCACCACACGGACGTATACATGTCCCGCTCGTACACTTTGCCCTTCAATATCCCACCTGCTATGTAGGGATCCAGCTGCCCACTTCACTGTGTAGATTGCCCCGTCACCTCCGACACACCAGCTCGGTTCAAGACTGTCTCCTTCTTCTTCGCCATAATTTCGCCAATTTTCTCCAGCATGTCGTCCGAGAGCTCCGGCTCGCCCTGTGTATCCCGTAGCTCTCTCTGCCTCTCATGGAATTCCTCCAAGGGCGTCTGCATAGACTTGATGGCCTCTGTGCGGCCCTTCTTGACGGCCTCTTCCATCTCCTTGTGCTCGACGAACCATGGCTCATGGCGAGTTCTGAATCTTGAGTATTTGTTGCGCAATTCATCGAGCACATGGTCTGGCATGGGAGGTGCCAGCAGGTTGTAGTAAAGGTTCGTTCTTCGACTTTCTCGCGTGTGGTGTCTGCCTTCATGGTCTCGAACTCGGGGACTTCCACCTCCGGCCACGGAATGACCAGGTTAAGTCCGGGGACAAGTCGGTCCCACTTCTTGCCATATTGCCAGCGATCGAGGGACATGTTGGGGACTGCATGTTAGGCGGCACAGCCTTGAGTTGATTGACGATGACGTCCTTGGTGACTCCAGATTCAGCATCAGTAATGGGATACACCAGACGGATCGAGCCGATCGAAATTGGCATGGATTGCGATCGAGCAGGGTTGTCGAACATTCCCACCGAGAGAGCCTACATTGGTCAAGGAGTTAGCATGGTCCGATGACCTTTTGTTCATGGTCCGAGTAAAGGGCGTTCTCAGACGTACTCTGTGGTGAGTTTCCAACGTGACAGTCCCGCTTTCTGGCTGCACATCCTTGATGCGATCAATTTTGCCCTTGTCGGGGCCATCCATGATGACGACTCTATCCTGGGGAGCAAGATTCAGCTGCCGAACGCCGCCAGCCCACGCACATCGTTGTTCTATAAGCTGAGGTTTGGCTTGATGCAGTCCGTTATTTGTCCAGTCCTGTCGCACAGTCTCTTTGAACGCTCCGTAGTTGTTGAATCCCAAGTCTCGCTTCGGAGCAAGGGGCCCATCTCCCAGTTTTCTTTCCTCGCCTGTCGAGCGTCTTTCAAGTTTTGTCTGACCTCGGATACGGCACTCCTTAGGGCTTGGCGATTTCGTATTCTGTTGTCGATGTTCTCCTGCTCCATCTGCTGTCGTGCCCGGCGGGTTGCCTGGCGCTGAGCCTGGGCAGCTCGCTTGACGAGCTTCTGCATATTTGTTGGCCGTCAATTGACGAGGCAGGAGCTGAAGATATGTTGCGTGTCCGTGGTTCAGTTAATTGATCAGAAATCGTACAATTCTCCTCGGTGAAGATTGTTGCTTCCTTTGTCGCGGTGCAGTTGGGAAATTCTCTCCTTCTGTCACGGAACTAGCCGGTCCGAGACCAGCTGGGGTCTTGAAGTTGGCATTTCATGCTCTAGGGTAGCTCACCTGTCAAGAACCCGATATGCGCTCACCAGTTGGTCACTGTTCTCCATACGTGTTGTTGCAAGACGGATTTGGCTTGTGACATGACGATTATCGCGTGGTGTACGGAGTAGGAGAGTGGAACTATATGATGCGCCTTCCTTTGTTCTGATGGGAGCTTTGTCGCTTGAATTGACTGTTCTGTCAAAACCCCCTCGACGTACGGAAGACGTACGGAAGACGTACGGAGACTACATGTAGTACCTACCTTTCTTTCAACACGACATGGAACCACACAATCCCAACAAGGTGCGGATTGGGGCAAGGCCTTCATCTCCAGGGCATCAGCTGCCTACCCAGGTAGGGGCCAGACTTGATGCAAGGTGCCGCAGGTTGCCTCCATTGTACTCATCAAGAGAGAGGGCATTCTTGCAGCCTGTTCCGCCCCCGACCTCTTGCCGAAATGACATTTATAACTTGTCGTTCTTCCGCCGAGCTAATTTTCAAACAGACCTGGTCTGTCTATGGTGCTATCCCAGTGTTGGTGGCACGGACAGAGCAGCGAGTGGAACATGGCCACCAAGTTAATAGCATACTGTGATTTGCCTTGGGAACAAAAAGATGATGTACCGAGTGGATGCTTTCCTCAAGACTCAAGACCCTCAAGCAGACTCCTCGTGGTTAAGCCTGCACACTGATTACGCGAATGTCATCAAGCCGCAGCGCACTGCCCAATGTAGGCGCATCAACAACATCATCAAATACATACCGCCTAGAA
Source organism: Epichloe brachyelytri (assembly GCA_023650705.1). Taxonomy (NCBI): domain Eukaryota; kingdom Fungi; phylum Ascomycota; class Sordariomycetes; order Hypocreales; family Clavicipitaceae; genus Epichloe; species Epichloe brachyelytri. The sequence goes on along the minus strand of CP097977.1, from coordinate 1,472,378 downwards.
GTGCATTGCCCCAGTGGGACGGCATGGAACTGAATACAGTAAATACCGTCCCAGACCTGATGTTCCCATTCGTACATGTCCCGTGCTGCCGACCCTGCCTGGGCAGGCTTTGGCCACTGCCCCGTCCAGTCACCACGCAGGTGCCCAGTGAACCAACCCGCCCTCCAAGGCGACACCAGCACCCCAGCTCCAGACCCCAGACCCCAGACCCCAGCACCCAGCACCCAGCACCCAGCACCCAGCACCCAGCTCCCAGCACCAAGCTCCCAGCTCCCAGCTCCCAGCACCAAGCTCCCAGCTCCCAGCACCCAGCGCTGAGCGCCCCAGCCAGCAGCTGTCGCAGCAGCAGCCGCTAGGCCAACTGTCACATCTTTGCCCCCTTCTGCCTGCTTGACGTGCGTTACGTCCGTTCTCTTTCTTCTCTTCTTCCTCTTCCTCACCTCGACATTCCTGCTCCATAACTCATCCACTCCATCCAAACTGCCTCCCTTTATCTGCTTCTATCTCGACAGCTTCGCCTTCTTCGCTTCCCGCCTTCATCATCGCCAATCTGCACACACAAACCATGGCTGAGATTCGACGAAAGCTTGTCATCGTTGGCGATGGTGCCTGTGGTAAAACCTGCTTGTTGATGTGAGTTGTAGCTCCCTTTTCCAGCCCTCTCCTTTGTGTACGCTCAACAGCATGATTTGAACACGCACACATACACGCACATGCGCGCTCCCAACATTAGCCTTGCTGCCTTGTCGAGATGGGTGACTGCAACGGCATCCGCGGTCATGTCGTCGTTGCATGGCAGAAACTCTATCAATACAGCTCCGTTGCTGACCATTTCCCAGCGTTTTCTCCAAGGGCACTTTCCCCGAGGTAAGAATAAAACCCATCGACCTCGTCGGTGTCTCCTGTGAGAGCCTGGCATCGCCACATTTCCGCTCAGCGACCATCATCACTACGACCGAGTGCTCTCTCTCTTGCATACCGTCCAAACCTGCCGTGTCAGCCCCTGCACTTTGCGGCTGATAGCTCCCATACACCTTTTGACCGACGTCTCCGTCCCACTTTGCAGCTAGAACCAGCCTGTCTCGATGATGATTCTGTCAGAGCACCTTGCTGACGCTTGGTTCCCCAGGTCTATGTCCCCACTGTCTTCGAAAATTATGTCGCCGATGTCGAGGTTGATGGCAAACACGTCGAGTTGGCCTTGTGGGATACGGCTGGACAAGAAGATTATGACCGCCTCCGTCCTTTGTCCTACCCCGATTCCCATGTTATCTTGATCTGCTTTGCTGTCGACTCACCTGATTCTCTTGACAACGTCCAGGAGAAGGTATGTTTTGAATCTCATTCTTCTCGATCAGACCTCTCGGCAGACGGTGGTGAATCGCCAGTTTGGGTCATAGGAAAGAAGATATGCTAATCGTTTCGGTGTCTAGTGGATCTCCGAGGTCCTCCATTTCTGTCAGGGTTTGCCCATCATTCTGGTTGGCTGCAAGAAGGATTTGCGTTATGACCAGAAGACCAATGCCGAGCTGCAAAAGACCAACCAGAAGCCCGTTACCCCGAAGCTGTAAATATAATCTGAGCCCCCGATCAATTTGGATATGTTGCAATGTCGTTCGGCTCCAGGCGGCAACTTTGTGGCTGGAGCTGACGAACATAGTTGGGATCTTCCAAATATCCATGTTCAAACGCTAATGTTTGCTATTTTGATGACAGGGTGAGGAAGTCCGCAAGAAGATTGGTGCCTACAAGTACCTCGAATGCTCAGCCAAGACCAACGAGGGTGTCCGCGAAGTTTTCGAGCACGCCACTCGCGCTGCTCTGTTGTCTCGCAGCAGCCGCAAGAACAGCCACAGGAAGTGCCTTGTTTTGTAAAGTAGCCAGCTTCACGAGCTCGTCCACACCCGACAAAGCAAACTTGAATTTTTCCCGGCATGATGGCCTCGGTAATGCAATCATCTCTTCAGTTCACACTTTTCAAACTTTTGGCACGGCTGTTCGGATGGCAAGGGTCGGAGACAGCCTACGGTGATGCAGGCTACGCTGTCTGCATAGGTTTTCGGAATTGGAGTTTGATATCTCGCCTTGCCTTCATCTTGCTCTCTTTGACCGACTCGTTCTTGTTCGCACCCCATATAATTTCGACTTGTATTTGTGTGTATGGCTTCCCGAGGCTTTCTACGAATGGTTTAATGGTGGACGGAAAAGGAATTGGATCGCTGGCGGAAGTTACGCAAAACAGCACTCTGTTCCTGTCTGTTGACTGGCTGCTCGAGGAGGACGGGGCTTTTGCGCAGTTTATACATACATATTAGAGGTGCTTCGAGCGCGGTCGTTTGTCGAATTCTGACGAGCAGACGAGAGGGTGCCTAGTTATTATATGTATTTGTCGCTTCATGGGGAGAAGGTAGGTCTGAACTTGGGACATGTTTGATGTTTTGTGTCATGCGGTCTGAAGACGATGGATTGAGGAGTGTATAGATGAGATGAGAGGCGAGGCGAGGGGACAGAGGGTGTAGTTTGTGGATTGGTCGCACATTGAGCGGTGCCGGACTCGTGACACGCCGACCACTGCTACATCCTTAAATCTTCTGTTGCTTTACACGTTTTGTCGTCGTTGTTGCTGTTCTTATCGTTGCGTTGCAATTCCTAGAGCAAAGTTGTAGTTTCCATTTTCACTGTGTTTCAAGATGCCTTTATGATATGTTGCAAGTCGTTGTGAAAACCCGGTTGTTTTGAGGCTCACGATAATATTACTGGCGCATGTGACAGACGACCTGATGGGAGTCATTTTCACGAAAAACTGCGAGAGATTTGATGAAGCTCTTGACTGTGGTAGAGAGTTTGTAGGTCTTGCTAGAAGAGCGCGTTCATTCACAAAGCCGCCTGCTCCGTCTCCAGGTGAAGCCGTTGTAGAAATGCAACCGATGACCCACCCCATCCAACCACCAATTCGTGTCCAAGTTATCTCGTTCGTCATATCCCATGCTATTCTCGTCTCTCATCGTCTCATCACCACCCACTTGTCTCGTCAACCTATTCTACTTGGGGCAAGTCTAGTGAGCGCTCGTTAGCCATCTCCAAAGAACAAAGTGGACGAGTTCCCCGCGGAGAAGGGGTCTGTCTCGGTATAGGCTGGGATGAGAGAGGGCACGCACTGCGCCGCAGGAGTTGCATTTCTTGGAATCGTTGGCGATGTTGGCGCTGCACTTGGGGCAGGAGGAGTGGTTTGCGTTGACGGGAGACGGAGACATTTTTCGGATGATTGTAGTTGATCTCCTTGTATTCTTAATTCTTATTTGAGGTGAACGAGGTGAACGAGGTGAATGAGGTGAAGAACTTGTTTGATAATGCGGGTGGGAGTTGGTTCGTTGGATGGGGCGGAGGGAACGAACTGGTATTTCAGCGAAGTTTGGAATGGAAGGGGAACGGGAAAGCGGGGTTTGGGGGTCATGGGGTCTTCTTCGTCTGATGGGGTGGTGTGGGTGGTAATCGTGCCACGATTACGGACTATGTGTATGGGTGGTGTGGGTGGTGTGATGGGCTGGGGCTCGTGGGACCGCGGTTACATACGGCGGCTCTTCTTTCCCTGGACGTCTGCGTGAAGTAAACGGAATAGGTATGCCGGAGTTTGGCGGGAAATGAAACCGACACCGTGCATGTGCAATTCATGTCCTTACTGAGCTGGACTTTGCTCCTTGGGAACCAGACCCGACAGGACAGCAAGGCATATATGCGAAAAAAAAAAAAAGGATAAAGAGCAATAGAAAAATGAGTGCTTTAATGTTACAGTCATCCCTTTTGTAATTTCCTATCATACACACTTTGCTGCTTCTTCGCTTCCTGTACAATTATTAGTCAATGTCAAGGGGGCATGGCTGTCGACTGGAGGGCTTGCATAAAAGAAATCTCACCATGAATCATTTTAACAACGGCCTGCATCACACTAATCACCATGACGGCAACGCCAAACACAACTACCGCGTAGGCCATGTACGTTCGCCAGCTCCGCGTGGTAAGCTTGATGTAGCACATGGGCGGCAGAATGTAGGCCATGGCCACGGCGCTCGTGGCGCCGACGAATTCAAAGACGATGCCCAAATCACATGTTATTAGGCTGATGACCGTGGCGGAAGCGACGAGACCCGTGCTGAAGAGGATATGGCGACGGAGATTGAAGTCCTCGTCTGGGTACCAGTACGTGAGCATGACTTCACGGCAGACAAACGCCTCGAGTGGTAGCGTCGTCAGCATGTTGAGCCCAAAGCACAGCCGGGCAATGTTGACCATGCTGTTGTCGGAGGGGAAGTTGTTGAGCACGTTGCCTAGCGTCTTGTCGCCAAACGTCAGGAAGCCCGCGAGGGCCATGGCCAGACACGCGAGCATGGAAATGCTGGTGGAGTAGTGCGTGACGCGGGAGAAGTTGTCGATTGTGGGCGTCCTGAGTGAGCCGTAGATCAACAGCGAGTTGTGATGACACACGAATGCTATGGGAAACAAGTCGTAAGCCCAATCGATGCCTCGTCTTCTTTTCTTCTGGGTGTAGGAACGAACAACGTACCAAATGATATCACGCCAATTGCTTGGGAAATGCCTCCGTTCACAGTCAGAAGCGGCGTACTAAACGATCCCTTGGCCTCAGACGGCACAAAGAATCCCTGAATCATGACCGTCGACACGATAATCAGCATGCCAATCAGCGCAAAGGTGCTCGCTTTGGCAAGTTTGGCGATATCTCGGTACAGAGTCAACGGGAAGCTAACGCCCATGACGAAGAAGGCGATGGCGACTCGCCGATCCGTCAGGAGCCCAATCACAGGCACGCCCCCAAATTCGGCCAGATGGCAAGCAGGACGTGCGGGATGGTGTCGCCGACAATGACACCAAATGCAACCATGCCGCCAAAGGCGAACACCCACTGCGCAACGCTGATGGCGATGAGCCCTGGCCGGCCGAAGCAGTGCTCCACGGTGCCCTGGAAGCTGCTTGTGCCGCTGAGCTTGCTGTTGATGACAATGAGGCAGATTGTCCAGTCCACCACGACCGTCAGCCCCACGAGCAGCAGGATGCCTGCCAGGAGTCCTGCCTGTCGAATCGCATAGGGTTGCCCGATGATTCCTGCGCCAATGATGGAGTTGGCCATGTTCATAAAGGCCGATTTCAGCCCCGACTTTGGTCGTCGCATCTCCTGCTCCAATCGATCGCCGTCGTCGTCTCCCAGGGTATTCGCGACAGACACGCTAGGTGCTTCCATGTCCGTCAGGAGAGGCACGCGGTGCGAGTGGTGGCCTCGTACTGGGACATCGTCGTCAAATTCGAAGCTCTCCTCGGAGAACCTCCCATTGCGAGCTCCCCGCCCGGTTCGCCGAAGACAGCAGGATTCAGGTCGAATTGCACTCGGTTGGGCGTCCGTGGTATCTTTCGCTGAGATGGAAGTGATTCGTCGTGCTTGCCTTCGTAGACGACCAAATCGTCGTCGCCATCAAAGGCGCCGTGGGCTGACAAGCCATGATTTTCTTCTTGTTGCCCATTCGGCGCCCAATGCCGCTTGGCTTCTGTCATTGCTCTAAATCAAGGGATCGTGGCAGCTCGCCAGAGACATCTTCGCTGCGCCTTGTATGCCCTGGGCAATCGGAATGCGCGACGAGGAGGGACGGGGGCAGTCGAAGGGGAGGGCAGCAGTGCTGCCGGGAACAGGCAACAGGGTCGGCGTTGCGATCAGTCTTTGCAAAAACGATGGTGTGAGAGAAAGGGAAAGAATGAGCAATGATTTCTGTTGATGTCGTTGTGATTTGATCAAAGAGTTCAGACCGAGCTGGTTGCCGTTGCGCGATGGTACGATGGAGCAAAGACAATGTCAGAGGATGAGGTGTACTTGATGACGGCTACTGGCGGGCAGACAGACAGACACATGCACGAGACAGCGAGTGAGATCAACAATTGTTGGCAAGTGGACCCAGATTCTAACTGAGAAGTTGGGGCTCAGTCCTCCTTTCAGGGGCCGAGCTGTGACGCTTCAGCCAGCTCGAGCATTGATGTCAGTACTCCGTAACTTATTAAGTTATTACAGGGTACTCCGTTGAACTACAATCCGTTTAGGGCCAATGTGGGTATCGAAACATCATCCCTGCGCTCCGTCCTATCGTGTCAAGCCCCACCCCATTTCAATAATCTCCCATATATATATATATATATATATACTCCGTGCGCGTTGAACAGACTCATCATCAACTGGTGGTGTCTTCTCACTCATGCATACAATCTGTTCATTCTCCCCGCATCGAGACATGCTACCTCATGAACATGCAGTCAGAGCCAGCGTCGCCATTGATGATATAACAACCACCATCTTGGCGTATTGGCTCGGCCGTACATCTGCTGCTGCTGAGTTGGACGACTCTGTGGGCTTGGCCGCCGCACTGCCAGATTCGGTAGCACTTGTAGCACCGCTCTCGTGACCGCCGAGGCCAAGAGGCAGTCCTTTTGACTGAGTCGAGCTACCCGATTGCGACGTGACTTCTGTGGTCAACGTAGTCGCAGTGCCGGTAGTTGGGCCAACGGTTGTCTTCGTCGTTGACCCATCGCCACTGTGAATTGAAGAGGTGGTGCTGCCCTGGGACCCGGCCGCGGCGGCGAACCCTATTCGTCCTTGGTCTCTGTCAAACACAGTGTAGACGTTCTTGAGAAAGGTATCCCCAGAAGCCAGGCACCCTGGACAACTTCGTGGCCATAAATGTTGCTTGTGCATTTCCCTTCACTGTTCTTCGGGGAGATCCAATCCTCGGAAGATAGCTTGTAGTCAACCCCAGAGAAGGTGAAGGTAAGGTCTTCTTTGCTGTCGCAAGGAACAGTATAAGTCAGCCCATCCCCGCTTGCAGATCCAGGAATCATGGCATGAAGCTTCTTGACCTTATCACTAGGCCCGAAAACAAACGAGGTACCAGTATCAATGTAGGCGAGAACGCCCCCACATCCGGCCCTTTTCCCATCATAAGCCATATCGTCAATTTGAACGGACCAGTCGTCGCCATTTGAACCAACAGACGTGTAACTAATGTCCCCGTGTACTTCTCGGGGTTGGTGGCACCAAATCTGATCTCGCCATTGTTGGTTCCATCCGCAGCACGATTAAGAGCGATGCCGTAGATGTTCTTTTCAAGCTTCTTGCCATCAAATAGTGCCTTGGGGAAGTTGTCGCTGGCTCCTTGTTTCATGGACATGCCGAGAATGCCATCGAACGCAAAGCGCGCGAAATCGTTGGAGATTTTCGAAGCAAGCCCGAAGGTATACTTGACGCTAATTCCAGCCACATTAATGGTGTCCGATACGAGACTGCCCTGGACGGTTCCTGACCCATATGAGATGGAGAAGGACTTTTGGTTGTCGACAAATGTGTCCGAATCGCCAGATCCAAAAGTATTGTGCATTGTGCAAGGTTTGTCCGTGCAAGTTGAACCCATAACCCAACTTGATCCGGCACCTGTGTCGATCAATAGGAAAAGCTCCTTGTTGTTCGAGCCCAATTGCGCCTTGACAAAGTACGAATAATCGGTGCCGTCCTGATGAATTCCGGCAGCCATAGGATGGGTTGGTTTCGTTGCATCCTGGATCTTGTACGAATTTCCAGATCTCCTGCCGATGCTGACGTCGACATCTGCAGAGCCCCCATGTGCGTGTGAGAATTTCGATTTCAACCAGGCAGCTTGCTTGGAGGCTCTCTGAGCCGGGGAGTCATCATTCTGCGACTGACAGTTAGCAAGCGGGAATTTACCATCCATCCGAACACTTGTTGGGGAGAAGATGCTCCTGGAGGATTCAAAGCGAGGGTTATTCACCTGAAATGCTCTTTGCTCAATGGCAAATGCTACGCCGGCCTTGGCTGAGTTCGTGACTGCATCTCGTTTGGCTTCGGCCAGCAAGGTGAGCTCTTCCTTTTCCTTCAGCCAGACCGGCGTGTATGGGTAGAAGGCAGAGGCGCTATAGGTCCATAATGCTAGCTGCAAAACAACAGCTGGGATCATGATGGAGCAGTTGTCGTACCGCTACGCGTCGCACCAGACACCATTTAAATGCCCTCGGAAAGTCGCCAAGATGAGCCGCAGCCAGCAGAGCACGGCGTGGTATGGCAATTGGAGAGAATTTTCGTACGAGGCCGGCTCGGTTCAGATGGACTTGGAAGAATATTCGGGAGAGATTCGATGTTGAGCGATAAGGTGGAATTGGGTAGGCAAACGCTTGCGGTAATGACGTATTTACAAATTAAAATTTAAAACGAAGCATTGATACCTGAACGAATTGAATCCCGTTCGGCGTGGTGATGGTTCGTCACAGGTGAACGGGGCTTCGGATCGCCTGACTGTTTCCCAGAAATGCACGCCAAATACAAAACGAAGGACAAAATGTAATGAAATGTGCAAGATGGTAGATGGAAGAGAAGGCGAAGGAGAATGATATGCACGTTGACGAGATGGCACGGCAAGATGCAAAGAATAGGAAAATTCAAGACGAGAAAGAGGTCCGGGGATAATGGGATAATGTTCGAACAAGGTTCAAGGCATCGCCCAGCCCACATCTGGCTGGCCAAGGTGGTGAAAGGAGTCGGCGGCGGATGCCCCCAGGTTGCGTCGCATTTCAATTGGACGAATGCCAATCTTTTCCTTGGGGGTCGATCGAGGTCACCTCGCTGGCAGGGAGACCCTAGCTGGCCAGCATGCAAATGCCAGCGGGTTGGCCGGGCTAGGCTGTTACCCACTGCCTATTCCCTGGGTAATAGTTGGCGCGGCGGCTGAGTTGCGAGACTACAGTGGGTGTAAATACTAGTAAATAGCTGGCTGGGTATTATAACGGACGAGCTGTACGCTGATGCTTGCGAATGCCTGCTCGAGCCCATCCGGATCCGGGTCACCAAATGGGTCCCCACTATTGACGAGGCCCCAGGGGTGGGTTGCTCGTTGTGAACGATCATCAATATTGTACATGTATAGATATTCCTCCTTTGCGATATCTCTTTGTGCAGTACGAATACACCTCGGCACCATGTGCAAGCGCGGCTATACGGCTATACAGACACAATGTCTTCGTTGTGCAGATTCAGAATAACCCGCATTACCGAACACAAGCTTTTTCAGGAACTCATGCAGGCTGAAAATTATTGCGCACCGTCTCGGATACCTGCATGAAGGGCGCTCTGGCGTCACTGAGTGGGTATCACATCACAGAAAGACGCCAAAGGGCATGACCTGACCTGACCTGAGTGCACTGTGGGTCTTGGTGGCGCGATCGCGTATTTGATTCGCTGTTGAATTCGCCGCTGTTGTGGCACTGGGAGATTGATAAGTGGATTGCACAGAATTACAGGGGATTGATAGGCGAATTAGAATTCACTAGTTTACGCCACTAAGACCCGCAGTGCACTACCTCAAGTTATCTACGGTACATCCTTCCCGGGGAGACGAGCGCTTGGCACGGACCTAGGAAGGCGCTAAATCTGACCGCGACCCGCAAGGCGCCAATTTGCCCATGTCGCGTCCAGAAATGCCATCCCATCATCAGTTTTGCGTCGAATTCTTTTCTAATTCTAATTCACACATGGGGACCACGGTTCAGGGTCCAACCCTCCGCTGCAACATACTCGAGTTGATGAGCTGACATGGCGCTGAAGAATGATAACCTGCAAGTCCAGATATTCAGTACCGATACTGGAACAGTCTCTCGCGAACAAAAATCGACAACCAGAATTTTGGGGCATGGCCGACAATGTACATAGCCGCGGCATCTTCTTCCAGTAGCGCACGGAGAAGATGGTCCTTTCTAGTTGGTCCGCAGAATCGGCTTATATTACTGTGAACTTTGGTGATAACAAATCGTTCAATCGGCCAATTTCGAACGCGGCAAGCCCCTTTTATCCCGTGGTTTAGGACAAAGTTCCCGTCCGTCTCGTGTCCTACGCGTGGCCAGAAGCAATTTTGCTGAGTGGGCCAAGTTGAATCTGAAATTACAACCCTCAACAAGATCGTCACTCCTTCGGCCCCTTCACAAATATCGGCAAATACCACTAACTGCAGGTTGTGAACCGGCCTAGTTTGAACCGGCCTAGTTGTGCTAAGGAAAATCCCGGTGTCTGCCCTGTCCATACCCGTTACAGGACAAAGCTCTCGGAAGAATTGTAACTCGGTATCTGCCCTGTCAATACCCGTTACAGGACAAAGCTCTCGGAAGAATTGTAACTCGGTATCTGCCCTGTCAATACCCAACTACATTCCATCACGCGCGAAGTCAATCGCCATTAGCTCGCGACTCTTCACAATCTACACATTCTCCCCCTCTTTTCCCCCGACCCCTAACACCATGACACCCTCTCCAGCAACCAATCCCGAAGGACCTGGCTCTGCTAACGGCTGCATGACCGAAGCTTGACCTAAATAAAGCTAATACCCCTGAGGCGACCGCAGCCCATATCTTCACCCAGATTGCAGCATATGAGTCTGAAGGAACAATAGGTAGCGGTCTATGGTCGGCATATATCAGTGACTTTGAAGGATGGACTAAAGAGACCTTTAAGGTAGCTGACCAAAGGTTTATCAAGTATCTACGCAACTACCTCCTCTGGCATGGCGTTTATATCTCCCTGGACCGCAAGCTTATTATCGACAACCTTGAAGAAATCTTACAACGCACATCATTCCACTTTTGGACTGACGAAGAGGCGCAAGAGCTTGCAGACAAGCACACAGTCTTCTTCACACTCCTTGAGAACCCAAACCTCCGTAAGGACATCTCCCGCAGATACATCCCTCAGGCTTCAAAGCAAGAGCCCTTAGACCAAGGATCACCCGCTCCATCACGCAATGATAAAGACTATCGCACGCAGTCGATAGAACCCCCTCCTCAAGCACAAGAACCTTCCCTTCCCCGCCCGCAAGTACAAGAATCCCTTTTCCCCTTCGCCCAAGAGATTCCTCCCCCTCGACTACAAGCGCCAGGACTTTCCTCGCTTGATGCGAAGCCAACCTCAAGGCAAGTAATTGTCTGACGAAAATCTACACGGATAACTTGAGATATAGCGCTGAGAAGTACGATGTCCTTGACGCAAAGCTCTTGATCTTCCATAATAACTGCCTGATGGTGTATATCAGCAAGGAGCAGGCAGGCTATGCCTTCCAAACGATGCTCAAAGGCAAGGCCCTGGTATACTACCTAGAATACCTCTGCAGACCAGAAGATCCGCCATATATTCTTCAGGTCCTTGTTACCTTGATAAAGAGAAACTTTGAGACGGATGATATGCGCCAGAGCCACCCGCACAGGACGGCGTGCTACGTGTGTGGAAAAGAAGGATGCTGGCCAGCGAAGCACGCTTTGATCTCTCCGTCGTCGCACAACATCAAGACTCAACGGCGGGGAACGTTGGAAGCCTCAATCGCCGAATCAATGGTAATTGAATAACCCAACCCAAGGCCTAACATTTGTTCCGATTAATCTCGCGACTGCAAAGCTCTTTGCATTCGTGGATGGCTCGTTCGCTAATAACAAGGACCCTACGTACAAAGGATTTAACCCCGCTTGTATCAAAATTACAATACGCGGAATACCACAACACGCTTCCTGCGCCATGGAGAGATCGCGTTCATTTTTAACCTTTGGACTTTTAATCTAACCACACGACCGCGCAGCGACCAGTGTGGCCCCATATCACGTGGTCACCCACAACCCTTTTCCCTCATGTATATATCGCGCACTAGGCGCGATATCCCCTCCGTTCCTTCTTTTTCCTCTCTTTCTTTGATAGATTAGAATAGGAATAATATAACGAATATTCCCTGCTCTCAACCAATTGATCCTCCCTGCTAGCAGGTATCCAAAGACAGCGCTGTCAAAGAAATTCATGTAATTACACAAACACTTTTCATTCAGTTAAGGGCATTTGCTACAATACATTTATTTGTATGTCCGTAGTAAAAGAAAGTACTGTGGGATGTCACGGGTGTGGCAGCGGGCTGCTAGACTAAAAAATCTGGGCGGTCCCAAACTGTAACACCTGATTGGCTCGTAATTCGTGCCTCAACCCTCATGATCGGCCACCTCGACTTTCACCTCCCCGCCATCTCGTCGGCCGACTTTTGCTCCCCTTCGTCTCGCTTCCCAGCCGTCTCGCCCTTCCAGCCTCCACCTTTACGTGCCATCGCAAGCCTTCCTATCGAATCAAGCATCGCTACCCGCTACTCGACTAGATTACCATGGCCCGCGGCAATCAGCGAGACAAGGCCCGCGAGGCCAACCAGAAAAAGCTGGCGTCCATGGTACGAATGTTCCCGTGCACAACGACCCGAGCGGCACCGATCCGGCCTCGGCCTCTCTATAGCGTCCCAACACGTTGATTGCCTGGGCCACCTGCTAACATCCTTGGGGGGACAGAAAAGGGCAGCAACATGAGTGGACCAGAAATGCAGCGTGCCAAGGAAAGTGCCGCTGATATTATGCGAGCGAAGCAGGCGGCGGGTAAGTTTTTTGTCTTGAAGATGACATCTACTTAAATCCCCGTTGTCTACCTTCTGGCGTACCCGTCAGTTGAATGAGCAATCTAGGAAAAGAAACTCTGGCGCTGACACCGTCCTTTTTTTTTTTTTGAAAAAATCAACAGCTGAAGCGAAAAGGCCGAGTCCGCTGGCAAGAAATACTAAACACTTGTTAAGGAATGCGTGTTCGGCTCTCCAAACACTCGGATACTGACGACAAGCAATATAACGACCCCCAATGAGGATCATTCAGGATAATATATGGCGAAGGCGGTGTGTGTGCGTGTGTGTGATTTTTGACTTGGGCGCTCTAGGTTTCCTTTGGTAGACGCGTAATAAACTGTCCTTTGCTACTCACTCCTTCCTTTGTTTTTCCCTCATTCTGTTGGGCACAAAGCTACTAACGCCCCCTCTTCAAATGAAAAACAAAAACGCCCGGAGAAAAACGTGGTATCAAATCAAAATTGCGTTTTATTCATAAGGAGGTAACCTATTAAGCAACTGAAGCATAAGGTTTCCGCATTCCTAAAGCACACTATTGCATGGAGCCCGCGATGGGAAGTGCGCCTGGTGGGAGTGTTTGTTAGCAAGACGACTCTACCGGATGGATGTATCGAGGAGCGGAAATATTCAAGACTCACCACCCATTCCGCCGAATGCACCGACACCTTGTGCTTGAGCGGCTGGAAACCCGCCAGCATTGCATGCAACGACACAGGAGCAAGATCCATCAGCACCAACGGTTCCCTTGCCAGGGTAGCGCCAGGACTTTGCTGACCACCCCGTTCGCCTTGGCCAGCACCAGGAATTTGGCCAGGAGCCTCAGCAACCGGGGCACCGCCTTGGGTCCCGCCAGTGATGGGAGCACCTCCTCCGCTGCCGTTTTGTTTGATGGCCATGCCCTGGAACATGGCATGCGTCTTTTCAGGGGTAGGGTTGATGGAGAAAACCATGCCCTTTCCGCAGTGGCCCTTTTGTCGGCAGTAGAACCCTGGACGTGTGTGTTAATTCCCATCGACACTCAGAGAGGCTTTCATCATCAAGACGAGACTCACAAAGAGGCTTGGTCGTCATAACCTGCATGGCGACCTGAGGCGGGGCGAGACGGTATTGTTGGGGTTCCCGAGGAAACCTGAATCCATGCCGCCCGCCATTGCCTTGCAAGGGTGTCGAAAGGAGACTGGGTCACGGTATGGTTTTGGGCCAGAAACTCGAAGACTACAGTGTCGCCAACGGGGATGTTGGTGAGCTGCTCGGGTTGGTACGTCAAACCACCAGGGCCACCGACCTTGACGGTATGGCTGGCGCCTGTGCCGGGAATAGTGGCAGTTTGACCTTCCCTGATGGTTCTTGTAGCTCCTTCTCGTTGGCCGCCTCCGGGAATCTCGGTCACTGCGCCGCCAGCGCCAGCGGTGACAGTTTTGGTGACGGTAACGGCTTGGTTGATGGTGGTTGTGGAAGCCCCGTTACCAGGGTTGGCCCAGACGATGACGACCTCGGTGAGAGCATTGGCCGAGATACCAGCACCCTGCATACCCTTGATAACCGTAACGCCGCGTGAATCGAGTTCTGTTTCGACACTTCGAGGAACGACCTGGGGAGAAAAGATATTGGTGACTCGTCGAGCCATTGCGAGAGGGCCGTGGCCATGCAAACAGCCGTTGTGAACTTCATATTTTCGGTTTTCGTTCCTTGAGACGTTGGGATTAATCTCGTTATTTCGTCGTGTGTATGTTTGAATAAGTCAGGAAATGTCTCGCAGTTGAATCCTGTCAAAGGGGTGCTGTCAAGATGAGGAAGAAGAAAACTTGGATGAGGACCTGCTCGAAGAGAAGGGAACTAAGAGACTAGGGCAAAAAGAGAGACGTGGCTCAACACCCAAAAACTCTGGGGAGAAGAAAGTAAAGTAAAGGAGTGGGAGAGAAAGAGGGAAGAAATAGGAACCGTCACGTAGAACTTGGGAGTCTCAGAGATGTTATATCTGGCGTGCCACCCCTCCCATCCCAAGTTGTAAACCAGGAGTCGAAGCGACAAATAGAGATACCTCCCGTGGGCATGGGAGCCGTGAGTATCATGACATGTAGGGGTCGTGAGGCGTGTAAGCCGAGACTGGAGGCCGGGCTTCGCCGCCTCCGCCCAGCATCTCAATCTCGGGGCTCAGCGTATCCGATCAAACGGCAGAGGTGGGAATTGCCCTAGAGACGACATGCGATGGCATTGTGCCCTGGCCCGTAAACTGGGGAGAGGAGCGACACCTGTGACAGATATGTCTCGAGTCCTGTTTTGGAAACCCTCTATTTTGTCGAGGTTCCCACATGCGCTCTTGTCATTAGCAGGCGTCTGGTTCCGTCCCGTCCTGGTCTTGCCTATTTGGGTAACCGGTTTGGACTACGGAGTATAGCATGAAACCAAGGGGAGAAAACAGTCCCAGACGCCCGGAATTTTTTTTTTTTTTTTTTGAATTCTTGATGGAAAGTCTGAAGTCAGTCCATTTTCAGACACGATTTGCATTGAGATAAAAGAAGTCGTGCAGCCCAGTATCTCGGGACGCGGTACTTCCTCGCGGATGCCCCAATTCCCCATAGCTGCCCGAACGTTTGGATCCGTCTCGTCCAAGTGCCGATGCTCTCGGCCCAGAGCAGTCGTCCGTCTTCACAGCTGGTTCCTTTAAACGTGGCGCGCTCGAGCGTGCAGCAATCACGGTATCACGGTGCACCACGCTTTGGACATCCACCCAGGGAATCGCACAGGTCAAAAGTTAGTGAGTGAGTGGACACGTCATGACAGAGCGTGCACGGAGTAAACCAAAATGGAAGAAATCAAAGCCGTCTTTGTCAACCCATTTCAGCGCGCATACTCTGTGACGCAATCAATCGTGCGTGTCAAGCCCAGGTTGCGCCTCAAACCGCCAGCGATGGTGATGAAACGGGACACATGCTGGGCGTCTTTTGTACGTGACGCACGCCACTGGCGGGCGTAGGGCCCAGTCGGGGATTCATGCATACGGGCACGTGATGATGAGATGAAGTTCGACATTAGACGCAAGTGGCGTGCATGACTGGTTATCTGTGACTAGCATTGAGCAAAAGAATCAGGAAACGGGCACCCGAAAAAAAGGTCGATTCATCCCATCTTTTCGGTGCTCCAGGTTTCACATATGCGACCACAGTTGTTCGAATTGGAGTCGTTCCACCGTTATTCCCGACACATTTTCCTCAGGGGGTACGGACTACAGTCGCCGCGTTGCACCACCAGCATGTGGAACAGATGGTGTCGCAGCAACTTTTCCCGTCCATCTCCACCTTCTTGTCGGTAATGGACTTTGAAGTATGATTTAGACAATGTGGGGTTCAGGAGTCCGGCTTTTTATTTTTTAGGGGTTGATTGTTGTTGTCCTTCAAATAGGCCAGTGTAGTACCCTGCGTAGTACCATGACATTAATAGTCTCCTGAGTCCCTCATCGCGTACTATTACGCCTGTTAGCTTTTCTTACTTCTTCCTCAAATAACGAATGAGGAGACCTCGGTCAAAACGGCATACTTGAACCGAGAAGGGCTTGAGGGCGGTGCAACTGGAGCAGATGATGCCGTTGCAGGTTCTTGTTCCGCTGTCTCGGTCTACGATTGCAACCTTCCCATCAGTGATTTCGTTTCCTGTGAAACAATACTACAACAATTGGCGATGAATGATTGGAATCGACCATGACTGTCGCAGTTTGTGCTCGCGGGCCTGTTTTTGGGGAACACGTACGGGTTGAGCATCTTCGGGGCCGGCAGAAACGGCTTTGGGGCTCGCGGATCTGTTTGATGCAGAGTCCTGAACTTGGCTGGATGATGTACGTCAGTTCTCATGGGGGCAGGGACGATGTATGAATGGGTAATGATAACGTACGGTAGATCGCGGACACTTCCCCTTGGCGTAGATGCTGTGATATTTCTTTCTTGGGGTTTAGTCATGTCCTTGGCTTGGGCGTATGTCATGGGCAGACTTGTTTGATTCACACCTTGTACTCTGCTAGGGCTTCGTTCCAGGAGTCGATCAGGGCTGAGTCGTCCCAGACTTCCTCGTGGCTGAGATCAGGTTGGTCGCCGGCCATAATTTTTCTGATCCTGCCGATGTCGCTGTTATGGCCTTCTTGGCCAACGGGTGAGAATGTGCTCGTGATTTATCGGTAGCGTGTTTTTTTCGCACGCGGCTTACAAAATTGCGGTAGCTTTCAATCAAATGGGCTGACCTGTCGCAGTCTAATCAACAATAATTTTTGGTGTGGTTGGCAAGTGAACATATCTGAAGAGTTCCGATTTCAACCCATCGCTCTCATGTTCAATCACCGACGGTAAGTGGGCGGTTCAAGCCATCCCACAGCAGCTCCACGTCGCGTCTACTGGTCGCTGCAGGACCCCACCAACCCCACCTTATCAAATGATAGAGTTGAGTGGCATGCACGCTTCACCGCTCTCTGGCACGGCAGAATCGTGTTTTTTCTCTCCCGATTGGGAGCAAACGTCGGAAGGATAGGTATAGCAAACATACCAACATCAACACAATGGCTCCCGAACTCAGAAAAAGAAAATGTGAGTGCGCTTGGAAAGATTCCGATATGTATGTTCATTTCCTCGGTGCTAAATTATCCTCGAACAGCTATTTCCGAAGCTCAGGAGAGCAATGGCGCCAGCAAGGCTGCTATTAAGCCCGCGCTCAAGGGCAAGAGAAAAGGTAGAGTTGCGCCATAGGAATGCGACGAGTCCAGATATACCCCGAACACATGTTGAACCAAATTCTGACTTTGCCTCGCAGCCGCTGAGGATGCCTCTCCCGTCTCAATAAAGAAGCAGAAGCCCGCGAAACAGGCGGCCGCTACTACTGCACCAAAGCCCGCTGGAAAGTCGACCAAGTACGCCAAGCCCACGAAGGCTAGCAAGAAGGAGATACAAAAGGAGGAGGAGGGGATGAGGATATATTGCAGGTGGACGACGAGTCGGATGATTCCGACGGCGAAGGGAACGAGAATGTCAAGAATTTGGCGGTCGAGGTCGACTCGGAAGATGAAGCTCCCGTCAACAAGGCCTTGTCCTTCAAACGCGGCCAAAGTATAGGCAAGGCCCCAGCCGTGTCCAAGGACCTCGTGGAGCTCGCAAAGAAGCCTACTGGGGAGCCTGGAGTGGTTTACATTGGCCGAATCCCTCACGGCTTTTACGAGCACGAGATGAGACAATACCTTTCCCAATTTGGTCCCGTCACAAGAATCCGTCTGTCGAGAAACAAGAAGACTGGTGCGAGCAAGCACTTCGCCTTTGTTGAGTTTGAGGAGTCCAGCACCGCCGAGATCGTTGCCAAGACCATGGACAACTACTTGCTGTTTGGGCATATCCTCAAGTGCAAGACTATTCCCAAGGAGCAGGTCCACGCGGACCTGTTCAAGGGCGCCAACACGCGATTCAAGGTCATTCCATTGAACAAGATGGCCGGTCTGAAGCTGCAGAAGCCACTGAGTGAGTCTACTTGGAAGACGAGGGTGGCCAAGGAGAAGAGCAAGCGGGCCAAGCAAGCCGCCAAGTTCAAGGACATGGGCTACGAGTTTGAGGCACCGGATCTGAAGGCTGTGCCAGCCCTCAGGCTGCCGACGAGGGTGCCGTCGAGGAGCCCGTGAAGGCGATTGAGGCTGCTCCCGCCAAGGAAGAGAAAACATTCCCGAGAAGGAGATCAAGGCATCGAAGAAATCGAAAACCAAGGAGATTGAGGCCAAACCCGAGTCTATACCTGATCTCAAGGGAAGGTCGGCAAGGCTGTCAAGGGAAAGGAAAGAAAGTGAAGGCTTGAATAGATCTACGAATGCACGGAATCTCATGTGGACAGTTTCTTCTCGATGGTTGATTGGCAACGACGTACAAGGTAGTGCTTTGTACAAATCTTTTTTTTTTCAAGTCATGGCATAATTACTCGAAAGGTGGTGTTTGGTCCGCTGGGGATACTACATCAACGTGAACCAGACATGTACGCACATAAGCGAACCCACAGCACTCATAACAGACGTTCCTTCTCGTCTCAAAAGAGATGAAAAGAGAGTCGAGCAAGCAGTGGGATTATGAAAGGCGAAACGCTCTACTTCGCGCAAGGTGGTGAGCAAGATCACGGCATGCAGGATCTTCCTCAGGTAGTTCGAGAGCGAAGATTAATTGTAAGATGAAAAGGAGAAAGAGGAATTCTAGGAGCCCACCTGCTGCTGCGAGGTAAATCCTGAGCTGCCCCACGGTGAAAGCCCAGCCTGACTAAGCCTACTTCAATGCAACTAGCAGATCCAGTCCTTGCGTGCTAGTGGCCGGGCCTCTTTTTTTCCTCAACGGCGAACAAACACTCGAGGGTGAGCGCAAGGAAATGCTTTGCATAATAATATGGGGAGGGAGGAATTTCTGTTCCGCCACGTCAGAGAGTTGCTTTTGATAGAATTTACTCCGTAGGTCACCTTCCATCCTTTTATTTTGGCTCTCGGGCTTGTGTCACGGATGGGTTCGCTTCCATGGCGGCGAAGTTACACGACCGGTCCTCACCATTCTAGATTACTGTGGCCTCCACGGTGCCCGCGACCCGCTATCCCATATTTCACACTCGCTATTGTTCGCTACGTGTAATCTGTACTCGTGCCACGCCCCACCCTAGGTATATTTATTCGTGTGGTACAGAGTACAGATCAGCCGCTAGCTAATGCCTATGTTGAATTGCCAACCGACGCTCGACATTGCTCCGTCACCACCACAAGCTGGCCAACCTCGACAGCAAGCACATACAGGCCGCTTCACTGCCGTGCCTTGGCTACTACCATGTCGTCGAACCCTGCTGCTGGCCCGACGCAGACGGCCAATTCAGGTTTGTACAATATGCGCACTTGCTCGTCTCTCAATGGCTATCGTGTTCTAATCAAGGGACCTCTTGTGGAGGGGTGCGTGTCGTTGCAGCGTCAAAGAAGAAGAACAACAAAAGAAGAAGAATGCCAACAAGAACAAGGATCCTGCGCCTTTGAGTAATGGCAACGCGAATCACGAAAACGAGGAGCCTGAAAATGATGACGAGTCGGCAGCTGTAAGTTCCATTCATGTTGCAAGCAAAATACCACGGCGTCGACTTGAGTCGCTGATCCCGAATCCCTTCCCAAAGGACCCCACTGAAGACACGAAGCAAACCGACTCCCCTGGAGGCCATGGCCACGCCGTAGCGCCGGTCAAGACAGATGTCGACGGTGCGCGCGATTCAGACCCGACGGCGAAGCTGGAAGCTATGAGCAAGGAGCGAGAAGCGCTACGGGCAGAGGTGGAACAGCTTCGGAAACAGCTCGAAACTATCCAGACCTTGCACGAGCAGGAAGTCTCCCGCATGAAGACGGATCTCGAAGAGAGCAACTCGGCCAAGGAGCATGCGGAAGAGCAGTACCAAACCCTGCTCGAACGAGTCGAGAAGATCAAGGAATCTCTAAGCGACAGACTAAAGCGCGACAAGGCAGAGCTCGAAGAAGCAAGAGAGCGCATCGAAGAGCTGGAAACACAAAACGAGCAGCTCCAGGGCTCGGCGCAATCCACGGGCGAAGATGTCGAGAAACTCAAGGAGGAGCTGCAGGATGCGACGAGGGAGCTATCCACCCTGCGAAGTCGTAACAACCTGTCCGCGCACAACTGGCACAGGGAAAAGAAGAGCTCACCCAGACAGTTCAGCATCTCAAGGAGGAGATGGAGACAACAGCGAATGCCATGGGCGAGTGGGAAGTCTTGGCTATGGAGGAGCGCTCTACCAAGAAGAACCTCTTGGACAAAGTGAGCGATCTCGAGGAACAAATGGCTACGCTCAGGCGACACTACGAGGCTGCCGCCGCAGACCGCGACAGTCAGTCGACTCTCGTGGATAACTTGCAAAATGCCCTGCGGAGATCCAGGACGCTCGAAAGAAGGAGCTGCGGGACATGGTGGAAACGACCGAGTCGCAGCTTCAAGCGCTAAAGACATTGGCTCAACAAGCCGAGGCACGAGCAACGGATGCTGAAGAAGCCAAGGAGGTGATGGCCAAGGAACTAGAGCGGACGGCCCCTTTGAGAAAGAAGTCAAGGAGAAGAACTTGCTCATCGGCAAATTGAGACACGAGGCCATCATTTTGAATGATCACTTGACCAAGGCGTTGAGATATCTCAAGAAGACGAAGCCAGAAGACAATGTCGACAGGTACGTTCGGCCCAATTGTTCCCATTCCACCTTTCATATTCTCTTCCCCGCGCAAATATGCCCTCAAACTTCCGATGTCATCCAAGAGATACTGACCCATTCTCCTCCTGGCAGACAAGTCGTCACCAACCACCTCCTCCACTTCCTCACCCTCGACCGCGGCGACGCCAAACGCTTCCAGGTCCTCCAAATCATGGCCGGCTACCTCAACTGGACGGATGAGCAGCGCGAGCAAGCCGGCCTCTCCCGACCAGGCGCCTCCACAGGCAGTCTTCGCCTGCCAACCAGCCCCTTTCAGAGAACGCCCAGCTCGCCGTCTTTGAGCGCAGACGTCTTCTCAGAACCCACCCCGACCAAGGACAGGGAATCCATTGCCGAGCTATGGGCTAGTTTCCTGGAGAGAAGTGCCCAGGAGGGCACTACGACTGACAGGGCAGCGAGTGCGTCTCGCAAGGACAGCATGAGCAGCACTGTTGCAGGACACACGGTTTCAAAAGCATGATTGCCATTAATAGCTGGGAACTTACTCCGTAAAACATGGGACACTTTTTGCGCCATGGCAGTTGAATGACCCACCTAGTCATCCGTAGTTGGTACATCACTGTAGGGTTTTTACACAGAAGACAGAGGAGTTTATCTGGGTGGGGCTTTTCTGTAGGCGTGGCATGATCATGATGTATCAGCCGATGATGCGATGAATGCATTTTTTTCCTTTTTCCGAACGAGCATTACTGCACATGTGCTTCGTATCGACCCATCTAGCAATACTGAATATATGTTCTTACATGACAGATGATGTGATGTGTACCCGTGGACATGTTGTACACCCCCACCCTTGCGGCAAGCATCTTTGTTATATTTGTACGGATCCGTATGTGCCATGTGCAACTACTCTCTTGAACTTGTCATGTATCGAAATGTATGCAGCAACATGTATGTACCATCCACGTTCTCGTTCTGTCCTAGTTCCATCGAACCAGTCCTTATCTTACATCATCTCTTTTCCTCTGCGAAAAAGCATCCAACACACCATCCGTATACGTCTCCGCCTCCCTGTTGATGGAATCAATGTTGATGCGATTGCTCAAAGCGTCATTGACCCCTCGACCACGTCCCTCTCCTCCATAACCTCGCGCATGAGCCTGACCTCATGGGCCCAGTAGTTCTGACACCGATTGCGCAGCTCCTCGTCCCTCATGGCGGTGTTTTCACGATGCCAATGGCATTGAGGCGACTCCTTGCCGTGGACAATCTACTCGTGACCTCGTCGATGCGCTCCGACGCCGAGGGCAGCTGGGCGAAGGCGCGGTTCGTGGAAGACAGGTACAAGACCCATCCTAGTGCGCCGTCCAAGGCGCAGAGCGCCAGTAGACGATAATTCCGCATGGACCAGTAGAAAAAGTCCACGTCTGGCAGGCGCAATGCCCTCGCGTTAGCTTGGTAGTTGAACGACCCGACAATATAGGCCTCCAGCCCGGCGATGGTGAAGGCGGCAATGGTGGCGAGCGTGCGCCATTGCGAACCGTACTTGCCCGTCACCGAGGGCTCGTCACGGCGGCAGTGACAATCAGGTTGGCGAGATGGGGCCACAGCATCGAAGGCAGAGCATAGTAGAAGTAGCTCTTTGGTTCGTCGGCGTGGCAAAGGGACACTCGGCGAGGACGTAGGGGCCGAACTGGAGATAGAGCAGTCTGCTTTCGAGGTTGACGAATTTCGCCCTCAGCGCTTGGTCGCTCTGTGTGAGGGCGTTGCCGGGCGAAGGGCCGAGACGCGGTTGAAGAGGACGTCGACGGGGATCTGGAGGCGGCTTTGGGTGCGGAGGAAGAGGTTCTCGGGGCGAAGACAGGGAGCGTCTTGAGGAGATAGATGGAGGAGAGTAGGAAGAGGAGGGCGAGGGCGAGCCGGACGCGGGGGGTCGGTTGGATGGGGAGGCCGTGGGAGGAGGAGCGGAGGAGCGATACCACGAGATGGCTTTGGGGAGGAGGATGGGGCCGAAGAAGATGAGGAGAGAGCGGATGCTGAGACTTGGTTAGCTCTTGGACGAGTTTGGTGTTGTTATTCACGACCAGCTGCGGAGCGAGTGTTTTATCCGTGTAGCTTGAGAGGGGTGAGAACGTACGAGTCCCAAGAGACTGCCATGGCGGGCAATGTGGTCTGGGGTTTTTGAAACGCACGTCGTGGAAAGATGGCAACGGCCGTGGAAAGGTACCAAAGGTTATACATATTTCGTCATCTTTTATGTTTACATTCCGTGGACAATCACTGATGAACCATCTCGTCACCGACGCAAAAAGCACACAACATCTCCACAGAGAAAGAAATGTGGGGCAGCCCTCCAGTCTTTTATTATTAAACCACGCCCGCACGCCCGCCAGAAAATTTCCACCTCTGCCCTCTCCTTCCCCATTGTCCCCTTCTTGCATCATCAATAGAAATTCCACCACGGACAGGCACCACATGTGCGTTCAGCGTGGCCAACGTCCCGAATAATATCATCTAGCAATATGACTTTATTACCGCAGTCTTTTCTCGACGAACCACTTCCACGATGCGTGCGTGCATGCGATTCGTCCCACCATTCATCATATCATGACTTTTCAATTGGCACTTTCGAAGCTTTAGCGATCTCTCCGTGGTCGTCAGAGTCAATATGTTGCCTAGATCAATCCCAAAGTACTCTGCCAAGGGTCATTCTCTGTCGTGTTACAAAGTCTCAGCGTTTAGCTATGAGGAACTTTGCGTCAAATTTTCAACGAGATACATTTTTCTTCTTTCCTCATGTTTTCGTACTAGTAGTTTATACATGTCACAAACGCATGGTCAACACGTAGTGCAGTACTCGTCAGCTCTCATTCCAAACATTTTGGATTGTGTGCAAATCATTATTTTTGAATAAATAAAAACTACTGCATCGTGTCCATCACGCAAGTCTACAGGTCCTTCTTCACGTCGAGCTCCTCCAACGATCCGGGCGCCTTTTTGGAAGCCGTTTGCGCAGGAATAGGCACCTTCGTTTTAGACTGTCCAAAAAGTTGTTTGCCGATGAAGACGAGGATCTCACTGAGGAGCGTGAGAACTCCAGAGCAAGCCAGTTGCCATGATGGCGCGCTGACGCTGCCCAGCGGCGCGCGAGGAAAGGAAATGATCCATTCGGCGTAATAGGGAAACCAGCCGTACGGAAGCCAGAACATGGGCTCCTTGCCGTACCAGAAGGGCACAAAGTATTGCGGGACTTTGGTGACGAGCATCCGGATCGCTGTCAGGTATCTGTCAAACTGGGATCGGGCTGCCTCGAGTCCTTTCTCTGTAGGTAGCAATCGCCAAAATGTCAGCTCGTGTCCCCAAGTAAATAGTTTTCCTGATTGCAATTTTCTCTTCTTCCACTTCGTCTCCTGGCAATGACAGGGAAGCGTGGACCGGGAAGACACATACTAGCTGCGTCAAGCTGCTCGAGCTTTTTGTCGTGTTGTCGACGCAACTTGGCCCATTTCGCAAATTCATCCTGGCTGCTCGTGGCGCTCATTTCGCGACGGATCTTGAGGTATTCTGCCTGGAGTGTGCGCTGCTCCGCAGCAGCTTTGGACGTGGAAATCGGGAGGTAGTTGATCAGCGTCCAGATCTGCATTCCGCGTTAGCGATATTTTCTAGCAACTAAAAGAATATACTCGAGCACGAGTGTGTCGATTTTGTAGACTGTGACGTACCAGGTCGTTGATCTGTGTCGCACCAACAGCATTGATAAACTGAGTCACCAGCTCGACGGCGAATATAATGAAGAGAACTCTCGTCATCTCGAACGGGAAGAAGGCGTCGGCAACCGAATGGGCCTAAGAATTATCGAGCGAATATGTCGTGACGACGATGATCTTGTGTGCCAGGTTTTGCGCTGCGGTCGGGAAAAGGATCATGGCCTGGCTGTCGGTGTTGCTCTTGCCAGCTTCTATCAAGTTGATAGAGCTCCAGGTGGGCAACATGTCATAACTCCGGTGGGTTGCATTTGCCGAATGAGGTGGCTCCGTCCACCAACTTTACGTCGCTTTGTGGACGCTGGGCTACCCTAGATGGAAATTTCTTTCTATCAACATCCTTGTTTGTTCTCCATTTTACGTACAGATGTCGAGAGCTCTTGATCCGAGTGTGAAAAAGCACTGCAGAATGAGAATCCCAAAGAATCATTTGAGCGAATATCCACCGTCCTGGTCAGTTCACAGGAAACATACTTCGAAATAGAGATTCTCCCCAGCAGTCACGTTTTGAATCAAGACACCTACCTTCTTCAAGATGCAGGATATATTGGCATGCCGAAGCTGCGGCTGGTTCAAGCGTTCCTACACGCTCGCCAAATACTGAATGGTGTGTTGTTTCACAACAGGGGCATTGACGATGACGTAGTCATGAGAGCAACGGCAGTTATACTCCTTATGGACTCAGAGCACCTGACTGCCGCTAACGTACGGAAAAGAGTGCTCACAAAGGCACGTCTTCGGGTGAAAGACGGAGGGAAGATCTCATGCGAGAAACTTTCCTTATGAATAGCTTGCTGAGCAGCCGGTTACATCGACATACCAAGTCACCCGTGCTATGGAACCACAAACGATGGCTGTTGCGCCAACTCCGGGATTGCGAGACCCCGGTCCGTCTCCTGCACGAGTTTGAACAGGTCATTTGCGTTGCGGCGGAGAGGCATGCTCGAAACTACTACGCCTGGACGTATGCGAGGGATGTGATTGCCATGGAGTGCGCCTCGCCGACTCAGCAAGCAAGTCCAGTGGCGGACAGCATTCTCCCCATCGTGACCAGGTGGTGCCGTCTTCATCACCAAGACATCTCGGGTGGTCGTTTCTTCTGCACTTGGTGATGTTGTTTCCAGACAAGGCACAGGGAGTGGCGGAGGAAACG
Source organism: Epichloe brachyelytri (assembly GCA_023650705.1). Classification (NCBI taxonomy): domain Eukaryota; kingdom Fungi; phylum Ascomycota; class Sordariomycetes; order Hypocreales; family Clavicipitaceae; genus Epichloe; species Epichloe brachyelytri. Next base: position 1,446,760 of record CP097977.1, on the reverse strand, counting down.
TTGTCTCTGGTGGAAAAATTCAAATGGCGGAATGAGTCGGTTTGGCATTTTCTGAAGAACTTGGTATTGATGCCCAACATCCAGACGAAGAAGAGTTGCGTAGCAGAGGTATGGACCAAGATGAAGCTGGGTGTGGAAGACGATACGAGCTTGGAGGCAATTACTCTAGATAGAGCGGCGGCCTGGGGCAACTTCCGATAGATTCAACGATCGGAGAATGATATCCTTGTGTGCGCGATACTCGTGCAGAATCATACCATGGCCAATTTGAGTGCTGAGATAGGTCGGAAGCACATTTTTGCAACAAACGCACAGCCAACACACTAATCATGAATGCTTCAGATCGTTGCAGCAGAGTAGCCCTTGTTACGATGGGCCCGGTGGGAGGTATACGCTAGCTGTCATGGCACAAAAACAGGGACGCAGGTATAACACTCTGCCTACTGTATTAACTAGACTAAGAGAATAATAAAGATAGAGAGAAAAGAGAAATAAAATAACTATAGTTAATCCCCTATAATATATATCCTCCTTACTATACTATAATATATATAACCTCTATAATATATCTTTATAGTTTATTTAGTTTCTCTATATTATACTATAAAAACTTTATAGTTTATATAGTAAGTATAAATAAAGATTTCTATAAATAAGTAAGGCCCTAGGCTACTATATAAATTAGAATAGTAATAGCACATTAGTATAATTAGGGAATATAGATAAGGATATACCTAGCTATAATATTATCTCTCTCTTTAATAAATTAGCTATACCTGTTGGTTACACAGGGTGCCTGAATTCAGGTTATCGATGTTATGAGCCTTGAGAATAGTATCGTTATTAATTATCTATTCTAAGCTACAGAGAAAAGAGAGGAAAAGAGAGGGTAAAAGTAAGGGTTCTTCTTATAAGATATAAAATATAAAAGGGGGCTATATGGGTTACGTAACTATAAGCCCTGCCCTATTATATGCCCGCATTATAGGTTACGTGTGAGGCCCTTGCGCGCGCGTAGGCTAATCACTTTACTAACCTTATAATTATAGCTACTAAGCGCGGTTAATATTATACGTATTCTAACACTAGAAACTCTCTCTTTTAATATAACTATTAATATATAATATTAATAGGAAAAGAAGAAAAGAAATAATAAACTATATTATAGTTAATTAGGGATATAGGAAATAAAAGAATAAAGATACTTACTTAGGTATAGTAAGTAAAAGGAAGGAAAATAATAATCTATAATTTAGGGCTCTTAAATTAGAATAAAAGAGCCTTCTTTACCTTCCCTTAATTTACTAAATAAAATTAATTTAGCTATATACTAATCCTTCCCTTACTACTATAGTGCTCCTTACTATAATAGTCTTTCCTTCTTTATACTCTATATATATTATATAGGGATCTAAGGGACTACTATAGGCCTTTCTATAACTCTTACTAGGTTAGAAGTAATAATAAGTATAGCTCTTATTAAAATCTAACCTAATAAGAGTTATAGTCCTTTCTCTTTCTTTCTCCCTAAAAGGATTTTATATTCTCCTATAGTATTAGGGCTAAAAGTGTTATAGACTAGCCCCTAGGCGACTGCGATAAGGCGTTGGTATAATATTAAGAAACTTAAGGAAAGGAAAGAGAAAGGTAGGAAACCTATCCTTACTAGAGCCCCTTATACCCCTAGCTACCTTATATTAGCCCCTTTTCTATGTCCTTACTTACTTAGGACTGTCCTTACTTATATGCACTATAGTGAATACTTAGGTAAGGCCTAAGCTCTTATATATACCCTTACTCCTCCCCTCCTACTATCCTTAACTATAAATATTATAAGTATTTACCCCCTTAATATATTATAGAGACCTATTATTTTAATATTAGATCTAGGTAGGGTATATAATATATTCTCTTAGCCCTATATTATTATTATATTAATAATAGCCCTACCCTTACTAGGGTATAACTTATTCTCTACTAGTATAAAAACCCTTACTTACTACCTACTATTTATTTTTATTATATAACCTTACTTTTCTTATATAAAATTTTCCTAAAATATTATAGTATTATTACTCCTTTCTATCCTATTATTAAAAATACCCTTTATTTACCTATTAGACTCTTATTAGATATAGCCTAATATAGTAACCCTTATAGTATTCCCTTATATACTTTAGCTATCCTTACTATACTACTTACTTAATCTATTAGTAAGTTCTTTATTAAGGGAACTTAGATAATAAGAAGTATACTACTCCTTAAGTAGTTTTCTAGCCTTATAGGCTATATATTAAAAGGTGCCTTACTATAGGTATATTAGACTACTACTCTCCTAAAAGTAGCTAGTCTTACCCTTATATTAGTAAAATTATATAACCTATATCTAGTTAACTAGGTTTCTATTAGCTAACCCCTAGCTTTAATATTATTTAAAAGACCTTAAGGTTATAATTACCTTAGGGATATATATTATTATACCTAGCGTTATAAGGACTATAATAACTAAGAAGAAAATACTAGTACTATCCTAAGGTTTTTATACCCTTATTAGTTAATAGAACGCTCTTTTAAACTAGGCCTAATTTAATCTAGCACTAGTTTATTTAGCCCTTAGGCTACCTTCCTTCTCTAACTCCTTTACTATAAATATAACTAGGCTTAAAGTTATCCCTTTTAGTAATAGTAGCCTTATAGGTAGCTATAGTATAGGAAACTCTATATAGTAAGTTATAGGTATTTTATTCTAATAGAACTAGTAGATTATAAGTAGTTTAAACTCTATATATTAAGAATATTATAACTAGTTTACATGCTTCCTTAAGGCTCTCTTACCTTACTAATATAGCGGTAGCTAGGGCTATTAATATATTAAGTCTAAGGATAAATTACCCTCCTACTACTACTAGGAACGCTCCTAACTTAGGGCTAGGTTAGGTCTAGCTAACTATTATACTAATTATACCCTAGGTAGTAAGCATTCTATAGTAATAAATACTACCTAATATCTACTCCTTACTAGAGGTTAACCTAGAGATAGGCTATCCCTAGCTTATACTTACTTTATATTTACTAATTACTATTTTACTCCTACTATCTAGAACTATAGTAGTAGCTATCCTATCCGCTATAATACTATCTATATCCCTACTAGACATAAGGTAATACTAATTAATATCCTATCTAATAGTAATAATAACCTATCTAATAGTATAGGTAACCCTTATATTATAGGAAATAAAGGATTCTAAGCTTATTTTAGTAGCTAGAATAAGTTAATAAGGTATAAATTAGGTATACCTTATATACTATTAGAAGTTTCTATAGGTAAATAAGTAATTTATAATTAATTTAGTCTATTATTATATTATATATCTCCTTACTTTACTTTAAACTTATTAAGGGCTTATATCTATATTATACTCTCTAGTAGTTCCTATATTAGCTATATATAACCCACTTACCTAACTAGTATATTATATCTCCTACCCTAGCCTAGGGCATTCTAGGCTACTAAGATCTATTTAACTTAATATTCTTTTATAAGTTTATTATTATCCTCTACTAGAACCTATTCTAGCCCTAGGTAAGAGTCCTAGAGTCTCTAGCTAGGGAGAGGGTTCTCTATAGCCTATTTAATAAGGTCTATATAGAAAACTAGATAAATACCCTTAGAATATCTAACTATACTATAAGTAGTATTAGTACTTTTATAACTATATACTTTACTATAACCTAATTAAGTTTTTATAAGGGTAGTTAGTTTTAATATTCTTAAGTAAAAGCTATACCTTATCTCTAACTTAAAACTATTTTACTAGCTATTAAAAAGCTAATATAGTATCCTACTATCTTTATTAAATATAGGCTATTATAGCTTATACTAGATAAGTACTCTCTTATAGGTATTTAAGGAATTATATAGCTTATCCCTTAGGTATTATTATAAAGGTAGACTAGTCTAGTTATAACTAAATTAGCTCTAAGTTATAGCTATATAGTAACTTATTTAAGCTAACTCCTATTATAAAAAGAACCTATTATTAATTATAAGCTAGTAAGCTACTAGATACTCTAGCTAATTAAACTATAAGAAGGAGACTATAATATATAATATTACCTATACCTTCTAGTTTACTTACTTTATACTACTATTAGTTTATAGGTAATATAATATAGAAAGTAGCTAGTCTATTCTAATATAGGAGTATAATATTATCTAAAATTTTCCTAGCTAGTCTAACCCTTAATCTATAATAATAAATTAGAGAAATCCTTAAAATCTTTACTAAATTATCTTAAACTATTTTATATACTCCTTAGCCCTAATAGAGATTATAGCTTCTAACTATATAAACTTTAAGAGTCTATCTATAATAACTATAAGGTACTATAGCCTCTTTAAGGATATTACTAGTAAGTTTATTATAAAGTTAATAGAAATCTAAGACTAAAACTAATTAGGAATAGATAAGGGCTTTAGTAAGCCCTAATACTATTAATAACTCTTATAACTTCTAAAGTAATAATAATTATAAATAAGCTAAGTAATATCCTATAATATCCTATCCTAATAGAATTACTATTATAAAATTTAAAATATAGTATTATAACCTAGGTGCCTTACTACTAGTAAGTTATAGTATTATTATATAAGGGTTATTATAAGGGTTCCTAAGCTAGAACCTAAGTATAGCCCCTAAACTAAAGTACCCTATATATACTTATAGAATAATCTATAATTTATTCCCTTATTAGCACTTTAGGGAGAAACTTCTAACCCCTTCCTAGATAGTTCTTAATTAAATACTATATATAAGATCTAATATAATAGCCTAGTCCTATAGAGTCTAAAGGTACTTAGTAATAAAAAAGCCTTCTTTACTAGTAATAGTAGTATATATATAAGGTATAGCACTAGGCTAGTGCTATCCCTTTATACCTCTAGTAATAGTAAGAGTTATATAATAGTAATAAGCTATAGGATATACCTTATTCTTAAAGCTAATCTATTCTAGTCCTATTCTCTCTAGGAAAGGGTATTTAGGTATTAAGCTTATATACTAGGCCTATAATAGAGGTAGAAGTTAAATAATATAAGTATATTTACTTACTAAGCCTATCTCTTTAATATTAACTAAAGGGTTATAAAGTATTCTAAGTTCTTATAATTTATATAGATAATAAATAAATAGAATATACCCTAAAGCTTTACTAACTATACCTTAAGGTAAGAGATAATAATAAGTAGTTCCTTATTATAAATTATATAGTTCTTTTATAAGGGTATAAGATTAGTAAAATAGTAAGTAACTAAGTATAAGATACTATTAGGACTTTATTATAAGAAGTACTTACTAAAGGCTTTACCTAAATAATTAGCTTTTACTACTATTAGTTAGTCTAGGTCCTATTATACTAGCACTAGGTATATAATAAAGGTATCTTTTAACCTCTTAAAGGCCTTATTCTCCTTAGATTCCTATTAGAAAGGGATATTTCTCTTAGTAAGTTATATTAGTAAGGCTACTATCTCTAAGAAGTTACTAATAAAATTATAGTAAAAATTTATAAATCCTAAGAAGCTATAAACCCTATATAGTTTTATAGGTACTACCTATTCCCTTATAGTTATAACCTTTATAGGATCTAGGTAAATTAAGCGCCTTACTATAATAATATATTCTAGGTACTAAATCTCTTTTATAGTAAATATAGATTTATTAAGATTAAAGTATAAGCCTATAGCCCTTAAGTAACTAAGAACTAACTAGACCTTAGCTATATAATCCTTTCTTAACCCCCTAAGTAAACTAGGATATTATTAAGGTAAGCTATAATAAAGTCCCCTAATATATCCCCTAAGGATTTATTAATATAGTACTAGAAAGTTACTAGTACACTAGCTAAGCTAAAGGGATAGACTAGCTATTTAAATAGGCTAAACCTTATATAAAATACTATAAGGTACTTTTTACCCTTAGCTATCTATAGTTTATAAAATACTATATAAATATTTACCTTTATAAACTAATATACCTAGGATAAAGAGTATAATATCTTTTTAATTAGTAAGAGAGAGTAATAGTTCTATACTATTATCTTATTAAGAGCGTAATAGTTTATATAAAAATACTATCCCTTATTTACCTTTTTAATAAGAAAAATAGGAGCTATAGCTAATAAGAAGCTAGTATAAATCTACCCTTATTTATTAAGTCTATAATTTAGTGTTAAACCTCTAAGAGCTAATCCTATAGTATATTATATAATAGTCCCTATAGGAGTATTAGATTAGACCTATCTAGGTTCTTATATATATATATATAGTAGTTAAGAGAACCCCTATAAGGGAGTAAACTATTAGCCTTAGCCTTATTAAAGAGGTCTATAAAGTCCTCTAACTCCTTAGGTAGTATTAATATATTAGGACTAGCTAGCTTTATCTTAGGTACTATAATTTATAGTACTATTATTATCTCCTTTAAGCTTATAGTAATAAACCTTATAGTAGTGTCCTTATTTTATTATACCTTATAAGCCTTAGTAGTATAAAGGGATCTAATAATTCCTTATACTAGTGCCTTTACTACCTAAGTAAAAGCCTTAGAGATATAAAGGCTCTCTATAGCTCTAATAACTAGTTATTATTTTACTATATAAATTACTATATTATACTACTTTAACTAAGGCATTTTAAATATTATATCCTAAGTAAGACCTAGAATAATATATAAGTATATAAATAACTCCTAGCTATTTATATTAATTCTAGTGTATACTATATAGGTTATAAAAGAGGTATCTTTCTTAACTTACTTCCCTTTTCTTTCTATTTTTACTATAGTATAAATATACCTTTATTTTAGTAACTATATAAGCTCTAGGCTAAGCTATCTTACTACTAATTTACTTATAGTACTATAGTAATTATAACTATAATTAACTTAGATATTAATAAAATAATATATATTAAAGAGTATAGAAATTAAGAATAGTAGTTAGTTTATATATTATATTATACCCTATTTTATCTCTATATAGTAATTATAATTATCCTATATTATAGTAGTTAACTAGCCTATTTACCCCTATATAAGACTTTACTTAGGGGCTACTTATTTTCTATAAAGGAATATTTACTTCCTTATTTATACTTTTCTTATTTACCCTAGATATATTAATACTAACCTATAGATAATAAGGTAGGAGAAAAGTATACTCCTAAATAAAGTAGTTCTTAGACCTATATTAGAGGTAGTATCTCTTTTAATAGTATTTAGCTAAAACTACTTCTAATACCTATTTTACCTATTATATATTTATAGTAGCCTTTATCTCCTTCTTTTTTAGCTAGCTTAGTTTACTTCCCTAATTAAGTTCTTACTATATAAACCCCTATTATTAGAGTATTACCCTTATAGTTAGTTAAGGTTAAGGACTTAGCCTATTAAAGTCTATATTAGGTTTAATACTTATTCTCTAGGGTAAGGGCCTTAATATTAACTATAATTTTATAATACTATATAATAGCTATATACTAATTAAGATAGCTAATACCCTAACTTATACTAATCTCTCTTAAATACTTATTAAGTATATATTAGAGCTTTACTAGTTTTATATTATCTTCCTAGTATTTCTCTCTTACTATTAAGAGTTTTTCTATAAAGTAAATAAAGAATATAAAAATACCTCCCTAGCCCTTATTTTATCTAGTTAAGCTCTATAAGGGCTATCTCTTACCTATATAAATTAGAGAATATAGTTCTAAGGTATTCTAGGAAGTCTATAAAATTAAAAGTAATTAAGTTACTAAACTTAAAGTAAGTAGCTACCTAGGACTATACCTTAGAGAAGAGGTTCTAGTAAATAAATATCTATTTATTCTTATTAGTACTAATAAAGTCCTTATTTACTTATAACTTATACTCTATTAGGAGCCTCTATATAGTAAATAAAGCCTTATTACTATTATATAAGTTACCTATAGGGATTAGTTTCTATTTTATTTTAGGTATAATAAGGGCTAGATTAAGGGGGAAGTAATATAAGGTTAACTATTAGAGCACTAGGCTAGGCTATAGGGGGTAATTAAGTTAAGGGTCCTATATAATTTATATTTACTTACTCCTAGAGGTATATAATCTCTATTATTTACTTACTTAGTATAAGTTAGAGCATTTTAAATTAGGCTTACTAAGCTACTTATAATACTATAGTATTAAATAAAGAAGTAACTATCCCTTAACTAGGATAATCCTATAGCTAAAGTATGCCTATTAAATCTATTAATATATCTATTAGTATATCTATTATATCTTTTAGTAGCTATTTATAAGACTAAAGGAAGTTTCTTAATTATTATAGACTAGCCCCTAGGTAACTATAATAAGGTATTAGTATAATATTAAGAAACATAAGGAAAGGAAAGAGAAAGGTAAGAAACCTATCCTTACTAGAGCCCCTTATACCCCCTAGCTACCTTATATTAGCCCCTTTTCTATATCCCTACCTACTTAGGACTGTCCCCACTCGTGTGCACTACAGTGAATGCTTAGGCGAGGCCCAAGCCCTTATAAAAAGCCTCCTAGGATATTATCTATAGTAATTACCCTTTATATAAGTAACTTACCCTTTATCTAGATTATTATCTAATTACTTAAGATAAATTTCTTAAGGGCCTTATTTAGTAATACCTTTATAAAAGTATTAGCTAAGTTATTACCTCTATTAATCTAATAGATCTTATAAAGCTTATAGCACTTATATAATTACTATAAGGCTATAATATTAATTATTAGGTATTTCTCCTTAGTAATACTAAGCTTAATAAGGTATTTATATAGAGAGTATAAATCTATATATACTATAACTAGGATTAAGGAAGCTTTAGTTAATCTATAATTAATCTAATTATTATTATAATTATATAAGCTATATTAATACCTATAACTATACTATAGATTTCTAAGGTAAGTATACTTTATATAACTCTCTTACTCTTAGTTAAGCTAAAGTATATAATATTACCTTTAATTATAAACTTACTATTCTTATTATCTTTATTAGCTAGGATTAGTATATATACTAGCTATAATATAAAGTCCTAGTTATTAGTAAATAATCTATTTATAAAGGTATAGATCTTTACTTTAGTAAGTTTAATTAGAATAAAGGTTAGGCCTCTCTTTAGGTAGTTTATTTATTACTAGATTTAGTAGTTAAAGGCTTTAATATTCTTAACTATTAGTTCCTAGTATTATATAGTAACTAAAAGATTAAAGTAAGCTTCTAGTTAATAAATTAAAGTAATATAAGTACCTTAAGCCTACTACTTAATATACTTTTACTTTAACTAGGTTAGTAAGATTAATCTAAGCTTATTACTTTACCTTTTCTATTATAATATAATATTCCTATTACTTAGGTAATAATTCCTTTATTAAATATAAGTAAGTTATTCTCCTAAGGAATTACTTTAGCTTTATAGTAAAGATAGTAATAGCTAGTTAAGTTTTCTCTTTTCTAGAGAACTTCTTATTTAATAACCTAAGGGTATTATTAGTCTATATACTTATATAAGTAAATTCTAGGCTCTTTTTATTATTATAAGTAAGTATAGGTTATATATAGAAGTCTTTATCTAGAGCTTCTCTTTATAATACTTATAATATATTACTTACTAGTGTATTCTAGCTTCTATAATACTATAAAGAGGTTTAATTATAATTATAATTATACCTTCTAGGTACTAGTAGTGGATTTAGATTAGGAGTCTAGTAAGGATAACTTAGCTTAAGGCTATATATAACTAGATATAGGCTTATATAATATTATAAATCTATATAAGGTATCCTATTATAAGTAAAGAAGGGCTATTATAAGGATAAGTTATTAACTAGCCTATTAGATTATTAGAGCTTATATTAAGATTAATTACTTTTCCTTATCCCTAAATCCTTAGATTATAAGCTATAACTTCTTATATAGTTAACTTATCTTTCCCTTTACCTTATTAATAATATAAGTATTAAAGATTCTTAGGCTATAATACTTCTCTTTATTAAATATAATAAACTTAAAAATACCCTATTTAATTAAAGTATTAATCTTAGTCTTAGTAAAGAGCTTAAATAGCTTCCCTAGGGTTATAATAATACCTTTCTTATATAACTAGATTATAAGGTTAAGGTTAGCCTTCTTCTTTACTAATATAAAGATTATAATATTAGTCTTATTAATAATAGCTAGAGGGTTCTTATAGGGTCTTCTAGGTCTTTACTTTAGTAGGATCTCTAGTCCTAGGGCCTTATATTTATCCCTAGCCTTTAGTAGCTCTCCCTTAGCCTCTATTATAATACTACTTTATATTAAGGGTAAGGGTCCTTTCCTATAAGGGTCCTTATAATAGGGTCTTATAGAGATTAACCTAAAGGTCTTAGGGCCTCTTAGGAGGTTAAGTATATAGCTTTTACTATTAATAGTAAGGAGGTTATATAGGCCTTACTATTCTTTACCTTTACGCTATACTTAAACTAATAATCTAAGTAAGAGATTAAGGGTTATTAATATATTTAGGCTATTTCTTATTATAAGAGCTTTAGTAACCTTCTAGAGAGTATATAGCCTCTTAATCTTCTTTATAGCCTTTTACACTATAATTATATATTATAATATCTCTAGGGATAGAGGGGATTTACTTATTATCTATAGATAGGCACTAAAGATAAGAATAGTTAAAATAAGGCTATTTAGGCCTATAGTATTATTAAGGGCCTTAATAGCTATTAATAGGGCTATAAGCTTAGGGGTTATTAGGTATTTATATTAGATAATATTATAGGCTCTTTAGAGAGGCCTATAATATCTCTTAACCTTACTAATACTATAGTGTACTTTAATAGGAATCTCTTTAATAGAGATTAATATTAATACTATAAATTATTAGAATTCCTTACTATAGAAGTTAGTGCTAGTATTAGTAATAATCTAATTAGAGGGTCCTTAGTATATATTAATCTAGTATAATCTAAGGGCCTCCTATATTATCTTTACTAAGATATCTTAAAGGAATCTTACTATATTAAATACTATAGCTATATTAATAGTATAAAGGGTAAGGTAGCTATTATTTAGATATATAATATTTACTATTACTTTAAAGTTAAATATATATTTATCCTAGAGAGTAAATTTAAAGTAATAAGGGCTATTAGTATTTATTTAGTATTAGTAGTATACCTTTATTAGCTTTTTAATAGCTTTAATATTAATCTTATACCCTAATTTATATAGAAGATTATAGAGTTATTAAACTAAAGGATAACTAAATTAGTAATATAAGCACTATAATTTAACTTTAGTAAGGTAGTTTTATACTATTAACTTCTTATTTTACCCTAGTAATATCTATATATACCCCTATTTATATATAAGGGGACCTTAATATTCCCTTATTATAGTATATTCTTAGTAGTAATAAAGTTAATCTTTAATTAGCCTATATTCCTAAGGTATATTAAGAAAGGTATACTTATAGTAACTATATAGAAAGTAATATTACTAAAGGGAGTAAGTATATTAACTAATTTAATTAAGATAATTAGTATACCTTCTCTAAACCTAATTACTACTTTACTTACCCTTAATCTATTAAGTTAGATCTTTAGTATTATATATTATAATACTAGGAATTATAGGTAACTTACTATTAAGTACTTAGTAGCTTTAGTATCTAGTATAATACCTTAGAAAGTTTTAGAAGAGTAATAATTCCTAAGTATAAATAAATAGAGTAGCTAATTAGATAGTTTATTATTAAAAAGGCTTTTCTTACTTAGGCTATATAATATTACTTAATTTATAAGAATCTTAATTACCTTCTAGCTATTAAAGGTAGTACTATATATAAAGAAGCTTATAGGAATTAAGCTATTTTTACTCTCTTAAGTATTAGTAAATCTAAGGCCTTATATATATTAATGTAAGGGCTTGGGCTTCGCCTAAGCATTCACTGTAGTGCATATGAGTGGGGACAGTCCTAAGTAGGCAAGGACATAGAAAAGGGGCTAATATAAGGTAGCTAGGGGTATAAGGGGCTTTAGTAAGGATAGGTTTCTTACCTTTCTCTTTCCTTTCCTTAAGTTTCTTAATATTATACTAATACCTTATTATAGTTACCTAGAGGCTAGTCTATAATAATTAAGAAACTTCCTTTAGTCTTATAAATAGCTACTAAAAGATATAATAGATATACTAATAGATATATTAATAGATTTAATAGGTATAATTTAGCTATAGGATTATTCTAGTTAAGGGATAGTTACTCCTCTATTTAATACTATAGTACTATAGGTAGCTTAGTAAGCTTAATTTAAAATACTCTAACTTATACTAAGTAAGTAAATAATAGAGATTATATACCTCTAGGAGTAAGTAAATATAAATTATATAAAACCCTTAACTTAATTACTCTCTATAGCCTAGCCTAGTGCTTTAATAGTTAACCCTATATTACTTCCCCTCTAATTTAGCCCTTATTATACCTAAAATAAAATAGAAACTAATCCCTATAAGTAACCTATATAATAGTAATAAGGCTTTATTTACTATATAAAGGCTTTTAATAAAGTATAAGTTATAGGTAAATAAGGACTTTATTAGTACTAATAAGAATAGATAAATATTTATTTACTAGAATCTCTTCTCTAAGGTATAGTCTTAAATAGCTACTTACTTTAAGTTTAGTAGCTTTATTACTTTTAATTCTATAGACTTCCTAGAATACCTTAGAACTATATTCTCTAACCTATATAGGTAGGAGATAGCCCTTATAGAGCTTAACTAGATAAAATAAGGGCTAGGGAAGGTATTTTTATATTCTTTATTTACTTTATAGAAAAGCTCTTAATAATAAGAGAGAAATACTAAGGAGATAATATAAAACTAGTAAAGCTTTAATATATACTTAATAAGTATTTAAGAGAGATTAGCATAGGTTAGGTATTAGCTATTTTAATTAGTATATAGCTATTATATAGTATTATAAAATTATAGTTAATATTAAGGCCCTTACCTTAGAGAATAAGTATTAGACTTAATATAGACTTTAATAGGCTAAGTTCTTAACCTTAACTAACTATAAGGGTAATACTCTAATAATAGGGGTTTATATAGTAAGGACCTAACTAGGGAAGTAAAATAAGCTAGCTAAAAAGAAAAAGGAGATAAAAGCTACTATAAATATATAATAGGTAAAATAGGTATTAGAAGTAGTTTTAGCTAGATATTATTAAGAGGATATTACCTTTAATATAGGTCTAAGAACTACTTTATTTAGAAATATACTTTTCTCCTACCTTATTACCTATAGGTTAGTATTAATATATCTAGGGTAAATAAGGAAAGTATAGATAAGGAAGTAAATATTCCTTTATAGAAAATAAGTAGCCCCTAAGTAAAGTCTTATATAAGGGTAAATAAGCTAGTTAACTACTATAATATAGGATAATTATAACTACTATATAGAGATAAAATAGGGTATAGTATAATATATAAACTAACTACTATTCTTAATTTTATACTCTTTAATATATATTATTTTATTAATATCTAAGTTAATTATAGTTATAATTACTATAGTACTATAAGTAAATTAGTAATAAGATAGCTTAGCCTAAAGCTTATATAGTTACTAAAATAAAGGTATATTTATACTATAGTAAAAATAAAAAGGAAAGGGAAGTAAGTTAAGGAAGATACCTTTTTATAATCTATATAGTATATACTAGAATTAATATAAATAGCTAGGAGTTATTTATATACTTATATATTATTCTAGGTCTTACTTAGGATATAATATTTAGAATGCCTTAGTTAGAGTAATATAATATAGTAATTTATATAGTAAAATAATAACTAGTTATTAAAGCTATAAAGGGCTTTTATATCTCTAAGGCCTTTACTTAGGTAGTAAAGGCACTAGTATAGGGAATTATTAGATCCCTTTATATTACTAAGGCTTATAGGGTATAATAAAATAAGGACACTACTATAAGGTTTATTACTATAAGCTTAAAGGAGATAATAATAGTACTATAAGTTATAGTACCTAAGATAAAGCTAGCTAGTCCTAATATATTAATATTACCTAAGAAGTTAGAGAACTTTATAAATCTCTTTAATAAGGCTAAGGCTAATAGTTTACCCCTTATAGGGTTCTTTTAACTACTATATATATATATATAAGAACCTAGATAGGTCTAATCTAATACTCCTATAGGGACTATTATATAATATACTATAGGATTAGCTCTTAGAGGTTTAATACTAGATTATAGACTTAATAAATAAGGGATAGATTTATACTAGCTCCTTATTAGCTATAGCTCCTATTTTTCTTATTAAAAAGGTAAATAAGGGATAGTGTTTTTATATAAACTATTATACTTTTAATAAGATAATAATATAGGACTATTACTCTCTCTTACTAATTAAAAGATATTATACTCCCTATCCTAGGTATATTAGTTTATAAAGGTAAATATTTATATAGTATTTTATAAACTATAGATAACTAAGAGTAAGGAGTACCTTATAGTATTTTATATAAGGTTTAGCCTATTTAAATAGCTAGTCTATCCCTTTAGCTTAGCTAGTACACTAGTAACCTTCTAGCGCTATATTAATAAATCCTTAGGGAATATATTAGGGACTTTATTATAGCTTATCTTAATAATATCCTAGTTTACTTAGGGGGTTAAGAAAAATTATATAGCTAAGGTCTAGTTAATTCTTAGCTACTTAAGGGCTATAGGCTTATACCTTAACCTTAATAAATCTATATTTACTATAAAAGAGGTTTAGTACCTAGGATATATTATTATAATAAAATACTTAATTTACCTAGATCCTATAAAGATTATAGCTATAAGGGAATAGGTAATACTTATAAAACTATATAAGGTTTATAGCTTCCTAGGATTTATAAATTTTTACTATAATTTTATTAGTAACTTCTTAGAGATAGTAGCCTTACTAATATAACTTACTAAAAGAAATATCCCTTTCTAATAGGGATCTAAGGAGAATAAGGCCTTTAAGAGGTTAAAAATACCTTTATTATATACCTAGTGCTAGTATAATAGGACCTAGACTAACTAATAGTAGTAAAAGCTAATTATTTAAGTAAAGCCCTTAGTAAGTGCTTCTTATAATAAGGTCTTAATAGTATCTTATACCTAGTTACTTACTATTTTACTAGTCTTATACCTTTATAAAAGAACTATATAATTTATAATAAGGAACTACTTACTATTATCTCTTACCTTAAGGTATAGTTAGTAAAGCTTTAGGGTATATCTTATTTATTTATTATTTATATAGATTATAAGAACTTAAAATACTTTATAACCCCTTAGTTAATATTAAAGAGATAGGCTTAGTAAGTAAATATACTTATATTATTTAACTTTACCTTTATTATAGGCCTAGTATATAAGCTTAATACTTAAATACCCTTTCCTAAAGAGAATAGGACTAGAATAGATTAGCTTTAAGAATAGGGTATATTCTATAGCTTATTACTATTATATAACTCTTACTATTACTAGAGGTATAAAAGGATAGCACTAGCCTAGTGCTATACCTTATATATATACTACTATTACTAGTAAGGGAGGCTTTTTTATTACTAAGTACCTTTAGACCTTATAGAACTAGGCTATTATATTAGACTCTATATATAGTATTTAATTAAGGACTATCTAGGAAGGGGTTAGAAGTTTCCCTAAAGCACTAATAAGAGAATAGGTTATAGATTATTTTATAAGTATATATAGGGCGCTTTAGTTTAGAGGCTATACTTAGGTTCTAGCTTTAGAACCCCTTATAATAACCCTTATATAATAATACTATAACTTACTAGTAATAAGATATCTAGGTTAAAATACTATATTTTAAATTTTATAATAGTAATTCTATTAGAATAGGATATTATAGGATATTACTTAGCTTATTTATAATTATTACTACTTTAGTAATTATAAGAGTTATTAATAGTATTAAGGCTTACTAAAGCCCTTACCTATCCCTAATTAGTTTTAGTCTTAGATTTCTATTAACTTTATAATAAACTTACTAGTAATATCCTTAGAGAGGCTATAGTACCTTATAGTTATTATAAATAAACTCTTAAAGTTTATATAGTTAGAAGCTATAATCTCTATTAAGGCTAAGGAGTATATAAAATAGTTTAAGATAGTTTAGTAAAGATTTTAAGAATTTCCCTAATTTATTATTATAGATTAAGGGTTAGACTAGCTAGGAAAATTTTAGATAATATTATACTCCTATATTAGAATAAACTAGCTACTTTCTATATTATATTACCTATAGACTAATAGTAATATAGAGTAAGTAAACTAGAAGGTATAGGTAATATTATATATTATAGTCTTCTTTTATAGTTTAATTAGCTAGAGTATTTAGTAACTTACTAGCTTATAATTAATAATAGGTTCTTTTTATAATAGGAGTTAGCCTAAATAAGTTACTATATAGCTATAACTTAGAGCTAATCTAGTTATAATTAAACTAGTTTACCTCTATAATAATACCTAAGGGATAAGCTATATAATTCCTTAAATACCTATAAGAGAGTACTTATCTAGTATAAGCTATAATAGCCTATATTTAATAAAGATAGTAAGATACTATATTAGCTTCTTAATAGCTAGTAAAATAGTTTTAAGTTAGAGATAAGATATAGCTTTTACTTAAGAATATTAAGACTAACTACCCCTTATAAAAACTTAATTAGGTTATAGTAAAGTATATAATTATAAAAGTACTAATATTACTTATAGTATAGTTAAATATCCTAAGGGGTATTTACCTAGTTTTCTATATAGACCTTATTAAATAGGCTATAGAGAACCCTCTTTCTAGCTAGAGACTCTAGGACTCTTACCTAGGGCTAGAATAGGTCCTAGTAAAGGATAATAATAAACTTATAGAGAAATATTAAGTTAAATAGATCTTAGTAGCCTAGAATACCCTAGGCTAGGGTAGGAGATATAATATACTAGTTAAGTAAGTAAGTTATATATAGCTAATATAGGAACTACTAGAGAGTATAATATAAATATAAGCCCTTAATAAGTTTAAAGTAAAGTAAGGAGATATATAATATAATAATAGACTAAATTAATTATAAACTACTTATTTACCTATAGAGACTTCTAATAGTATATAAGGCATACCTAATCTATACCTTATTAACTTATTTTAGCTACTAAAATAAGCTTAGAATCCTTTATTCCCTATAGTGTAAGGGTTACCTATACTATTAGATAGGATATTAATTAGTATTACCTTATATCTAGTAGGGATATAAATAGTATTATAGTAGATAGGATAGCTACTACTATAGTTCTAGATAGTAGGAGTAAAATAGTAATTAGTAAACATAAAGTAAGTATAGGCTAGGGGTAGCCTATCTCTAGGTTAACCTCTAGTAAGGAGTAGATATTAGGTAGTATTTATTACTATAGAATGCTTACTACCTAGGGTATAATTAGTATAATAGTTAGTTAGACCTAACCTAGCCCTAAGTTAGGAGCATTCCTAGTGGTAGTAAGAGGGCAATTTATCCCTAGACTTAATATATTAATAGCCCTAGCTATTACTATAGTAGTAAGGTAAGAGAGCCTTAAGGAGGTATATAAACTAGTTATAATATTCTTAATATATAGAGTTTAAACTACTTATAATCTACTAGTTCTATTAGAATAAAATACCTATAACCTATTATATAGAGTTTTCTATACTATAGCTACCTATAAGGCTACTATTACTAAAAAGAATAACTTTAAGCCTAGTTATATTTATAGTAAAGGAGTTAGAGAAGGGAAGTAGCCTAAAGGCTAAATAAACTAGTACTAGATTAAATTAGGCCTAGTTTAAAAGGTATTCTATTAACTAATAAGGGCATAAAAACCTTAGGATAGCACTAGTATCTTCTTCTTAGTTATTATAGTCCTTATAATACTAAGTATAATAATATATATCCCTAAGGTAATTATAGCCTTAAGGTTTTTAAATAATATTAAAGCTAGGGGTTAGCTAATAGGAACCTAGTTAACTAGATATAGGTTATATAATTTTACTAATATAGGGGTAGGACTAGTTACTTTTAGGAGGGTAGTAGTCTAATATACCTATAGTAAGGTACCTTTTAATATATAGCCTATAAGGCTAGAAGACTACTTAGGAGTAGTATACTCTTTATTATCTAAGTTCCCTTAATAAAGAACTTACTAATAGATTAGGTAAGTAGTATAATAAGGGTAGCTAGAGTATATAGAGGAATGCTATAAGGGTTACTATATTAGGCTATATTTAGTAAGAGTCTAATAGGTAAATAAAGGGTATTTTTAATAATAGGATAGGAAGGAGTAATAGTACTATAATATTTTAGGAAAATTTTATATAAGAAAAGTAAGGTTATATAATAAAAATAAATAATAAGTAGTAAGTAAGGGTTTTTATACTAGTAAAGAATAAGTTATGCCCTAGTAAGGGTAAGGCTACTATTAATATAATAATAATATAGGGCTAAGAGAATATATTATATGCCTTACCTAGACCTAATATTAAAATAATAAGTCTTTATAATATATTAAGGGGGTAAATACCTATAATAACTATAGTTAAGGATAATAGAAGGGGAGGAGTAAGGGTATATATAAGGGCTTAGGCTTTGCCTAAGTATTTACTATAGTATATATAAGTAAGGATAGTCCTAAGTAGGTAAGGACATAGAAAAGGGGCTAATATAAGGTAGCTAGGGGTATAAGGGGCTCTAGTGAGAATAGGTTTCTTACCTTTCTCTTCCTCTCCTTAAGTTTCTCAATATTATACTAACGCCTATCGCAGTCGCCTAGGGGCCAGTCCATAACAATTAAGTAATTTTATTATCTTCTAAGGCTCTTAGGGTATTATTAGTCTTAGGTTTTCCCTTATACTAAGTAAGGAATATATTATATACTAGTAGTAAAGACTTTAAAGAGTTAATAAGGTAATAACTCTTAAAGTATTAATATACTTTCTTATAGTTCTCTTTAAAGTATTTTATTAACTAGTATCCCTCCTTACTATAGATATAGTATTTCTTTATATAAGGGGAGGTCTTATACCTCTAGATCTTAATAGAGGGTATCTTAACTCTTTACCCTTACTATTATATTATTAGTTAGTCTAGAATTACTCTAGGTATTAGCTTTACTAAGGTATTAGTGCTAATTACTAGATTTCTCTCTAATAAGGTAAATTATTATCCTTACTTCCTTATAGAACTCTTATAGACCTTTAGGGGATTAGTAATATAGCTTTTATATTTAGGAATCTTATTATAAGTATATATAATTTAATTTTAGAGTGCTTACTTTATCTAGCTAATATTAGGGATAGCTTTTAAAGGGTTATAAGCTTCTTAATAATATTATTAAAGTATTTAGTCTTTAATTTTTCCTTATTCTTATAAATTACCTTTTATAGTAAGGTATTATACTATTCTAGGAGGTAATACTATTTTATATTCTTAGTCTTAAACCTTTATTTTATTTAGGTAATAAGGGTTAGTAAGTCTTAGGGTTACCTAGGTTTTAAGAGATTATTTAAATAGTATCTTAGAGCTTTACTCTTAAGTATAGTATTAAATATATAGCTTACTTACTTTAGTCTAATATCTAGAATCTTATATTTCCTTTAAAATATTTAAAGCTTTAACTTAAAAATATTATAGTTATTTATACTATATTATTATTCTAGTATATATATCTTAGCTAGATTAATAATTTACTTTAGTAATAGTCTTAAGGGTTATACTAGTTAGTTAATAAAAATAAGGGTAAGGATAGTAGCTTCTTTATACTAGGGAAAAGGGATTAGGGCTTACTAGTAGTGCCCTAATAGGATTAGGATATAAGATATAATACCTAGAGAGGGACTCTTAATATATTAATATATACTCTCTTAGGGAAGATTATACCTATAGCTATATAGTTACCTTAATAGGGTAATACTTAGTAAGCTTTAGTAAGGAGGTTAAGGGGCTTTAAGATTTAGTATTCTTAGATATTCCCTTTATTAAAGAGATTATCTAGGAAGTTACTATTTTACTTAAGCTTTCTTTAGAATCCTATATACTTTTTCTAAGTATCTTTTACTTCTTTCTATAATTAGAAGTAAAATTCTTATTAGTTAATAACTTCTTAGAGATTCCTTACTACTATAGTAGTCTAGTTAATTATTATATATACCCTATTATTAATAAGGTAATCCCTAAGGTATCTTAGTACTAGGGTAGTATTTAGAGGAATATTTCCTAGGTCTAGTTATTAAAGTCCTAGGTAAACTCTATAAATAGTATTCTTCTAGTTACTTTTCTTATTTTATAGTCTATAACTCTAATAAGGATATAGGCTATAAGCACTTTAGGTATTTTATTCTCTTTATTATTAAAGTTCTTAGCCTTATAAAATAAGTCTTCTATAAGGTTCTTATAGAAGTGCTATAGGATATATAGGAGGAAGGATATTTATTTTACTTCCTTTAGGCTACTTAGTTACCTTAGTAAAGGTATCTCCTATTTAGAGCCTTCTTAACTCTTAAGGGCTTG
The DNA here is from genome assembly GCA_023650705.1 of Epichloe brachyelytri. Classification (NCBI taxonomy): domain Eukaryota; kingdom Fungi; phylum Ascomycota; class Sordariomycetes; order Hypocreales; family Clavicipitaceae; genus Epichloe; species Epichloe brachyelytri. The sequence continues at coordinate 1,426,077 of CP097977.1, read as the reverse complement.
TGCTAGTTCCTTTCCGTTAGCCATTGTGATTTTTAGGGGAATAATTTGTGAAGGATCGCGAGGCTAGGCGTTAACTTTGTGCGTAATAGAACGCACTAAGAAGAAGAATAATAGGATAGACTTTACTACTAGACTTAAACTCTTCTTTAAGGTTTAGGCTTCTATTTATTATTAGCTACTTATATACTTAAACTAAAGGACTAAAATAAACTTCTTCCTTAGTATAATTAAGGATCTTATAATAATCTAATTACTCCTATACTTTAATAAAAGGGCTAGATTATATTACTTCTAGGAAAGTCTCTTCTATTATTAACCTTACTAATCTATGATTTTCCGCGTGTGTTTAGGAGTAGTTATAAAGTTAACTACTAATTAGTATTAGTTACATAGGGTGCCTAAATTTAGGTTATTAATATTATAAGCCTTAAGAATAGTATTATTATTAATTATCTATTCTAAGCTATAGAGAAAAGAGAGGAAAAGAGAGGGCAAAAGTAAGGGTTCTTCTTGTAAGATATAAAATACAAAAGGGGGCTGTGTGGGTCACGTGACCACAAGCCCTGCCCTATCATATGCCCGCATTGTGGGTCGCGTGTAGGGCCCTCGCGCGCGCGCGGGCTAACCACTCTGCTAACCTCACAATTGCGGCTGCCAAGCGCGGTTGATATCATGCGTGTTCCAAAATACCCTTATAGTAAGCTATATTATATAAACTATATATACTTTACTATACCTTCTTATAGTTCCTAGAGTATATTACCCTTAGTTTTCCTAACTTAGCTATTAGTCTAGTCTAGCTTTACTAGAGAATTATTACTTAATTTATTAGGTAGAAATAGCTCCTTATTTTTATAGCTATATAACTAGTATTCTAAGTTATATAAGGGACCCTTTATCATTAGATTATTACTATAAAACTTTTTAATCTTATATAGCTAATACTTAAGCTTTCCTATATTATACTACTTAATATCTTTATTAGTACTCTTTTAGTTTACTTAGTATTATAGTTTTCTATACTAAATTCTTAATATAAGCACCTCCCTTACCTAGTATTATATCTTACTATTTACTAGGTCCTTATCTAGGGCATAATATATTATCCTAGTAGCAGGTTCTAGGCTACTTTTTATAGCTTTAAGGCATAGCTTTAAGGCATAGAATTATTAGTATATTTTAATTACTATAGGGAGGTTTAATTTAAATATAATACCTTTACCTATAATTATCTTATATAGGCTTACCTATAGGTTATTTAATTTCTTACTTAGCTAGTCTAATATCTAGCCCCTTTAGTTTATATATATAAAGTCCCTAACCCTAAAATTAATTAGGTATTACTTCTTATTAGCACTCTTTACTTACTATTATTATACCTTTTCTATATTTCCTATACTACTCTCTAGGCTATATAAATATATTTTATATAGTCTTAGGCTCCCTAGTAGGTTATCTAGCTAGATAAGGAGATAAATTCTATTATATAGTTTTACTAGTTATAGCTTATCTAAGGCTTATACCTTATCTTAACTATAAATAGTAATAAACCTATAGAGTCTTATAGTAAGTATACCTATACTATATCTATAAAAGGAAGTATTTCTAACTAGTTATTCTATATATAATTAACTATTAGTCTTAGCCTTTATATTAGGTACTAATTTATACTCTTAGTCTATTTATTAGTTTATAGATATCTTACTATAGAGAGCTATACCTTAATTCCTATAATTATATAGAGCTTATTCTAAAACTTAGAAATAAACTATAGTCCTTAGTTTAATATAATTAACTTAGGGGTTCTAGTATATTACTAGATATTATTAAAGAATAGTCTTATAGCCTAAGGGGTATCTATTTTCTTACTATAGGCTATTATATAAAAGCGCTTTAATAGTTAGTTTACTACTATAAATATAGTATTATACCTATAGTAGTCCTTTAGTAATATTATAAAATCTATAGTAAAATACTAGTAAGGTTAGTTTAGTATAAGTAGTAGCTATAAAAGCCCTAGTGCCTTATCCTTAGGTACCTAGTTCCTATAATATAGATAGTAGTTATTAATATACTAGGTAATCTCTATTTATATCTTTAGCTACTAATACTAGTCTTAGAGAAGTTTTATAGTCTTATTTCTTCCTAGATAAGCTATAAGCCTCTAGAGGTATGCCTTTATAATTAGCCTTATCTAAAGAAAATCCTTACTAGGCACTACTAGTTAGCCCTAATATAGTAGCTAGCTATTCTTATCCTCCTAGTTCTTAGTGCTTATTTTCTCCTAGAACTCCTTTATACTTCCTATCTTATATATATTTTCTTTAGTATCTCTTATATTAGGAATATACCCTAAGCTTACTTATCCTAGGCCTTACCTTACTATAGATCTAGTATATAAGGTAGCTATATAAACTTTATTAGTAGTAATAGTACCTATTCCTACTAAGCTAGCTATTTCTCTCTTTAGGTCTTAAGGTCTTTTAATTTCCTAGATAATATATCTATAGCTATATTTTCCTTCCTAGGTTAGAATTTAATAATAAAATTATACTATAAAAGCTCTTTACTTTACCTTACCTATTATATATTTAGCTACTTCTTTATAGTAAAAACTCTAATCTATAGTAATCTATATATACCTAGATAAGTACCTTTATCTATAGGCCTACTAGCTCTAGCCTCTATTCCTTAAAGTACCTTATAATAGCTAATAGCTTCTTATCTAGAATACTATAGTTACCTTCTACTATATTTATTATTTTTAAGTAGTATACTATAGGGTACTATTTATTACTAGACTTCTATAATAGTACTCCTAATACTACTTTATTAAATAAGTCTATCTCTAGCTTAGTCTTATAGTCTAGTCTATAGTGCTAGAGCACTAGTAATAAGATTATAGCTTCTTTTAGCTTTTAGAAAGCTTCCTTATATACTAGGGTCTAATCCTATAGGGTATCCTAGTGTATTAGATAGTATAGTAGGCATGTAAGTTTACTATATCCCTCTATAAACTTCTAATAAAATTTGTAAAAGCCTAGAAATAACTAGATATCTTTTACCTTTATAGGGTATTTCTAGTTAAACACTACCTTTAGCTTATCTAGGTCTATAGTAATCCCCTTAGTAAATATAATAAACCCTAGGAACTTTATCCTTATAACCCTAAACTTATACTTCTTAATGTTTACTTAAAGCCTTACCTTCTATAGCCTTTATAATACTTTATATATATACTAGTAGTGCTTCTTTAGGTTAGCTAAGAAGATTAGGATATTATCTATATATACTATACATATAATATCTAAGAGGTCTTCTAGCATGTGGTTTATATACCTCTAGAATATTACTAAGCTACTAGATAGTCTAAAGGGAGGACTTTATACTTAAACTACCTATACTATATCCTAAAGGTAGTAAAATCCTTACTTTTCTCCTCTACCCTAAGATAATTAAATACTTATTAGATATCTAGTTTAGTAAATATCTTAGCTTACTTAAGTATCCCTAGGGTTTTATTAATTAGTAGTAATAGGTATTTATCCCTTTTAGAGATTAGGTTTAGCTTTTAGTAGTTTATATAGAATCTTAGGCTTTTATCTAATTTCTTTATAAATAGCACTAGTGTTATAAATACTACCTTACTTAGCTTAATAAAACCCTTTTATAGGTTCTTAATTAGATAGTCCCTAGTAGCCTTAAGTTCTTCTAGTAATTACCTATATAAGGGGTGTACTTTAAATCTCCCTTCTATTGCCCTTTTCTAGCTTAATTTTATAATTAAAGTTAGGTTACTATAGAGGGAGTGCGTTAGATTTCCTTTTAAGAATACGTTTACTAAGTTATAATATTCCTTTAGTAGCTTTACGTGTAACTATTAATAGATTTCCTCTAGATTATCTTCTAGCCTATAGAGATCCTCTACCTTCTCTAGATTTTCTAGTGTGTTAATATATACTACTAATTCCTATAGTGTAATTACGCTAATCTTATTTTCCTTTTTCTAAGTGTTTATTATATATAGGCTATGCTAATAATAGCTATAGGAATTATAGGCTTCTTTACTATAGCTAACTTTAGTAAAAGCACTATCTCTAGGCTTCTCTTTTATAGTATCTTTTTAGTGTTACCTATTAGCTATCCTATTATTACTTTTTATCTTACTTAATAATTTAGTTTTATTACTTTATATTTGCCTAGTGCTTAGGATTAATACTATAGGGTTTTAAAAGCTTATCTAGAGTCTATAAAATTAATTAAGGTAGCTTATAGTCCTTTAATACTAGCTAGTCCTTTAGCTAAATAATCTTCCTTTCCTATAGATCTAGTATAATACTATAGGCTTATATCTATTTAAAGCTAAGAATAATATCTTACTTTCCTAGATCTAATTAGAGCATTAGGTATTATCTCTCTCTTTAGTAGTTAATAATTAAATTAGGCTCCTAAATCTAGGATACTATATATTCTAGTTTCCTATTAAACCCTATAATTAGAATCTTCTATAGGAGTTCCTCTAATAATACCTATAGCTAGTATTTAAGTAATTTTACTATTCTTTTATTTATAAAGGTATAGCTACTTACTCCTATGTTAATTAGTACGCTAAGTTTTAGTTTATATTTATTATATTTTACTATATAGGTTATCTAAAACTAGGGTTTACCTAGTAACCTACAAAGGTCTATTAATGCTAATATTACTAGTGCCTTCTAATTTTACTAGCCTAGAGGAGTTATATTTCCTAGGCCTCTTTATTTTCTAATTTATCTAGCTTTACTACCTAGGTCTCCTTTATAATCTCTAAGATTAGTATCTTCTAGTTTAGGTAGTTCCTAGTAATATGCCTCTCTTTATTATATTTATAATATAAGCCCTTATTATATACTTTCTTAAGACTAGGGGTAATAGACTAAAGTTTTACTATTCTTTACCTATAGTATTCTTTCCTTATTATTATTAGTAATACTAGGGTTAGTAAAAGATTCTCTCTTTAGGGTAACTTCTTTTATATTATTCTTAAAGGGGTACTATAGGTAAGGCTAGTGTGTTTCTAAATTATACTATAAGTTATAGCCTTCTTTATAAGGTTATTAAAAGTGTAGTCTTTTTCTATATAGTAACTTACTAATATAGTATACTAGGAAACTAGTAGTTTATTAAAGAATTTATCTTTAAGTAAGTCCCTAGAGATACTACTAATATATATAGCTTTAAAAACACTATCTTAAATTTAGTAAATCCGCTACCTATTATTTAGAGGTTAGTAAACTTTTATTAAGCTTTATATTCTTTATTAGGGTTAAGGAAAATTAAGTCTAGATATTTTAGGGTAGCTTTTATAGTAATAAGGACTTACTATCTATTAGTAGTGTAGGTTATATCTAAGTATTAGTAAGCTATACCCTTTATATAGGAGTTTATATAAGCTATATATACTTCCTTAGTTATATAGTAGTTAGTATTATACTAAAGCTTATTATAGATAACTCCCTTCTAGGATTTATAATTTAAGTTACTTCTATTATTAAGTATATCTAGGTTAGGGAGCTTAGCTAATTATAATATACATTTAGTAGTAGGTATTATACTAATCCTAGTATCTCTAACCTAGATTAATTAGTGTATAAGCTTAAGGTAGTTTTTAATAAGGCTCTAGTAGTTACTAATAACCCTATTTTCTCTTCTTCTAGATAGGTATAGTTAATATACTTAGGGTTTATAGATCCTACCTAGAGCGCTATAATTTAGCCTATAATACTTCTAGTTAGTTAAGTCTTACCTAGTTATTCTATATCTAGGCAGTGTGGTTAGTGTTTACTAGTAATTTTACGTTATTATTAAGGAATCTAACTATAGAAGATAGGTTACCTACTATGCCTATAAGTACTTCTCTCTAGAGGTAAGATTCTCTAATAATCTCTATAATATCTCTATTCTAGATTAACTCCTAGATTATATTATTATTATTTAGGAGACTTAGGCACTCTAGGCTATTACTTATAGGCATAGGTTTAGCTAACTAGCCTTATTAATTTATTTCTAGATTTCTTACTTTATACCCTCTATAGTAGCTTCCTATTCTTAGGACTATAGCTCTAGGAGGTCTTTATAGGTTACTGCCTATCCTATCTAGATATCTATAATAAGGTCTCTATTACTATTAATACCTAGAATATTTATATATTTATATCTATAGTAGCTAGGAATTATTAGCACTCCTACCCTATATATAACGTAGGTCTAGGCCTTACTCTATAACTAATTATAGGGTATATTATTAGTATTACTAGGTGTTATTATAGGTACGAACTTTATTATATATTTTTAGAATAGTTTATTAAAAAGAGGTAAGATAGTTATTATTATCCTTAATAAAGAAAAAGGTAAAGATAATCTTTATTATTATAGTATAGTATAAAAATAGGGATATAGGTATAATACTTTACTTACTATATTAACTAGACTAAGAGAATAATAAAGATAGAGAGAAAAGAGAAATAAAATAACTATAGTTAATCCCCTATAATATATATCCTCCTTACTATACTATAATATATATAACCTCTATAATGTATTTTTATAGTTTATTTAGTTCCTCTATATTATACTATAAAAACTCTATAGTTTATATAGTAAGTGTAAATAGAGGTTTCTATAAATAAGTGGGGCCCTAGGCCGCTGTATAAATTAGAATGGCAATGGCGCGTTAGTGCAATTAGGGAACACAGACAAGGACGCGCCTAGCCGTGACACTAGCGGATGGGTGCAGGGTAGGTTAACTAACTTGGGGAATTTCCCGTGTCGTTGGCTAGCGGATGGGCGCGCGGGTGCTGCGGCTGCACCACTAGCATAGGGTTACAGTAAATCTCGGCTCTAACAAAGTTCGTCTCGTATGCAGGGTAGAGCCTTAGGACTAGTAGAATAGCATATGCCTTATATATATAAGGTATATATAATTATATAGTATAAACTCTTAGCTAATTAAAAAAATTATAGGCCTAGTTATATATACTTACCTTATATATACTATATACTTACTACTATTAGCTTTTTCTTTTTTTCTTTCTTTTATTATTACTTTTCCTTTATACTCTTAGTATATACCCTATAATTTTCTTACTTTATATATAGTTATTATATTTACTTAATACCTTAATTTACTAATAACTTTATATAGTTACTATAAAAAAATTCTATACTTATTTAAATAATAAGTAATATCTAGCTTTTTATATATATATAGTATATACTAATTATATATCGGCCTTCTATTTAAAATTAAAATTACTAATACTAAAACTAATACTAATAAAGTATATAAAGATAAGGCTACTAGCTATATTTATAGTATATATTTTATATATAGTATATAAATATAATAACTTATAAATTATAGGTAAATAGGTTAATTATATTAAAAATCTATTAAAAGATAAGTTATTATATATATAATATATTTTATAGATTTACTAATATAATATAGTTCCTATAGCTATATATAAACTTACTAGTTATAAGTAATATATTTAGAATATATATATAATAATACTAATATTTTATTAATAGCTAGCTTTAACCTCTTTAAGTTTAAAGCTAATATATATATTCCTTTATATATATATATATATAATATATTAATAATATATAGCTATAGTATTAAGAAATTAAATAGTTATCTTTATAGTTATACTATTACTAATAAAGGATCTAATTAGGTATATAATATATTATATATATATATATAGTATATTCTTACTCTTTTAGATATAATATTACTTTAAAGAAAAGTATAGTTTTAGAGGTATATATAATTCTAATATATATAGTAGTTATAAAATATATACTAATAGCTTATAGTAAATACTAATTCCTATTCCTAGGTAAATAAGGATAAGATTTTTACTAATTACTAGTATATATATATAGGATATATATCTAGCTAGTACTAATATAATATTAGTAAGCTAATTTATATAATTCTTTACTAGGAATAGTATAATATACTATTTATTAAAAGCCCTTTAGGTAAGTATATATTAAGCCCTTATATAGTATATATATTAATCTAAGATTTAGTATCTTAGGTTATAATAACCTAACTTATATTCTTACTAAGTACTTTAACTAAAAGTATATATTATATATTATATAATATCTATTAGATATATTTAGTATATATACTAACTAATATTATAGTATAATAAATAATAATTTTACTAAACACTAAGGGCACTAGTTTTATTACTTAGTATATATTATAATCTTTTTATATATTTAAGAAGTATTAATTTTCTATAGGTAAAGTACTTTAATATTAAAAATAAGAAGAAAGTAATTATAATACTAAAGAGAAAGTATAAGGTATATCTTACCTATACTATATATTTATTAACTATATACTTATATTTTCTAGTACTTTAATAGCCTTAAGGTTAAGAAAATCCCTTTTTCTTAATAGAGTAATACCTATAATTAGTTACCTAGTAAGTATATATATTAACCTTATAAGTAATATATATTACTAATATAATTCTAAGGACCTAATAGAGTAGATAAGAACCTAGATATCTAGTGTAAGTAATATTAATATATATAATATATATAAGGCTAATAATAATATAGTTACTCCTATATAGAAGGGTATACTTATATAGAAGAAAAATACTAAGAGAAAAGGGCTACTAAGGCCCTTACTAGCACTATATAGGCTATTACTAACCCTAATAATATTAATAATTAAATATATTTTACTTTATATATACTAGGTATATATAGCTTTACTTTAATTAGTTCTATATAGTTTATTTTTAAAGAGAATATATATATAGTATATAGTATATACCTAGAAAAAGGCTAGATTAGTTTTTAAGATAAATTAACTTATATGAAGTAAACTTATATATATTTTATATATATATATAATATATAATTATATATAATATAAGTGAAATATTAGAGAATACTCTATAATATAAAGAAAGGTAAAAATATATAAGGACTATATATATAGGGTATATATAAGGCATATAGTATATATATTTATAGTTAGTTTAGTGTATTCTATTTAGTTATAAGGTACTAAAAATTTAACTAATATATATATAATATAAGGTAAACTTAACTCTTTTATTCTCCTATATACTATATATATATAAAGATAGAGGTCTAAGTAACTAACTTTATTAATAATTCTATGCTTAAAGTAGTAAACCTCTCTAAATTAGGCTATTATTATAGGCTAATTCTAATATCTTTAGAGCTACTTACCCTTTTATAGATTAATACTTATATATAGGGTATATTCCCTATATTTACTATATAAATAAAGAAGCTAACTTACTCTTAGGTATTATATTAAAATTAATAATAGTTATTGAAAATGGAAGGGAATCTAGCTAGAGGGATAGGAAGACCTCCCTAGTAGATTCCTTCGCAGCGGCTTCTAGATAACTAGATTACAGTAGATTCTTTAAGATAGAGAGCATAGATAGTTAAATATAGTTAATTCCTAACTAATAGATAGTCTAATAAGTAATAATAGGATTTTCTAAGTCCCCTTATAGACTTACTAACTATATTAGAGGAAAGGGGTTACTAGAGGGGTCTTAGGAGCTACTTTTTATTTTCCGCAAAATTTATTTATATAGGAAAAATAAAAATCAACTTATAACTATATAATCTAGCTGCCCACGTGGCCTAACTAAACACTTTAATAAACAACCCTATAAATAAAATATACTATAAAATCCAGAAAAAATCAAGGATTCGAATAGTATATATTAGCCTTTATACAACTACTAGTTTCCTAGTTATAGTTAATTTTAGCTTCCCTATAGGGTAACCTAGTTAGCTTAGTCATACAAGCCTGTGGGTTGGTTGTGGGCAACGCAGGTTATAACTAACGCTGCAAGCAACGCCTGTAACTAACGTTGCAACAACGCAACTAGGCAACTAGTAGGCCTATAAAATAGTGCTATAAATAGCATTATTTTAACAATAGTAAGAAAATATATAGTAAAAGCTTTTAGATAATACTAGTATAAATATCCTTATATAGGTTATATATGTAACTATTAATAAGTATATTAAACTAGATTTATTACTATATTTACTAGTATTATAAGGAAGAGTATAGCTACCTAGTAAAGTAAATATTAAGCTTAAAGAGAAGGTTATAGGTAAAAAGTATATAGTATATACTAATATTACTAATAGTATAATCTATTACTTAGTATTATCTAATAGCTAGTGTAATATATAATATCTTTATAAGCCTAGGTATATTACTCTATTATATAATATATATATATACCTATTAATTAGTTTATAGAGCTAGCCCTAAGATATCCTTATAAAGGAAGTTTATAAATAAACTTAAGCTTCTTATATAAATTATAAGTATATTATATATAAGGTATAACTAATAAGTAATGTTTAATAGAGAATAAGATAGCATATTTAAGCTTAAATATAGCTCTTTATTTCACTAGGCTAGTTATATTACTAGAGCTAAAATCCATAATTATTATATAAGGGTAATAAGTATCTAAGTATATATAATTAAAGTAAGAGTTCTATAGAGAATAGCTCTTAGCTTACTTATAACTAAGAGGTATAATATATAGTAAATATATACCTAGTATATATACTAAGGATAAAGTAAAATACTTTATTTTTATATTATAAGAGAAAGCTTCTATATTATAAGAGCTAACTTTATAGAAGGTATAGAAGAGTACTAGAATATAAAACGTAAAGTAAAATATATAGTATACTATATATTATTACTATTAGTAAACTTATACTTAGCTTTTATATATTCCTATTACTTATCTCTTTTTTATCAATCTCCTTTATATTATTAGTATATTATTATAGCTATTATACTTATATATATACTATATCTAATTTATTACTTTTATCCCTTAGGGTTTAGACTTCTAGTTTAAACTACTACCTCTTTATATCTCTTTAAAGCTACTTTTCTCTTATTTTAGAAATTATAACTATAGATTACTTAATTAACTTATATTACTACTATTTATAGTAAATAATTATTATTACTTATAGGATTAAGTATTATTATTATATATATTAAGGTTAAAGTAAAAGGTAGTATCTTAGAAGAGTTAGTATATAATATTAATATAAGACTAATATAAACTTACTTTAAACTCCTCCTTTACTATTAGTATGCATAGGTAGGAGCTAACTATTAGCGTGCGTAGGTAGGAGCTAAGACAAATAATATTACTATTACTCTAGTTATTTATTTCCTATTATCTTCTATATAAGGCTTATGTTATTAGAGTTACTCTTATTCTTATTGTAGAGGTTCTTATTGTAGAGGTTCTTATTATAAAGGTTCTTATTATAGAGGTATAAGTTAAATAGGAATTAGCGTTAGGAAAGGGCTTAAGCTTTATTATATATACTATGTATTAGGTAGGGTACTTAGGGTATATATAGTAAATCTATTTCTACTAGGCATAGGCGAAATATAGGGGTTCTAAGGGTTCTAAGGAAGGCTAGTATCTTATTCCCTTCTTAGAGCTTGTCTTTAGTTTATTTTATCCTTCCTAATAAGTGTATTACTTATATGATTTTTACATGAAGTATCTCTCTAGGTATATTAAATACCCTTATTAGTAGTTATTGGAAATGGAAGGGAATCTAGCTAGAGGGATAGGAAGACCTCCTAGTAGATTCCTTCGCAGCGGCTTCTAGATAACTAGATTACGGTAGATTCTTCAAGATAGAGAGCATAGATAGTTAAATATAGTTAATTCCTAACTAATAGACAGTCTAATAAGTAATAAGAGGATTTTCTAAGTCCCCTTATAGACTTACTAACCATATTAGAGGAAAGGGGTTACTAGAGGGGTCCTAGGAGCTACTTTTTATTTTCCACAAAATTTATTTATATAGGAAAAGTAAAAAATCAACTTATAACTATATAATCTAGCTGCCCACGTGGCCTAACTAAACACTTTAATAAACAACCCTATAAATAAAATAAACTATTAAATCCAGAATAATTCAAGGATTTGAATAGTATACATTAGCCCTTTATACAACTACTAGTTCCCTAGTTACAGTTAATTTCAGCTTCCCTATAGGGTAACCTAGTTAGCTTAGTTATATAAGCCTGTGGGTTAGTTGTGGGAACGCAGGTCATAACTAACGCTACAAGCAACGCCTGTAACTAACGTTATAATAATGCAACTAGGCAACTAGTGGGCCTATAAAATAGTGCTATAAATAGCATTATTTTAACACTCCCTCTAGAAAAGTATAAGGTAACTAATTCAATACCTAGACTTAGCTCTTTAATAGATATCTAAGTTAACTATAAATTCCAAGTAACTTTTTAACTAAATTAGTAACTTTTTAACTAAATTAATAACTTTTCAACGGAATTCCAGTGTTTTTATTGATTTTTTGAGTTTTCGAGTTTTTAGTTAATTTTGTTATTAATCTAGGCCTTTATATTCGTAAGACCTAATAGTTTAATAAATTGTTAAAATTTATCGTTAGGCAGGGGCTTTATTAGACTATTTGCAGGCATCTCTTTAGTGTTAATATAAATAACCTTAGCTATATCTCTCTGTACCTTTTCTCTAGTATAGTTAAATTTTAGTAGGGTATGCTTTATTTTGCTATAAAGAGCAGGATTATTAGCGGTTATAATAGCTCCTTAGTTATTACTAAAAATTAGGACTAGAGGGGCTATAGGTAGCTTTATTTCCTTAAATAGGCTATAAAGCCACTCTAGCTCCCTAATAGCTTCATATAGGGCATTAGATTCAGCCTCTAATATAGATAAAGCTATTATAGTTACTTTCTTCGATTTCTAGCTAATAGAGCCTTTAGCTAGCTTATATAGGTAAGCATAGGTTGATTTTGAAGAAGACCTATTACTAGCGTAATTACTATTACAAAAGCTAATAAGGGTTATAGAGGCTTTAAGACTTAATAGAATCCTAGACCTCCTATAAGTTATAGAATAGCTTATAGAGCCTAGAAGGTACCTAAGCAGATGTTTAGAAGCATTTAAATACTCTATAAATAGCTTAGATAGCGTTGTAGAAAGTCACTAAACTAGAAAGGTAATATTAGGTCTTATAAGGAGCATTAGGTATATAATAGTCCTTATAATACTCTAATATAGCTTGTAATTAGGGGGAAAGAGTTTTAGTTAGGTAGGCTACCTATTTTATAATTCCGGGTTATAGGGAATTTTAATAGGCCTAGTATCCTTTATATTAAACCTTTCTAGGGCTTTAGAAATATACTAAGACTAGTGGATAGTTATAGTCCTTTCTTTTAATTTCTAGTAATTTAAACGCCTAGGAAAATTTAGCTAGCCTATAGTCTTCTATAGGATAAGCTTTATGTAATAGCTTTTAGCCTATTAATATAGGCTAGATCCAGGCCTATTAGAAGACAGTTAACCACATAAGTTACTATATATATAGATATAGTTAGGTTAAAGAAGATAGCTAGATTAGATGTAAGGGGTAAAAGCCTAACTTCTAAAGAAGGTCCTTTAAAACCTGCTATTACTCTCTAGAGCTTTATTTTAATCTATATAAAGCTTTTTATAGGAAAATAACCTACTTTTAAGAGGGTTTATAGCTATACTTTTAAGTAATTTAGCTATTTTAGGCATAGCTTTAGTAAATTTAGTATATCCATTAGAATTTATATATAAATAGCTTCCTTTAAAGAGCTATTTAAAAGGCCCCTATAAAATTAACCTATTTGATTTCCTAGTTATTATAAGCCGCTAGGGCTAGTAATATTTGCTAACTAGGGGAATACTAGTAGTAGCGTAGGTTTTAATATAATCTTAACTTTCTATCTATATAAAGCCTTTTATAATAAGATAGGCCTTATATTTTAAAGGATTATTTTCTTTATCCTTTTAAGCTTATAAATAAGCCTATTCTTTAGAACCCTCTAGCCCTTAGGGACTTAGTCTACCCTATAAATTTAAAGGTTCTAGTAGCTAGAAGCTACTTAAATTTGCTAAATATAGTATTTATCTATTATTAACTATCCCTGCTTTTTAAAGCTTATTTCTAGGTCTTAGGGGTATCTAAGTTATTATTATTATTAGTGGATAACTTAGCCTATTATTAAGCCTTAAAGCATATCTCCTTAATAAATAAAGATAAATTAAAATTATTAATATCTATAGAATTAGAATTAATTAAAGAATCTAAATCTAAAAACAGATTTTCTATAGCTACCTTATTAGGGGCTATAGAGCTTAGGCTCTCTAGGGTAGTACTAGAGGCGCTACAGGCGCTATTATAGTAAGCGCTGTAGGCGCTATGGGCGCTGCGGGCATTATAGGCATAGCGGGCGTAGCGGGCGCTGTAGGCCCTAGATTTTTAGGCTTTAGAGAACTATCCTAAACCTCTAGATTATCTTATAAGATATTAGCTTCTCCCTCTAAAGGATAGCTCCTTAAGACTTAGGGGACCCTATAGAACCTATATTTTCTATAATTTTAATAAAGCTAGTCTTTATAACTAACCTTTTAGAAGGAATATAGACAAGATAAACACTAGAACCTAGAGTAGCTAGTAACTAACTAGGGATAGTCCTAGGGGCTAGCTTTTAAAGCCTAGATCTCTGCTCTAGAGGTATTAGAACCTTATAATAAGACCCTATAGCCCTAATTTTTAAAAATTAGGCTTATAGGAGGTCTTAGGCTCTAAGTTAGCTAGATATAGCTGCTTAGGAATTAGGGGCTTAGTTATATAAGCGGTAATATTAACTAAGTATACTATAGCTAGAAGGATATAAAACTATAGATATAGGGTAGCTTAGACCACTAAAGTGTAGCCCTAAGCTAGTCTAGGATAACCCTAATAGCCCTCTTAACTAGCCTATTCTATTTGTAAATATAAGGGTAAGAGATACTAAAATAAATTCCTTTAGAAGATAACTATAACTAAAGTTTATTAATAATTTTAGTACCTCTATTAAAGTAAAGGTACCTAGGATATAAGTTATATTAGTTCTTTAGGGCCTTAAAGAAGCCTTTAATAGCTATATAAAGGGTCTAACCTTCTTTATTAGCTAATAAAAAGCACCACTTATACCGGGATTTTTAATTAATAAGTATAAGGACTAAGGCCTTCTTATTATATAGTATAGGTTTAATTTTAACTATATCTCCTCTAAAATATCTAGAACTCTAGGGGATCCTAGATAGGTCTTTTGCTAGGTTATCTGGTAGCCTTTAATTGCGTATAGGCTAAGTAGTTAAAATCCTTTTCTTTAATAGCGGAAAAATTAGGGATCCCTTTAGCTAATTTTAATAATTTCTTTAGTAAGGGAAGCCCTATATAGCCTAATTAAATATGCTAAAGAAGGGCTAAATCTAGTAACTTCTTATAACTAGAATCTAGCTTTTAGAAGACCTTTTAGGGCTATTATCCCCTAGCTCCCTCTATTACTAGGCTTCTTAAGAATCACAGGCCTCTAGGGGCACTAGATAGCTACTATTGTTACCTAAGACATTAGGGTATAGACCTTCTAAACCCCTATAGAAGATGCCTAACTAGGAGCTTTAGTAGGATATAGGGCTAAATCTTCTTCTTCTTTAGAATCTAATTCTTTAATTTATTAATATTCCTTAGGATTTAATATTAGTTATAGAATTTAAACCTCTATAGGGTAGGAAAACCTAAATAAGTCTTATAGGCCTTGTGGTAACGTTAAGAGCCTATAAAGAAAAGGTAGGTTAAATGCTTGCAAATCTTAGGGTAGTTTGCCCTTAATCTATAAAAAGAAGCTATATTTAGCGGGTTCTAATAACCTATAGGGGCTTTTATTAGCTAGAAATAGCTAATCTTTTCTAAGATAACCCCTAGAAAGGTAGTGAGTTAAACCACTAACTAGGTTAGTATTTATACTAGGAAATATAGGGCCTTTAGCAGAGCTAAAGGCCTATATTCTAGTGGATTTTCTTAACTAAAACATTAAAAACAGCGGTGCCTTTACCTTTAGGATAGATAGGTCCTCCTGCTGTAATTATAGGGCTAGTTTTACCTTTCTTAAGGGGCTTAAAGTCCCTAAAGAAAGCCTTATTATTATAAATATAATAAGAAAAACCTGAATTATATAAAGGGAGTTTTTAATTATATTATTAGAGTAACTAAAAGTAGGCTTACCAGTAGTATTACTAGAGGTACTAGAAGTATTTAAATTAGATTTAGAATTACTACTATTATCGCTGCTAGACTCGCTAGAGTCTAGTTCTTTAATGTATCCTGTGGCTAGGCTAAAGCCTAATGTAAAAGTAGCTTCTTTCCTTTCTCTTTATCCCTATTACTACTCTTTTCTTCTTCTAATTCCTATTAGAGGCTTTAGAAGGGTTTAAATCCTTCTTATCCTGCTCTTTAGTAGCATTAGAGTCCTTCTTAGGGTTAGGATTAGAAGACTTCTTTTCTAGTCCTTAGAATTTCCCTTATTATTATTAGAAGCCTAATAGCTAAGGGCTTTAGCTATAGGGAGGTCTTATCCCTCTATTTTTCTAATAAATCCGCTATAAATGTAAGGGCTTGGGCTTTGCCTAAGCATTTACTATAGTGCACACGAGTGGGGACAGTCCTAAGCAGGTAAGGACATAGAAAAGAGGGCTAATATAAGGTAGCTAGGGGTATAAGGGGCTCTAGTAAGGATAGGTTTCTTACCTTTCTCTTTCCTTTCCTTAAGTTTCTTAATATTATACTAATACCCTATTATAGTTACCTAGGGGCTAGTCTATAATAATTAAGAAACTTTCTTTAGTCTTATAATAGCTACTAAAAGATATAATAGATATACTAATAGATATATTAATAGATTTAATAGGCATACTTTAACTATAGGATTAACCTAGTTAGGGATAGTTACTCCTTTATTTAATACTATAGTACTATAGGTAGCTTAGTAAGCCTAATTTAAAACGCTTTAACTTATACTAAGTAAGTAAATAATAGAGATTATATACCTCTAGGAGTAAGTAAATATAAATTATATAGGACCCTTAACTTAATTATTCCTATAGCCTAGCCTAGTACTCTAATAGTTAATCCTATACTACTCCTCTCTCTAATTTAGCCCTTACTATACCTAAAATAAAATAGAAACTAATCCCTATAGGTAACCTATATAATAGTAATAAGGCTTTATTTACTATATAAAGGCTTCTAATAAAGTATAAGTTATAGGTAAATAAGGACTTTATTAGTACTAATAAGAATAGATAAATATTTATTTACTAAAACCTTTTCTCTAAGGTATAGTTCTAGGTAGCTACTTACTTTAAGTCTAGTAGCTTTATTACTTTAATTCTATAAACTTCCTAGAATACCTTAGGACTATATTCTCTAACCTATATAGATAGGAGATAGCTCTTATAAAGCTTAACTAGATAAAATAAGGACTAAGGAGGTATTTTCTATATTTTTATTTACTTTATAGAAAAGCTCTTAATAATAGGAGGAAATACTAGGAAATAATATAAAGCTAGTAAAGCTCTAATATATACTTAATAAGTATTTAAAAAGATTAGTATAAGTTAAGGTATTAGCTATCTTTATTAGTATATAGCTATTATATAGTATTATAAAATTATAGTTAATATTAAGGCCCTTACCCTAAAGAATAAGTACTAAACCTAATATAAACTTTAATAAGCTAAGTTTTTAACCCTAACTAACTATAAGGGTAATACTCTAATAATAGGGGTTTATATAGTAAGGATCTAACTAGGGAAGTAAAATAAGCTAGCTAAGAAAAAGAAGGAAATAAAGGCTACTATAAATATATAATAAGTAAAATAGGTATTAGAAGTAGTTTTAGCTAGATACTATTAAGAGGGATATTACCTTTAATATAAATCTAAGGATTACTTTATTTAGGAGTGTACTTTTCTCTTACCCTATTACCTATAGGTTAGTATTAATATATATAGGGTAAATAAGGAAAGTATAGATAAGGAAGTAAATATTCCCCTTATAGAAAATAAGTAGCCCTAAGTAAAGTCTTATATAGGGGTAAATAGGCTAGTTAATTACTATAATATAGGATAATTATAACTACTATATAGAGATAAAATAGGGTATAGTATAATATATAAACTAACTACTATTTTTAATTTCTATACTCTTTAATATATATTATTTTATTAATATCTAAGTTAATTATAGTTATAATTACTATAGTGCTATAAGTAAATTAGTAGTAAAATAGCTTAGCCTAAAGCTTATATAGTTACTAAAATAGAGGTTTATTTATACTATAGTAAAAATAGAAAGGAAAGGGAAGTGGGTTAAGGAAAATACCTTTTTATAACCTATATAGTATATACTAGAATTAATATAAATAGCTAGGAGTTATTTATATACTTATATATTATCCTAGGTTGTAAGGGCTTGGGCTTCGCCTAAGCATTTACTGTAGTGCACACGAGTGGGGACAGTCCTAAGCGGGCAGGGACATAGAAAAGGGGGCTAACATAAGGTAGCTAGGGGGTATAAGGGCTCTAGTAAGAATAGGTTTCCTACCTTCCTCTTTCCTTTCCTTAAGTTTCTTAATATTATACTAATGCCTTATTATAGTTACCTAGGGGCTAGTCTATAATAATTAAGAAACTTCCTTTAGTCTTATAAATAGCTACTAAAAGATATAATAGATATACTAATAAATATATTAATAGATTTAATAGGTATACTTTAGCTATAGGATTATCCTAGTTAAGGGATAGTTACTCCTCTATCTAATGCTATAGTACTATAGGTAGCTTAGTAAGCCTAATTTAAAATGCTCTAACTTATGCTAAGTAAGTAAATAATAGAGATTATATACCTCTAGGAGTAAGTAAATATAAATTATATAGGACCCTTAACTTAATTACCCCTATAGCCTAGCCTAGTGCTTTAATAATTAATCTTACACTACTCCCCTAATCTAGCCCTTACTATACCTAAAATAAAATAGAAACTAATCCCTATAAGTAACCTATATAATAGTAATAAGGCTTTATTTACTATATAGAGGCTTCTAATAAAGTATAAGTTATAGGTAAATAAGGACTTTATTAGTACTAATAAGGATAAATAGATATTTATTTACTAGAACCTCTTCTCTAAGGTATAGTCCTAGGTAGCTACTTACTTTAAGTTTAGTAGCTTTATTACTTTAATCCTATAAACTTCCTAAAATACCTTAGAACTATATTCTCTAACCTATATAGGTAAGAGATAGCCCTTATAAAGCTTAACTAGATAGAATAAGGGCTAGGGAAGGTATTTTCTATATTTTTATTTACTTTATAGAAAAACTCTTAATAGTAGGAGGGGAATACTAGGAGATAATATAAAACTAGTAAAGCTTTAATATATACTTAATAAGTATTTAAGAGAGATTAGTATAGGTTAGGGTATTAGCTATCTTAATTAGTATATAGCTATTATATAGTATTATAAAATTATAGTTAATATTAAGGCCCTTACCCTAGAGAATAAGTATTAAACCTAATATAGACTTTAATAAGCTAAGTCCTTAACCTTAACTAACTATAAGGGTAATACTCTAATAATAGGGGTTTATATAGTAAGGACTTAATTAGGAAGTAAACTAAGCTAGCTAAAAGAAGAAGAAAATAAAGGCTACTATAAATATATAATAGGTAAAATAAGTATTAAAAGTAGTTTTAGCTAGATACTATTAAAGAGATACTATCTCTAATATAAGTCTAAGAATTACTTTATCTAAGAGTGTACTTTTCTCCTACCTTATTATCTATAGGTTAGCGTTAATATATCTAGGGTAGATAAGAAAAGCATAAATAAGGAAGTAAATATTCCCCCTATAGAAAATAAGTAGCCCCTAAGTAAAGTCTTATATAGAGGTAAATAGGCTAGTTAATTACTATAATATAGGATAATTATAACTACTATATAGAGATAGAATAGGGTATAGTATAATATATAAACTAACTACTATTCTTAATTTCTATACTCTTTAATATATATTATTTTATTAATATCTAAGTTAATTATAGTTATAATTACTATAGTACTATAAGTAAATTAGTAGTAAGATAGCTTAGCCTAGAGCTTATATAGTTACTAAAATAGAGGTATATTTATACTATAGTAAAAATAGAAAGGAGAGGAAGTAAATTAAGGAAAATACCTTTTCTATAACCTATATAGTATACACTAGAATTAATATAAATAGCTAGGAGTTATTTATATACTTATATATTATCCTAGGTCTTACTTAGGATATAATATTTAGAATGCCTTAGTTAGAGTAATATAATATAGTAATTTATATAGTAAAATAATAACTAGTTATTAAAGCTATAGAGAGCCTTTATATCTCTAAGGCCTTTACTTAGGTAGTAAAGGCACTAGTATAGGGAATTATTAGATCCCTTTATACTACTAAGGCTTATAGGGTATAATAGAATAAGGACACTACTATAAGGTTTATTACTATAAGCTTAAAGGAGATAATAATAATACTATAGGTTATAGTACCTAAGATAGAGCTAGCTAGTCCTAATATATTAACACTGCCTAAGGAGTTAGAGGACTTTATAGACCTTTTTAATAAGGCTAAGGCTAATAGTTTACCCCTTATAGGGTTCTCTTAACCACTATATATATATATATAAGAACCTAGATAGGTCTAATCTAATACTCCTATAGGGACTATTATATAATATACTATAGGATTAGCTCTTAGAGGTTTAACACTAGATTATAGACTTAATAAATAAGGGTAGATCTATACTAGCTCCTTATTAGCTATAGCTCCTATTTTTCTTATTAAAAAGGTAAATAAAGGATAGTATTTTTATATAAACTATTACGCTCTTAATAAGATAATAGTATAGGACTATTACCCTCTCTTACTAATTAAAAGATATTACACTCCCTATCCTAGATATATTAGTTTATAAAGGTAAATATTTATATAGTATTTTATAAACTATAGATAGCTAAGGGTAAGGAGTACCTTATAGTATTCTATATAAGGTTTAGCCTATTTAAATAGCTAGTCTATCCCTTTAGCTTAGCTAGTATACTAATAACCTTCTAGTACTATATTAATAAATCCTTAGGAATATATTAGAGGACTTTATTATAGCTTACCTTAATAATATCCTAGTTTACTTAGGGGTTAAGGAAGGATTATATAGCTAAGGTTTAGTTAGTTCTTAGTTACTTAAGGGCTATAGGCTTATACCTTAACCTTAATAAATTTATATTTACTATAAAAGAGGTTTAGTACCTAGGATATATTATTATAGTAAGGCGCTTAATTTACCTAGATCTTATAAAGGTTATAGCTATAAGGAAATAGGTAGTACTTATAAAACTATATAGGGTTTATAGCTTCCTAGGATTTATAAATTTTTACTATAATTTTATTAGTAACTTCTTAAAGATAGTAGCCTTACTAATATAACTTACTAAGAGAAATATCCCTTTCTAATAGGGATCTAAGGAGGATAAGGCCTTTAAGAGATTAAAAGATACCTTTATTATATACCTAGTGCTAGTATAATAGGACCTAGACTAACTAATAGTAGTAAAAGCTAATTATTTAGGTAAAGCCCTTAGTAAGTGCTTCTTATAATAAGGTTCTAATAGTATCTTATACCTAGTTACTTACTATTTTACTAGTCTTATACCTTTATAGAAAAACTATATAATTTATAATAAGGAATTACTTACTATTATCTCTTACCTTAAGGTATAGTTAGTAAAGCTTTAAGGCATATCCTATCTATTTATTATTTATATAGATTATAAGAACTTAGAATACTTTATAACCCCTTAGTTAATATTAGAGAGATAGGCTTAGTAAGTAAATACACTTATATTATTTAACTTTTACCTCTATTATAAGCCTAGTATATAAGCTTAATACCTAGATACCCTTTTCTAAAGGGAATAGGACTAGAATAGATTAGCTTTAAGGATAGGGTATATCCTATAGCCTATTATTATTATATAACTCTTACTATTACTAAAGGTATAAAGGGATAGCACTAGCCTAGTGCTATACCTATATATATACTACTACTACTAGTAAGGGAGGCTTTTTACTAATAAGTACCTTTAGACTCTATAGGACTAGGCTATTATATTAGACCCTATATATAGTATTTAATTAAGGACTATCTAGAAAAGGGGTTAGAAGTTTCCCCTAAAGCACTAATAAGGGAATAGATTATAAATTATTCTATAAGTATATATAGGGTGTTTTAGTTTAGAGGCTATACTTAGGTTCTAGCTTAGGAACCCCTTATAATAACCCTATATAATAATACTATAACTTACTAGTAATAAGGTACCTAGGTTATAATACTATATTTTAAATTTTATAATAGTAATTCTATTAAAATAAGATATTATAGGATATTACTTAGCTTATTTATAATTATTACTACTTTAGAAGTTATAAGAGTTATTAATAGTATTAGGGCTTACTAAACCCCTTATCTATCCTTAATTAGTTTTAGTCTTAGATTTCTATTAACTTTATAATAAACTTACTAGTAGCGTCCCTAAAGAGGCTATAATACCTTATAGTTATTATAGATAGACTCTTAAAGTTTATATAGTTAGAAGCTATAACCTTTATTAGGGCTAAGGAGTATATAAAATAGTTTAAGATAGTTTAGTAAAGATTTTAAGGATTTCCTAATCTATTATTATAGATTAAGGGTTAGACTAGCTAGGAAAATTTTAGATAATATTATACTCCTATATTAGAATAAACTAGCTACTTTCTATATTATACTATCTATAAACTAATAGTAGTATAAAGTAAGTAAACTAGAAGGTATAAGTAATATTATATATTATAGTCTCCTTCTTATAGTTTAATTAGCTAGAGTATCTAGTAGCTTACTAGCTTATAATTAATAATAGGTCCTCTTTTATAATAGGAGTTAGCCTAAATAAGTTACTATATAGCTATAACTTAGAGCTAATCTAGTTATAACTAGACTAGTTTACCTCTATAATAATACCTAAGGAATAAGCTATATAATTCCTTAAATACCTATAAGAGAGTACTTATTTAGTATAAGCTATAATAGCCTATATTTAATAAAGATAGTAGGATACTATATTAGCTTCTTAATAGCTAGTAAAATAGTTTTAAGTTAGAGATAAGGTATAGCTTTTACTTAAGAATATTAAGACTAACTACCCTTATAAAAACTTAATTAGGTTATAGTAAAGTATATAGTTATAGAAGTACTAATACTACTTATAGTATAGTTAGATGTCTAAGGGTATTTACCTAGTTTTCTATATAAACCTTATTAAATAGGCTATAGAGAACCCTCTCCTAGCTAGAGACTCTAGGACTCTTACCTAGGGCTAGAATAGGTCTTAGTAAAGGATAATAATAAACTTATAGAGGAATATTAAGTTAAATAAATCTTAGTAGCCTAAAATACCCTAGGCTAGGGTAGGAGATATAATATACTAGTTAAGTAAGTGGGTTATATATAGCTAATATAGGAACTACTAAAGAGTATAATATAGATATAAGCCCTTAATAAGTTTAAAGTAAAGTAAGGAGATATATAATATAATAATAGACTAAATTAATTATAAACTACTTATTTACCTATAAAGACTTCTAATAGCATATAAGGTATACCTAATCCACACCCTATTAACTTATTTTAGCTACTAAAATAAGCTTAGAATCCTTTATTCCTATAGTATAAAGATTACCTATACTATTAGATAGGTTATTATTACTATTAGATAGGATATTAATTAGCATTACCTTATATCTAGTAGGAATATAAATAGTTTCACAGCGGATAGAATAGCTATTACTATAGTTTTATATAGTAGGAGTAAAATAATAATTAGTAAATATAAAGTAAGTATAGGCTAGGGTAGCCTATCTCTAGGTTAACCTCTAGTAAGAAGCGGATATTAGGTAGTATTTATTACTATAGAACGCTTACTACCTAGGGTATAATTAGCATAATAATTAGCTAGACCTAACCTAGCCCTAAGTTAGGAGTATTCTAGCAGTAGTAGGAGGGCAATTTATCCCTAGACTTAATATATTAATAGCCCTAGCTACTACTATATTAGTAGGGCAAGAGAGCCTTAAGAAGGTATGTAGACTAGTTATAATATTCTTAATATATAGAGTTTAGACTACTTATAATCTACTAGTTCTATTAGAATAGAATACCTATAACCTACTATATAGAGTTTCCTATACTATAGTTACCTATAGGGCTACTACTACTAAAAGGGATAACTTTAAGCCTAGTTATATTTATAATAAGGGAGTTAGAGAAGGAGGTAGCCTAAGGGCTAAATAAACTAGTACTAGATTAAATTAGGCCTAGTTTAAAAGAGTATTCTATTAACTAATAAAGGTATAGAAACCTTAGGATAGCACTACTATTTTCTTCTTAGTTATTATAATCCTTATAATGCTAGGTATAATAATATATATCCCTAAGGTAATTATAGCCTTAAGGTCTTTTAAATAATATTAGAGCTAGGGATTAGCTAATAGGAACCTAGTTAACTAGATATAGGTTATATAATTCTACTAATATAAGGGTAAGACTAGCTACTTTTAGGAGGGTAGTAGTCTAATATACCTATAGTAAGGTACCTTTTAATATATAGCCTATAGGGCTAGAAAACTACTTAGGGAGTAGTATACTCCTTATTATCTAAGTTCCCCTTAATAAGGAACTTACTAATAAATTAGGTAAGTAATATAGTAAGGGTAGCTAGAGTATATAAGGGAATGCTATAAGGGTTACTATATTAGGCTATATTTAGTAAGAGTCTAATAGGTAAATAAAGGGTATTTTTAATAATAGGATAGGAAGAAGTAATAGTATTATAATATTTTAGGAAAATTTTATATAAGAAAAGTAAGGTTATATAATAAAATAAATAGTAGGTAGTAAGTAAGGGTTTTTACACTAGTAAAGGATAAGTTATACCCTAGTAAAGGTAGGGCTACTATTAATATAATAATAATATAGGGCTAAGAGAATATATTATATACCTTACCTAGATCTAATATTAAAATTATAAGTCTTTATAATATATTAAGGGGGTAAACACCTATAATATCTATAGTTAAGGATAGTAAGAGAGGGAGGAGTAAGGGTATATATAAGGGCTTAGGCTTTACCTAAGTATTTACTATAGTGTATATAAGTAAGAATAGTCCTAAGTAAGTAAGAATATAGAAAAGGGGCTAATATAAGGTAGCTAGGGGGTATAAGGGCTCTAGTAAGAATAGGTTTCCTACCTTTCTCTTTCTTTTCCTTAAGTTTCTTAATATTATACTAATACCTTATTATAGTTACCTAGGGGCTAGTCTATAATATAGGTCTTACTTAGGATATAATATTTAGAATACCTTAGTTAAAGTAGTGTAATATAGTAATTTATATAGTAAAATAATAACTAGTTATTAAAGCTATAGAGGGTCTTTATATCTCTAAGGCCTTTACTTAAGTAATAAAGGCACTAGTATAGGGAATTATTAAATCCCTTTATACTACTAAGGCTTATAGGGCATAATAGAATAAGGATACTACTATAAGGTTTATTACTATAAGCTTAAAGGAGATAATAATAATACTATAGATTATAGGGCCTAAGATAAAGCTAGCTAGTCCTAATATATTAATATTACCTAAGGAGTTAAAGGACTTTATAAACCTCTTTAATAAGGCTAAGGCTAATAGTTTACCCCTTATAGGGGTTCTCTTAACTACTATATATATATATAAGAACCTAGATAAGTCTAAACTAATACTCCTATAGGGACTATTATATAATATACTATAGGATTAGCTCTTAGAGGTTTAATACTAGATTATAGACTTAATAAATAAGGGTTAGATTTATACTAGCTCCTTATTAGCTATAGCTTTTATTTTTTTATTAAAAAGGTAAATAAGAAATAGTATTTTTATATAAACTATTATACTCTTAATAAGATAATAATATAAAACTATTACTCTCTCTTACTAATTAAAAGATATTATACTCCTTATCCTAAGTATATTAGTTTATAAAGGTAAATATTTATATAGTATTTTATAAACTATAGATAGCTAAGGGTAAGGAGTACCTTATAGTATTTTATATAAGGTTTAGCTTATTTAAATAGCTAGTTTATCCCTTTAGCTTAGCTAGTATACTAATAACCTTCTAGTACTATATTAATAAATCCTTAGGGAATATATTAGGAGACTTTATTATAGCTTACTTTAATAATATCCTAGTTTACTTAGGGGGTTAAGAAAGGATTATATAGCTAAGGTTTAGTTAGTTCTTAGCTACTTAAGGGCTATAGGCTTATACCTTAATCTTAATAAATCTATATTTACTATAAAAAGGTTTAGTACCTAGGATATATTATTATAGTAAAATACTTAATTTACTAAGATTTTATAAAGGTTATAGCTATAAGGGAATAGGTAATACCTATAAAACTATATAGGGTTTATAGCTTTCTAGGATTTATAAGTTTTTACTATAATTTTATTAGTAACTTCTTAGAGATAGTAGCTTTACTAATATAACTTACTAAGAGAAATATTCCTTTCTAATAAGGATCTAAGGAGAATAAGGCCTTTAAGAGGTTAAAAGATACCTTTATTATATACCTAGTGCTAGTATAATAAGACTTAGACTACCTAATAGTAGTAAAAGCTAATTATTTAGGTAAATCCTTTAGTAAGTGCTTCTTATAATAAGGTCCTAATAGTATCTTATACTTAGTTACTTATTATTTTACTAGTCTTATATTTTTATAAAGAACTATATAATTTATAATAAGGAATTACTTACTATTATCTCTTACCTTAAGGTATAGTTAGTAAAGCTTTAGGGTATATTTTATCTATTTATTATCTATATAAATTATAAGAACTTAAAATACTTTATAACTCCTTAGTTAATATTAGAGAGATAGGCTTAGTAAGTAAATATACTTATATTATTTAACTTTTACTTCTATTATAGGCCTAGTATATAAGCTTAATACTTAGATACCCTTTTCTAAAGAGAATAGGACTAGAATAGATTAGCTTTAAGGATAGGGTATATTCTATAGCTTATTACTATTATATAACTCTTACTATTACTAGAGATATAAAGAGATAGCACTAGCCTAGTACTATACCTTATATATATACTACTATTACTAGTAAGGGAGGCTTTTTTATTACTAAGTACCTTTAGACCTTATAGGACTAAGCTATTATATTAAATCCTATATATAGTATTTAATTAAGGACTATTTAGAAAAGGGATTAAAAGTTTCCCCTAAAGTACTAATAAGAGAATAGGTTATAAATTATTCTATAAGTATATATAAGGCACTTTAGTTTAGAGGCTATACTTAGGTTCTAGCTTAGAAACCCCTTATAATAACCCTTATATAATAATACTATAACTTACTAGTAGTAAGGTACTTAAGTTATTATACTATATTTTAAATTTTATAATAGTAATTTTATTAGAATAGGATATTATAGGATATTACTTAGCTTATTTATAACTATTACTACTTTAGTAATTATAAGAGTTATTAATAGTATTAGGGCTTACTAAAGCTTTTACCTATCTCTAATTAGTTCTAGTCTTAGATTTCTATTAACTTTATAATAAACTTACTAGTAATATCCTAGAGAGGCTATAGTACCTTATAGTTATTATAAATAAACTCTTAAAGTTTATATAGTTAGAAGCTATAATCTCTATTAGGGCTAAGGAGTATATTAAATAGTTTAAGATAGTTTAGTAAAGGTTTTAAGTATTTCCCTAATTTATTATTATAGATTAAGGGTTAGACTAGCTAGGAAAATTTTAGATAATATTATAGTCCTATATTAGGATAAACTAATTACTTTCTATATTATATTACTTATAAACTAATAGTAGTATAAAGTAAGTAAACTAGGAGGTATAGGTAATATTATATATTATAGTCTCTTTCTTATAGTTTAATTAGCTAGAGTATTTAGTAGCTTACTAGCTTATAATTAATAATAGGTTCTTTTTATAATAGAAGTTAGCCTAAATAAGTTACTATATAGCTATAACTTAGAGCTAATTTAGTTATAACTAGACTAATTTACCTCTATAATAATACCTAAGGGATAAGCTATATAATTCCTTAAGTACCTATAATAGAGTATTTATCTAGTATAAGCTATAATAGCCTATATTTAATAAAGATAGTAAGATACTATATTAGCTTCTTAATAGCTAGTAAAATAGTTTTAAGTTAGAGATAAGGTATAGCTTTTACTTAAGAATATTAAGACTAACTACCCTTATAAAAACTTAGATAGGTTATAGTAAAGTATATAGTTATAAAAGTACTAATATTACTTATAGTATAGTTAGATATTCTAAGGGTATTTACCTAGTTTTCTATATAAACCTTATTAAATAGGCTATAAAGAACCCTCTTCCTAGCTAGAGACTCTAGGACTCTTACCTAAGGCTAGAATAGGTTTTAGTAAAGAATAATAATAAACTTATAGAGGAATATTAAGTTAAATAAATCTTAGTAGCCTAAAATGCCCTAGGCTAGGGTAGGAGATATAATATACTAATTAAGTAAGTAGGTTATATATAGCTAATATAAGAACTACTAGAGAGTATAATATAAATATAAGCCCTTAATAAGTTTAAAGTAAAGTAAGGAGATATATAATATAATAATAGACTAAATTAATTATAAACTACTTATTTACCTATAGAGACTTCTAATAGTATATAAGATATACCTAATCTATACCTTATTAACTTATTCTAGCTACTAAAATAAACTTAGAATCCTTTATCCCCTATAGTATAAGGGTTACCTATACTATTAGATAGGTTATTATTACTATTAGATAGAATATTAATTAGTATTACCTTATATCTAGTAAGGATATAGATAGTATTATAATAAATAGGATAGCTATTACTATAGTTCTAGATAGTAAGAGTAAAATAGTAATTAGTAAATATAAAGTAAGTATAAGCTAGGGTAGCCTATCTCTAGGTTAACCTCTAGTAAGGAATAAATATTAGGTAGTATTTATTACTATAGAATACTTACTACCTAGGGTATAATTAGTATAATAGTTAGTTAGACCTAACCTAGTTCTAAGTTAGGAGTGTTCTTAGTAGTAGTAAGAGGGTAATTTATCTCTAAACTTAATAAATTAATAGCCCTAGTTACTACTATAGTAGTAAGGTAAGAGAGCCTTAAGGAGGCATATAAATTAGTTATAATATTCTTAATATATAGAGTTTAAACTACCTATAATCTACTAGTTTTATTAGAATAGAATACCTATAACTTACTATATAGAGTTTCCTATACTATAGTTACCTATAGGGCTATTATTACTAAAGGGAATAACTTTAAGCCTAGTTATATTTATAATAAGAGAGTTAGAGAAGGAGGTAGCCTAAGAGCTAAATAAACTAGTACTAGATTAAATTAGGCCTAGTTTAAAAGGATATTCTATTAACTAATAAGGGTATAGAAGCCTAGAATAGTACTAGTATTTTCTTCTTAGTTATTATAGTTCTTATAATACTAGGTATAATAATATATATCCTAAGGTAATTATAGCCTTAAGGTCTTTTAAGTAATATTAAAGCTAGGGGTTAGCTAATAGGAACCTAGTTAACTAAATATAGGTTATATAGTTTTACTAATATAAGGGTAAGACTAGCTACTTTTAAAAGGGTAGTAGTCTAATATACCTATAGTAAGGTATTTTTAATATATAGCCTATAAAGCTAGAAGACTACTTAGGGAGTAGTATACTCCTTATTATCTAAGTTCCTCTTAATAAGGAACTTACTAATAGATTAGATAGTTAGTATAGTAAGGGTAGCTAAAGTATATAGGGGAATACTATAAGAATTACTATATTAGGCTATATTTAGTAAGAGTCTAATAAGTAAATAAAAAGTATTTTTAATAATAGGATAGGAAGGAGTAATAATATTATAATATTTTAGGAAAATTTTATATAAGAAAAGTAAGGTTATATAATAAAAATAAATAGTAAGTAATAAATAAGGGTTTTATACTAGTAAAGGATAAGTTATACCCTAGTAAGGGCAAGGCTATTATTAATATAATAATAATATAGGGCTAGGAGAATATATTATATACCTTACCTAGACCTAATATTAAAATAATAGGTCCCTATAATATATTAAGGGGGTAAATACCTATAATAACTATAATTAAGGGTAATAAGAGGGAGGAGTAAGGGTATATATAAGGGCTTAGGCTTTACCTAAGTATTTACTATAGTATATATAAGTAAGAATAGTCCTAAGTAAGTAAGGATATAGAAAAGGGGCTAATATAAGGTAACTAAGGGGTATAAGGGGCTCTAGTGAGAATAGGTTTCTTACCTTTCTCTTTCCTTTCCTTAAGTTTCTTAATATTATACTAATGCCCTATCGCAGTTACCTAGGGGCTAGTCTATAACAGTAAAGAACTATAAATTTAGGGTATTTATAGGCAGGCCCTAGGCCCTAGAAGCTCTAATAGTAAATCTTTATCTCTTAGCCTAACTAGGAAAGGTCTGCTTTAATATATTAATATAATAATTTACTTAATTAATAGGGTGATCTCTACACTATAAAGCTATAGTCTAGCTAGTAAATTATTAAAATTAGCATTAAAAGCCTCTAAAGATCCCTTATAATTTAAAAATTTAGGGAATAGTAGCTAGAATATAGTGTACTACACTAGATTTTAGCACTCTATAAATACTGCCTAATAAGGACTTTATAGTCTTCTTTAGGGGATTTCTACTAATATATAGCTACCTAAGGTCCTAATTAGTAACTATCTCTTAATATTATTAAAAGAATAGCTTAATTAGAGTTAGCTAGCTAGCTTACTATACTTAGATTATCTAGAAATTTAGGTAATCCTAGGGCTCTAAACTAGATACTTAGGGCTTACTTCTATTAATTATAGTTTTTAGGGCCTTTTAGCTTAGCTCCTCTAGAATAGAGTGAACCTTCTTATTTAGTTCCTTTATAGCACCTTTATTAAAGGTAGCTTATAAGTTACTAGAAGGTATACTTATAGAAGTAGTAGCTAGGTCTTCTCTAGGTGCCTAAGTATTTTCTTCCTTAGGTCTAGAAAAGGCCTAAAAACCTTATATAACTAATATAGTTTGCGTTAATTTCTCTAAAAGATTATTAATACTAGCCTTATTTTTAATATAATTATCTTCGCTATGCCTAATAAAATTAGTTAAGGTCTTACGTTATTATTTAATTTAGCTTTGTATTTATAGTTATAAAGCACTAGCCTAAATAGCTAGTTAACCTTCTATATCTATCTATTAGGGTCCCTAGGGGGCTAGAAGGGCCTATAGAAGGTCCTAAAGGTCCTATAGCAGGGCCCTTACCCTTATAATTAGGTAGTGCTATCTTCTAAATCTTAAAAAAGATCTCCTATGTAAAATCTCTAAATTTATTCCTATTATAAATAATATACACTAGAAAGGCAGTTATATTATAATCTAATTACACACGTAAATTATGTGGTAAAGCTATTTAAAAGGGTAGCCCTTAGGATTAAAAGTAAGTCTTTAGTATACGCAGGCAAAAATAGGCTAGAGAAGATTCTCTAAAAATTTTCTTAACACTAAAAATAATAATAGATAGGAATTATAGATAATAGATATTATAGAGCGCGCAGCGTAATGTAACGTATATAATATAGTATAATAGGTTAAAAAGCCTAGTATATAGACACTAGATATCTAATAATAATAAGGAAAGCAATATATTTATAATGTAAATAATGTTAATATAATAGTTATAATAGTAAATAGGATTACTAAAAGAGATTATAGTAATAACTAGATAGTTATAGCTATAGCTATAATAAATTTTTAACACTAAGGGTCTAGTGTTATAATGCGTAGTGCTAGTAGATAAAAAGCTTTAAATTCTAGTAGATTTCCTTTATAATCTTAAGAGCCTATAGTGTAGTAAAGAGTAACTACTACCTAAAAATCTAGTAATCACAGTAGAATAAACGCAGTAATATAGTAAATCTATAGGCCTTCTAGGCTTATAACCTATTAGAAATAGAAGGGGAATCTAGCTAGAGGATAGGAAGACCTCCTAGTAGATTTCTTTGCAGTGGCTTCTAGATAACTAGATTATAGTAGATTCTTTAAGATAGAAAGTATAGATAGTTAAATATAGTTAATTCCTAACTAATAGATAGTCTAATAAGTAATAAGAGGATTTTCTAAGTTCCCTTATAAACCTACTAACTATATTAGAGGAAAGGGGTTACTAGAGGAGTCTTAGGAGCTACTTTTTATTTTCTATAAAATTCATTTATATAGGAAAAGTCAAAAATCAACTCACAACCATATAATCTAGCTGCCTATGTGGCCTAACTAAGCACTTTAATAAATAACCCTATAAATAAAACATACTATTAAATCCAGAAAAATTCAAGGATTTAAATAGTATATGTTAGCCTTTATATAACTACTAGTTCCCTAGTTACAGTTAATTTCAGCTTCCTATAGGGTAACCTAGTTGGCTTAGTCATACAAGCCTGTGGGTTAGTTGTGGGAACGCAAGTCACAACTAACGCTATAAGCAACGCCTGTAACTAACGTTGTAACAACGCAACTAGGCAACTAGTGGGCCTATAAAATAGTGCTATAAATAGCATTATTTTAACAGTAGTAACTTATACCTTAAGGTATTTCTTAACTATTACTCTCTTAAGGCTATAATATAGTTAGCATATATATAGTAAAAGGAATATTAGAGTTATACCTAAGAATTACTACTAAAAGAGATACTTATATTCTAGTAAAGATTCAATCTTCCTAATAATCACTTTCCTCTATATTAGTATTCTTTACTATATATATTCTCTATTTAGGTTTTACTTTAGATATAGCTAGCACTAGTCTAGCTATTATCTAAGGGGTAAGCTTAGCTTTAAACCACTTCTTATAATTTAGATATATATTATATAAGTATCTAATATGCTCTTTATATTTCTCTTAAGATAATATATTTAGAAGAGGTATAATAAATTTCTTATTAGGTGTATCTTAGTTAGACTTCTACTAATTACACTTAATATAAATATAGTAGAAGATTAATAAATACTTAAGATATTCCTACTATATAAATCTTAGATACTTCTTATATAAGTAGTCTCTAAGACCTATTTATTATTAGTATATATATAACCTTTAGTAAAACTATATATACCTTTTACTTACTTGCTATCTATATTATAGGTAATACCTAGATTACACTTATTATATTAGTGCGTATATATTTAATATAATACTATCTTATAACACTCTTACTAATTATACTAAGCTGCTTAAATATAGTATTAAATATCTATTATAGATTAGTTATAATAAGTATATATATAGACTCTATTATTTATATATACCTTTTTATAGCTTTAAGCGATTAACTAAGTTATAATAACATATATATATATTTCTTACACTAAGGTATATTAGCTTTATATATTAAAAGGAATAGTATATATATACTATACTTCTCCTTATTATATAAGGAGTATATAAGAATATTAGCTATTTCTTTAATCTATTAGAAGGAGAGGTTAATTTAAAGGTATTATACTTCTATAAAAGCTTTTACCTATTTCTATAAGTATAAAATAATAAAGTAATTATTTAGTCCCTATATATAGACATAGTAAATCTACTATTTATCTAGGTCCTAAAGTTAATTAAAGTGCTATTTACATATTACACTTATATCTAGTTAGTATATAATAGATATAGTCTTAATATAAACTTACCTGTTAAAATAATGCTATTTATAGCACTATTTTATAGGCCCACTAGTTGCCTAGTTGCGTTGTTGCAACGTTGGTTATGACCTGCGTTGCCCACAACCAACCCACAGGCTTGTATGACTAAGCCAACTAGGTTACCCTATAGGGAACTAGTAGTTGTAAAAAGGCAAACGTATACTATTCGAATCCTTGAATTTTTCTGGATTTAATGGTATATTTTATTTATAGGGTTGTGTATTAAAGTGCTTAGTTAGGCCACGTGGGCAGCTAGATTATATAGTTATAAGTTAATTTTTATTTTCCTATATAAATGAGTTTTACGGAAAATAAAAAGTAGCTCCTAAGACCCCTCTAGTAACCTATTTCCTCTAATATAGTTAGTAAGTCTATAAGGGAACTTAGAAAATCCTCTTATTGCTTATTAGACTATCTATTAGTTAGGAATTAACTATATTTAACTATCTATACTCTCTATCTTAAAGAATCTACTATAATCTAGTTATCTAGAAGCTGCTACAAAGGAATTTACTAGGGAGGTCTTTCTATCCCTCTAGCTAGATTCCCCTTCTATTTCTAATAGGTTATAAGCCTAGAAGGCCTAAAGATATATTACATTAGTACGTTATTTTACTATAATTACTAGATTTTTAGATACTAGTTATAGTTCTCTACTATACTATAGGCTCTTAAGATTACAAAGGAAAACCACTAGAATTTAAAGCTTTTTATTTACTAGCACCACGTATTATAACACTAGACCCTTAGTGTTAAAATTTATTACTACCGCACCTATAACTACTATATTGCACCTGTAACTATCTAGTTATAACTATAACCTTTTTAGTAATCCTATTCACTAGTATAACTGTTATATTAATATTATCTATATTATAAATACGCTACTTTCCCTTATTATGATTAGATATTTAGTATCTCTATACTAGGCTTTTTAACCTATTATACTACGTTACATACACTACGTTACGCTACACGTTCTATAATATTTACTATCTATAATTCCTATTTTTTAGTGTTAAGAAAATTTTCACTAAGAATCTTCTCTAGCCTATTTCTACCTATGTATATTAAAGACTTACTTTTTAGACCTAAGGGCTACCCTTTTAAATAGCTTTACCACATAATTTACGTATGTAACTAGATTATAATATAACTACCTTTCTAGTATATGTTATTTATAATAGGAATAAATTTAGAGATTTTATATAGGAGATCTTTTAAGATTTAGAAGATAGCACTACCTAATTATAAGGGTAAGGGCCTTACTATAGGACCTTTAGGACCTTCTACAGGCCCTTCTAGCCCCCTAGGGACCCTAATAGGATAGGTATAGAAGGTTAACTAGCTATTTAGGCTAGTGCTTTATAATTATAAATATAAAGCTAAATTAAATAATAAGGTAAGACCTTAACTAATTTTATTAGGTATAGTAAAGATAATTATATTAAAAATAAGGCTAGTATTAATAATCTTTTAGAGAAATTAACGCAAACTATATTAGTTATATAAGGTCTTTAGGCCTTTTCTAAACCTAAGGAAGAAAATACTTAGGTATCTAGAGAAGGCCTAGCTACTACTTCTATAAGTATACCCTCTTCTAGTAACTTATAAGCTACCTTTACTAAAGGTGCTATAAAGGAACTAAATAAGAAGGTTTACTTTATTCTAGAGAGAGCTAAGCTAAAAGGCCCTAAAAACTATAATTAGTGGAAGTAAGCCCTAAGTATCTAATTTAGAGCCCTAGGATTACATAAATTTCTAGATAATCTAAGTAAAGTAAGCTAGCTAGCTAACTCTAATTAAGCTATTCTTTTAATAATATTAAGAGATAGTTACTAATTAGGACCTTAGGTAGCTATATATTAGTAAAAATCCCTAAAGAAGCCTATAAAGTCCTTATTAGGTAGTATTTATAGAGTGCTAAAATCTAGCGTAGTACGCTATATACTAGCTATTACTCCTAAATTTTTAAATTATAAGGGATCTTTAGAGGCTTTTAATGCTAATTTTAATAATTTACTAGCTAGGCTATAGCTTTATAGTGTAAAGATCTCCCTATTAATTAAGTAAATTATTATATTAATATATTAAAGCAGACCTTTCCTAGTTAGGCTAAGAGATAAAGATTTACTATTAGAGCTTCTAGGGCCTAGGGCCTACCTATAAATACCCTAAATTTATAGTTCCTTATAGTGGATTTATTAGAAGAACAGAGGATAAGACCTCCCTATAGCTAAAGCTCTTAGCTATAAGGCTTCTAATAATAAGGAAATTCTAAGGAATAGGAAAAGAATTTATCTAATCCTATCCCTAAGAAGGACCCTAATGCTTAGAAAGAGTAGGATAAGAAGAATTTAAACCTTTCTAAAGCCTCTAAAAGGAAATAGAAGAAAAAGAGTAGTAATAAGGATTAAAAGAAAGGAAAAGAAGCTACTTTTATATTAGGCTATAGCCTAGCTATAGGATATATTAAAGAACTAAATTCTAGTAAGTCTAGTAGTAATAATAGTAGTAATCCTAAATCTAATTTAGATACTTCTAGTACCTCTAGTAATACTACTAGTAAACCTACTTTTAGCTACTCTAATAATATAATTAAAAACTCCCTTTTATATAATATAGGTTTTTCTTATTATATTTATAATAATAAGGCTTTCTTTAGGGACTTTAAGCCCCTTAAGAAAGGTTAAACTAGCCCTATAATTATAGTAGGAGGACCTATCTATCCTAAAGGTAAAGGCATCACTATTTTCAATATTCTAGTTAAGAAAAATCCACTAGAATATAGGCCTTTAGCTCTACTAGATGCCCTATATTTTCCTAGTATAAATACTAACCTAGTTAGTGGTTTAACCCACTATCTTATAGGGGTTATCTTATAAAAGACTAGCTATTCCTAGCTAATAAGAGCCCCTATAGGTTATTAGAACCCGCTAAACATAGCTTTTTCTATAAATTAAGGGTAACCTACCCTAAGATTTACAAGCATTTAACCTACCTCTCCTTTATAGGCTCTTAACGTTACTATAAGGCCTATAAGACTTATTTAGGGTTTTCCTACCCTATAGAGGTTTAAATTCCATAACTAACGTTAAATCCTAAGGAATATTAAAGAATTAGATTCTAATAAAGAAGAAGAAGATTTAGCCCTATATCCCACTAAAGCTCCTAGTTAGGTATCTTCTATAGGGGTTTAGAAGGTCTATACCCTAATGTCTTAGGTAATAATAGTAGCTATCTAGTGCCCCTAGAGGCCTGTGATTCTTAAGAGGCCTAGTAATAAAGAGAGCTAGGGATAATAGCCCTAAAAAGTCTTCTAAGCTAGATTCTAGTTATAAGAAGTTACTAGATTTAGCTCTTCTTTAGCATATTTAATTAGGCTATATAGGGCTTCCCTTACTAAAGAAACTATTAAAATTAGCTAAAGGGATCCCTAATTTTTCCGCTATTAAAGAAAAGGATTTAAACTGCCTACCCTATACGTAATCTAAGGCTATTAGATAACCTAGTAAAAGACCTATCTAGGATACCCCTAGGGTTTTAGATATTCTAGAGGGAGATATAGTTAAAATTAAACCTATACTATATAATAAGAAAGCCCTAGTCCTTATACTTATTAATTAAAAATCCTAGTATAAGTAGTGCTTTTTATTAGCTAATAAAGAAGGTTAGACCCTTTATATAGCTATTAAGGGTTTCTTTAAGGCCCTAAAAACTAATATAATATATATCCTAGGCACCTTTACTTTAACAGAGGCACTAAAATTAATAATAACCTCTAGCTATAGTTATCTTCTAAAGGAATTTATTTTAGCACCTCTTACCCTATATTTACAAATAAAATAGGCTAGTTAAGAGGGCTATTAGGGTTATCCTAGACTAGCTTAGGGCTATACTTTAGTAGTCTAAGCTACCCCTATATCTATAGTCTTATATCCTACTAGCTATAGTGGACTTAGTTAATATCACCGCTAATATAACTAAGCCTCTAACCCTAAGCAGCTATATCTAGCTAACTTAGAGCCTAAGACCTCCTATAAGCCTGATTTTTCAAATATTAGGGCTATAGGGTCTTATTATAAGGTTCTAATACCTCTAGAGTAGAGATCTAGGCTTTAAAAGCTAGCCCTAGGACTATCCCTAGTTGGTTGCTAGCTACTCTAGGTTCTAGTGTTTATCTTATCTATATTCCTTCTAAAAGGTTAGTTATAAAGACTAGCTTTATTAAAATTATAGAAGATATAGGCTCTATAAGGTCCCCTAAGCCTTTAGGGAGTTATTCTTTAGAGGAGAAGCTAATATCTCACAAGATAATCTAGAGGTTTAGGATAGTTACCTAAAGCCTAAAAGTCTAGCGCCCATAGCGCCCGCTACGTCCGCTACGCCCGCAGCGCCTGTAGCGCCTCTAGCGCTACCCCTAGAGAGCCCTAGCTCTATAGCCCCTAATAAGGTAGCTATAGAAAATCCGTTTGCAGATTTAGATTCTTTAATTAATTCTAATTCTATGGATGTTGATGATTTTAATTTATCTTTATTTGTTAAGGAGATATGCTTTAAGGCTTAATAAAGGGCTAAGTTATCTACTAATAATAACAACGATTCGGATACCCCTAAGACCAAGAAATAAGCTTTAAAAAGTAAGGATAGTTAAAAATAGATAAATGCTATATTTAGCGAATTTAAGCAGCTTCTAGCTACTAGAACCTTTAAATTTATAGGGATAGACTAAGTCCCTAAGGGCTAGAGAGTTCTAAAGAATAGGCTTATTTATAAGCTTAAAAGGATAAAGAAAATAATCCTTTAAAATATAAGGCCTATCTTATTACTAAAGGCTTTATATAGATAGAAGGTTAGGATTATATTAAGACCTATGCTACTACTAGCATCCCCTAGTTAGCAAATATTACTAGCCCTAGTGGCTTATAATAACTAGGAAGTTAAATAGGTTGATTTTATAGGGCCTTTCTAAATAGCTTACTAAAGGAAGCTATTTATATGTAAATTCTAATATATTTACTAAATTTGCTAAAGCTATGCCTAAAATAGCTAAATTACTTAAAAGTATAGCTATAAACCCTCTTAAAAGTAGGTTATTTTCCTATAAAAAGCTTTATATAGATTAAAATAAAGCTCTAGACAGTGGCAGTAGGTTTTAAAGGACCTTCTTTAGAAGTTAGGCTTTCACACCCTTATATTTAACCTAGCTATCTTTTTAACCTAACTATATCTATATATATAGTGACTTATGTGAATGACTATCTTCTAATAGGGCTGGATATTAACTATATTAATAGATTAAAGAAGTAGCTTTATAAAGCTTACCCTATAGAGGACCGTGGGCTAGCTGAATTTTTCCTAGGCGTTTAAATTACTAGAAATTAAAAGAAAGGGACCCTAACTATCCACTAGTTCTAGTATATTTCTAAAGCCCTAGAAAGGTTTAATATAAAAGATACTTAGCCTATTTAAATTCCTCTATAACCTAGAATTATAAAATAGGTAGCCTACCTAACTAAACCTCTTTTACCCCTAATCACAAGCTATATTAGAGTATTATAGGGACTATTATATACCTAATGCTCCTTATAAGACCTAATATTGCCTTTCTAGTTTAGTGGCTTTCTATAGCGCTATCTAAGCTGTTTATAGAGCATTTAAATACTTCTAAATATCTACTTAGGTATCTTTTAGGTTCTATAAGTTATTCTATAACTTATAGAAGGTCTAAACTTACTTTAGATACCTCTGTAACCCTTATTAGCTTTTATAATAGTAACTTCGCTAGTAATAGGTCTTTAAAATTAACCTATGCTTATCTATATAAGCTAGCTAAAGGCCCTATTAGCTAGAAATTAATGAAAGTAACTATAATAGCTTTATCTACATTAGAGGCTAAATCTAATGCCCTATGTAAGGCTATTAGGGAGCTAGAGTGGTTTTATAGCCTTTTAAGGAAATAAAACTCCTATAGCCCCTCTAGTCCTAATTTTTAGTGATAACTAAGGCACTATTATAACCGCTAATAACCCTACTCTTTATAGTAGAATAAAGTATACCCTGCTAAAATTTAACTATACTAGAGAAAAGGTATAGAAGGGTATAGCTAAGGTTATTTATATTAACACTAAAGAGATGCCTGTAGATAGTTTAATAAAGCCCTTACCTAATAATAAATTTTAATAATTTATTAAACTATTAGGCCTTATAAATACAGAGGCCTAGATTAATAAAATTAATAAAAAGTCGAAAAATTAAAAATTAATAAAAACACGAGAATTCTGTTTAAAAGTTATTAATTTAGTTAAAAAGTTACTTAGAATTATATTAGAATTTATAGTTAACTTAGATATCTATTAAAGAGCTAAGTCTAGGCATTAAATTAGTTACCTTATACTTTTCTAGAGGAGTGTTAAAATAATACTATTTATAGCACTATTTTATAGGCCCACTAGTTACCTAGTTACGTTGTTGCAACGTTAGTTATAACCTGCGTTACCCATAACTAACCCACAGGCTTGTATAACTAAGCTAACTAGGTTACCCTATAGGAAGCTGAAATTAACTATAACTAGGAACTAGTAGTTATATAAAGGCTAACATATACTATTTAAATCCTTAAATTTTTCTGGATTTAATAGTATATTTTATTTATAGGGTTATATATTAAAGTGCTTAGTTAGGTCACGTGGGCAGCTAGATTATATGGTTATAAGTTGATTTTTATTTTTCCTATATAAATAAATTTTACGGAAAATAAAAAGTAGCTCCTAAGACCTCTCTAGTAACCCCTTTCCTCTAATATAGTTAGTAAGTTTATAAGGGACTTAGAAAATCCTCTTATTGCTTATTAGACTATCTATTAGTTAGGAATTAACTATATTTAACTATCTATGCTCTCTATCTTGAAGAATCTACTGTAATCTAGTTATCTAGAAGCCGCTACGAAGGAATCTACTAGGGAGGTCTTTCTATCCCTCTAGCTAGATTCCCTTCCATTTCCAATATTACCTATAAGCTATAACCCTACTAGGTATTATAGAAGCTAGGCTTAAAGGACTAAGGCCTATACCTTATCCTTATAATTAAGGGCTAGATAAGTTTGCCTTAGGGAATCCTTCTTATAATATTAGAGAAATAAGGAAAGTATAGGACTTAAATATAACCTCCCTATATAATTATTAGTTTAAAATATTAGCTAGAGGCTATATAGTAGTTATATATATATAAGTTATTAATAATAAAAGATTATAATATTATTTAAAGGCTAAAGATAATACCTCTTTAATATCCTATAAAATGCTTTTTAGAGATAAGGGTATATAAGTATATATTCTACATATAGTAAGTATAAGAAAAGGGAACCTTTTTATATTAAAAGGAATAAAAAAGTTATATTTAATCTTATACTTTTAGTGCTTAAGGTTTGCTTACTTTATATAATAAAAGACTATATTTTATTAGTATATATCTACAATATATATAGTATATATATAGATTACACTACTATTACTTTAACTAGGATATATCCTAAAAGAGTAATACTCTCTATTACTAGTCTTAACTTAACTAGTACTATAAGTTACTATATATTTAAGATATATAACTTCTAAAGAATACCTATTAACTTAAAATCTTATATATAATCTAGTATTAAGGCCTTAGGGTATCTAATATAGAACTCCTATATATAATTAGTATAGGAGCCTTATATATAAGGTATATTACTTATATCTTATAGACTAATTCACGCTATTTACTAGTTTTTATAATATATTAGCCCCTTAGCCTTAGAACTATTTGTAATTAGCTAATATAGTAAACGCTCCTTCTAAACTTTAAGATAAGCCTAATAAGCCCTATTATAAGGATATTAGTAAATAATAGATATAGGGATTCTATATAACTTACTACTTTATTTTCTCTTTAGCTTCTTATTAATATTTATAGTTTTTAGATAACTAGTATATTCCTTTCTTATACTACTAATATATATTATATTAAACTTATTATTTTACTTCTTACTATACTTAATAAATATAGGGTTAATATATAGGTAAATCTTAATACTAGTATATATAAAGCTAGTACACTAAAAGTAGCTTACCTATTCTATAATAAGGAAATAGCTCCTAGATAAATTAGTATACTAATATATAGATATAATTTATATATTATATATAAATAGTAGCTTTAGGGTTATCTTATTTATCTTCCTAGAGTAAGTAAGATAAAATTAGATCTAGTATATACTTAGCTTAAGGTAGGAATAAATTATAAATTTTTATACTTATAATACTTACTTACTTATAAATAATTACCTTTATATTATCCTTACCTATAATCTCTATATTATAGTTAAGTGCTAGGATTATAGAAAGGATACCTTCTATATAAGCCTTAGAATAGCTAGGTAAGGTAAGGTAGTTAATAGTATAATATATATTAATTACACTTACACTACTCTTTATAATTATAATACTAGTAGTATTAATTATAGACTCTATAAAGTAAGTATATATAGGATTATATTAATAGAATATACTTAACTAAGGTATATTAAAAAATAGTAAATTAATATTAATACTTAAGAAGTATTCTATAAATGTTAGAACACGCATGATATCAACCGCGCTTGGCAGCCGCAATTGGGAGGTTAGCAGAGTGGTTAGCCCACGCGCGCGAGGGCCCCACACGCGACTCACAATGCGGGCATATAATAGGGTAGGGCTTATAGTTATGTGACTTACATAGCTCTCTTTTACGTTTTATATCTTATAAGAAAACCCTTACTTTTACCCTCTCTTTTCCTCCCTTTTACTTTATAGCTTAGAATAGATAATTAATAATAATACTATTCTTAAGGCTTATAATATTAATAACCTAAATTTAGGCACCCTATATAACTAATACTAATTAGTAGTTAACTTTATAACCACTCCTAAATACACGTGGAAAATCGTAAATTAGTAAAGTTAATAATAAAGAGACTTTCCTAGAAGTAGTATAATCTAGCCCCTTCTATTAAAGTAAAGGAGTAACTAGATTATTATAAGATCCTTAATTATACTAAGGAAGAAGTTTATTCTAGTCCCTTAGTTAAAGTATATAAGTAGCTAATAATAAATAGAAGCTTAAACCTTAAAGAAAAGTTTAAGTCTAGTAATAAAGTCTATTTTATTATTTTTCTCTTAGTATATTCTATTATATATAAAGTTAATACCTAGCCTTATAATCCTTTATAAATTATTCCCCTAAAAAGTAAAACTTTCTTACTACCCTTTCTTACCTAAAAATATAATATTTCCCTATTTCCTTCCTTACTAAGGGTTATAAGTTATAATAGCTAATAAAAAGAAACTAATATAAGCCCTTAAGAGTTAAGAAGGCTTCTAAACTAGAGATAGCTTTACTAAGGTAACTAAGTAGCCTAAAGAAAGTAAAATAAATATACTTTCTCTTTTATATATCCTATAGTACTTCTATAAGAATCTTATAGAAAACTTATTTTATAAGGCTAAGAACTTTAATAATAAAGAGAATAAAATACCTAAAGTACTTATAGCCTATATTCTTATTAGAGTTATAAACTATAAAATAAGAAAAGTAACTAAAAGAATACTATTTATAGAGTTTACCTAGGACTTTAATAACTAAACCTAAGAAATATTTCTTTAAATACTACCCCTAGTGCTAAGATACCTTAGGAATTACCTTATTAATAATAGGGTATATATAATAATTAACTAGACTACTATAGTAATAAAGAATCTCTAAAAAGTTATTAACTAATAAAAATTTTACTTCTAGTTATAAGAAGAAGTAAAAGATACCTAGAAGAAGTATATAGGAT
This sequence comes from Epichloe brachyelytri, assembly GCA_023650705.1. Lineage (NCBI taxonomy): Eukaryota > Fungi > Ascomycota > Sordariomycetes > Hypocreales > Clavicipitaceae > Epichloe > Epichloe brachyelytri. The sequence continues at coordinate 1,382,288 of CP097977.1, read as the reverse complement.
TCTAAAGAAAGCTTAAGGAAGATAGTAACTTCCTAAATAATCTCTTTAATTAAAGGGATATCTAAGAATACTAAATCTTAAAAGCCCTTAACCTCCTTATTAAAGCTTACTAAGTATTACTTTATTAAGGTAATTATATAGCTATAGGTATAATCTTCCTAAAAGAGTATATATTAATATATTAAGGGTCTCTCTCTAGGTATTATATTTTATATCCTAACCCTATTAGGGCACTACTAGTAAGCCCTAATCCCCTTCTCTAGTATAAAGAAGCTACTATCCTTATCTTTATTCCTATTAACTAACTAGTATAACCCTTAAGACTATTAATAAAGTAAATTATTAATTTAGCTAAGATATATATACTAGAATAATAATATAGTATAGATAACTATTATATTTTAAAGTTAAAGCTTTAAATATTTTAAAGGAAATATAAGATTCTAGATATTACACTAGAGTAAGTAAGCTATATATTTAATACTATACTTAAGAGTAAAGCTCTAAGATACTATTTAGATAATCTCTTAAAACCTAGGTAACCTAAGACTTACTAACCCTTATTACTTAAATAAGATAGAGGTTTAAGACTAAGAATATAAAATAGTATTACCTCCTAGAATAGTATAATACCTTACTATAAAAGGTAATTTATAAAAATAAGGAAAAGTTAAAAACTAAATACTTTAATAATCTTATTAAAAAGCTTATAACCCTTTAAAAGCTATCCCTAATATTAGCTAGATAAAGTAAGCACTCTAAAATTAAATTATATATACTTATAGTAGGATTCCTAAATATAAAAGCTATATTACTAACCCCTAATAGCCTATAAGAGTTCTATAAGTAAGTAAGAATAATAATTTACCTTATTAGAGATAAATCTAGTAATTAGCACTATTTCCTAGTAAAGCTAATACCCTAGAGTAATTCTAGACTAACTAATAATATAATAATAAGGTTAAAGAGTTAAAATACCCTTTATTAAGGTCTAGAGGTATAAGACCTCCTCCTTATATAAAGAAATACTATATTTATAGTAAGGAGAGATACTAGTTAATAAAATACTCTAAAGAGAACTATAAGAAAGTATATTAATACTTTAAGAGTTACTACCTTATTAACTCTTTAAAGTTTTTACTACTAGTATATAATATATTCCTTACTTAGTATAAGGGAGAACCTAGGACTAATAATACCTTAAGAGCCTTAGAAGATAATAAAATTACCTAATATATATAGGGCCTTAGATTTACTAATACTTAAGAGAGTAAAGATAGCTTAATTCCTATAAGCTTCTTTATATATAGTATTACCTTTAATAGCTAGAAGGTAATTAAAATCCTTATAAATTAAGTAATACTATATAGCCTAAGTAAGAAAAGCCCTTTTAATAATAAACTATCTAATTAGCTACCCTATATATTTATACTTAGGGATTATTACTTTTCTAAAACTTTCTAAGGTATTATACTAAATACTAAAGCTACTAAGTACTTAATAGTAAGTTATCTATAATTCTTAGTATTATAATATATAATACTAAAGATCTAACTTAATAGATTAAGGGTAAGTAAAGTAGTAATTAGGTTTAGTAAAGGTATACTAATTATCTTAATTAAATTAGTTAATATACTTACTCCCTTTAGTAATATTACTTTTATATAGTTACTATAAGTATACCTTTCTTAATATACCTTAGGGATATAGGCTAATTAAAGATTAACTTTATTACTACTAAGAATATACTATAATAAGGGAATATTAAGGTCCCCTTATATATAAATAGGGGTATATATAGATATTACTAGGGTAAAATAAGAAGTTAATAGTATAAAACTACCTTACTAAAGTTAAATTATAGCGCTTATATTACTAATTTAGTTATTCTTTAGTCTAATAACTCTATAATCTTCTATATAAATTAGGGTATAAGATTAATATTAAAGCTATTAAGAAGCTAATAAAGGTATACTACTAATACTAAATAAATACTAATAGTTCTTACTACTTTAAATTTACTCTCTAGGATAAATATATATTTAACTTTAAAGTAATAGTAAATATTATATATCTTAATAGTAACTACCCTACCCTTTATATTATTAATATAGCTATAGTATTTAATATAATAAGATTCCTTAAAGATATCTTAGTAAAGATAATATAGGAGGCCCTTAGATTATACTAGATTAATATATACTAAGGACCCCTAATTAGATTATTACTAATACTAGCACTAACTTCTATAATAAGGAATTCTAATAATTTATAGTATTAATATTAATCTCTATTAAAGAGGTTCCTATTAAAGCACACTATAGTATTAGTAAGGTTAAGAGATATTATAGGCCTCTCTAAAGAGCCTATAATATTATCTAATATAAATACCTAATAACCCCTAAGCTTATAGCCCTATAAATAGCTATTAAAGCCCTTAATAATACTATAGGCCTAAATAGCCTTATTCTAACTCTCCTTATCTTTAGTGCCTATCTATAGATAATAAGTAAATCCCTTTATCCCTAGAGATATTATAATATATAATTATAGTGTAAAGGCTATAAAGGAGAGTAAGAGGTTATATACTCTCTAGAAGGTTACTAAAGCTTTTATAATAAGGAATAGCCTAAATATATTAATAACCCTTAATCTCTTACTTAGATTATTAGTCTAGGTATAGCGTAAAGGTAAAGGATAGTAAGGCCTATATAACCTCCTTATTATTAATAGTAAGAGCTATATACTTAACCTCCTAAGAGGCTCTAAGACCTTTAGGTTAACCTCTATAAGACCCTATTATAAGGACCTTTATAGGAAAGAACCCTTACCTTTAATATAAAGTAATATTATAATAAAGGCTAAGGGAGAGCTACTAGAGGCTAGGGATAAATATAAGGCCCTAGGACTAGAGATCCCACTAAAGTAAAGGCCTAGAAGACCCTATAAGAACCCTCTAGCTATTATTAATAAGACTAATATTATAATCTTTATATTAGTAAAGGAGGAGGCTAACCTTAACCTTATAATCTAGTTATATAAGGAAGGTATTATTATAACCCTAGGGAAGCTATTTAAGCTCTCTACTAAGACTAAGATTAATACTTTAATTAAATAGGGTATTTTTAAGTTTATTATATTTAATAAAGAGAAGCACTATAGCCTAAGAATCTTTAATACTTATATTATTAATAAGATAAAGGAAAGATAAGTTAACTATATAAGAAGTTATAGCTTATAATCTAAGGATTTAGGGATAAAGAGAAGTAATTAATCTTAATATAAGCTCTAATAATCTAATAAGCTAGTTAATAACTTATCCTTATAATAGCCCCTTCTCTGCTTATAATAGGATACCTTATATAAATTTATAATATTATATAAGCCTATATCTAGTTATATATAGCCTTAAGCTAAGTTATCCTTACTAGGCTCCTAATCTAAATCCACTACTAGCACCTAGAAGGTATAATTATAATTATAATTAAACCTCTCTATAGTATTATAAAAGCTAGAATATACTAGTAAGTAATATATTATAAGCATTATAAAGAGAAGCTCTAGATAGAGACTTCTATATATAACCTATACTTACTTATAATAATAAAAAGAGCCTAGAATTTGCTTATATAAGTATATAGACTAATAATACCCTTAGGTTATTAGATAAGGAATTCTCTAGGAAAGAGGAAACTTAACTAGCTACTACTACCTTTACTATAAAGCTAAAGTAATTCCTTAGGAGAATAACTTACTTATATTTAATAGAGGAATTATTACCTTAAGTAATAGGAATATTATATTATAATAGAAAGGGTAGAGTAGTAAGCTTAGATTAATCCTACTAACCTAGTTAAAGTAGAAGTATATTAAGTAGTAGGCTTAAGGTGCTTATATTACTTTAATTTATTAACTAGAAGCTTACTTTAATCTTTTAGTTACTATATAATACTAGGAACTAATAGTTAAGAATATTAAAGCCTTTAACTACTAAATCTAGTAGTAAATAGACTACCTAAAGAGAGGCCTAACCTTTATTCTAATTAACCTTACTAAAGCAAAGATCTATACCTTTATAGATAGATTATTTACTAATAACTAGGACCTTATATTATAGCTAGGATATATACTAATCCTAGCTAATAAAGATAATAAGGATAGTAAGTTTATAATTAAAGGTAATATTATACACTTTAGCTTAACTAAGAGTAAGAGAGTTATATAAAGTGTGCTTCCTTAGAAATCTATAGTATAGTTATAGGCATTAATATAGCCTATGTAATTATAATAATAATTAGGTTAATCACAGGTTAACTAAAGCTTCCCTTAATCCTAGTTATAGTGTATATAGATTTATACTCTCTATATAAATGCCTTATTAAGCTTACTATTACTAAGGAGAAATGCCTAATAATTAATATTATAGCCTTATAGTAATTATATAAGCGCCGCGAGCTCTGCAAGATCTATTAGATTAACAGAGGCAATAACTTAGCTAATGCCTTTACAAAGGCATTACTAAATAAGGCCCTTAAGAAATTTATCTTATATAACTAGATAATAATCCGGATAGAAGGGTGGGTTACCTGCGCGGAGGATAGTCACCGCGGATAACATCCTAGGAGGCTTTTTAGCCCTAACACTATAGGAGGATTAGCGCGTGGCTAGATTAATTTTATCTAGTAGATTAAGGGGAGGCAGAGGAGGCCCTCTTATCCCGATTTAGGGGCCCTAGATTACGGGTTATTATTTTCCTTCCTTCTACCCGCTATGCCTATGCAGGCATCTTTGTTCTTTATTTCCTATACCCCTAATTAACTATAATATAGTCTATTATTTCTTTTCTTCTTCTCCTATTAATATTATATATTAATAGTTATATTAAAAAGAGAGTTTCTAGTGTTAGAACACGTATAATATTAACCGCGCTTAGCAGCCGCAATTAGGAGGTTAGCAAAGTGGTTAGCCCGCGCGCGTGAGGGCCCCACACGCGACCTATAATGCGGGTATATAATAGGGCAGGGCTTGTGGTTACGTGACTCACATAGCCCCCTTTCGCGTTTTATATCTTATAAGAAGAACCCTTACTTTTGCTCTCTCTTTTCCTCCCTTTTGCTTTGTAGCTTAGAATAGATAATTAATAACAATACTATTCTTAAGGCTTATAATATCGATAACCTGAATTCAGGCACCCTGTGTAACTGACAATAAAGTATTTAGTTAATACTTAATATATATAGTAAATATAAATAGAGTATAGACCTTATTAGTATTATATCCCTAGCGCTAAATAATATTAGGTATAGTTAAGGTAGCCTATAACTATTCTTAAGTTAGTATAATAATATAAGATATAAATAATATAGTAATTATTAAATTATAGTATATTCTAAGTATTATAAGTCTTAGTAATAAGATTTCCTTATATATATTTAAGATCTTTAATAATACATTTTAGGGTAAGTAATTAGCATATACTTAGCATATACTTCGCATATGCTTAGCATATACCTAGTATATGCTAAGTATATATACTATATTATCTTTCTAATTACTTTAGAGTTTACTCCTTCTTCTAAGCTAGATACTTATAATAAATTACTAAAAGTATAAGAATATATACTATATATATATTATATATTTACGCTAATTATATTATCTTTATTATAGACTGCTCTTTTATTATTAATATTATATAGTGTAGTTATTATAATTCCTTGCTTTACTATACTATATATATTATATATACTACGTTATAAGTGCACTAGTATATGCGTGGCATATATACTATATTTATCTTTACCTATAATAAATTACTAAAAGCATAATAATATATTACATATACATTACATTTCCACGCTAATTACATTATCTTTATTATAGACTACTCTTTTATTATTAATATTATATAGTATAGTTATTATAATTCCTTCCTTTACTATACTATATACGTTATATATGCTATATTATAAGTGCACTAGTATATGCATAGTATATACACTATATTTATCTTTACTTATAATAAATTACTAAAAGTATAATAATATATTATATATATATTATATTTTCACGCTAATTATATTATCTTTATTATAGACTACTCTTTTATTATTAATATTATATAGTGTAATTATTATAATTCCCTTACTTTACTATACTATATATATTATATATACTATATTATAAGTATACTAGTATATATATAGTATATACACTATATTTATCTTTACCTATAATAAATTACTAAAAGTATAATAATATATTATATATATATTATATTTTCGCGCTAATTATATTATCTTTATTATAGACTACTCTTTTATTATTAATATTATATAGTATGGTTATTATAATTCCCTTACTTTACTATACTATATATATTATATATACTATATTATAAGTGCCTTTATATTATAATATACTATAGGAATTAATATATACGCTATATATACTATATTATAAGTATGCTTTTACACTAATACACTATAGGGTTTTGTATATGCCTAGTATATGCCTAGCATATATAAGAGTTTTTCACCGCCTGCCTAATTAGGGTCCTAAGGCTCTACCCTAGATACGAGACAAACTTTGTTAGAGCCGAGATTTACTGTGTGCCCTGCAGCTTCCTGTATCTCGTTTGTTATTGTGTTTTATTTTAGGCTTTATTTAAAGACCTAGAATTATCGGATTAATAGATTTAAAGCTTATAGTAAGCTTCCTTTTCCTTACTAGATCCTAGAATTCCTAGATAGTAATTCTATATTATCTTTTCTTTTACTTTTCTTTACTACTAAATCACTTAATAAGTTATAAGCCTAGCGCTTATAACTATACCTTTTCTTTATTTTTCTTTTTATTTAACTATTATAGTCTTATATATAATTATATATCGTTTCCTAATATCTTATTAAAGTAAATTACTTAACTTATAAGGTAGTATAAAAACCTTTTCCTTATCTAAAACTAATAATAATAATATTATATAGGTTAAGATTAAATTAATTAGAATTTAGCTTATATATATAAAATAGTAAAAATCTTATATAACTAGGAATTAAATACATAACCTTTATTATATTATTTTTCTAGCTTATAATTATAATAACCTTTTATAATATTATAAATTTTATAATATATATAAAAAGTTAACCCTTTAGGTAAATCTTAGTAAATAGTAAGCTAGGATAGGATATTCCTTATAGAACTACCTTAGGCACCTAAAACTAATAATCTAGATTTATTACTATTTAGGTAGTATTTAGTATTATAGGTATAATAGTATATAGTAAAGTAAGTAAAGTAAGTAAAGTAAGTATAATAAATACCTTCTAACTAGGCTAAGGTAAAACTTGAAGGAGTATTTAAAAATATCTTTAGGTTACTTATACTTTTACCTTTATAACTCTATATATTAGTAGCTATATAGTAATTTAACTAATTAAAAGCTATTACTATAACTCTTACTTAACTAAATTAATATTAATTAGTATTAAGTAAGTATAGTAATAAGAGTATATAAATTCTAATATATAACCTTACCTTTCCTTCTAATATAAGTAATAATACTAGGGGTACTTCTAGCACTATTCTAGCTACTTAATCTAATTTAAATAAACTTAATAATATTATAAAAGTATAGTATACTAAAATAGTAGTTATTATCTTTTTAAAGAAGTAAAAACTTTAAGAAACAGGAAATCTTAATTTAAATATAAGTTTATATTATATAACTTACACTATACTTAACTAAGGTAATTACTTAGTTAAATAAGACTAATAAGTAATATAGTATTCTTTTCTCTATTATTTAGTAAAGCCTTTCTTTATAAGTCTAGAAGAATTTAATATATATAGGATAAACTAATATAATACTAGTTACTAAAATAATATAGCTAATTAAAAGTAATTATAGCTTTAAGGCTAACTTAGCTATTATTAAGCTACTTTAATAGTTCTCTTAATTAAAGAAAGCTAATTTGCCTATAACCTAAGCTTAGCTAGACTACTACTAGAACCTTTAGAACTAAATTTATAAGATTAAAAGATCCCTAATATTATCTAGGTCTTATAGATAATTAAAGCTATTAAAGGTTTAATACCTAAGATCTATAATATATAGAAAATTAAGGGATTATCTAAGGCTAAGTTAAAGAAAGGAAAGATACTTACTTACTTAATATATAAAGCTAATAAGCTATAGAAGGACTAAAAGGTTAACTTTAATACTTAATAAAAGAATAATAAGGATAATACTAATATAAAAGGTAAAGATAAGGCTCTAATAAAGAAGAATAAAACCTCTAAGACTATTAAGCTAGATTATAGTTATTTAATCTCTCTAGGATAACTATTTTATTTAAAGGATAATTACTAGAAGCTTTATCTAGAGAAAATACCTAATTTAATAAAGAAGAAAGGTAATTTAACTATAACTAATACTACTACTTCCCTAATATTATTTCTATAGGAAGTAATCTTACTTTTATAGTAATTAATTAAGACTACTCCTTTTAAATACTAGTAAATTACCTTACTAAGAAAGACTATATTCTCAACACTAGTTATAAGACATATATATTTAACTTAACTAGATAGTTTACCTACTTAGACACTCATATTAATACTTAGCTAATAATAGCTAGTAATAGTAAGAAACTAAATATTAAGGGTATTAGTAATATTAAAATCCCTATAGGAGAAGGATATCTAAAACTTCTAAACACTTAATATATACTAAAGGCTAAAGTTAATATAATTTTACTAGGACTTCTTAAGTAAGGTAAAGTTATTATAGATAGCTTTAAAGATTAATTAATCTTAATACCTTTAGGTATAGTTATTAGTAACTATACCTAGAAATTAAATATTTCTTTACTAACTCTTTAAGATAAGGAACCCTAATTTAACTTCGTAGCCTTATTAAGTAAGTCTATCACTAAATAGGTTAAATTTAGTCTCTTATATAAGAGACTTGGTCACATAGGGAAGGAGCAAATCCTGCTTATATATAAATATTGAGAATTGGAAGGGGAAGGTATTAGAGGGATAGGAAGACTTCCTAATAGATTCCTAGATAGCTAGCGCAATGAAGGGCGCAGCAACCTATAGATAACTAGATTACGGTAGATTGTTCACTTTAAGAGCTTAGATAGTTAAATATAGTTGTATTCTAACGTACGGACGGTCTAACAAGCAATAAGAGGATATTTTAAGTCCCCTTATAGACTTACTAACTATATTAATAGAAGGGGTCGCTAGGAGGGCTTTGTAAGTTACTTTTATTTTCCGTAAAATTCATTTGTATAGGAAAAGTAAAAATCAACTTATAGATATATAAACTAGACGCCCACGTGAACTAATTTATCACTTTTAAAGTGTACCCCTATAAATAAAAACCACTATTAAATCTAGTAAAATTTAAGGATTTAAATAGTATACGTTAGCCTTTTATACAACTACTAGTTCCCTAGTTATAGTTAATTTTAGCTTCCCTATAGGGTAACCTAGTTAGCCTAGTTATACAGGCCGTAGCTTGCTTTAGTGGCAACGCAAGTTGTGTGGCAACCATTGCTGCAACCAACACTATAGCCTAGGTTATAGCAACGCAACTAGGCAACTAGTGGGCTTATAAAATAGTGCTATAAATAGCATTATTTTAACAATAAAGAAGTAGGAATCTTAGTTAATCCTACCGCTATAACTAATTTTTATTACTTAGCCTACCTTCTATTAAAGGCTCCTAAAATAATTTATTAAGAGGAATCTAATAATATAATAAACTTCCTTTCTGATATATTCTAGGACTTTATTAAATATAAACCTAAAGGGTTTAGAGAGAAGAAGCACACTTTATATATAATTAATGTCTATACACACTTTCACTAGGTAATTCTAACTATCAATAGGTCTAGTGTAGTTAAAGTAATCTAGGCTTAGAAAACTACTATTAAGAATATAAGTAGTAGATTTACTATTAAATGCTTTTATATAGATAATATAACTAAATTCCTTAGAGAGAAGTTTAAAGCCTTCTATTAGAAAGAAGGAATTATCCTTTAAACTAGCGCTTTATATATCCCTACCTATTAAGGCATTATTAAATACGCTAGTTAAACCCTTATAGAGATAGTAAGAGCCTTAATAATTAAAGCAAAATTACTAGAACTCCTCTAGCTATATACTATAAAGTATATAGCTAAAATCACTAATTTGCTACTTACACATAGTAATAAGAATAATTAGTTACCCTAATAGGTATTATTTAATATCTTAGGCTTTAATAATAATTTATCAATCTAATATTTACAAACTGTTAGTTACACAGGGTGCCTGATATCAGGTTATTAATGTTGTGAGCCTCGAGAATAGTATCGTTATTAATTATCTATTCTAAGCTACAGAGGAAAGAGGGAAAAGAGAGAGCAAAAGAGATAGCAAAAGTAAGGGTTTTTCTTATAAGATATAAAACGCAAAGGGGCTATGTAGGTCACGTAACTATAAGCCCTACCCTATTATAGGCTTGCATTGTGGGTTACGTGTGGGGCCCTCGCGCGCTCGCGGGCTAATCACTTTACTAACCATATAATTATAGCTACTAAGCGTGGTTAATATTATGCGTATTCTATTACTAGAAACTCTCTCTTTAATATAACTATTAATATATAATATTAATAGAAAGGAAGAAAAGAAATAATAAACTATATTATAGTTAATTAGGGATATAGGAAAAAAAGAATAAAGATACTTATATAAGTGTAATAAGTAAGAGAAAGGAAAAACACTAACCTATAATCTAGGGCCCTTAAATTAGAATAAGAGAGCTTTCTCTACCTCCCTTAATTTAATAAATAAAATTAATCTAGCTATATACTAATCCTCCCCTTACTACTATAGTGTTATTTACTATAATAGTCTTTCCTCCTCTATACTCTATATATATTATATAGAGATTAAAGAGACTACTATAGGTCTTCTTATAACTCTTATTAGGTTAAGAGTAATAATAAGTGTAGCTCCTATTAGAATTAGAACCTAATAAGCATTATAGTTCCTTCTCTTTCTTTCTCCCTAGGAGGATTTTATATTCTCCTATAGCATTAGGACTAAATCCCTAGGGATATTATCTATAGTAACTATTCTTTATATAGGTAACTTACCCTTCTATCTAAACTATTATTTAGTTACTTAAGATAAATTACTTAAGGGCCTTATTTAGTAATGCCTTTATAAAGATAGTAGCTAAGTTATTACTTCTATTAATCTAATTCTAATAAATCTTATAGAGCTTATAGTGCTTATATAATTACTATAAGGCTATAATATTAATTATTAGGCGCTTCTCCTTCATAGTGCTAAGCTTAATAGGGTATTTATATAGAGAGTATAAATCTATATATACTATAACTAGAATTAAGGAAGCTTTAGTTAACCTATAATTAACCTAATTATTATTATAATTATATAAGCTATATTAATGCCTATAACTATACTATAGACCTCTAAGGTAAGTATACTTTATATAACTCTCTTATTCTTAGTTAAGCTAAAGTATATAATATTACCTTTAATTATAAACTTACTATCCTTATTATCTTTATTAGCTAGGATTAGTATATATCCTAGCTATAATATAAGGTCCTAGTTATTAGGAAATAATCTATTTATAAAGGTATAGATCTTTACTTTAGTAAGGTTAATAAGAAAAAGGTTAGACCTCTTTCTAGGTAGTCTATTTACTACTAGATTTAGTGGTTAAGGGCTCTAATATTTTTAACTATTAGTTCCTAGTGTTATATAGTAACTAAAAGATTAAAGTAAGCTTCTAGTTAGTAAATTAAAGTAATATAAGTGCCTTAAGCCTATTACTTAATATACTTTTACTTTAAATTAGTTAATAGGATTAATTTAAGCTTATTACTTTACCCTTTTATTATAATATAATATTCCTATTACTTAGGGTAATAATTCCTATTAAATATAAGTAAGTTATCCTCCTAAGAAATTACTTTAGCTTTATAGTAAAGGTAGTAGTAGTTAGTTAAGCTTTCTCCTTCTTAAAGAACTCCTTATCTAATAACCTAAGGGTATTATTAGTTTATATACCTATATAAGTAAATTCTAGGCTCTCTTATATTATTATAAGTAAGTATAGGTTATATATAGAAGTCTCTATTTAGAGCTTCTCTATAATACTTATAATATATTACTTACTAGTATATTCTAGCTTTTATAATACTATAGAGAGGCTTAATTATAATTATAATTATACCTTTAGAGTACTAGTAGTGGATTTAGATTAGAGCCTAGTAAGAATAACTTAGCTTAAGGCTATATATAACTAGATATAAGCTTATATAATATTATAAATTTATATAAGGTATCCTATTATAGGTAAAGAAGGAGCTATTATAAGGATAAGTTATTAACTAGCCTATTAGATTATTAGAGCTTATATTAAGATTAATTACTTCTCCTTATCCCTAAATCCTTAGATTATAAGTTATAACTTCTTATATAGTTAACTTATCTTTCCTTTTACCTTATTAATAATATAAGTATTAAAGATTCTTAGGCTATAATACTTCTCTTTATTAAATATAATAAATTTAAAGATACCTTACTTAATTAAAGTATTAATATTAGTCTTAGTAAAGAGCTTAAATAGCTTCCTAGGGTTATAATAATACCTTCCTTATATAACTAGATTATAAGGTTAAGGTTAGCCTCCTCCTTTACTAATATAAAGATTATAATATTAGTCTTATTAATAATAGCTAGAGGGTTCTTATAGGGTCTTCTAGGCCTTTACTTTAGTAGGATCTCTAGTCCTAGGGCCTTATATTTATCCCTAGTCTTTAGTAGCCCTCCCTTAGCCTCTATTATAATATTACTTTATATTAAAGATAAAGGGCTTTCCTATAAGGGTCTTTATAATAGGGTCTTATAGAGGTTAACCTAAAAGTCTTAGGGCCTCTTAGGAGGTTAAGTATATAGCTTTCTTAATTAATAATAAGGAGATTATATAGGCCTTACTATTCTTTACTTTTATACTATACTTAGACTAGTAATCTAAGTAAGAGGTTAAGGGTTACTAATATATCTAGGTGTAAGGGCTTGGGCTTCGCCTAAGCATTCACTGTAGTGCATATAAGTGGGGACAGTCTTAAGCAGGCAAGGACATAGAAAAGGGGCTAACATAAGGCAGCTAGGGGGTATAAGGGCTCTAGTAAGAATAGGTTTCCTACTTTCTTCTTTCTTTTCCTTAAGTTTCTTAATATTATACTAATACCTTATTATAGTTACCTAGGGGCTAGTCCTTAATAATTAAGAAACTTCCTTTAGTCTTATAATAGCTACTAAAAGATATAATAGATATACTAATAAATATATTAATAGATTTAATAGGCATACTTTAACTATAGGATTAACCTAGCTAGGGATAGTTACTCCTCTATCTAATGCTATAGTACTATAGGTAGCTTAGTAAGCCTAATTTAAAACGCTCTAACTTATGCTAAGTAAGTAAATAATAGAGATTATATACCTCTAGAAGTAAGTAAATATAGATTATATAGGACCCTTAACTTAATTACCCCTTATAGCCTAGCCTAGTGCTCTAATAGTTAACCCTATTTTACTTCCCTTCCTTAATTTAGTCCTTATTATACCTAAAATAAAATAGAAACTAATCCCTATAGGTAACCTATATAATAGTAATAAGGCTTTATTTACTATATAAAGGCTTTTAATAAAGTATAAGTTATAGGTAAATAAGGACTTTATTAGTACTAATAAGAATAGATAGATATTTATTTACTAGAATCTCTTCTTTAAGGTATAATCCTAGGTAGCTACTTACTTTAAGTCTAGTAGCTCTATTACTTTTAATTCTATAGACTTCCTAGAATACCTTAGGACTATATTCTTTAACCTATATAAATAGAAGATAGCCCTTATAGAGCTTAACTAAATAAAATAAGGACTAGGGAGGTATTTTTATATTTTTATTTACTTTATAGAAAAGCTCTTAATAGTAAGAGGAAACGCTAGGGGATAATATAAAGCTAGTAAAGCTTTAATATATACTTAATAAGCATTTAAGAGAGATTAGTATAGGTTAGGGTATTAGCTATCTTAATTAGTATATAGCTATTATATAGTATTATAAAATTATAGTTAATATTAAGGCCCTTACCCTAGAGAATAAGTACTAGACCTAATATAGACTTTAATAGGCTAAGTTCTTAACCCTAACTAACTATAAGGGTAATACTCTAATAATAGGGGTTTATATAGTAAGAACCTAGCTAGGGAAGTAAAATAAGCTAGCTAAGAAGAAAAAGGAGATAAAGGCTATTATAAATATATAATAGGCTAAATAAGTATTAGAAGTAGTTTTAGCTAAATACTATTAAGAGGATACTACCTTTATTATAGATTTAAGGACTACTTTATCTAGGAGTGTAGTTTTCTCTTACCTTACTACCTATAGGTTAGTATTAATATATCTAGGGTAAATAAGAAAAGCGTAAATAAGGAGGTAAATATTCCCCTATAGAAAATAAGTAACCCCTAAGTAAAGTCTTATATAGGGGTAAATAGGCTAGTTAATTACTATAATATAGGATAATTATAACTACTATATAGAGATAGAATAGGGTATAGTATAATATATAAACTAACTACTATTCTTAATTTCTATACTCTTTAATATATATTATTTTATTAATATCTAAGTTAATTATAGTTATAATTACTATAGTGCTATAAGTAAATTAGTAGTAAGATAGCTTAGCCTAGAGCTTATATAGTTACTAAAATAGAGGTATATTTACACTATAGTAAAAATAGAAAGAAAAAGGAAGTAAGTTAAGGAAAATACCTCTTTATAACCTATATAGTATATATTAGAATTAATATAAATAGCTAGGAGTTATTTATATACTTATATATTATCTTAGGTCTTACTTAGGATATAATATTTAGAATACCTTAGTTAGAGTAGTGTAATATAGTAATTTATATAGTAAAATAATAACTAGTTATTAAAGCTATAGAGAGCCTTTATATCTCTAAGGCCTTTACTTAGGTAGTAAAGGCACTAGTATAGGAATTATTAGATTTCTTTACGCTACTAAGGCATATAGGGTATAATAAAATAAGGATACTACTATAAGGTTTATTACTATAAGCTTAAAGGAGATAATAATAGTACTATAAATTATAGTGCCTAAGATAGAGCTAGCTAGCCCTAATATATTAACACTACCTAAGGAGTTAGGGGACTTTATAGATCTCTTTAATAAGGCTAAGGCTAATAGATTACCCCCTTATAAGGGTTCTCTTAACTACTATATATATATATATAAGAACCTAGATAGGTCTAAACTAATACTCCTATAGGGACTATTATATAATATACTATAGAATTAGCTTTTAGAGATTTAATACTAGATTATAAACTTAATAAATAAGGGTTAGATTTATACTAGCTCCTTATTAGCTATAGCTCCTATCCTTCTTATTAAAAAGGTAAATATTTATATAGTATTTTATAAACTATAGATAGCTAAGGGTAAGGAGTACCTTATAGTATTCTATATAAGGTTTAGCTTATTTAAATAGCTAGTTTACCTCTTTAGCTTAGCTAGTGTACTAGTAACCTTCTAGTGCTATATTAATAAATCCTTAGGGGATATATTAGGGGACTTTATTATAGCTTACCTTAATAATATCCTAGTTTACTTAAGAGGGTTAAGGAAGGATTATATAGCTAAGGTTTAGTTAGTTCTTAGCTACCTAAGGGCTATAGGCTTATACCTTAACCTTAATAAATCTATATTTACTATAAAAGAGGTTTAGTACCTAGAATATATTATTATAGTAAGATACTTAATTTACCTAGATCCTATAAAGATTATAGCTATAAGGAATAAGTAGTACCTATAAAATTATATAGGGTTTATAGCTTCCTAGGATTTATAAATTTTTACTATAATTTTATTAATAACTTCTTAGAGATAGTAGCTTTACTAATATAACTTACTAAGAGGAATATTCCTTTCTAATAGGGATTTAAGGAGGATAAGGCCTTTAAGAGGTTAAAAGATACCTTTATTATATACCTAGTGCTAGTATAATAAGACTTAGACTACCTAATAGTAGTAAAAGCTAATTACTTAAGTAAAGCCCTTAGTAAGTGCTTCTTATAATAAGGTCCTAATAGTATCTTATACCTAGTTACTTACTATTTTACTAATCTTATATCTTTATAGAAAAACTATATAATTTATAATAAGAAACTACTTACTATTATCTCTTACCTTAAGGTATAGTTAGTAAAGCTTTAGGGCATATCTTATTTATTTATTATCTATATAAATTATAAGAACTTAGAATACTTTATAACTCCTTAGTTAATATTAGAAAAATAGGCTTAGTAAGTAAATATACTTATATTATTTAACTTTTACCTCTATTATAGGCCTAGTATATAAGCTTAATACCTAGATACCCTTTTCTAGAGAAAATAGGACTAGAATAGATTAGCTTTAAGGATAGGGTATATCCTATAGCTTATTACTATTATATAACTCTTACTATTACTAGAGGTATAAAGGAGAGCACTAGCCTAGTGCTATACCTTATATATATACTACTACTACTAGTAAGGGAGGCTTTTTTATTACTAAGTACCTTTAGACCCTATAGAACTAAGCTATTATATTAGACCTTATATATAGTATTTAATTAAGGACTATTTAGAAAGGGGTTAAAAGTTTCCCCTAAGGCACTAATAAGGGAATAGGTTATAAATTATTTTATAAGTATATATAGGGTACTTTAGTTTAGAGGCTATACTTAGGTTCTAGCTTAGGAACCCCTTATAATAACCCTTATATAATAATACTATAACTTACTAGTAGTAAGGTACCTAGGTTATAATACTATATTTTAAATTTTATAATAATAGTTTTATTAGAATAGGATATTATAGGATATTACTTAGCTTATTTATAATTACTACTACTTTAGTAGTTATAAGAGTTATTAATAATATTAGGGCTTACTAAAGCCTTTACCTATCCCTAATTAGTTTTAGTTATAGATTTTTATTAACTTTATAATAAACTTACTAGTAGTATTCTTAAAGAGGCTATAGTACTTTATAGTTATTATAAATAAACTCTTAAAGTTTATATAGTTAGAAGCTATAATCTCTATTAGGGCTAAGGAGTATATAAAATAGTTTAAGATAGTCTAGTAAAGATTTTAAGGATTTCTCTAATTTATTATTATAGATTAAGGGTTAGACTAGCTAGGAAAATTTTAGATAATATTATACTCCTATATTAGAATAGACTAGCTACTTTCTATATTATACTACCTATAAACTAATAGTAGTATAAAGTAAGTAAACTAGGAGGTATAGGTAATATTATATATTATAGTCTCCTTCTTATAGTTTAATTAGCTAGAGTATTTAGTAGCTTACTAGCTTATAATTAATAATAGGTTCTTTTCTATAATAGGAGTTAGCCTAAATAAGTTACTTTATAGCTATAACTTAGAGCTAATCTAGTTATAACTAGACTAGTTTACCTTTATAATAATACCTAAAGGATAAGCTATATAATTCCTTAAGCACTTATAAGAGAGTACTTACTTAGTATAAGCTATAATAGCTTATATTTAATAAAGATAGTAAGATACTATATTAGCTTCTTAATAGCTAGTAAAATAGTTTTAAGTTAAAGATAAGGTATAGCTTTTACTTAAGAATATTAAGATAAACTATCCCTTATAAAAACTTAATTAGATTATAGTAAAGTATATAGTTATAGAAGTACTAATACTACTTATAGTATAGTTAGATATTCTAAGGGGTATTTACCTAGTTTTCTATATAAACCTTATTAAATAGGCTATAAAGGACCCTCTCCCTAGCTAGAGACTCTAGGACTCTTGCCTAGGACTAGAATAAGTCCTAGTAAAGGATAATAATAAGCTTATAGAGAAATATTAAGTTAAATAGATCTTAGTAGCCTAGAATGCCCTAGGCTAGGGTAGGAGATATAATATACTAGTTAAGTAAGTAAGTTATATATAGCTAATATAGGAACTACTAGAGAGTATAATATAAATATAAGCCCTTAATAAGTTTAAAGTAAAGTAAGGAGATATATAATATAATAATAGACTAAATTAATTATAAACTACTTATTTACCTATAAAGACTTCTAATAGTATATAGAGTATACCTAATCTAAACCTTATTAACTTATTCTAGCTACTAAAATAAACTTAGAATCCTTTATCCCCTATAGTATAAGGGTTACCTATACTATTAGATAGTTATTATTACTATTAGATAGGATATTAATTAGCATTACCTAATATCTAGTAGGGACGTAAATAGTGTTATAATAGATAGGATAGCTATTACTATAGTTCTAGATAATAGAAGCAAAATAGTAATTAGTAAATATAAAGTAAGTGTAGGCTAGGGTAGCTTATCTCTAGGTTAACCTCTAGTAAGGAATAGATATTAGGTAGTATTTAGTACTATAGGATAGCTACTACCTAAGGTATAATTAGTATAATAATTAGTTAGACCTAACCTAGCTTTAAGTTAGAAGTGTTCTTAGTAGTAGTAAGAGAGTAATTTTTCTCTAGACTTAATAAATTAATAGCCCTAGCTATTACTATAGTAGTAGGGTAAGAGAGCCTTAAGGAGGTATATAGACTAGTTATAATATTCTTAGTGTATAGAGTTTAGACTACCTATAATTTACTAGTTCTATTAGAATAGAATACCTATAACTTACTATATAGAGTTCCCTATACTATAGCTACCTATAGGGCTATTACTACTAAAGAGAATAACTTTAAGCCTAGTTATATTTATAGTAAGGAGTTAGAGAAAGGAGGTAGCCTAAGGGCTAAATAAACTAGTGCTAGATTAAATTAGGCCTAGTTTAAAAGGGTATTTTATTAACTAATAAGGGCATAAAAGCCCTAGGATAGTATTAGTATCTTTTTCTTAGTTATTATAGTCCTTATAATACTAGGTATAATAATATATATCCCTAAGGTAATTATAGCCTTAAGGTCTTTTAAATAATATTAGAGCTAGGGATTAGCTAATAGGAACCTAGTTAACTAGATATAGGTTATATAATTCTACTAATATAAGGGGTAGGACTAGCTACTTTTAGGAGGGTAGTAGTCTAGTATACCTATAGTAAGGTACCTTTTAATATATAGCCTATAGGGCTAGAAAACTACTTAGGAGTAGTATACTCCTTATTATCTAAGTTCCCTTAATAAGAAACTTACTAATAAATTAGGTAAGTAATGTAGTAAGGGTAGCTAGAGTATATAGGGGAATACTATAAGGGTTACTATATTAGGCTATATTTAGTAAGAGTCTAATAGGTAAATAAAGGGTATTTTTAATAGTAGGATAGGAAGGAGTAATAATATTATAATATTTTAGGAAAATTTTATATAAGGAAGGTAAGGTTATATAATAAAAATAAATAGTAGGTAGTAGGTAAGGGTTTTATGCTAGGGAAGGATAAGTTATATATTAGTAAGGGTAGGGCTACTATTAATATAATAATAATATAGGGCTAGGAGAATATATTATATACCCTACCTAGACCTAATATTAAAATAATAAGTCCTTATAATATATTAAGGGGGTAAATACCTATATTAACTATAGTTAGGGTAGTAGGAGAGGGAGGAGTAAGGGTATATATAAGGGCTTAGGCTTTGCCTAAGTATTTACTATAGTGTATATAAGTAAGGATAGTCTTAAGTAAGTAAGGATATAGAAAAGGGGGCTAATATAAGGTAGCTAGGAGGTATAAGGGGCTCTAGTAAGGATAGGTTTCTTACCTTCTTCTTTCCTTTCCTTAAGTTTCTTAATATTATACTAACGCCCTATCGCAGTCGCCTAGGGGCCAGTCCTTAACACTAGGCTATTTTTATTATAAGGGCTTTAGTAACCTTCTAGAGAGTATATAGTTACTTAATCTCCTTTATAGCCTTCTATACTATAATTATATATTATAATATCTCTAGGGATAAAGGGATTTACTAATTATCTATAGGTAAGTACTAAAAATAAGGAGGGTTAGAATAAGGCTATTAGGGCCTATAGTATTATTTAGGGCTTTAATAGCTATTTATAGGGCTATAAGCTTAGGGGTTATTAGGTATTTATATTAGATAATATTATAGGCTCTTTAGAGAGGCCTATAATATCTCTTAACCTTACTAATACTATAGTATACTTTAATAGGGACCTCTTTAATAGAGATTAATAATAATACTATAAATTATTAGAATTCCTTACTATAGAAGTTAGTACTAGTATTAGTAATAATCTAATTAGGGGTCCTAAATATATATTAATCTAGTATACTCTAAGGGCCTTCTATATTATTCTAGCTAAGATATCTTTAAGGAATCTTACTATATTAAATACTATAGCTATATTAATAGTATAAAAGGTAAGGTAATTATTATTAAGATATATAATATTTACTATTACTTTAAAATTAAATATATATTTATCCTAAAGAGTAAATTTAAAGTAGTAAGGGTTATTAGTATTTATTTAATATTAGTAATATACCTTTATTAGCTTTTTAATAGCTTTAAGGTTAATCTTATACCCTAATTTATATAGAAGATTATAGAGTTATTAGACTAAAGAATAACTAAAATAGTAATATACGCGCTATAATTTAGCTTTAGTAAGGTAGTTCTATACTATTAACTTCTTATTTTACCCTAGTAATATTTATATATACCCTTATTTATATATAAAGGAGACCTTAATATTCCCTTACTATAGTATATTCTTAGTAATAATAAAGTTAATCTTTAATTAGCTTATATTCCTAAGGTATATTAAGAAAAGTATACTTATAGTAATAATATAAAAGGTAATATTACTAAAAGGAGTAAGTATATTAACTAATCTAATTAAGATAATTAGTATACCTTCTCTAAACCTAATAATTACTTTACCTACTCTTAATTTATTAAGTTAGATCCTTAGTATTATATATTATAATACTAGGAATTATAGGTAGCTTATTATTAAGTACTTAGTAGCTCTAGTATCTAGTATAATACCTTAGAAAGTCTTAGAAGAGTAATAACCTCTAAGTATAAATATATAGAGTAGCTAATTAGATAATTTATTATTAAAAAGGCTTTTCTTACTTAGGCTATATAGTATTACTTAATTTATAAAAATCTTAATTACTTTCTAGCTATTAAAGGTTATTTTTATATAAAGAAGCTTATAGGAATTAAGCTATTTATACTCTCTTAAGTATTAGTAAATCTAAGGCTCTATATATATTAGGTAACTTTATTATATTCTAGGATCCTTAGGGTATTATTAGCCTTAGGTTCTTCCTTATACTAAGTAAGGAATATATTATATACTAGTAATAAAGATTTTAAAGAGTTAATAAGGTAGTAACTCTTAAAGTATTAATATACTTTCTTATAGTTTTCTTTAGAGTGCTTTATTAACTAGTATCTCTCCTTACTATAAATATAGTATTTCTTTATATAAAGGGGAGGTCTTATACCTTTAGACCTTAATAAAGGGTATTTTAACTCTTTACTTTTATTATTATATTATTAGTTAGTCTAGAATTACTCTAGGGTATTAGCTTTACTAGGGAATTTATACTAATTACTAGATTTCCTTTAATAAGGTAAATTATTATCCTTACTTACTTATAGAACTCTTATAGGCTATTAGGGGGTTAGTAATATAGCTTTTATATTTAGGGATCTTACTATAAGTATATATAATTTAATTCTAGAGTACTTACTCTAACTAGCTAATATTAGGAATAGCTTTTAGAGAGTAATAAGCTTCTTAATAAGATTATTAAAGTACTTAGTCTTTAACTTTTCCTTATTTTTATTAATTACCTTTTATAAGGAAGTATTATACTATTCTAGGAGGTATTACTACCTTATATTCTTAATTTTAAATCTCTATTTTATTTAGGTAATAAGGCTTAGTAAGTCTTAAGATTAGCTAAGTTTTAAGAGGTTATTTAAGTAATACCTTAGAGCTTTACCCTTAAGTATAGCCTTAAATATATAGCTTACTTATTCTAGTCTAATATCTAGGATTTTATATTTTCTTTAAAATATTTAAAGCTTTAATTTAAAGATATTATAGTTATTTACACTATATTATTATTCTAGTATATATATCTTTACTAGATTAATAATTTACTTTAGTAATAGTTTTAAGGGTTATATTAGTTAGTTAATAAGGATAGGGGTAGGGATAGTAGCTTCTTTATACTAGGAAAGGGGAATTAGGGCTTACTAGTGCTACCTAGATAGGGTTAGGATATAAGATATAATACCTAGAGAGGGATCTTTAATATATTAATATATACTCTCTTAGGGAGATTATACCTATAGCTATATAGTTACCTTAATAGGGTAATACTTAGTAAGCCTTAGTAAAGAGATTAAGAAGCTCTTAAGATTTAATATTTTAGATATTACCTTTATTAAATAGGTTATCTAGGAAGTTATTATTCTCTAGAAGCTTTTTTAGAATCCTATACACTTCTTTTAGGTATCTTTTACTTCTTATAACTAGAAGTAAAATTCTTATTAGTTAAGGACTTTTTAAAGGTTTCTAGCTATAGTTATAGTCTAGTTAATTATTATATATACCCTATTATTAATAAGGTAATTCTCGAGATACCTTAGCACTAGAAATAGTATTTAAAGAAACGCTCCTTAAGTCTAGTTATAGAAGTCCTAAGAAAATTCTATAAATAAGGTCCTTCTAGTTACCTTTCTTACTTTATAGTCTATAACCTTAATAAGGATATAGGCTATAAGTACTTTAGGGTTTTATTTTCCTTAGTATTAAAAGTTTTTAGTCCTATAGAATAAGTCTTTTATAATATAATTATAAAGGGAATTTAGGATATAGAGGAGGAAGGATATTAGCTTTATTCCCTTTATATTATTCAGTAGCTTTTATAAAGTTTTCTCCTTATTAAGAGCCTTCTTAACTCTTAGGGGTCTTATACTTATTCCTTCCTATTAGCTATTATAACTTATAGTCCTTAGAGGGGAAGGAAATAGGGAAATATTATAGTTTTTAAGTAAGGGAGGGTAGTAGGAAAGTTTAACTTATAAGAGAAGGGATTTATAAAGGATTATAAGGCTAGATAGTTAGCTTTAAATATATAATAGAATATACTAAGAAAAAGAATAATAGGATAGGCCTAACTTACTAGACTTAAACTCTTCTTTAAGGTTTAGGCTTTTACCTATTATTAGCTACTTAAGTACTTAATACTAAAGGGACTAAGATAAGCTTCTTCCTTAGTATATTTATAGATCTTATAATAATCTAGTTACTTAGGTACTTAAACTAAAGGGGCTAGATTACACTACTTCTAGGAAAGTCTCTTCTATTATTAACCTTACTAATCTATGGTTTTTCTACGTGTGTTTAGGAGTGGTTATAAAGTTAACTACTAATTAGTGTTAGTTACATAGGTGCCTAATATTAGGTTATTAATATTATAAGCCTTAAGAATAGTATTATTATTAATTATCTATTCTAAGCTATAGAGGAAAGAGAGAAAAGAGAGGGTAAAAGAGAGGGCAAAAGTAAGGGTTTTTCTTATAAGATATAAAACATAAAGGGGCTATATAGGTTACGTAACCATAAGCCCTGCCCTATTATAGGCTTGTATTATAGGTTACATGTAAGGCCCTCATGCGCCTGCGGGCTAACCACTTTGCTAACCACACAATTGCGGCTGCTAAGCGCGGTTAATATCATGCGTGTTCTAATACAAACATAGGGATGTATTACATATGTATACATTCCTAACAAATGCTATATTTAATCCTAAAAGATAGCACTAAGAGCGAAGAAGGGTTAGCTTATAGGTATAGATAGTCCTAAATACTACCTTTATAAGGTTTAGATCCCTAAAGAATAGAGAATTATTTATATATAGGATATTTAATTTAATAAGACTAATATATATACTACTTCTAAAGATAATAAAGTTATTTATATTATAGATTTTATTAACCCTTCCTTTACTAAAGAAGGCTACTATATTATTAATATCCTATATATAATATAGGAGAAACCTTATTCTTAATATAATACTAGTACTAAGAAGAAGATAGTTTGCTTTATAGGAAGCTCCTTAGGTACCTTAGAAATAGATAAGAATTACTACTCTTTTAAGGAGAAAATAATCCTCCCCTCCTAGAGAAACCTTAGAGCTATCTCCTAATACCCTTAAGGAGTCCTCCTAATAAAAGGATCTTATAAGATATTAATAATAAAGACTTAATAAAAAGATAAAGTCTTTCTAAGGTATTAACCTAGGGCCTTCCTAGATAAAGAAGCTAAAGATAATAATAATATTTTTACTAATAACTTAAATCTAAATCCTAAATACTAAGATAATCCCTTTAATCTAATATATATTAAGATTACCTTAATATTATATTCTCTAGTAAGAAGAAAGCCTTTCCTTAAGGCTCCTACTATTTAAACCTTATAATTTATTACTATAATAATAACCTATATAATAATAAAGTAAAGGAAATAACTATATTATATACCTTTCTAATAATTAAAGTAGCTAATATAGCTAATATAAAGATTAATATCCTATCTAACTAGTTTAAAGCTAAAGCTATAAATAACTATTATATATTCTAGAGACTTACTAAGAAAAGGGAACTCCTTAAGATTTATAAAAGAACTACTAAGAGCTTATTTTTCCTAATAAAGATATAAAGATTTTTAATAGGTAATAAGTATATATAGTAAAGTATTTAATTAATTAAGAACCTTATATAAAGGTAAGGTAAGTTATAAGAGAGGACTAGAACCTAGAGATCTTTAATAATAAGAACCTCTATATAGTAGTTATATACCTAGTTTCTTTATAAGTATTCTAAATACTTATTATAATCTTTAACTTTAAATAGTAATAATATAATATTATAAATACCTTTCTTAATACTAAAGTATAAGGAGATATCTATATTAAATAACCTTATAGTTATACTAATAGTATAGCTAGAGTGTATAAGCTTAATAAAGCTCTTTATAGCTTACCTATATCTCCCTTTAGTAGCTAGAAGATATTACTAAGGAACTTAAAAAGTAAGGATTTTATTAACTAATAAGTAAACTCTATATCTTTTAATATAATAATATTATACTTTTTCTTTATATAGATAATATAATTATTATAGGAAAACCCTTATAATTATTAAAGATATTATTAAATAACTATAGAAATACTATAAATTAAAGTACCTAGGTAAGGTAAAGTTATTCCTTAGTATTAAATTTATCTAGAACTATACTAACTAAACTATTCTTTTTATTAAAAGCTTTATATATAAAGTATTATAAAGAAATTTAATATTAAGAATATTAATATATTAAATATTCTATAGCTTCTAAAGACTATAATCCTAGCTAATTAAAAAGAGCTTAATATAGCTTATAATCTCTCTAACTAGGTAAAATATATAGGAGCTTTAATTAGCTTTCTATATCTATATAACCTAATATTATATTTATAATAAATTAACTCTATAGTGTAAACTCTATACTAAAGTAAGTTTATATAGATCTTTAGAAATATCTCTAGTAATACCTTTCTAGATTAGATAATTTAGGGATTATTCTTAGAGAAATAAACCTTTTAGACCCTAAATTAGTACTTTAGGTAAAGGGATTTAGTAATACCTTACTTACTAATAACCTAGATACTAGGAGATTAACTATAGGCTATATTATAATACTAGCTAGAGGATTAATCCTTTAGTAATTAAAAAATAAACTCTTATTACCCTTAGTTTAATAGAGGTAAAATTTATTAATCTTATACTTACTAGTCTATCTATACTCTAGGTTACTAATCTTCTTAATAACTTTAGGATTTAATAATTATTACTAGTATTACTATTTACTAATAGCTAGAATATAAAAGCTAATATACTTAATAAGAAGTATAAGGGATATACTTATTATATTAATTTACGCTATAAATAGATAGTTTAGAAAGCTTACTAAGGGGATTTCTATCTCTAATAGATTAGTATAGAAAAATAATTACTAATAGATTTTTAAAAGGTCTAGAATAGGTTAAATATACTAATTTTATATACTTTCTTTATATAATAAAGGCTAGGACTTTATAAAGAAAGATATTTTAAAAAGGGTTTTATAAGGACCTTAAT
Source organism: Epichloe brachyelytri (assembly GCA_023650705.1). Taxonomy (NCBI): domain Eukaryota; kingdom Fungi; phylum Ascomycota; class Sordariomycetes; order Hypocreales; family Clavicipitaceae; genus Epichloe; species Epichloe brachyelytri. The sequence goes on along the minus strand of CP097977.1, from coordinate 1,355,978 downwards.
TTTTATATTTCCTTTCTTTTCCTTATTTTTAGCTAGATATACTACTAGGGGTAGTGTTAAGGATATTTATAGCCTTATATTATAGCCTTAGGTATTATCCTAGTTATTCTCTTCTTTGTTTAATAATATAGCTTCCTGTATCTTATTTATTATTATGTTTTATTATAGGCTTTATTTAAAGACCTAGAATTATTAGATTAATAGATTTAAAGCTTATAATAAGCTTCCTTTTCCTTACTAGGTTCTGGAATTCCTAGATAGTAATTCTACATCATCTTCTCTTCCACCGTTCTTTGCCACCAAATCACTTAACAGCTGCCAGTTGCAACATAGGAGTTGTCGGGTACTGTCCTAGATTGGCAGCGGTGCTGTCCCCAAATTCGAGTCAAGAACACCAGAAATGGACAGACGGTCCTTCGTCTCGCCGCCGCCGTTACTCCACTCTGCAGAGAGATTCTGAGGATGTAGTCTGTCTCCACCTGCTCGAGGCGCCGGTCGAGGTGCCTGTGGGCAAGCATTTTCCAGTTTTCCCACCACCGTCATGTCTATTTCGAGCATGCTGCAGAGTACTTTTGTATATGTAGAAGGGATATATAATCCATCTAGAGCTTGATGATCTGATGTAGTGCATTCCTCAGCATTGATCCATGGGTTGTCTTGCAAGAATCTCTCCAGGTGTTCTCTAGGCTTTTTACTTAGTGCAAGTAGGCTTGTCGCGTTTATAGTTCGCTTTGAAGGTCGATAGGGAATAATGTGACCCTCCCATGCTAGCGTTGCGAAACCATGGGCATTCAAGAAGTAGTTTTGCGTTGGATTTGGTTGGGGATCGGGTGACAGATTGAGCAGAGGTTGCAGTTCCTCTGACAAGCCAGTTGCTTGACATAGAAATACTCCATCTCCGAATGGCACCCATGGGGAGTTATGCCACGAGCTTTCAGTTTATGCCAGTACGAATCCCTCTGTGATCTTGTTACATTCCGCGCTTTAAGAATCTGGCCCACATGGAGTTGACCATCTGATGTCCGCATGGACACTCTATATTGCCGAAGAACCATATACCGTACATCAGGCTCGCGGTGGTCGAATAAAACTTCTCTAGTGCTAAGGTGTGACGCTTCTGAAACCGAATACCCCGCTGCTGCCAACGTTGGCAAGCTCTTACACGGTGGCAAGGGGATGGGTTGTCTGGTTGCTGTGTCATTGGAATGCTTACATCTTCATCGTTGACCTGTACGGCTTTAGAAATTCTGCTTTCGGCTGTCTCGCTAGGGGCGGCTGAAGCTTGATGCGAAATGGCAGAACTTCGATGCTGTTGTGATTTGGCCAGAGCACTTTCCAGCACGCTTGAATTGAGAACCCTAGAGATAGACCAGGTAGAGTCACTATATTGAATAACCTCTCTTGTTTTGCTATGTCTTTCCTGTTTATTGGGGAGATTCTGAGGACAGGGACGATCTTCGCATGCTTCATGTGCCTTCGTTGTCTTCTGAGTAGTAGTGTGGTCCGGATTGCTGTTTTCTGTCGAGTTGTTCCAGCTGAAGGGTTTGTTCTCAAACGGATTCCATGGTTTCCATGATGGAATACTCTCAGATGATGGGTCTGGTAAATTATCGCACCTTACCTAAATTCGTTAGCGACCAGAAGGACAATGGGGTAGAGGATCAACGTACCGGTATGCACCGTTTCTTAAATCTTGCAACAAAGCCGCGATCGCGGCAGTCTCCTGGTCAACTTCTGTATCAAGCAGACCAGGAAAGTTGTGAGATTGCGAGATCGACGTTCGCCCTCGGCGCTTCGATTTGGGGCTCTGGGGAGCCATTTCTGCTGTTGGCCGCTTTAAGTTTGACCTCGCGTCTGACCAACGTGATGAAGGTGGCGGCGCGGCAGACCTGCGCCTTGCTCTGTCATCACTGGAGCCTGAATCTATGGAACTCATCCCATCGGGTGACTGTCCATCATCGTCGGTGTCATCGGTGTCACCGGCATCAGCTACTAGAGCTGCATTCTTGAGTCGTATTGTACTCTGCTCGTTTGTGTCGACGTCGCTTGAATAGACAACTGTGGACTCACGCCACAAGACATCCGAGACCCTGTCGGACGATTTAGAGCCTACAATGAGGTCCGGTAGCGCTTTAACCCTATCATAGCAACCTCGAGCAGAGTTTCGTCCTGCTGGAGATATGACCAGCATGCTTGCAAGCAAAAATCCTTTAAGGCTATCAGGTCGGCGGCGGTATAATTGCCCAAGAGAATCAACGAGTTGATTACACCAAGACGTCTCGGTAATACTTTGCTCGAGATGTCGCGTATGCTCGGAGTAGCTTGGGAGGATTCTTAAGATCTCACACGTAACCACACCAAGGGACCAGATGTCCACAGCTGCGGAGTAATACTCGATGCTGCGATCCTCAAAATCTCGGGTGCAGCATACGGAGTAGTGCCACATTGAGTCCGTAACTCTGCAGCATTCTTAGATAGCCCAAAGTCCGCGAGAACAACCTGGAAGGGTTCTCGTTTCCTGACGAGAATATTATTTGGTGATATATCGCGATGCGCCAGTTGCCTCTCATGCAGATATGCCAAGGCTGAAAGACATTGAGTAAGAAGCAATACGCTCTCGGGAACCGTTACGTTCTTCAATTTGGATAGAGGACCACCCTGCACGTATTCCAATTCCAACTCAGGGTATGGATCGTAAGTCACATGGAGTAGCTTCAGGATATGTTCCTGCGAAAAGTTAGAAACGTGCATATATGTCAGTGAGTTTAGGAGCATGCTAACGTGTGTAAGCTTCTTCATATTCTCAGCTTCCTCCTTCCATCTTTCCCAGTCTTCGTCGTGTTCGGCGACCTGCTTGATGAGCTCCACAGATGGCCGCTTTATCACAGTCTCGACTCCAGTACTCACGTTCCAGCAACGGATTGCGACCCCAAACCCTCCCTTTCCAATCTTCTTTTCACGTAGATAGGGCCCTCACCCGGTGTTTGCGCCCCTGTGTGGAGGTTCGTGCCTGACCGAAAGATGTCTAGATCGTGGATGAGATCTTCCGCCGTCGCGCTGCCCTGGCGAAACTTTTCAACATTATCGGTGTATGATTGGCATGTGATATCGTGCTTAGCAGCAATAACCTGAAACTGGATATGGTCATGTAGTTTAATGATGATATTTTCCTGGCGATGAGCGTTCTTGTCCCCGCTAACGATCCAGCTGAATTCGCGTCGGGCGCCTTTCCTTTTGGTGTTGTAGGTGACCTCAGTTCCAATACCGGAATTTAAGTCTTTTACAATAAACCGATTCTGATCATCAAAGGTTAAGCAGAAGTGATAATTGCTGGGACCCTTTATATTCGGCAGTACAACATCACACTTCTTGCTACATCCAAATAGCAGGCCATGAGACGATCGAGGGACTTTGCTGAATCTGACCTCGATGAAAGGCATGCTATCTAATCCGAACGCCTTTCTGTCCGCTGGTTCATCGGGCGGTTCGGTTACCTCGCGGTCATCGCGGCCATATTGGACCTCTTCTTGAGGTTCTTGATATAGTGGTGGTACATAATAGGGACTAGCTTTGATTGCCCTTTCTGCGTACTTGTAACCATCTTTGTCGGAATTTGGATACACACGAGCAATGAGATCTTGGACGTCCATAGTGTTTTTGATGTCAAACGAGGGGCGTTACAATAAAGTTGCGGAGGAGATATTGTTATTGCCTAGGGGTCAGTGGACTTTTATGGTTGCAGCAGTAAACAAGCCAGACCTTCACTGTGATCATCTTTCTTAACTCCTGTCCAATCGTGCCTGTAAACCTGCACCTCCTTCAAACCAAAGAGGCGGCTACGTGGCTGTCGCCATTGGACGCTGGCTGAATGTTGGGTGTATATCCACACCATTATGCACGTGGGCGGGCCTCGATCACGGCTTGCCCCACCGCCAAGGTCGCGTTCAACTGGGGTTACAGTAAATCTCGGCTCCAACAAAGTTCGTCTCGTATCCAGGGTGGAGCCTTTGACTGGCAGAATAGCATATGCTAGTGTCAAAAGGTAGGGGTGAAAAAGGTTGTTAAAAAGCGTTCGAATTAATTAGTTAGAGGTGCAGACAGCACCTGACTTTTATACCTAAAAGGTACATAGTGCGCTATAGTACTATCTAGCTAAATTAGGTACTTCTAATATATTATATTTACTATTATCTTAAGGAGGGTCTTATCTTTATTAATATAGTTAATATAGCGTGGTTAAAGCCCTTACCCTAATATACCCCCTAGCTAATAGTCTAAATAAAGCTATAGGTTATATAGGTTATATAGGATCTTAATAGAATTCTAGTGTTTTTAGATATTTAGGTATTAATTATAACCTAATTCTATAATAGAATTCCTTATATATTAGACCTAATAAAGGCTTTATAAATCTATTAGTAAGTATCTTAGAAGTCTTTATCTAATTAATCTTAATATTACTAAGGGTATATTATTCTTAAATCTATATTTAATTTATATTAAGATACTTAAGGCTAGTTTAAAGTCTTCCTTCCTTATATTTTATAATATAAATTATTTACTTATTATTACACTAGATAATTAAGAGAGGTAATATATAAACCTTAATATTATAAAGTAGTCTTCCTAGTAATATATATTCTTTACACTATAATTTAGGTAAAGAGCTTTACTTCTATACTTAAAGTTATTATATAATATTACTTACCTAATTTCTAATCTATTATAGTGCTATATATAATAAACACATAACCTTAGGTTAACTTCCTAGTATTAGGGTTATTACTAAGAGAGGTATTAGTGCTTAAGAATAATATATTAAAGCTATTATCCCTAAGTATTAGATATAAAGCTTCTTTATGTTTTATATATATCTAATAATGCCTTTCGCAAGCTTAATATACTATATAGATAGGTTAGTTATAAAAGAGGCTAGCTTTAAAGCTATAAAGGCTATATCTAGTCTTCTAATAATATATAAATACACTAATAATCTAATAATAGCTCTATATAGCTTAATATCCTCTTTAGTAGCTTAGCTATTATTTAGATAGATAGTAGCTATTTAAAGAGAAATAATAGAACCCTTTAAATTATTCTCTATAATATTAGGAATAAATTTCTATATAATCTTATAGATATAGGATTCTTAAGATAGCTATATCTTTTTATAACTTAATTATAAATAATCTTAATCCCTAGAAACCACTTTAATTTGCCTTAATCCTTAATATCTAGGTTATTTATTAATTAATTATATAGAGCTTTAAATTTAGTTATAAATTTATTAGGAAATATTACTATAATATTATCTATATAGAAGAATAGGATTATTCTATTCTTTATAAAGATATATAGGTCTTCCTTTCCTTAAATAAATCCTATCTTTAGTAGGAATTACATTAGATATAAGAACTATTATCTAGGAGCCTCTCTTAGACTATATAATACTTATATTATCTTCTAGAGATAACCTTTTACCTTTAAACCTTCTAGTAGTTTATAGAAGATAGGTTCTTTAAGTTTTATATAAGGGAAGGTATTCTAAATATTATATTATTAGGTATTAACATTATTTATATAGTAAATAGTAAGTAGTATTTATAGAGATTATAAAGTAAGCGTAGTAGTATAGTTATTAAGGTTATCTTTTAGTTATTAATTCCCTTATATAACTATTTATACTTTAAACTCTATAATTATACCTTTTTATTAGTTTTATACTTAAATACCTATCTAAGGTTAATAATTTCCTTATAGGAATTAAGATTAAGTGCTTCTTCTAGGATATCTTCCTAGTAATTTAAGGATAGAAACTTATTAACTTCTTTTATAATTACTTCCTTCTAGTAGTTATAATATACTAAAGCTATTACTTAATAATAATAGGTAGGTTCTAGAGGTATATCCTTAATTCTAAGGCTATATTAAGTACCTTATAATATAGTAGTAAATATAGAATAGAATTATACCTAATAAGCTTTCCTAGATTCCTTTTATTAGTGTTTTCTATAATAATATTATTAGGGTTAATGCCTTTACTATAGGAATATAGACCTTTAGCCTATAGATTCTTTAGGCTCTTACTACCTTTAGTAGTAATTTTACTAGTATTATTAGTAGTCTCTATGTATTTTATTATTACCTTATATATAAAGTTATTAAACTCTTAGAAAAGCGTATTATCTTCTTATAAGAGAAGTTCTATATTCTCTATAGAAATAGAATACTTATAAGAGGAGCCTAGAGGGTTAGAAATACACTAGAATAGCTCTCTTCTTACTATAAGGCTTAAAGTAGCGTTTTTACTCTAATTTAGTTATTTTCTTATATTATATTTACTAGTATTAAAGGGAGGTTATTATTTTCTTTAAGATTTATTCTAATAAGATCTTAACTAATTTCCTTATTAATATCTTTAGCTTTAAGCTCTTTAAGTAAATTAATTATTAATATTTTCTTTTTTAAGTTATTATAAGTTCTTCTTCTAGTTTAAAGAAGGTATTCTTATTAAATTAAATATATACTAATATAATTATCTTCTAATTCCTTAACATTAGAACCTAGATAATATACTAGGACTTTCCTTTATATCTAATAAGATATCTAATATAAGCCTTTTACTTAAGTTAAGGTATTATATTATTTAATTTAATATATTTTAAAGCCTTTATTATTATAGGAAAAGCCTTATAACTATAAGCTTAAAGGTAAAATATTAAAGGCTTTTAGTTTTCTAATATCTATAAGTAAGTAAATATAGTTTTCCTAGCCTAATTCCACTAAAGGTTATATAGTGTTATCTATTTACTATAATACTTAAAAGGTATTTAATTTAGGAGATATATAGCTATATTAAATACCTTATTATTAAGTTCCTTTAGAAGTTATATCTCTAGACTTAGTATTCTAGCTTTCTATTTTACTACCCCCTAGATCTCTTTACCTTACTATTCTAACTAGGTATTAAGGAGCTAAATTATATACTAAGATACCTAATAAGGCTATCTTATCTTTTATTTCTTCTATAAAGAGGGCTTTCTTAATATTACTATATAAAAAGTAAAGCTAAATCCTAAATTATATATTTAGAAAGCTTATTATTATATAAAAATAATTATAAATCCTATTCTTTAATTTAAATAAGTAAAAGAAATTGTTAGAACACGCATAATATCAACCGCGCTTGGCAGCCGCAATTATGTGGTCGGCCGCGCGCGGCCCACACGCGACCCACAATGCGGGCCTATAATAGGGCAGGGCTTGTGGTCACGTAACCCACACAGCCCCTTCGCGCTTTATATCTTATAAGAAAACCCTTACTTTTGCCCTCTCTTTTCCCTCTTTTCTCTAGAGCTTAGAATAGATAATTAATAATAATACTATTCTTAAGGCTTATAATATTAATAACCTAATATTAGGTACCCTATGTAACTAATACTAATTAGTGGTTAACTTTATAACTACTACTAAATATATATAAAAACTATACATTAGTAAGGTTAATAATAGAAAAGACTTTCCTAGAAGTAGTATAATTTTACTAGCTTATTAAAGCATAAGAGTAGCCTAATTACTTAAGATCCTTAATTATACTAAGGAAGAAGTCTATTCTAGCTAGCCTATTAAAGCATAAGAGTAGCTAATAATAGTTAGAAGCCTAAACCTTAAAGAAAAGTTTAACTCTAGTAGTAAGGTCTATCCTATTCTTCTTCTTCTTAGTGTATTCTATTATATATAAAGCTAATTACCTAGCCCTATAATTCTTTATAAATCCTCTCTCTTATAAGTAAAACTTTCCTAATACCCTTTCTTACCTAAAAACTATAACTTTTCCTTATTTTTCCTTTCTTTTAAGGACTATAAGTTATAATAGCTAATAGGAAGGAATAAATATAGGAAACCCCTAAGAGTTAAGGAGGCTTTTAATTAGGAGATACCTTTATAAAAGCTACTAAATAATATAAAGAAGATAAAGCTAATATCCTTCCTCTCCTTTATATCCTAAATTCCCTCTATAAGTATATTATAGAAAACCTATTTTATAAAGCTAAAAACCTTAATAATAAGAAAGATAAAATACCTAAGGTACTTATAGCCTATATTCTTATTAAGACTATAAACTATAAGGTAAGGAAAATAGCTAGGAGGACCCTATTTATAGAATTTACCTAAGACTTTTATAACTAGACCTAAGAAATATTTCTCTAAACACTATTTATAGTCCTATAGCACTTATAGGACTATCTTATTAATAATAGAGTATATATAATAATTAACTAAACCTCTAAAGTAGTAGGGAACCTTAAGAAGTTATTAACTAATAAGAATTCTAATTCTAGTTATAAGAAAAGTAAAAATACCTAAAGGAAGTATATAGACTTCTAAAAAAGCTTCTAGAGAATAGTAACTTCCTAGATAACCTCCTTAATAAAGGTAATATCTAAGAATATTAAATTATAAAAACCACTTAAACTCTTTACTAAGGCTTACTAAGTATTACCCTATTAAGGTAACTATATAGCTATAGGTATAATCTCCCTAAGAGAGTGTATATTAATATATTATAGGTCCCTCTCTAGGTATTATATCTTATATCCTAACCCTATTAGGGCACTACTAGTAAGCCCTAATCCCCTTCCCTAGTATAAAAAGCTACTATCCCTACCCTTATCCCTATTAACTAACTAATATAACCCTTAAGACTATTACTAAAGTAAATTATTAATTTAGCTAAGATATACACACTAGAATAATAATATAGTATAAATAACTATAATATCTTTAAATTAAAGCTTTAAATATTTTAAAGAAAATATAAGATCTTAGATATTAGACTAGAGTAAGTAAGCTATATATTTAATACTATACTTAATAGTAAAGCTCTAAGATACTACTTAGATAACCTCTTAAAACCTAGATAACCCTAAGACTTACTAACCCTTATTACCTAAATAAAATAAAGGTTTAAGACTAAGGATATAAGGTAGTAATACCTTCTAGAATAGTATAATACCTTCTTATAAAAAGTAATTAATAAGAATAAGGAAAAGTTAAAGACTAAGTGCTTTAATAACCTTATTAAGAAGCTTATTACTCTCTAAAGAGCTATCCCTAATATTAGCTAGATAGAGTAAGCACTTTAGAATTAAATTATATATACTTATAGTAAGATCCCTAAATATAAAAGCTATATTACTAACCCCTAATAGCCTATAAGAGTTCTATAAGTAAGTAAGGATAATAATTTACCTTATTAGAGAGAAACCTAGTAATTAGTACTAATTCCCTAGTAAAGCTAATACCCTAGAGTAATTCTAAACTAACTAATAATATAATAGTAAGGGTAAAGAGTTAAAATACCTCTATTAAGGTTTAGAGATATAAGACCTCCCCTTATATAAAGAAATACTATATTTATAGTAAGAAGGATACTAGTTAATAAAGTACTTTAAAGAGAACTATAAGAAAGTATATTAATACTTTAAGAGTTACTATCTTATTAACTCTTTAAAATCTTTACTACTAGTATATAATATATTCCTTACTTAGTATAAGGGAGAACCTAAGGCTAATAATACCCTAAGAATCCTAGAAGATAATAAAATTACCTAATATATATAAGGCCTTAGATTTACTAATACTTAAGAGAGTAAAGATAGCTTAATTCCTATAAGCTTCTTTATATATAGTACTACCTTTAATAGCTAGAAGGTAATTAAGATTTTTATAAATTAAGTAATACTATATAGCCTAAGTAAAAAGAGCCCTTTTAATAATAGACTATCTAATTAACTACCCTATATATTTATGCTTAGGGATTATTACTTTTCTATAACCTTCTAAGGTATTATACTAGATACTAGAGCTACTAAGTACTTAATAGTAAGCTACCTATAATTCCTAGTATTATAATATATAATACTAAGGATCTAACTTAATAAATTAAGGGTAGGTAAAGTAGTTATTAGGTTTAGAGAAGGTATACTCATTATCTTAATTAGATTAGTTAATATACTTACTCCCTTTAGTAATATTACCTTCTATATAATTACTATAAGCATACCTTTCTTAATATACCTTAGGGATATAGGCTAATTAAAGATTAACTTTATTATTACTAAGAATATACTATAGTAAGGGAATATTAAGGTCCCCTTATATATAAATAGGGGCATGTGTAGATATTACTAGGTAAAATAAGAAGTTAATAGTATAGAATTACCTTACTAAAGTTAAATTATAGCGCTTATATTACTAATTTAGTTATCCTTTAGTCTTATAACTCTATAATCTTCTATGTAAATTAAGGTATAAGATTAATATTAAAGCTATTAAGGAGCTAATAAAGGTATGCTACTAATACTAGATAAATACTAATAGCCCCTACTACTTTAAATTTACCCTCTAGGATAAATATATATTTAATTTTAAAGTAATAGTAAATATTATATATCTTAATAGTAACTACCTTACCCTTTACACTATTAATATAGCTATAGTATTTAATATAGTAAGATTCCTTAAAGATATCTTAGCTAGAATAACATAGGAGGCCCTTAGGTTATACTTGTTATGAATTGGCCTTATGGCTGCTGCATAAGCGTTTAAAGTGCGATTATTATTCTTATAGAAGAAGAAGAGAACTAAACTAGAGGTTACACTATATCCTAATTTATAGGGATTACACTTAGTTAGTGCATGATTTACACACTAACTTATATTTGCCCTTATATAACCTATGTATAATTCGCACCCTTTCTAGACCTAACCTTAACCTAGACTTAACCTAAGCTCCTAGCTTAAGTCTATAATATACCCTTACTTACCTTTCTCTTATCCTCTTATATATAAGTAAGGGAATAATAAGTATAAGACCCTAGTATAAGGCTACCTTTTCTATATATATATAGCTAACCCTAGTAAGGAGGGGCTGCTAGTAAGGCTAGACTTTGCTATATAGGTTATAAAAATTTTTACTATAGACTTACCCTACCCCTAACCCTCCCTATTATACTAATAGCCTTACTTACTCTAACTTTACTACCCTAAAATTACTAGCTTACTTATTTCTTATACTTACTACTAGCTATTTCTATATCTTATATTATTACTCCCTTTACCTTCCCCTATTACTTACTAAATCCTAACTTTATTTTAACTTTACCCTAATATCTCCCTTATCTCTAATTACCTATTAAATAATTATATAATATATTACCCTTACCTATCCTTAGACTATATCTAATATTATAGCTAGCCTAGATTTTAGTTAGGGTAAATCCCTTACTTATAGGAATATAAATACTCCTTCCTTTTCCCTAATTCTTACTTTTATTTTCTTTTTAGTATTATAATATTCCCTTAAAGTATTCTCTTTATTCTCTCTTAACTTCCCTTAAGCTTCCTTTATTTCTTATTTTACTTTTACTATATCTAAAGTTATTTTTAAAGCTACTATTACTATATCCTCTCTCTCTCCTTCTCTTTCTTATACCCTAGGTAAGGGAAGTTACCTAGGTAAATATATTCTTAAGGGTAACTCTAATAATAATACTCTCTAATAGTAAAGAGTATAATTTCCTATATACCCTTTATATTAATAATCTATATACTAAAGGCTAGTATACCTATATTCTAGGTATAAACTAAGCCTATAGTCCTTACTAGGTAGCTTATTACTTATATATTTAGGAGATATATTTATACTATAGTAACCCTAAATTATATTATACCTTTAAGTACCTTAAGACTCTTATAAGTACTAATAAAGCTATTAAGACTATAGCTATAAAGTAGTTTACTAGTAAGAAAAGATACTATATTATTCTTATAAAAATTTTATTTACTACTATAAGTATTTTAATAGTATACTTATAATTACCTATATTAATCCTACTAAGGCCTAGCCCTTAGCCTTCTCCCTTATAGGTATAGCCTATACCTAAGGGATTACTAAGGTATAAGCTCTTATACTTATATAAACTATACTTACTTACTAGGTATAAAACCCTCTTATTACTAAATTCTTTTATAGTATAACTAATATAAGTAATAACTGTAAGGGCTTGGGCTTTGCCTAAGCATTCACTATAGTGCACACGAGTGGGGACAGTCCTAAGCAGGCAAGGACATAGAAAAGGGGCTAATATAAGGTAGCTAGGGGTATAAGGGGCTCTAGTAAGGATAGGTTTCTTACCTTTCTCTTCCTTTCCTTAAGTTTCTTAATATTATACTAATACCCTATTATAGTTACCTAGAGGCTAGTCTATAATAATTAAGAAACTTCCTTTAGTCTTATAATAGCTACTAAAAGATATAATAAATATACTAATAGATATATTAATAGATTTAATAAGCACACTTTAACTATAGGATTAACCTAGTTAGGGACGGTTACTCCTCTATCTAATACTATAGTACTATAGGTAGCTTAGTAAGCCTAATTTAAAACACTCTAACTTATACTAAGTAAGTAAATAATAGAGATTATATACCTCTAGGAGTAAGTAAATATAAATTATATAAGACCCTTAACTTAATTACCCCTATAGCCTAGCCTAGTGCTCTAATAGTTAACCCTATACTACTTCTCTCTCTAATTTAGTCCTTACTATACCTAAAATAAAATAGAAACTAATCCCTATAAGTAACCTATATAATAATAATAAGGCTTTATTTACTATATAAAGGCTCCTAATAAAGTATAAGTTATAAGTAAATAAGGACTTTATTAGTACTAATAAGGATAAATAGATATTTATTTACTAGAACCTCTTCTCTAAGGTATAGTCCTAGGTAGCTACTTACTTTAAGTCTAGTAGCTTTATTACTTTTAATTCTATAAACTTCCTAGAATACCTTAGGACTATATTCTCTAACCTATATAAATAGGAGATAGCCCTTATAGAGCTTAACTAAATAGAATAAGGACTAGGGAGGTATTTTCTATATTTTTTATTTACTTTATAAAAAGCTCTTAATAGTAAGAGAGGAATACTAAGGGGATAATATAAAGCTAGTAAAGCTCTAATATATACTTAATAAGTATTTAAGAGAGATTAGTATAAATTAGGTATTAGCTATCTTAATTAGTATATAGCTATTATATAGTATTATAAAATTATAGTTAATATTAAAACCCTTACCCTAGAGAATAAGTACTAAACCTAATATAAACTTTAATAGGCTAAGTCCTTAACCTTAACTAACTATAAGAGTAACACTCTAATAATAGGGTTTATATAGTAAGGACCTAGCTAGGAAGTAAAATAAGGTAGCTAAGAAGAAGAAGGAGATAAAGGCTACTATAAATATATAATAGGTAAAATAGGTATTAGAAGTAGTTTTAGCTAAATACTATTAAGAGAGATACTACCTCTAATATAAATCTAAGAATTACTTTATTTAGAGTGCACTTTTCTCCTACCCTATTACCTATAGGTTAGTATTAATATATCTAGGTAAATAAGGAAAGTATAGATAAGGAAGTAAATATTCCTTTTATAGAAAATAAGTAGCCTCTAAGTAAAGTCTTATATAGGGCAAATAGGCTAGTTAACTACTATAATATAGGATAATTATAACTACTATATAGAGATAGAATAGGGTATAATATAATATATAAACTAACTACTATTCTTAATTTCTATACTCTTTAATATATATTATTTTATTAATATCTAAGTTAATTATAGTTATAATTACTATAGTGCTATAAGTAAATTAGTAGTAAGATAGCTTAGCCTAGAGCTTATATAGTTACTAAAATAGAGTTATATTTATATTATAATAAAAATAAAAAGGAGAGAGAAGTAGGTTAAGGAAGATATCTCTTTATAACCTATATAGTATATACTAGAATTAATATAAATAGCTAGGAGTTATTTATATACTTATATATTATCCTAGGTCTTACTTAGGATATAATATTTAGAATACCTTAGTTAGAGTAATATAATATAGTAATTTATATAGTAAAATAATAACTAGTTATTAAAGCTATAGAGGGCCTTTATATCTCTAAGGCCTTTACTTAGGTAGTAAAGGCACTAGTATAAGGAATTATTAGATCCCTTTACGCCACTAAGGTATATAGGTATAATAAAATAAGGACACTACTATAAGGTTTATTACTATAAGTTTAAAGAAAATAATAATAATACTATAGATTATAGCGCCTAAGATAAAGCTAGCTAGTCCTAATATATTAACATTACCTAAGGAGTTAGAGGACTTTATAGACCTCTTTAATAAGGCTAAGGCTAATAGATTACCCCTTATAGGGGTTCTCTTAACTACTATATATATATATATAAGAACCTAGATAGGTCTAAACTAACACTCCTATAAGGACTATTATATAATATACTATAGGATTAGCTCTTAGAGGTTTAATACTAAATTATAGACTTAATAGATAAGGGTTAGATTTATACTAGCTCCTTATTAGCTATAGCTCCTATCTTTCTTATTAAAAAGGTAAATAGGGATAGCATTTTTACATAGACTATTACGCTCTTAATAAGATAATAATATAGGACTATTACCCTCTCCTACTAATTAAAAAGATATTATACTCCTTATCCTAGGTATATTAGTTTATAAAGGTAAATATTTATATAGTATTTTATAAACTATAGATAGCTAAGGGTAAGGAGTACCTTATAGTATTCTATATAAGGTTTAGCCTATTTAAATAGCTAGTCTACCCTTTAGCTTAGCTAGCGCACTAGTAACCTTCTAGTGCTATATTAATAAATCCTTAGGGAATATATTAGAGAACTTTATTATAGCTTATCTTAATAATATCCTAGTTTACTTAGGGGTTAAGGAAGGATTATATAGCTAAGGTCTAGTTAGTTCTTAGCTACTTAAGGGCTATAGGCTTATACCTTAACCTTAATAAATCTATATTTACTATAAAAGAGGTTTAGTACCTAGGATATATTATTATAGTAGAATACTTAATCTACCTAGATCCTATAAAGATTATAGCTATAAGGAAATAGGTAGTACTTATAAAACTACATAGGGTTTATAGCTTCCTAGGATTTATAAATTTTTACTATAATTTTATTAGTAACTTCTTAGAGATAGTAGCTTTACTAATATAACTTACTAAGAGGAATATTCCTTTCTAATAGGGATCTAAGGAGAATAAGGCCTTTAAGAGGTTAAAAATACCTTTATTATATACCTAGTGCTAGTATAATAGGACTTAGACTACCTAATAGTTATAAAAGCTAATTATTTAGGTAAAGCCCTTAGTAAGTACTTCTTATAATAAGGTCCTAATAGTATCTTATACCTAGTTACTTACTATTCTACTAGTCTTATACCCTTATAGAAAACTATATAATTTATAATAAGGAACTACTTACTATTATCTCTTACCTTAAGGTATAATTAGTAAAGCTTTAGGGCATATTTTATCTATTTATTATTTATATAGATTATAAGAACTTAGAATACTTTATAACTCCTTAGTTAATATTAAAGAGATAGGCTTAGTAAGTAAATATACTTATATTATTTAACTTCTACCTCTATTATAGGCCTAGTATATAAGCTTAATACCTAGATACCCTTTCCTAGAGGGAATAGGACTAGAATAAATTAGCTTTAAGGATAGGGCATATCCTATAGCCTATTACTATTATATAACTCTTACTATTACTAAAGGTATAAAGGATAATACTAGCCTAGTGCTATACCTTATATATATACTACTACTACTAGTAAGGAGGCTCTTTTTATTACTAAGTACCTTTAGACTCTATAGGACTAAGCTATTATATTAGACCCTATATATAGTATTTAATTAAGGACTATTTAGAAAAGGGTTAAAAGTTTCCCTAAGGCACTAATAAGGGAATAGGTTATAGATTATTCTATAAGTATATATAGGGCGCTTTAGTTTAGGGGCTATACTTAGGTTCTAGCTTAGAAACCCCTTATAATAACCCTTATATAATAATACTATAACTTACTAGTAGTAAGGTACCTAGGTTATAATACTATATTTTAAATTTTATAATAGTAATTCTATTAGAATAGAATATTATAGGATATTACTTAGCTTATTTATAACTATTACTACTTTAGTAGTTATAAGAGTTATTAATAGTATTAGAGCTTACTAAAGCCCTTATCTATCCCTAATTAGTTTTAGTTTTAGATTTCTATTAACTTTATAATAAACTTACTAGTAGTGTTCCTAGAGAGGCTATAGTACCTTATAGTTATTATAAATAAACTCTTAAAGTTTATATAGTTAGAAGCTATAACCTCTATTAGGGCTAAGGAGTATATAAAATAGTTTAAGATAGTCTAGTAAAGGTTTTAAGGATTTCCTAATCTATTATTATAGATTAAGGGTTAGACTAGCTAGGAAAATTTTAGATAATATTATACTCCTATATTAGAATAAACTAGCTACTTTCTATATTATACTATCTATAGACTAATAGTAGTATAGAGTAAGTAAACTAGGAGGTATAGGTAATATTATATATTATAGTCTCCTTCTTATAGTTTAATTAGCTAGAGTATTTAGTAGCTTACTAGCTTATAATTAATAATAGGTTCTTTTCTATAATAGGAGTTAGCCTAAATAAGTTACTATATAGCTATAACTTAAAGCTAATTTAGTTATAACTAGACTAGTCTACCTCTATAATAATACCTAAGGGATAAGCTATATAATTCCTTAAGTACCTATAAGAGAGTACTTACCTAGTATAAGCTATAATAGCCTATATTTAATAAAGATAGTAAGATACTATATTAGCTTCTTAATAGCTAGTAAAATAGTTTTAAGTTAGAGATAAGGTATAGCTTTTACTTAAGAATATTAAGACTAACTACCCCTTATAAAAACTTAATTAGGTTATAGTAAAGTATATAGTTATAAAAGTACTAATACTACTTATAGTATAGTTAGATATCCTAAGGGGTATTTACCTAGTTTTCTATATAGACCTTATTAAATAGGCTATAGAGAACCCTCTCCTTAGCTAGAGACTCTAGGACTCTTACCTAAGGCTAGAATAGGTTCTAGTAAAGGATAATAATAAACTTATAGAGAAATATTAAGTTAAATAGATCTTAGTAGCCTAGAATACCCTAGGCTAGGGTAGGAGATATAATATACTAGTTAAGTAAGTAAGTTATATATAGCTAATATAGGAACCACTAGAGAGTATAATATAAATATAAGCCCTTAATAAGTTTAAAGTAAAGTAAGGAGATATATAATATAATAATAGACTAAATTAATTATAAACTACTTATTTACCTATAGAGACTTCTAATAGTATATAAGGCATGCCTAATCTATACCCTATTAACTTATTCTAGCTACTAAAATAAACTTAGAATCCTTTATCCCTTATAGTATAAGGGTTACCTATACTATTAGATAGGTTATTATTACTATTAGATAGGATATTAATTAGTATTACCTTATATCTAGTAGGGATATAGATAGTGTTATAATAGATAGGATAGCTATTACTATAGTTCTAGATAGTAGGAGTAGAATAGTAATTAGTAAATATAAAGTAAGTATAAGCTAAGGGTAGCCTATCTCTAGGTTAACCTTTAGTAAGGAATAGATATTAGGTAGTATTTATTACTATAGGATACTTACTACCTAGGTATAATTAGTATAATAGTTAGTTAGACCTAACCTAGTCCTAAGTTAGAAGTATTCTAAGTAGTAGTAAAAGAGTAATTTATCTCTAGACTTAATAAATTAATAGCCCTAGCTACTACTATAGTAGTAGGGTAAGAGAGCCTTAAGGAGGTATGTAAACTAGTTATAATATTCTTAATATATAGAGTTTAAACTACCTATAATCTACTAGTTCTATTAGAATAGAATGCCTATAACTTACTATATAGAGTTTCCTATACTATAGCTACCTATAAGGCTACTACTACTAAAGGAGATAACTTTAAGCCTAGTTATATTTATAGTAAGGGAGTTAGAGAAAGAAAGTAGCCTAAGGGCTAAATAAACTAGTACTAGATTAAATTAGGCCTAGTTTAAAAGGGTATTCTATTAACTAATAAGGGCATAGAAGCCCTAGGATAGCATTAGTACTTTCTTCTTAGTTATTATAGTCCTTATAATACTAGGTATAATAATATATATCCCTAAGGTAATTATAGCCTTAAGGTCTTTTAAATAATATTAGAGCTAGGGTTAGCTAATAGGAACCTAGTTAACTAGATATAGGTTATATAATTCTACTAATATAGGGGTAAGACTAGCTACTTTTAGGAGGGTAGTAGTCTAATACACTATAGTAAGGTACCTTTTAATATATAGCCTATAGGGCTAGAAAACTACTTAGGAGTAGTATACTCCTTATTATCTAAGTTCCTCTTAATAAGGAACTTACTAATAGATTAGGTAGGTAGTGTAATAAGGGTAGCTAGAGTATATAGGGGAATACTATAAGGATTACTATATTAGGCTATATTTAGTAAGAGTCTAATAGGTAAATAAAGGGTATTTTTAATAATAGGATAGGAAGGAGTAATAGTATTATAATATTTTAGGAAAATTTTATATAAGAAAGGTAAGATTATATAATAAAAATAAATAGTAGGTAGTAGGTAAGGGTTTTACACTAGTAGAGGATAAGTTATACCCTAGTAAGGGCAGGGCTACTATTAATATAATAATAATATAGGGCTAGGAGAATGTGTTATATACCCTACCTAGACCTAATATTAAAATAATAGGTCCCTATAATATATTAAGGGGGTAAATACCTATAATAACTATAGTTAAGGGTAGTAAGAGGGGAGGAGTAAGGGTATATATAAGGGCTTAGGCTTTACCTAAGTATTTACTATAGTGTATATAAGTAAGGATAGTCCTAAGTAGGTAAGGATATAGAAAAGGGGCTAATATAAGGTAGCTAGGGGTATAAGGGGCTCTAGTGAGAATAGGTTTCCTACCTTCCTCTTTCCTTTCCTTAAGTTTCTTAATATTATACTAATGCCCTATTGTAGTCGCCTAGGGCCAGTCCATAACAATAACCTTATATAGTCTATCTAAGCCTAGGAGGTAAGTACTACTATAGTATAATAGGTTATAGCTAATACCTATAGCCTAACTAAAGCTATAGCTAAACTTACTTACTCTATTATAAAGGATTACTATAAATATTATTACTAGCCTAAAAGCCCCCTCTCTTTTAATTACTCTTTACTATAGTAAATAAATAGTGCTATAATATATATATACTAAAGAAAGACTAGAATATTAATTTTCTATAGCTAAATTAAACTATACCTTTTAGGACTATTACTTATTTATATATCCCCTTATTATAACTTAAATCTATTTAGTGCCTCTATATCTTATATATTTTCTAATAGTTCCTATATTAGCTATATATATCCTTTCTATTTTACTAAGATATTATAGTTTAATCCCTAGCCTTAGGTATTTTTAGTAATAAGAATTTCCTTAACCTAGTACTTAGAGAGATTCTTATTAATATTAGTTATAACTAACTCTAGTAGTAGTTATTTATTAGCTAACTTCTAACTTAGTAAAGGATCTTTTACTACCCTTTATACTAAATTAATATAGAAAATAAGGTATAGTCCCCTTAGAATATCTAATTTAACTATTAATAGTATAAGGACCTCTAGTACCTTATATTTAGCTATTACCTAGTCTAGTTTCTTATAAGAATAGTTTATTTTAATATTTTAGAGACTTAACTATATATAGTCCCTAACCTAAAACTATTCTACTAGTCTTTAACTACTATTTATATTCTCCTACTATTATTATTAAATAAAAGCTATAGTAGCTTATATTAAATCTATACTATCCTTTAAATATTATAGAAATGCTTAAGCCTACCTCTTTACTAAGGTTACTAATACTTATATAGGAGGTACCTCCTAAATTATTAGTATATTAAAGCTATATAGGGCTATATTTACACTTATACCTATTACTAATAAATCCCTATTATTTAATACTAATTAGTAAGCTAGTAGGTAGTCTGCCTAGTTAAATTAAGAAAAGGATAGTAATACCTATAGAATAGCTAGCACCTCCTAGTTAGCCCTTTCTATACTACTATCTATCTATAGGTAATATAATATTAATAGGAGCTATTAGATACTAATCTTATTATATAATACTTTCTAAAAGTTACTTAGCTAGTCTAATCTATAATCTATAATAATCTAGGTAAGGAAACTATAAAACTACTACTAATAGTATTTAAATCACTCTATATATGCCTTAGCCCTTATTAATATTATAGCCTTTAGTTATATATATTTAGAGAGCCTATCTATAATAACTATTAGAACTATAGATTACCCTAGTCCTTAGCTAGTAGGTTAGTTATAAAATTAATAGAAATTTATAACTAGTATCTATTAGGTAAAGGAATTAGCTTTAGTAAGCCTTATTATAATTATTAACTTTTCTAACCTCTATAGTAGTAATAGTTATATATAACTTAAGCTATATCTTATAATATACTATCCTAATAGTAGTCTCTTTAAAGCGCCTTAAATGTAGTATTCTAGCCTAGGTAACCTAGTAAGTGTAAGTTATAAGCTTACTAAATTAAGGTTATAGTTAAGGGCTTTTACTTAGGACCTATATCTAGCCCTAGAATTAAAGCACCCCTTTTACACTAATCTAGTAGTTTACTATTTATTCCCTTATATTAGCTATCTCTAGAAACTTCTAAGCTTCTACTCTAACTATATAAAGTTATAACCTATAGGTCTTATTATAGGTTAGTAACTAATCCTATAAGGATTAGAGGTGTTTATCTAGAAATATTAATATACTAGCTAGAGGACCTATTATAGGAACTAAATTATTTCCTAGGGTTATATTCTCTAATACTATAATAGGCCTAACCTCTATGTATAGCTATCCTTACTTAAAGCTATAATATATAGGGCTATTACTAAATATATAATAGATACTTTTAGCCTCCTTATCTATAACTCCTCCTAATAATATCTTAATAATATATCTAGTTATCCTACCTAAGTGCCTAGTCTATAATATAAATAGAAATTAAAAAGCGCTAAAGTCTTTGCCTATTATGCTTACTATTCTAATATTTCCCTTAGTACTATAAAGTACTCTAGATTCTTATAGTCTATTAGTATTATAAATAGTTTACTAATACTCTATAGCTTTACTAACTATACCTTAAGGTATAAAATAACTACTAGTAATTCCTTATTATATATAGTATAATTCTATTAAGCTAGTTATAAGTAAGCTAAGTAGTACGCTACTAGATATAAAATTCCTTTATTATTAACCTAAGAGAGACAGCCCCTAGTGCTATTCCTAAATAGTTTACCTTTACTACTATATTCTTATTAGGATCCTATTAAACTAAGATAGGATATAATATAAAAGCTAGCTTTAATGCTTTAAAAGCCTTATAAGTATCTATCTAATAAAATAGAGCGCCCTTCTTTATTAAGTTAATAAGGGGCCTATAATCTTAGAGAATTATAGTATAAAATTATAGTAAAAGTTAGTAAACCTAAGGAATCTATAGACTCCCTAGACCCTTATTAAGGCCTTCTAATCCCTAATAGCTATAATCTTCTTATTATCTAGATAGATCTCTTTTCCTATATAGATAATAAATCTAAGATATTTAACTTCCTTTATAGTAAAAACACACTTCTTAATATCTAAGTTTAGACTAGCCTATTATAGTCTAGCTAGTACTCTATAGACTTTCTATATATAATCCTTCTATAAGCCTCCTAAGTAAACTAGGATATTATTAAGATATATAGTAATATAGTCCCTAAGAATACTACTTAAGGCCCTATTAATATATCTCTAAAAGGTTATAGATATGCCTATAAGGCTAAAGGGATAAACTAACTATTTAAATAATCTAAATTATATTTATAATATAGTCTAGTATTCCTTACCTTTAGTAATATATATATAATAGAATACTACTTATATATCTAGCTTTATAAATTACTTTACCTTTACTAATAAATATAGTATTTCTTTAACTAATAGTAAAGGATAATAGTCTTATTTTATAATCTTATTTAATATATAGTAATTTATATAAAACCTTTACCCTCCCCTAGTTTCCTTACTAATAGTACTAGTACTACTACTAATAATAAACTTACCTAAATCTAACCTTTATTTATTAGGTTTATAACTTACTTCCTAATTTTAAGTAAGTATTAGTATAGTATATTATATAAAGATACCTATAGTAAGTCTAGTTTATTTCCTCTAAGTCTTATTTAAGGTAAATATAATAATCTAAATTCCCTTAATATAGGGGTAGAGTATTTACTTTACTCTCCTAAAAGAGGTCCTTAAAGTCCTATAATACCTTTAGTAAGGAAGCTAAAAGCTTCTATTCTAAAGCCTCTAATATAGTATTAATTTATAAAATAGATATAATTTCTTATAAGCTTATAGTATAAAGCTAAATATACTCCTTTTACTTCTTTACCTAATATACTATCCCTATAAATATTAAACCTAAGATTACTACTATAGGTTAGTTAACCCTCTTATTAACTATAGCTTATACTTATAGGTTATTTACTACCCCTATATTTAACTAGTAATACTTTATATCTAAGTTTATATTATAGTGCTTTATTTATAGTATTCCTAAGATTAACTATCTAGTTAATCCTAGGATTATATACACTATAATTAGCGCCTCCTATCTATCTAAATCTACCTAAAAATAAATAATATATATTATATATAAATATTTCTTATAGCTCTTAGTTCCCCTTATTTTATACTAATTACTATATAAACTAATCTCTTAGTTAAAAGGGTAATATATTTTAGTTAAAGCTTCTAGACTAGGTATTTACTTATAGTAGTATAGTAGTTATAACCTATATTAACTTAAGTATCTATAAAAATAGTCTTATTAATTAATATAGGAACTAAGAAAGGTAATAAATCTATATTATTCTAGATTTACTTAAAGTCCTTATTAGTAATAACTATATACTATAAAGCCTCTTTATACTCCTTCTCTTAACCCCTTTTAAATAACTTAATAAAAAGATTACTCTTTTTCTAGTTACTCCCTAGACTTATTACCTAAATCCTTAGGATTAGCCTTAACTACACTATAAGTATTAATTAATAATCTCTCCTATAGATAAATAAGGCTATATAAGGTATATATTATAATAAAGTGCTTAGTAAAGCTATATTATAGGTACTTACTCTCCTTATATTATATATTTAATACTTCTTAGGAAGCTTACTTAGCTTATTTTATATTACTTTTATTACCTAACCTTAGCTATATATACTAACCCTAGGACTTTCTAGAACCTTTTAGGTACTTACTATACCTATTAATTAAATATCTATTATTAGTATATCTTTACCCTATACCTAGTGCTTACCTATATTAGCTACTAGTAAGGTAAGCTTATATAACTAATATTTTTCCTTTAAGTAATAGGATTTAATATCTAATAATATACTATAATAGTAAGCTATAGCTACTATATAATTTACCTAGGGTATATCTTAGCTAATACTAAAGTCTTTTATTTACTTATTAAGCACTATATATAATTTAGCTAACTTTATAGAGTTATCCTAGCCTAACCCCCTAATAAGCACTAATTTCTATTTAAACTAAATATAGAAATTACTAAAATACTTATTTTAATACTATATTAACTAGTTAAGTTTAGTAATAGCTATTTCCTATTAATAAGGGTTATTAAATATTTCCCTAGGTAAGTAAGGAATACCCTTAGTTAAAAGTCTAGTAAATAGCCCTTTTAAAGTAAGGAGTAATATAGGCCTAAACCTTAGGTAAGAGGTTCTAGTAAATAAAGAATTACTAATTTTATTTATCTTAAATAAAGTATCTATTTATTAATAGCTTATAAGTTATAAGACCCTTTTATACTATAAATAACACTTTATTACTATTAAATAGAGGCCCTATAGGTAAGGGTTTCTATTTTAGCTAATTTAGGCTAGGGTTTATATTTTACTACTTAACTAGGTATTTAATTTATTTAGCTTACTTATTAAGTACTTCCTATAATATTACTATCTTATTTATATTTATTCTCTCTAGGGTAATAGTACCTTTACTAGTTATTAAGTGCCTATAATAAATAAATAGTAAAGAATAATAAATATTATAAACTAGCCTTATAGCTACTATATATAAGTATTTAAAGTGTAATTATTATTCTTATAAAAGAAAAAGAGAACTAAACTAGAGGTTATACTATATCCTAATTTATAGGGTTACACTTATTTAGTGCATAGTTCACGCACTAACCTATATCCGCCCTTATATAACCTGCGCATAATCCGCACCCTTTCCAGACCTAACCTTAACCCGGACTTGACCTAAGCTCTAGCTCGAGTCTATAACAATACTAGATTAATACATACTAAGGACCCCTAATTAGATTATTACTAATACTAGCACTAACTTCTATAGCAAGGAATTCTAATAATTTACGGTATTAATATTAATCTCTATTAAAGAGGTCCCTATTAAAGCGCACTATAGTATTAGTAAGGTTAAGAGATATTACAGGCCTCTAAAGAGCCTATAATATTATCTAATATAAATGCCTAATAACCCCTAAGCCTATAGCCCTATAGATAGCTATTAAAGCCCTTAATAATACTATAGGCCTAAATAGCCTTATTCTAACCCTCCTTATCTTTAGCGCTTACCTATAGATAATAAGTAAATCCCCTCTATCCCTAGAGATATTATAATATATAATTATAGTGTAGAAGGCTATAGAGGAGATTAAGTAGCTATATACTCTCTAGAAGGTTACTAAAGCCCTTATAATAAGGAATAGCCTAGATATATTAGTAACCCTTAATCTCTTACTTAGATTATTAGTCTAAGTATAGTGTAAAGGTAAAGGATAGTAAGGCCTATATAACCTCCTTATTATTAATAAAGAAAGCTATATACTTAACCTCCTAAGAAGCCCTAAGACTTTTAGGTTAACCTCTATAAAACCCTATTATAAGGACCCTTATAGGAAAGACCTCTACCCCTAATATAAGGTAGTATTATAATAGAGGCTAAGGCAAAGCTACTAGAGACTAGGGATAAATATAAGGCCCTAGGACTAGAGATTCTAATAAAGCAAAGACCTAGAAGACCCTATAAGAACCCTCTAGCTATTATTAATAAGACTAATATTATAATCTTTATATTAGTAAAGGAGAAGGCTAACCTTAACCTTATAATCTAGTTATATAAGGAAGGCATTATTATAACCCTAGGGAAGCTATTTAAGCTCTTTACTAAGACTAAAATTAATACTTTAATTAAGTAAGGTATCTTTAAGTTTATTATATTTAATAGAGAGAAGCACTATAGCCTAAGAATCTTTAATACTTATATTATTAATAAGGTAAAGGGAAAAATAAGTTAACTATATAAGAAGTTATAGCTTATAATCTAAGGATTTAGGAATAAGAAAAAGTAATTAATCTTAATATAAGCTCTAATAATCTAATAGGCTAGTTAATAACTTATCCTTATAATAGCTCCTTCTCTACTTATAATAGAATACCTTATATAGATTTATAATATTATATAAGCCTATATCTAGTTACACATAGCCTTAAGCTAAATTATTCTTACTAGGCTCCTAATCTAAATCTACTACTAGCACCTAGAAGGTATAATTATAATTATAATTAAGCCTCTCTATAGTATTATAGAAGCTAGAACGTACTAGTAGGTAATGTATTATAAGCATTATAAAGAGAAGCTCTAGATAGAGACTTTTATATATAACCTATGCTTACTTATAATAATAAAAGAGAGCCTAGAATTTACTTATATAAGTATATAGACTAATAATACCCTTAGGTTATTAGATAAGGAGTTCTCTAAGAAAGAGAAAACTTAACTAGCTACTACTACCTTTACTATAAAGCTAAAGTAATTCCTTAGGAGGATAACTTACTTATATTTAATAGAGGAATTATTACCCTAAGTAATAGGAATATTATATTATAATAGAAAGGGTAGAGTAATAAGCTTAAATTAATCCTATTAACCTATTTAAAGTAAAAGTATATTAAGTAGTAGGCTTAAGGCGCTTATATTACTTTAATTTACTAACTAAAAGCTTACTTTAATCTTTTAGTTACTATATAATACTAGAAACTAATAGTTAAGAATATTAAAGCCCTTAACCACTAAATCTAGTAGTAAATAGACTACCTAGAGAGAGGCCTAACCTTTGTTCTAATTAACCTTACTAAAGTAAAGATCTATACCTTTATAAATAGATTATTTACTAATAACTAGGACCTTATATTATAGCTAGGATATATACTAATCCTAGCTAATAAAGATAATAAGGATAGTATATTTATAATTAAAGGTAATATTATACACTTTAGCTTAACTAAGAGTAAGAGAGTTATATAAAGCGTGCTTGCCTTAGAGATCTATAGTATAGTTATAGGTATTAATATAGCCTATATAACTATAATAATAATTAGATTAATTATAGGTTAACTAAAGCTTCCCTAATCCTAGTTATAGTATATATAGATTTATACTCTCTATATAAATGCCTTATTAAGCTTAGCACTACTAAGGAGAAACGCTTAATAATTAATATTATAGCCTTATAGTAATTATATAAGCGCTATAAGCTCTATAAGATCTATTAGATTAATAGAAGTAAAAACTTAGCTAATGCCTTCATAAAGGCATTACTAAATAAGGCACTTAAGTAATTTATCTTAAGTAACTAGATAATAATCTAGATAAAAGGTAAGTTACTTATATAAAGGATAGTTACTATAGATAATATCCCTAGAGGTTTAGTCCTAATACTATAGGAGAATATAAAATCCCCTAAGGAGAAAGAAAGAGAAGGACTATAACTCTTATTAGGTTTACTAATTCTAATAAGAGCTATACTTATTATTACTCCTAACCTAATAAGAGTTATAGGAAGACCTATAGTAGTCTCTTTAATCCCTATATAATATATATAGAGTATAGAGGAGGAAAGACTATTATAGTAAGGGCGCTATAGTAGTAAGGGGAGGATTAGTATATAGCTAGATTAATCTTATTTAGTAAATTAAGGGAAAGTAGAGAAGGCTCTCTTATTTTAATTTAAGGGCCCTAGATTATAGGTTATTATTTTTCCTTTCTTTTACTTACTATACCTATATAGGTATCTTTATTCTTTTATTTCCTATATCCCTAATTAACTATAATATAGTCTATTATTTTTTTCTTCTTTCCTATTAATATTATATATTAATAGTTATATTAAAAGAGAGAGTTTCTAGTGTTAGAACACGCATAATATTAACTACGCTTAGTAGCCATAATTATATGGTTAGCAAAGTGATTAGCCCACGCGCGTGGGCCTCACACGTAACCTATAATACGGGCCTATAATAGGGCAGGGCTTGTGGTCACGTGACCCACATAGCCCCTTTGCGTTTTATATCTTATAAGAAGAACCCTCACTTTTGCCCTCTCTTTTCCTCTTTCCTCTAGAGCTTAGAATAGATAATTAATAATAATACTATTCTCGAGGCTCATAACATCGATAACCTGATATTAGGCACCCTGTGTAACCAACAGAAATATATTAAGGTTATAAGGTATATAAATATATACTAATACCTATTACTATTCTAATAAGCTAAGTTATAATAATCTAAATTAATAGATAATCTATAACCTAGGCCTTAAGGAGTCCTTCTAGTGTAGCTTTTCATCTCTAGCGCCTTGCTTTGCCTATAGCATATATCTTATACTACATATAACTAGGTCTAGTTAATTTAATGCCTAGAGTTATATTTATAAGCTATATAAAGGCCTCTATACCTAGATAATTATATTATTAATACTATAGGTCTATATCTCCTTTTATAGGAGGCTTTAGTGGTTTAGAAGCTATGTAGGCCTCTTTTAGATCCTTAGATAGCTTTAATAATATAAAGAGATTATTAACCTTATATATCTTAGCTATAGGATACTTTCCTTAAACTAGTATATTCTTCTTTTAATCCTAAAAAACACTTACTTTCATTATAATCTTTACTAATACTATATTAACGTAAAATTCTAGGATAAATAGAGTATCTTCTAGTATAATAGTCCTTATGCCTTATATAATAGGATCTATAATTATAATTTATACTATACCTTACCTAAAGCTATATATATTATACCTCTAGCCTTAACCTCTATTTTAATACTCTTATTAAATTTAGGTAGCTTAAACTAATAGATATTATTAAAGATATAAGTATTTACTCTAGAATTATAGAGAACTATACTCTTCTTTGCTTCTAAATTATCTACTATATTTAAAGAGGTAATTATAACTTCTTTTAATAGTTAAGAATATCTAGATTAAATAAATAATAATATATTAGTAGTCTTTTTGCCTTATATCATTATAATAGAGTTATTTATAAGGTTCTATAATAGGATAATAATATCTCTAGCCTTTTCTTTCTTTTCTAGTTTCTAATTTATAGCTTTTAACTTCTTATTAGGGTTTTCTTTAAGATACTTCTTAATATTATTCTTTAAGGTTTTCCTAACTAACTAGTTTTTAGAGTAGTCTCTAGCTTAAAAGGGTTTTAAAGGAATTATAGTATTCCCACTACTTTAAAGCATTATTAATATTATAGCTAGAATAACTAAGGCACTTTAATTACTCTAATTTATTCTAACTAGTTAATCTTTTAGATATAAGTATATTTACTAACTTTACTAAGCTTTATAGAGCTTTATAGTTATATTTAAATTTTACTATAGCCTTTAGAAAGCTATAATCTTCTTCTTTATTAAGTAAATTATTCTATTTCTTCTAGAATAATTTAAATTTACTTTAAAGAGGTATAATAAACTTATATAGTATTATCTATTTAGTCTATTAAGTTTTAAGGTCTAGGTAATTCCTCTATAGTACCTTACTTATTATTACCTACTTATACTAATTATAAGTTCCTTTAGCTTATAAATAATTATTAAGATAATTTTCTACTAGAATAAGCATCTTCTTAGTATTTAGTTAATACTAATCCTAAAGAAGCTTTAGTATTCTTTAAGAATAAAGCTAAACTAACTCTTTTTCTTTAACCTTAGTATTAAAATTAAGAGAGTCTTAAATATTCTTTAAAAGGGTTTTATAAATAAATTCCTAATCTTTAGTAATTACTTTAATAGGTTTATATACTTTATAAGGTTAAATTATAGTTCTTTATATTACAAATTAAACTAGTTTTTATATCTTTATAAGTAATTTTCTAGTCTTTAAGGGCATTAGGGTTATCTAGTAAGACCTCTAGTCTTAGACCCCTCTATAGGTATATAGGTATTATAGGCTCTTTAAGTAATTTATCCTTATTTGGATTAATATATTCCTAAACACTATAAGATTCTATATTATTGGAAATGGAAGGGAATCTAGCTAGAGAGATAGGAAGACCTCCCTAGTAGATTCCTTCGCAGCGGCTTCTAGATAACTAGATTACGGTAGATTCTTTAAGATAGAGAGTATAGATAGTTAAATATAGTTAATTCCTAACTAATAGATAGTCTAACAAGCAATAAGAGGATTTTCTAAGTCCCTTATAAACTTACTAACTATATTAGAGGAAATAGGTTACTAGAGGGTCTTAGGAGCTACTTTTTATCTTCCGCAAAATTTATTTATATAGGAAAAGTAAAAAATCAACTTATAACTATATAATCTAGCTGCCTACGTGGCCTAACTAAGCACTTTAATATATAACCCTATAAATAAAATACACTATTAAATCTAGAAAAATTTAAGGGTTTAAATAGTATACGTTAGCCTTTTATATAACTACTAGTTCCTTAGTTATAGTTAATTTTAGCTTCTCTATAGGGTAACCTAGTTAGCTTAGTTATATAAGACTGTGGGTTAGTTGTGGGTAACGTAGGTTATAACTAACGCTATAAGCAATGCCTGTAACTAACGTTATAATAATGTAACTAGGCAACTAGTAGGCCTATAAAATAGTGCTATAAATAGCATTATTTTAACACTCCCTCTAGAAAAGTATAAGGTAACTAATTTAATGCCTAGACTTAGCTCTTTAATAGATATCTAAGTTAACTATAAATTCTAAGTAACTTTTTAACTAAATTAATAACTTTTAAATAGAATTCTAGTGTTTTGTTAATTTTTGATTTTTAACTTTTTATTAATTTTGTTAATCTAGGCCTCTGTATTTATAAGGCCTAATAGTTTAATAAATTATTAAAATTTATTATTAGGTAAGGGCTTTATTAAACTATCTGCAGGTATCTCTTTAGTGTTAATATAAATAACCTTAGCTATACCCTTCTATACCTTTTCTCTAGTATAGTTAAATTTTAGTAGGGTATGCTTTATCTGCTATGTAAAGCAGGGTTATTAGCAGTTATAATAGCGCCTTAGTTATTACTAAAAATTAGGACTAGAGGGGCTATAGGGAGTTTTATTTCCTTAAAAGGCTATAAAACTACTCTAGCTCCCTAATAGCCTCACATAGGGCATTAGATTTAGCCTCTAATGTAAATAAAGCTATTATAGTTACTTTCTTTAATTTCTAGCTAATAGGGCCTTTAGCTAGCTTATATAGATAAGTATAGGTTAATTTTAAAGACCTATCACGAGCGAAGTTACTATTATAAAAGCTAATAAGGGTTATAGAGGTATCTAAAGTAAGTTTAGACCTTCTATAAGTTATAGAAGAACTTATAGAGCCTAAAAGGTACCTAAGTAGATATTTAGAAGCATTTAAATGCTCTATAAATAGCTTAGATAGCGCTGTAGAAAGCCACTAAACCGGAAAGGTAATATTAGGTCTTATAAGGAGCATTAGGTATATAATAGTCCTATAATACTCTAATATAGCTTATAATTAGGGGTGAAAGAGGTTTAGTTAGGTGGGCTACCTATTTTATAATTCTAGGTTATAAGGGAATTTAAATAGGCCTAGTATCTTTTATATTAAACCTTTCTAAGGCTTTAGAAATATACTAGGACTAGTGGATAGTTAGGGTCCCTTTCTTTTGATTTCTAGTGATTTAAACGCCTAGGAAAAATTCGGCTAGCCTATGGTCTTCTATAGGATAAGCCTTGTGAAGCTACTTCTTTAATCTATTAATATAGTTAAGATCCAGTCCTATTAGAAGACAGTTATCCACATAAGTTGCTATCTATATAGATGTAGTTAGGTTAAAAAGATAGCTAGATTAGATATAAGGGGGTGAAAGCCTAACTTCTAAAGAAGGTCCTTTAAAGCCTGCTACTACTCTCTAGAGCTTTGTTTTAATCTATATAAAGCTTTTTGTAGGAAAATAACCTGCTTTTAAGAGGGTTTATAGCTATACTTTTAAGTAATTTAGCTATTTTAGGCATAGCTTTAGTAAATTTAGTAAATCTATTAGGGATTTGTATATAAATAGCTTCCTTTAGTAAGCTATTTAGAAAGGCCCTATAAAATTAACCTATTCGACTTCGTAGTTATTATAAGCCACTAGGGCTAGTAATATTTGCTAACTAGGGGATGCTAGTAGTAGCATAGGTCTTAATATAATCCTAACCTTCTATCTGCATAAAGCCTTTAGTAATAAGATAGGCCTTGTATTTTAAAGGATTATTTTCTTTATCCTTTTTAAGCTTATAAACAAGCCTATTCTTTGTAACCCTCTAGCCCTTAGGGACTTAGTCTATCCCTATAAATTTAAAGGTTCTAGTAGCTAGAAGCTGCTTAAATTCGCTAAATATAGTATCTATTTATTTTTAACTATCCTTGCTTTTTAAAGCTTGTTTCTAGGTCTTAGGGGTATCCGAATTGTTATTAGTAGATAACTTAGCTCTTTATTAAGCCTTAAAGCATATCTCCTTAACGAATGAAGATAAATTAAGATCATTAATATCTATAGAATCAGAATTAATTAGAGAATCTAAATCTATAAGCGGATTTTCTATAGCTACCTTATTAGGGGCTATAGAGCTAGGGCTCTCTAGGGGTAGTGCTAGAGGCACTACAGGCGCTGTAGTTACGGGCGTAGCGGACGTAATAGGCGCTGTAGGCGCTAGATTTTTAGGCTTTAGGTAACTATCCTAAACCTCTAGATTATCTTATAAGATATTAGCTTCTCTCTCTAAAGGATAACTCCCTAAAGGCTTAGGGAACCCTATAGAGCCTATATCTTCTATAATTTTAATAAAGCTAGTCTTTATAACTAACCTTTTAGAAGGAATATAAACAAGATAAACACTAGAACCTAGAGTAGCTAGTAACTAACTAGGGATAGTCCTAGGGGCTAGCTTTTAAAGCTTAGATCTCTGCTCCAGAGGTATTAGAACCTTGTAATAAGACCCTATAGCCCTAATCTTAGAAAAATTAGGCTTATAGGAGGTCTTAGGCTCTAAGTTAGCTAGATATAGCTACTTAGGGGTTAGAGGCTTAGTTATATTAGCAGTAATATTAACTAAGTCCACTATAGCTAGAAGGATATAAGACTATAGATATAGGGGTAGCTTAGACTACTAAAGTGTAGCCTAAGCTAGTCTAGGATAACCCTAATAGCCCTCTTAACTAGCCTATTCTATTTATAAATATAGGGGTAAGAGATGCTAAAACAAATTCCTTTAGAAGATAACTATAGCTAGAGGTTATTATTAATTTTAGTACCTCTATTAAAGTGAAGGTGCCTAGGATATATGTTATATTGGTTTTTAGGGCCTTAAAGAAGCCCTTAATAGCTATATAAAGGTTCTAACCTTCTTTATTAGCTAATAAAAAGCACTACTTATACTAGGGTTTTTAATTAATAAGTATAAGGACTAGGGCCTTCTTATTATATAGTATAGGTTTAATTTTAACTATATCTCCCTCTAGAATATCTAAAACCTAGGGGATCCTAGATAGGTCTTTTGCTAGGTTGTCTAATAGCCTTAGATTACATATAGGCTAAGTAGTTAAAATCCTTTTTTAATAGCGGAAAAATTAGGGATCCCTTTAGCTAATTTTAATAGTTTCTTTAGTAAGAGAAGCCCTATATAGCCTAATTAAATATGCTAAAGAAGGGCTAAATCTAGTAACTTCTTATAACTAGAATCTAGCTTAGAAGACTTTTTAGGGCTATTATCCCTAGCTCCCTCTATTACTAGGCCTCTTAAGAATCACAGGCCTCTAGGGGCACTAGATAGCCACTATTATTACCTAAGACATTAGGGTATAGACCTTCTAAACCCCTATAGAAGATACCTAACTAGGAGCTTTAGTGGGATATAGGGCTAAATCTTCTTCTTCTTTAGGATCTAATTCTTTGATTCGTTAATATTCCTTAGGATTTAACATTAGTTACTATGGAATTTAAACCTCTATAGGGTAGGAAAACCTAAATAAGTCTTATAGGCCTTGTGGTAACGTTAAGAGCCTATAAAGGAGAGTAGGTTAAATGCTTACAAATCTTAGGGTAGCTTGCCCTTAATCTGCAAAAAGAAGCTATATTTAGTAGGTTCTAATAACCTATAGGGGCTTTTATTAGCTAGAAATAGCTAATCTTTTATAAGATAACCCCTAAAAGGTAGTGAGTTTAACCACTAACTAGGTTAGTATCTATACTAGGAAATATAGGGCATTTAGCAGAGCTAAAGGCCTATATTCTAGTGGATTTTTCTTAACTAGAACGTTAAAAACAGCAGTGCCTCTACCTTTAGGATAGATAGGTCCTCCTACTATAATTATAGGGCTAGTTTTACCTTTCTTAAGGGCTTAAAGTCCTAAAGAAGGCCTTATTATTATAAATATAATAAGAAGAACTTATATTATATAAAGGGAGTTTTTAATTATATTATTAGAGTAACTAAAAGTAGGCTTACTAGTAGTGTTACTAGAGGTACTAGACGTATTTAAATTAGATTTAGAATTACTACTCTTATTACTACTAGACTCGCTAGAATCTAGTTCTTTAATATATCCTATAGCTAGGCTATAGTCTAATGTAAAAGCAGCTTCTTTTCCTTTCTCTTTATCCCTATTACTACTCTTTTTCTTCTATTTCCTTTAGAGGCTTTAGAAGGGTTTAAATCCTTCTTATCCTACTCTTTCTTAGTATTAGAGTCCTTCTTAGGGGTAGGATTAGAAGAGTTCTTTTCCTAGTCCTTAGAATTTCCCTTATTATTAGAAGCCTTATAACTAAGGGCTTTAGCTATAGGGGAGGTCTTATCCCTCTATTCTTCTAATAAATCCACTATAAGGAACTATAAATTTAGGGTATTTATAGGTATTCCTTATGCCCTAGAAGCTCTAATAGTAAATCTTTGTCTCTTAGCCTAACTAGGAAAGGTTTGCTTTAATGTATTAATATAATAATTTACTTAATTAATTAGAGAGATCTCTATACTACAAAGTTATAATCTAGCTAGTAAATTATTAAAATTAGCATTAAAAGCCTCTAAAGATCCCTTATAATTTAAAAATTTAGGGAGTAATAGCTAGCGTATAGCGTACTATACTAGATTTTAGCACTCTATAAATACTACCTAATAAGGACTTTATAGGCTTCTTTAGGGGATATCTACTAATATATAGCTACCTAAGGTCCTAATTAGTAACTATCTCTTAATATTATTAAAAGAATAGCTTAATTAGAGTTAGCTAGCTAGCTTACTATGCTTAGATTATCTAGAAATTTAGGTAATCCTAGGGCTCTAAACTAAATACTTAGGGCTTACTTCCACTAATTATAGTTTTTAGGGCCTTTTAGCTTAGCTCCCTCTAGAATAGAGTAAACCTTCTTATTTAGTTCCTTTATAGTACCTTTAGTAAAGGTAGCTTATAAGTTACTAGAAGAGAGTATACTTATAGAAGTAGTAGCTAGGTCTTCTCTAGATACCTAAGTATTTTCTTCCTTAGGTCTAGAAAAGGCCTAAAGACCTTATATAACTAATATAGTTTACGTTAATTTCTCTAAAAGATTATTAATACTAGCCTTATTTTTAATATAATTATCTTTACTATACCTAATAAAATTAGTTAAGGTCTTACCTTATTATTTAATTTAGCTTTATATCTATAGTTATAAAGCACTAGCCTAAACAGCTAGTTAACCTTCTATATCTATCCTATTAGGGTCCCTAGGGGGCTAGAAGGGCCTGTAGAAGGTCTTAAAGGTCCTATAGCGGGGCCCTTACCCTTATAATTAGATAGTGTTATCTTCTAAATCTTAAAAAGATCTCCTATATAAAATCTCTAAATTTATTCCTATTATAAATAACGTACGCTAGAAAGGTAGTTATATTATAATCTAGTTATATACGCAAATTATATAGCGGAGCCGTTTAAAAGGGTAGCCCTTAGGTCTAAAAAGTAGGTCTTTAATATACACGGGTAGAAATAGGCTAGAGAAGATTCTTAGTGAAAATTTTCTTAACACTAAAAAATAGGAATTATAGATAGTAAATATTATAGAATATATAGCGTAACGTAGTGTATATAACGTAGTATAATAGGTTAAAAAGCCTAGTATAGAGATACTAGATATCTAATAATAATAAGGAAAGCAGCATATTTATAATGTAAATAATATTAATATAATAGTCATAATAGTGAATAGAATCACTATCTAGTTATAGTTATTACTAGATAGTTATAGGTGTAATATAGTAGTTATAGGTGTGGTAGTAATGAATTTTAACACTAAGGGTCTAGTATTACAATGCGTGGTGCTAGTAAATAAAAGGCTTTAAATTCTAGTGGTTTTCCTTTGTAATCTTAAGAGCCTATAGTGTAGTAAAGAATAACTAGTAGCTAAAAATCTAGTAATTACAATAGAATAACGCAGTAATATAGTAAATCTTTAGGCCTTCTAGGCTTATAACCTATTAGAAATAGAAGGGGAATCTAGCTAGAGGGATAAGAAGACCTCCTAGTAGATTCCTTTGTAGCGGCTTCTAGATAACTAGATTACAGTAGATTCTTTAAGATAGAGAGTATAGATAGTTAAATATAGTTAATTCCTAACTAATAGATAGTTTAATAAGTAATAAGAGGATTTTCTAAGTCCCTTATAGACTTACTAACTATATTAGAGGAAATAGGTTACTAGAGGGGTCTTAGGAGCTACTTTTTATTTTCTATAAAATTTATTTATATAGGAAAAGTAAAAATTAACTTATAACTATATAATCTAGCTGCCTATATGGCCTAACTAAGCACTTTAATATATAACCCTATAAATAAAATATACTATTAAATCTAGAAAAATTTAAGGATTTAAATAGTATATATTAGCCTTTATATAACTACTAGTTCCCTAGTTATAGTTAATTTTAGCTTCCCTATAAGGTAACCTAGTTGGCTTAGTCATACGAGCCTGTGGGTTGGTTATGGGTAACGCAGGTCATAACTAACGCTGCAAGCAACGCCTGTAACCAACGTTGTAACAATGCAACTAGGCAACTAGTGGGCCTATAAAATAGTGCTATAAATAGCATTATTTTAACATATATAATTCTTAATTTACATATACTATTTAATCTAGTCTTTCTCTAATAATAATACTATATTAGGAGTTTCTTTAGATATTATAAAGGGAATATATACTAGGTTTAATAGGTATATTAAGGGTTTATCTTAGGATAATTACAAGCATTAATAATATCTAATAGAGCGTATAATCTATAGATAATAATAATAAAGGTAATAAAAGCCTCCTAGGCTTATAACTATTAAAAAGTAGGGGTAAAAAGGTTATTAAAAGTGTTTAAATTAATTAGTTAGAGGTATAGATAGTACCTAACTTTTATACCTAAAAGATACATAGTGCGCTATAGTACTATCTAGCTAAATTAGGTACTTCTAATACATCGTATCCACCGTTGTGTTAAGGAGGGTCTCATCTTTGTCAATGCGGTCAATGCAGCGTGGTCAAAGCCCTCACCCTGACAGCTAGGCATATGCCACGCATATGCAAGATGATACCACTATATTATAGGGCATATACTACCTATAGCCCTATAACTAACTAACTGACTGACTAACTAACCTAACTGACTGACTGACCTGACTGACTGACTAACCTGACTGACTGACTGACCTGACTGACTGACTAACTAACTGACTGACCGAATTGACGAATTAACGATTTAACTGACTTGCTTGAATTACTGACTGACTAACTGACCGATTGACTGATTAGGGTGAATTCGCACTAATACACTGTGGTCCTTAGCATATGCAGTGATTTTCACCGCCTACCTAATTAGGATTTTAAGGCTCCACCCTAGATACGAGACGAACTTTGTTGGAGCCGAGATTTACTGTGTGCCCCGTTCAACTTTGGTCTCTTAACATTTGTCTGCATCATAACTTCCCCTCTCACAACCGCAAAGCACGGGTCGTGCCTTCGTGTCCATGGCAAAATGCCTTGCTCGCAATTGATGACCGTTGACCACGTATCGGCCCTGAGCGACGCACAGCTTGGCGAATTTATGAAGAAACACCGCCGCGCCGATAACTCGTTCGAGCTTCCTATTGATGACTGGGATAGATTGTCCAACGAAGAGCGAGATCGCCTTGCTCAGAGACTGCAGTTCGTACATTTCTGTATCTTTTCAGGAGTTTCATCTGCTGACGACTGCTTAGGTTGATAAAAGGAGCATTAACCGACAGCCCTACGGCTAATTCCCGCCCGCTTGACCTTGATAAGCTCGATACGCTTTTGCGTGATGTAGCCAACGGAGACGATTCTCTATCACTAAACCAACCGCGTGCAAGGGAAAGGGAAACTCTATCGCCGGAGGATTCGCGAGACCTATATAAGCAAAAAGAGATGGTAGCGTACAATAACCTTGTGAAAGACGGTGGTCGCCCGCTGTACCGAATTGACCTTCTGGAATCAGTTTCAAAAGATCCTGACGTGTATCACGAGATGCTGGAGCCGTTTTGGCGACAACCTCGATCTCGCAAACCATCGGAGATGGATCACTTCGACGGTCAAGACGTAATGCAAAGACAATGGCATAGGTGGCAAAATTTCCGAAAATGGCAACTTAATAATAGAGGCATTGATAACGAAGACGAAGACGATGGTTTTTGGCTTATGTTGAGGACATAAAGCGTGGTTTTATAGAAGTGGGCTGGACCGACAGCGCAGCCGAGATTGAAGCCAACCCGACAATTTTAAAGAAGCCTGGCGAACATTGGTATCATATTCAAAGACACCGCAACTGGCAGCGACAGTACCAGCGGGAGCCTGGATGCATAAGCTTCTCTGATTACGAAGAAGCGGTGAAGACACGGTTGACGC
Source organism: Epichloe brachyelytri (assembly GCA_023650705.1). NCBI lineage: Eukaryota > Fungi > Ascomycota > Sordariomycetes > Hypocreales > Clavicipitaceae > Epichloe > Epichloe brachyelytri. Next base: position 1,317,597 of record CP097977.1, on the reverse strand, counting down.
GCCATGGTTTTAGGCGATCATTCTATCTAGTAGAAGACCCGAAGCAGCAGGATGAGTTGACAACATGGATTGAATACCTGGGATTTGAGTATTGGTGGCTTAACCGTTACACTGCATCTATTAAGCGCCTGAAGCCGAAACATGACGAAGCTTGGGAGGAGCTAAAAGAGAAGGAGTAGTAAAGGATGACGAGACTCCGGAGTTCGTTCGCACTAATGCGTCGGGTATAAGGTGTCAGAGAGAGGAAGACCACGCACGACAGGCTGTGCAAGATGCAGAGTCAGAGGCAGAAAAAGTTTACCAGAAAACGCAGAAGGATCCTGATCGCCTGAGCATCCCAAAGAAACAGCGCATACAAATGTTAGTCAAGGCTAGGCAAAGATTATTAGCAGCACGAGAAGCGCTTAACTTTATTAAGCGGCGGAGCGATCTACTTATTGACTTTGTTCGCGGAACCTTTGACTATGTCAACGCGAAGGAAGACGTAGTCAGCCAGACCATTCTTTTGGACTGGGTGGTGGAGGAGGCACTCAAAATTGAGGCTGAACAAAAAGCTGTAAGTTTGGATGGCAGCTCCCAGAAGAAGAGGAAAGCATCACCCGAAGATGTCTGCCCAGTGCAGTCAGACGTGAAGAGACAGAAGTCAAACACTCAAGAGCATAGCTCACAACCGAGCAACGATGAGACCGGCACGGGAGACAGAACAGTTTTACGCAAACGAAATTGTCCATCAACAGACATGAATCGACAACTTAATCGAGATCAAAGCCATAACATACAAGAAACATATATCAGTCAAACCAAACTTCTTGGATGGGGCGCGGAGCCACTGCCTTCGACGGAAGCCGAACCAGAGTCGGTAACCTCAAAGGGCAGTTCACGGAAGAGGAGAAACGTCGCATTCGAAGATGCCTCTTTAATGCAGTCAAGCCCCAAGAGACTGAAGCCAAGTGCTCAAGGTCACGGCTCGCAAGCCAGCAACATTGGAGTTGGGGCGACAGACAGGAGAGCCTTACGCATGCGGAATCGCACAACAGGCGTGAGTCAGCAACTAGATCAAGATCAATCTCAGAGCGTACAAGCAACGAATCTCAGCAACCAGTCACCTGGGTCTAACGTGCCGTCTCCGGAATTAACCCAAGGACTACGTCGCAGCTCTCGGCTTGCGGCCATCCGTCCAGGACCGGAAACTTATTCAGCAAGACACGAAACCCGCAGTTCTGGCAACCTAGGAAGCGAATATATCCCAGTGGAGAAAATATTGGAGAAGCGCGTTCGCAAGCGAGGGCGCGGTTGCATTACGGAGTACTTGGTCAAGTTCAAAGGTTACGATACCTCATGTAATTTGTGGACAAGTGCCCAAGAACTCCCCGAAAACGTCACGGATGGCTTTGACCAATTGAATGCGTAATGGTTTTCTAGCCAAGCAGCGGTTGTTATAGCGGAAGTGATATACAACAGCGGCCTGCAGGTCAGGTCGCTGACCCCAAGTTTAATGAAGTAATGACATGGCCGACCACATGGTCAAATTGAGAGGTGTTTTTGGTATCTCTTGATGTGCATAGGCGAAAAGACGGTATGATATGCCGGCAAGATAAAATGTTTCGCGACATTTCGTAGCACGGTAAGGTGAGTTCTAAATCTTTCACTAACAAATTGCGTGGAATCACGGCGCTAAGCGATAAGGTACAATTATAGTAACACTAGAGCCGTTCTTGAAAATCCATTCAGACTATTTTGCCTTGAATCGCTATAATGCCGTGCGCCCAGTACAATGTCCACCATACGCACCTATACAAACAGAAGGAGCAAAATTCCTACTTCTTACCCCTGCGCTTCTTCGCAGTGCCTGAATTTGTAAACGATGTGCTTGGTGTAGCAGTTTCTTGTTTCGAAGTGCTGCCTTGACTATCCTGTTCACTGTGAGGCGAAAGCAAGTCTGCATCTGATTGGATCAAATGGTGACTCTGCAGGTCCTGCGATAACCCGGTTGACGGCATTGACGGGTCATCAAAGTCCAACTCAGACGGCAACTGGTCGATGGCCGAGCACAGCTTCTTGAAATAAGATGGCATCCACAACTCATATACATTCTTGGTAAATCGATATGCTGTCTATTTTTCTTTGCCGTCTAATTCTATAAAAAGTATTCGCAAATGGGATAACGGTAGTACTTTGTGTCCTTCCGTTAATCACGGCATAGTGGCCGTAGATACGCACTGACTTATGGTCATGTGAGATGGAATAAGCTAATATCTGTCGGTGGACTTCGTTTTCGCGTTTAACAGCACGGAAGAGCTCGGTGACAGCTCGTACAGCTAGAGTCATGCTATGAGCATTCTGATGATTGGCCACATCTAGAGCAGCAGCGCCGCACTTCACCTCGCACGTTAGGAACGGGAAGTACATGTAGTATGTCGCCATGAAGAACGACAGGTCTCCACTGATAACGTTGCCTATAAATGGTGATAGTTTGGCAAGCTGGACGTCACTAAATGCTTCGCGCCTAAAGCCAAGAGAGTAGTCTGGCTGGGGCCGAGTCCCAGTCAATGCGATTGAATTGTTCCAGCCTTCGTTGATGCTTTCTACCAGAATGTTAAGGTGTCTTGCACCTCGTATGCTCAGAATTTCTGCGGAAGGGACAATCAAAGGTGTGATATCCCGCATTATCCTTGCCTCATTCCTGTCCTCATTCCTGTCCTCAACTCGTCGACAGGTTTGCTTAAACAATTCATCACGGAAAAGTGTGTCATTAGGGATTGTTTGCTCGGACATGAGCAGTGAAGAGTTCGTCCTTTCGCTCTGCTTGGTGACTCCAAGATCTGATTCATCCATGAAGCTGCCTTTGGACGCAAGCAGGGTCTTATACCGCGGGTCTCGATATGGTGCACTTTTTCCTCTCTCGGCCTCTGATCGCTAGGCGTTGTGGATGTAGCCGAATTTGACCGTTTGCGATTGAGTGACGGCAAAGACTTTTTCGGGCGAGTAAATGCTCCATTTTGGGTTCAAAAAATTCTCGTGGCCACTCTTTTCGCTTGCCCAAAATTCAATTGGATCGACTGATTTGGAGTTGTTGTCGTAATCAACAACGACCTTAGTTGGAGCCTCCTGTGTATGGGAGATTCGAGCCGATCGTCGTGGTCGCTTCTGGACTGATTCTTGTTGATGATCGAGTGCGTCAATGGGTCGTTTCGTGCCGCGTCTGTTAGTCGTAACAAGATCCTGTGACAATTAATTTCCCAGCTCGCCCAAAGACAAATATAGGAGGACTATACCTGTGGAGATGATCTCTTCTTTCCAGAAACTGAAAGCGGTTGACTATAGTCAATGCACTGTGCAGTCTGACCTATATGGGATCGTGCGATGAGGAAGCGACTTGGCTTTTGAATGCCTCTGGGTTGCTTGCCTGTCTGCCATCAGTCAAGGTGATGCTTTGGCGCTTCACGAAACACATACCCTGCTTCTTTGGCGCCGACCGTACGCGGCCCTTCTGGGCGGCCAACTGTGCTCGAGTACGGGCCATGACGATGAAAAAGAAAACGAGTGGCGATGTTGTCAATTTATGCGACGTTGGCGACTTGACCCGAGCTAGGAGCCTAGGCGCGTGCACATCACGGGACCCCACCCCGCACTCCCGTTGCACTTTTGAACATGTTGAGGATATTCACAGCCTCACATCGCAGCCTCAGGCATCATCCTAGTTATCCTCTTCTTCGTTTGATGATATAGCTTCCCGCATCTCGTTTGTTATTGCGTTTTATCATAGGCTTTATTTAAAGACCAAGAATTATTAGATTAATAGATTTAAAGCTTATAATAAGCTTCCTTTTCCTTACTAGATTCTAGAATTCCTAGATAGTAATTCTATATTATCTTCTCTTTTACTATTCTTTACTACTAAATCACTTAATAAGTTATAAGCCTAGCGCTTATAACCACGCCTTTTCTTGATTTTCTTTTTATTTAACTATTATAGTCTTATTGTCAAAGGTAGGGGTAAAAAGGTTATTGAGAAGCGTTTAATTCAATCAATCAGAGATGCAGACGGCACCTGACTTTTGTACCTAAAAGGTACACAGTGCGCTATAGTACTATCTAGCTAAATTAGGTACTTCTAATACATTATATCCACCGTTATCTTAAGGAGGGTTTTATCTTCGTTAATGCAGTTAATATAGTATTATTAAAGCCCTTACCTAATACACCCCTAGCTAATAGTCTAAATAAAGCTATAGGTTATATAGGTTATATAGGATCTTAATAGAATTCTAGTGTTTTTAGATATTTAGGTATTAATTATAACCTAATTCTATAATAGAATTCCTTATATATTAGACCTAATAAAGGCTTTATAAACCTATTAGTAAGTATCTTAGAAGTCTTTATCTAATTAACCTTAATATTACTAAGGGTATATTATTCTTAAATTTATATTTAATTTATATTAAGATACTTAAGGCTAGTTTAAAGCCTTCCTTCCTTATATTCTATAATATAAATTATTTACTTATTATTACACTAGATAATTAAGAGAGGTAGTATATAAACCTTAATATTATAAAGTAGGTTTCCTAATAATATATATTCTTTTATACTATAATTTAAGGTAAAGAGCTTTGCTTCTATACTTAAAGTTATTATATAATATTACTTACCTAATTTCTAATCTATTATAGTGCTATATATAATAAATATATAACCTTAGGTTAACTTCCTAGTATTAGGGTTATTACTAAGAGAGGTATTAGTGCTTAAGTATAGCGTATTAAAGCTATTATCCCTAAGTATTAGATATAAAGCTTCTTTATATTCTACGTATATCTAATAACACCTTTTATAAGCTTAATATACTATATAGATAGGTTAGTTATAAAAGAGGCTAGCTTTTAAGCTACAAAGGCTATATCTAGTTTTCTAATAATATATAAATATATAAGTAATCTAATAATAGCTTTGTAAAGATTAATATCTTCTTTAGTGGCTTAGCTATTATTTAGATAGATTATAGCTATTTAAAGAGAAGTAATAGAACCCTTTAAATTATCCTCTATAATATTAGGAATAAATTTCTATATAATCTTATAGATATAGGATTCTTAAGATAGCTATATCTCTTTTATAACTTAATTATAAATAATCTTAATCCCTAGAAACCACTTTAATTTACCTTAATCCTTAATATCTAGGCTATTTATTAATTAATTATATAGAGCTTTAAATTTAGTTATAAATTTATTAGGAAATATTACTATAATATTATCCACATAGAAGAATAGAATTATTCTATTCTTTATAAAGATATATAGGTCTTCCTTTCCTTAAATAAATCCTATCTTTAGTAGGAATTATATTAGATATAAAAACCATTATCTAGGAGCCTCTCTTAGACTATATAATGCTTATATTATCTTCTAGAGATAACCTTTTGCCTTTAAACCTTCTAGTGGTTTATATAAGATAGGTTCTTTAAGTTTTATAGAAGGAAGGCATTCTAAATATTATATTATTAGGTATTAAAATTATTTATATAGTAAATAGTAAGTAGTATTTATAGAGATTATAAAGTAAGCGTAGCTATATAGTTATTAAGGTTATCTTTTAGTTATTAATTCCTTATATAACTATTTATACTTTAAACTCTATAATTATACCTTTTTATTAGTTTTATACTTAAATACTTATCTAAGGTTAATAATTTCCTTATAGGAATTAAGATTAAGTGCTTCTTCTAGGATATTTTCCTAGTAATTTTAGGATAGAAGCTTATTAACTTCTTTTATAATTACTTCTATCTAGTAATTATAATACACTAAAGCTATTACTTAATAATAATAGGCAGGTTCTAGAGGTATATCCTTAATTCTAAGGCTATATTAAGCACCTTATAATATAGTAGTAAATATAAAATAGAATTATACTTAATAAGCTTTCCTAGATTCCTTTTATTAGCGTTTTCCTATAATAATATTATTAGGGTTAATGCCTTTACTATAGGAATATAAATCTTTAGCCTATAGATTCTCTAGGCTCTTACTACCTTTAGTAGTGGTTTTACTAGTATTATTAGTAGTCTCTATATATTCTATTATTACCTTATATATAAAGTTATTAAACTCTTAGAAAAGTATATTATCTCCTTATAAGGAAGTTTTATATTCTCTATAGAAATAGAATACTTATAAGAAGAGTCTAAAGGGTTAGAAATACACTAGAATAGTTCTCTTCTTACTATAAGGCTTAAAGAGGTATTTTTACTTTAATCTAGTTATTTTCTTGCGTTATATTTACTAGTATTAAAGGGAGGTTATTATTATCTTTAAGCTCTATTCCTATAAGGTCTTAACTAATTTCCTCTTTAATATCTTTAGCTTTAAGCTCTTTAAGTAAATTAATTATTAATATCTTCTCTTTCTAAGCTATTATAAGTTCTTCTTCTAGTTTAAAGAAGGTATTCTTATTAAATTAAATACACGCTAATATAATTACCTTCTAATTCCTTAATATTAGAACCTAGATAATATACTATAACTTTCCTTTATATCTAACTAGATATCTAATATAAGCCTTCTACTTAAGTTAAGGTATTATATTATTTAATTTAATATATTTAAGAGCCTTTATAGTTATTAGAAAAGCCTTATAACTATAAGCTTAAAGGTAAGATATTAAGGGCCTCTAGTTTTCTAATATCTTTAAGTAAGTAAGTAAAGTTTTCCTAGCCTAATTTCACTAAAGCTTATATAGTGTAATCTATTCCTATAATACTTAAAAGGTATTTAATTTAGTAAGTATATAGCTATATTAAATACCTTATTATTAAGTTCCTTTAGAAGTTATACCTCTAGACTTAGCATTCTAGCTTTCTATTTTACTACCCCCTAGATCTCTTTACCTTACTATTCTAACTAGGTATTAAGGGAGCTAAATTATATACTAAGATACCTAATAAGGCTATCTTATCTTTTATTTCTCCTATAAAGAGGGCTTTCTTAATATTACTATATAGAAAATAAAGCTAAATCCTAAATTATATACTTAGGAAGCTTATTATTATATAAAAATAATCTTAAATCCTATTCTTTAATTTAAATAAGTAAAAGAAATATATTAAGGTTATAAGGCATATAAATATATACTAATACCTATTACTATTCTAATAAGCTAAGTTATAATAATCTAGATTAATAGATAATCTATAACCTAGGCCTTAAGGAGTCCTTCTAGTATAGCTTTTAATCTCTAGTGCCTTGCTTTACCTATAGTATATATCTTATATATAACTAGGTCTAGTTAATTTAACACCTAGAGTTATATTTATAAGCTATGTAAAGGCCTCTATACCTAGATAACTATATTACTAATGCTATAGGTTTATATCTCCTTTTATAGGAGGCTTTAGTAGTCTAGAAGCTATGTAAATCTCTTTTAGATCCTTAGATAGCTTTAATAATATAAAGAGATTATTAACCTTATATATCTTAGCTATAGAATACTTTCCTTAAACTAGTATATTCTTCTTTTAATCCTAAAAATACCTGCTTTTATTATAATCTTTACTAATACTATATTAATATAGAATTCTAGGATAAATAAAGTATCTTCTAGTATAATAGTCCTTATACCTTATATAATAGGATCTATAATTATAATTTATACTATACCTTAATCTAAAGCTATATATATTATGCCTCTAGCCTTAACCTCTATTCTAATACTTTTATTAAATTTAGATAGCTTAAACTAATAGATATTATTAAAGATATAAGTATTTACTCCTAAATTATAGAGAACTATACTTTTCTTTACTTCTAAATTATCTACTATATTTAAAGAGGTAATTATAACTTCTTTTAATAGTTAAGAATATCTAGATTAAATAAATAATAATATATTAGCAGTCTTTTTGCCTTATATTATTATAATAGAGTTATTTATAGGGTTCTATAATAGGATAATAATATCTCTAGCCTTTTCTTTCTTTTCTAGTTTCTAATTTATAGCTTTTAACTTCTTATTAGGGTTTTCTTTAAGATACTTCTTAATATTATCCTTTAAGGTTTTCCTAACTAACTAGTCTTTTAGAGTAGCCTCTAGCTTAAAAAGGGTTTTAAAGGAATTATAGTATTCCTACTACTTTAAAGTATTATTAATATTATAGCTAGAATAACTAGGGCACTTTAATTACTCTAATTTATTCTAACTAGTTAATCTTTTAGATATAAGTGTATTTGCTAACTTTACTAAGCTTTATAGAGTTTTATAGTTATATTTAAATTCTACTATAGCCTTTAGAAAGCTATAATCTTCTCCTTTATTAAGTAAATTATTCTATTTCTTCTAGAATAATTTAAATTTACTTTAAAGAGGTATAATTAACTTATATAGTATTATCTCTTTAGTTTATTAAGTTTTAAGGTCTAGGTAATTCCTCTATAGTACCTTACTTATTATTACCTACTTATACTAATTATAAGTTCCTTTAGCTTATAAATAATTATTAAGATAATTTTCTACTAGAATAAGTATTTTCTTAGTATTTAGTTAATACTAATCCTAAAGAAGCTTTAATATTCTTTAAGAATAAAGCTAAACTAACTCTTTTTCTTTAACCTTAGTGTTAAAATTAAGAGAGTCTTAGATATTCTTTAAAATAGTTTTATAAATAAATTCCTAAGCTTAAGTAATTACTTTAATAGGTTTATTACTTTATAAGGTTAAATTATAGTTCTTTATATTAAAAGTTAAACTAGTCCTTTATATCTTTATAAGCAATTTTCTAGTCTTTAAGGGCATTAGGATTATCTAGTAAGACCTCTAGTCTTAGACCCTCTATAGGTATGTAGGTATTATAGGCTTTTTAAGTAATTTATCCTTATTTAGATTAATATACTCTAAACACTATAAGATTCCACGTAATTCTTAATCTATATATACTATTTAATCTAGTCCTTCTCTAATAATAATACTATATTAGGAGTTTCTTTAGATATTATAAAGGGAATGTATACTAGGTTTAATAGGTATATTAAGGGTTTATCTTAGGATAATTATAAGTATTAATAATATCTAACGGAGCGTATAATCTATAGATAATAATAATAAGGGCAATAGAAACCTCCTAGGCTTATAACTATTAAAAGGTAGGGGTAAAAGGTTATTAAGAAGCGTTTAATTTAATTAATTAGAGGTACAGACAGCACCTAACTTTTATACCTAAAAGGTACACAGTGCGCTATAGTACTATCTAGCTAAATTAGGTACTTCTAATACATCGTATCCACCGTTGTCTCAAGGAGGGTCTCATCTTCGTCAATGCGGTCAATGCAGTGTTGTCAAAGCCCTCACCCTAACACTTATATATAATTATATATCTTTTCCTAATATCTTATTAAAGTAAATTACTTAACTTATAAGGTAGTATAAAACCTTTTCCTTATCTAAAACTAATAATAATAATATTATATAGGTTAAGATTAAATGAATTAGAATTTAGCTTATATATATAAAATAGTAAAAATTTTATATAACTAGAATTAAATGTATAACCTTTATTATATTATTTTTCTAGCTAATAATTTTAATAACCTTTTATAATATTATAAACATTAAAATTTTATAAATTTTATAATATATATAAGAAGTTAACCTTTCTAGGTAAATCTTAGTAAATAGTAGGCTAGGATAGGATATTCCTTATGGAACTACCTTAAGTACCTAAAACTAATAATCTAGATCTATTACTATTTAGGTAGTATTTAGTATATAGTAAAGTAAGTAAAGTAAGTATAATAAATACCTTTTAACTAAGCTAAGGTAAAATGTTAGAACAAGCATAATATCAATTCCTTCGCAGCCGCGGATGTGGCCGGATGTGGCTGGCAATAGGTTAGCCCGCGCGTGTGTGCGCGTGACCCCCTGTGATAGGGCAGGGCCTGTGGCCACGTGACCCACACGCGGCGCCCCTTTTATTCTCACGAGATTGCCCTCTCTTTTGCCCTCTCTTTTCCTTCCTTTTCTAGATAGCCTAGAATAGATAAGTAAATGCAATGCATACTATCTATTCTCTGTCTCCATCCTATGAAAGATAGGAGTCCTAATATTAGGAGCCCTGTGAAACTGACATAAAACTTTAAGGAGTATTTAAAAATACCTTTAGGCTACTTATACTTTTAACTTTATAACTCTATATATTAGTAACTATATAGTAATTTAACTAATTAAGAGCTATTACTATAACTCTTACTTAACTAAACTAATATTAATTAGTATTAAGTAAGTATAGTAATAGGAGTGAATAAATTCTAATATATAACCCTACCTTTTCTTCTAATATAGGTAATAATACTAAGGATACTTCTAGCACTATTTTAGCTACTTAACCTAATTTAAATAATTTAATAATATTATAAAAGTATAGTATACTAGAATAGTAGTTATTATCTCTCTTAAAGAAGTAAAGAACTTTAAGGAATAGGAAATCTTAATCTAAATATAAGTTTATATTATATAACTTATACTATACTTAACTAGGGTAATTACTTAGTTAAATAAGACTAATAAGTAATATAGTATTCTTTTCTTTATTATTTAGTAAAGCCTCTCTTTATAAGTCTAGAAGAATTTAATATATATAGGATAGACTAATATAATACTAGTTACTAAAATAATATAGCTAATTAAAAGTAATTATAGCTTTAAGGCTAACTTAGCTATTATTAAGCTACTTTAATAGTTCTCTTAATTAAAGAAAGCTAATTTCTCTATAACCTAAGCTTAGCTAGACTACTACTAGAACCTTTAGAACTAAATTTATAAAATTAAAAAGATTCCTAATATTATCTAGGTCTTATAGATAATTAAAGCTATTAAAGGTTTAATACCTAAGATCTATAATATATAGAAAATTAAGGGATTCTCTAAGGCTAAGTTAAAGAAAGAAAATATACTTATGTTAGAACACGCATGATATTAACCGCGCTTGGCAGCCGCAATTGTGTGGTCAGCAGAGTGGTCGGCCTGCGCGCGCGAGGGCCCCACACGCGACCCACAATGCGGGCCTATGATAGGGCAGGGCTTGTGGTCACGTGACCTACACAGCCCCCTTCGCGTTTTATATCCTATAAGAAGAACCCTTACTTTTGCCCTCTCTTTCCCTCTTTCCTCTATAGCTTAGAATAAATAATTAATAATAATACTATTCTTAAGGCTTATAACATTAATAACCTAATATTAGGCACCCTATGTAACTAATACTAATTAGTGGTTAACTTTATAGATAACCACTCCTTAACGTATATAGAAAACCGTAGATTAGTAAGGTTAATAATAGAAGAGACTTTCCTAGAAGTAGCGTAATTTTACTAGCCTATTAAAGTATAAAAGTAGCCTAATTACTTAAGATCCTTAATTATACTAAGGAAGAAGTCTATCCTAGCTAGCTTATTAAAGCATAAGAGTAGCTAATAATAGTTAGAAGCCTAAACCTTAAAGAAGAGTTTAACTCTAGTAGTAAGGTCTATCCTATTTTCTTTTTCTTAGTATATTCTATTATATATAAAGCTAATTACCTAGCCCTTTAATTCTTTATAAATTATTTCTCTTAAAAGTAAAACTTTCCTACTACCTTTCCTTACCTAAAAATATAAAATTTTCCCTATTCCCTCCCCTTTAAAGGACTATAAGTTATAATAGCTAATAGGAAGGAATAAGTATAGGAACCCCTAAGAGTTAAAGAGGCTCTTAATTAGGAGATACCTTTATAGAAGCTACTAAATAATATAGAGGAGATAAAGCTAATATCCTTCCCCTCCTTTATATCCTAAATTCCCTCTATAAGTATATTATAGAAGACCTATTCTATAGAGCTAAAAACTTTAATAATAAGGAAGATAAAATACCTAAGGTACTTATAGCCTATATCCTTATTAAGACTATAGACTATAAGGTAAGGAAAATAGCTAGGAGAACCTTATTTATAGAATTTACCTAAGACTTTTATAACTAAACCTAAGAAATATTTATCTAAACGCTATTTATAGTCCTATAGCACTTATAGGACTACCTTATTAATAATAGAGTATATATAATAATTAACTAAACCTCTAAAGTAGTAAGGAACCTTTAAGAAGTTATTAACTAATAAGAATTCTAATTCTAGTTATAAAAAGAAGTAAAAGATACTAAAAGGAAGTATATAGACTTCTAAAAGAAGCTTCTAGAGAATAGTAACTTCTAGATAACCTCCTTAATAAAGGTAATATCTAAGAATATTAAATTATAAAGACTACTTAAACTCTTTACTAAGGCTTACTAAGTATTACCTATTAAGGTAACTATATAGCTATAGGTATAATCTCCCTAAGAGGGTGTATATTAATATATTAAGGGTCCCCCTTTAGGTATTATATCTTATATCCTAACCCTATTAGGGCACTACTAGTAAGCCCTAACCCCCTTCCTAGCATAAAGAAGCTATTATCCCTACCCTATCCCTATTAACTAACTAATATAACCCTTAAGACTATTACTAAAGTAAATTATTAATCTAGCTAAGATATATACACTAGAATAATAATATAGTATAGATAACTATAATATCTTTAAATTAAAGCTTTAAATATTTTAAAGGAAATATAAGATCCTAGATATTAGACTAAAATAGGTAGGCTATATATTTAATACTATACTTAAGGGTAAAGCTCTAAGATACTACTTAGATAATGTTATGGACTGGCCCCTAGGCGACTGCGATAGGGCGTTAGTATAATATTAAGAAACTTAAGGAAAGGAAAGAGAAAGGTAGGAAACCTATTCTTACTAGAGCCCCTTATACTTACTTACTACCTTATATTAGCCCCCTTTTCTATATCCTTACTTACTTAGGACTATTCTTACTTATATATACTATAGTAAATACTTAGGTAAAGCCTAAGCTCTTATATATACTCTTACTCCTCCCTCTCTTACTACCCTTAACTATAGTTATTATAGGTGTTTACCCCCTTAGTATATTATAGGGACCTATTATTTTAACTTTAGGTCTAGGTAAGGTATATAATATATTCTCTAGCCTTATATTATTATTATATTAATAGTAGCCTTACCCTTACTAGGGTATAACTTATTCTTTACTAGTGTAAAACCCTTACCTATTACTTACTATTTATTTTTATTATATAACCTTACTTTCCTTATATAAAATTTTCCTAAAATATTATAATACTATTACTCCTTCCTATTTTACTATTAAAAATACCCTTTATTTACCTATTAGACTCTTACTAAATATAGCCTAATATAATAACTCTATAGTATTTCCCTATATACTTTAGCTACCCTTACTATACTAATTACTTAATCTATTAGTAAGTTCCTTATTAAGAGAAACTTAGATAATAAGGAGTATACTACTCCCTAAGTAGTTTTTAGCCTTATAGGCTATATATTAAAAAATACCTTACTATAGGTATATTAAACTACTACCCTTCTAAAAGTAATAAGTCCTATCCCTTATATTAGTAAAACTATATAACCTATATCTAGTTAACTAGGTTCCTATTAGCTAATCCTTAGCTTTAATATTACTTAAAAACCTTAAGGCTATAATTACCTTAGGGATATATATTATTATACCTAGTGTTATAAGGACTATAATAACTAAGAAGAAAATACTAATACTATCCTAGGGCTTTTATGCCCTTATTAGTTAATAGAATACCCTTTTAAACTAGGCCTAATTTAACCTAGTATTAGTTTATTTAGCCCTTAGGCTACCTCCTTTCTCTAACTCTCTTACTATAAATATAACTAGGCTTAAAGTTATTCCCTTTAGTAGTAGTAGCCCTATAGGTAGCTATAGTATAGGGAACTCTATATAGTAAGTTATAGGTATTCTATTCTAATAGAACTAGTAAATTATAGGTAGTCTAAACTCTATATATTAAGAATATTATAACTAGTTTATATACCTCCTTAAGGCTCTTTTACCTTACTACTATAGTAGTAGCTAGGGCTATTAATTTATTAGGTCTAGAGATAAATTACTCTCTTACTACTACTAGGAACACTCCTAACTTAGGACTAGGTTAGGTTTAACTAACTATTATACTAATTATACCTAGGTAATAGGTATTTCTTAATAATAAATACTACCTAATATTTATTTCTTACTAAAGGTTAACCTAGAGATAGGCTACCCTAGCTTATACTTACTTTATGCTTACTAATTACTATTTTGCTCCTACTATCTAGAACTATAGTAATAGCTATCCTATTTATTATAATACTATTTATATCCTTACTAGTTATAAGGTAATACTAATTACTATCCTATCTAATAGTAATAATAACTTATCTAATAGTATAGGTAACCCTTATACTATAAGGGATAAAGGATTCTAAGTTTACTTTAGTAGCTAAAATAAGTTAGTAAGGTATAGATTAGGTATACCTTATATACTATTAGAAGTTTTTATAGGTAAATAAGTAGTTTATAATTAATTTAGTCTATTATTATATTATATATCTCCTTACTTTACTTTAAACTTATTAAGGGCTTATATTTATATTATACTCTCTAGTAGTTCCTATATTAGCTATATATAACTTACTTACTTAACTAGTATATTATATCTCCTACCCTAGCCTAGGGTATTCTAGGCTACTAAGATCTATTTAACTTAATATTTCTCTATAAGTTTATTATTATCCTTTACTAAAACCTATTCTAGCCCTAGGTAAGAGTCCTAGAGTCTCTAGCTAGGGAGAGGGTTCTTTATAGCCTATTTAATAAGGTTTATATAGAAAACTAGGTAAATACCCCTTAGGTATTATTATAAAGGTAAACTAGTCTAGTTATAACTAGATTAGCTCTAAGTTATAGCTATATAGTAACTTATTTAGGCTAACTCCTATTATAAAAGAGAACCTATTATTAATTATAAGCTAGTAAGTAGCTAGATACTCTAGCTAATTAAACTATAAAAGAAGACTATAATATATAATATTACCTATACCTCCTAGTTTACTTACTTTATACTACTATTAGTTTATAGGTAGTATAATATAGAAAGTAGCTAGTCTATCCTAATATAGGAGTATAATATTATCTAAAATTTTCCTAGCTAGTCTAACCCTTAATCTATAATAATAAATTAGGAAATCCTTAAAACCTTTACTAGACTATCTTAAACTATTTTATATACTCCTTAGCCTAATAGAGATTATAGCTTCTAACTATATAAACTTTAAGAGTCTATTTATAATAACTATAAGATACTATAGCCTCTTTAGGGACACTACTAGTAAGTTTATTATAAAGTTAATAGAAATCTAAGACTAAAACTAATTAGAAATAAGTAAAGGCTTTAATAAGCCCTAATACTATTAATAACTCTTATAACTACTAAAGTAGTAATAGTTATAAATAAGCTAAGGAATATCCTATAATATCCTATTCTAATAGAATTACTATTATAAAATTTAAAATATAGTATTATAACCTAGGTACCTTACTACTAGTAAGTTATAGTATTATTATATAAGGGTTATTATAAGGGGTTTCTAAGCTAGAACTTAAGTATAGCCCCTAAACTAAAGCGCCCTATATATACTTATAGAATAATCTATAATTTATTCCCTTATTAGTGCTTTAGGGGAAACTTTTAATTCCCTTTCTAAATAGTTCTTAATTAAATACTATATATAAGATTTAATATAATAGCTTAGTCCTATAGGGTCTAAAGGTACTTAGTAGTAAAAAAGCCTCCCTTACTAGTAGTAGTAATATATATATAAGATATAGTACTAGGCTAGTGCTATCTCTCTATACCTTTAGTAATAGTAAGAGTTATATAATAGTAATAGGCTATAGGATATACCCTATCCTTAAAGCTAATCTATTCTAGTCCTATTCCTCTAGAATAAGGTATCTAGGTATTAAGCTTATATACTAAGCTTATAATAAAGGTAAAAGTTAAATAATATAAGTATATTTACTTACTAAGCTTATCTCTTTAATATTAACTAAGGAGTTATAAAGTATTCTAAGTTCTTATAATTTATATAGATAATAAATAAATAAAATATACCCTAAAGCTTTACTAACTATACCTTAAGGTAAGAGATAATAATAAGTAATTCCTTATTATAAATTATATAGTTCTTCTATAAAGGTATAAGACTAGTAAAATAGTAAGTAACTAGGTATAAGATACTATTAGGACCTTATTATAAAAGCACTTACTAAGGGCTTTACCTAAATAATTAGCTTTTACTACTATTAGGTAGTCTAGGTCCTATTATACTAGTACTAGGTATATAATAAAGGTATCTTTTAACCTCTTAAAGGCCTTATTCTTCTTAGATCCCTATTAGAAAGGAATATTCCTCTTAGTAAGTTATATTAGTAAAGCTACTATCTTTAAGAAGTTACTAATAAAATTATAGTAAAAATTTATAAATCCTAGGAAGCTATAAACTCTATATAGTTTTATAGGTATTACCTATTCCTTATAGCTATAACCTTTATAGAATCTAGGTAAATTAAGTGTCTTACTATAATAATATATCCTAGGTACTAAACCTCTTTTATAGTAAATATAGATTTATTAAGGTTAAGGTATAAGCCTATAGCCTTTAAGTAGCTAAGAACTAACTAGACCTTAGCTATATAATCCTTCCTTAACCCCCTAAGTAAACTAGAATATTATTAAGATAAGCTATAATAAAGTCCCTTAATATATTCCCTAAGGATTTATTAATATAGTACTAAAAGGTTACTAGTATACTAGCTAAGCTAAAGGGGTAAACTAGCTATTTAAATAGGCTAAACCTTATATAGAATACTATAAGGTACTCCTTATCCTTAGCTATTTATAGTTTATAAAATACTATATAAATATTTACCTTTATAAACTAATATACCTAGGATAAAAAGTATAGTATCTCTTTAATTAGTAAGAGAGAGTAATAGTCTTATACTATTATCTTATTAAGAGTATAATAGTTTATATAAAAATACTATTCCTTATTTACCTTTTTAATAAGAAAAATAAAAGCTATAGCTAATAAGAAGCTAGTATAAATCTAACCCTTATTTATTAAGTCTATAATCTAGTATTAAACCTCTAAGAGCTAATCCTATAGTATATTATATAATAGTTCCTATAGGAGTATTAGTTTAGACTTATCTAGGTTCTTATATATATATATATAGTAGTTAAGAGAACCCCTATAAGGGGTAAACTATTAGCCTTAGCCTTATTAAAGAGGTCTATAAAGTCTACTAACTCCTTAGGTAGTGTTAATATATTAGGACTAGTTAGCTTTATCTTAGGCACTATAATCTATAGTATTATTATTATCTCCTTTAAGCTTATAGTAATAAACCTTATAGTAATATTTTTATTCTATTATACCTTATAAGCCTTAGTAGTATAAAGGGATCTAATAATTCCCTATACTAGTGCCTCTACTACCTAAGTAAAGGCCTTAGAGATATAAAGGCTCTCTATAGCTTTAATAACTAGTTATTATTTTACTATATAAATTACTATATTATACTACTCTAACTAAGGTATTCTAAATATTATATCCTAGGTAAAACCTAGGATAATATATAAGTATATAAATAACTCCTAGCTATTTATATTAATTCTAGTATATACTATATAGATTATAAAAAGGTATCTTCCTTAACTTACTTCCCTTTTCTTTTTCTTTTTACTATAGTATAAATATACCTTTATTTTAGTAACTATATAAGCTCTAGGCTAAGCTATCTTATTACTAATTTACTTATAGTATTATAGTAATTATAACTATAATTAACTTAGATATTAATAAAATAATATATATTAAAGAGTATAAAAATTAAGAATAGTAGTTAGTTTATATATTATACTATACCCTATTTTATCTTTATATAGTAATTATAATTATCCTATATTATAGTAATTAACTAGCCTATTTACCCCTATATAAGACTTTACTTAGGGGTTACTTATTTTCTATAGAGGAATATTTACTTCCTTATTTATACTTTCCTTATTTACCCTAGATATATTAATACTAACCTATAGGTAATAGGGTAAGAGAAAAGTACACTCCTAGATAAAGTAATCTTTAGATTTATATTAAAGGTAGTATCCCTTTTAATAGTATTTAGCTAAAACTACTTCTAATACCTATTTTACCTATTATATATTTATAGTAGCCTTTATCTCCTTCTCCTTCTTAGCTAGCTTATTTTACTTCCCTAGTTAGGTCCTTACTATATAAACCCTTATTATTAGAGTATTACCCTTATAGTTAGTTAAGGTTAAGGACTTAGCTTATTAAAGTTTATATTAGGTCTAGTACTTATTCTCTAGGTAAGGGCCTTAATATTAACTATAATTTTATAATACTATATAATAGCTATATACTAATTAAAATAGCTAATACCCTAACCTATACTAATCTCTCTTAAATACTTATTAAGTATATATTAGAGCTTTACTAGCTTTATATTATTTCTCTAGTATTTCCCTTTTACTATTAAGAGCTTTTCTATAAAGTAAATAAAGAATATAGAAAATACCTCCCTAGTCCTTATTCTATTTAGTTAAGCTCTATAAAGGCTATCTCCTATCTATATAAGTTAGAGAATATAGTTCTAAGATATTCTAGGAAGTCTATAGAATTAAAAGTAATAAAGCTACTAGACTTAAAGTAAGTAGCTATCTAGAACTATACCTTAGAGAAGAGGTTCTAGTAAATAAATATCTATTTATTCTTATTAGTACTAATAAAGTCCTTATTTACCTATAACTTATACTCTATTAAAAGCCTCTATATAGTAAATAAAGTCTTATTACTATTATATAGGTTACCTATAAGGATTAGTTTCTATTTTATTTTAGGTATAGTAAGGACTAGGTTAGGGAGGAAAGTAATATAGGGTTAACTATTAAAGCACTAGGCTAGGCTATAGGGAGTAATTAAGTTAAGGGTCCTATATAATTTATATTTACTTACTCCTAAAGGTATATAATCTCTATTATTTACTTACTTAGTATAAGTTAGAGTATTTTAAATTAGGCTTACTAAGCTACCTATAGTACTATAGCATTAGATAAAGAAGTAACTATCCCTAACTAGGTTAATCCTATAGTTAAAGTGTGCTTATTAAATCTATTAATATATCTATTAGTATATCTATTATATCTTTTAATAGCTATTATAAGACTAAAGGAAGTTTCTTAATTATTATAGACTAGCCCCTAGGTAATTATAATAGGGTATTAGTATAATATTAAGAAACTTAAGGAAAGGAAAGAGAAAGGTAAGAAACCTATCCTTACTAGAGCCCTTATACTTACTTACTACCTTATATTAGCCCCCTTTTCTATGTCCTTGCCTGCTTAGGACTATCCCTACTTATGTGCACTATAGTAAATGCTTAGGCAAAGCCCAAGCCCTTACAGATAATCTCTTAAAATCTAGGTAACCTTAAGACTTACTAACCCTTATTACCTAAATAAAATAAAGATTTAAGACTAAGGATATAAGGTAGTAATACCTCCTAGAATAGTATAATACCTCCTTATAAAAGGTAATTAATAAGAATAAGAAAAAGTTAAAAACTAAGTGCTTTAATAACCTTATTAAGAAGCTTACTACTCTCTAAAGAGCTATCCCTAATATTAGCTAGATAGAGTAAGCACTCTAGAATTAAATTATATATACTTATAGTAAGATCCCTAAATATAGAAGCTATATTACTAACCTCCCTAATAGCCTATAAGAGTTCTATAAGTAAGTAAAAATAATAATTTACCTTATTAAAGAGAAATCTAGTAATTAGCACTAATTCCCTAGTAAAGCTAATACCCTAGAGTAATTCTAGACTAACTAATAATATAATAGTAAGGGTAAAGAGTTAAGATACCTCTATTAAGGTCTAGAGATATAAGACCTCTCTTTTATATAAAGAAATACTATATTTATAAAAAGAAAGAATACTAGTTAATAAAGCACTCTAAAGAGAACTATAAGAAAGTATATTAATACTTTAAGAGTTATTACCTTATTAACTCTTTAAAATCTTTACTACTAGTATATAATATATTCCTTACTTAGTATAAGGGAGAACCTAAGGCTAATAATACCCTAAGAATCCTAGAAGATAATAAAATTACCTAATATATATAGGGCCTTAGATTTACTAATACTTAAGAGAGTAAAGATAGCTTAATTCCTATAAGCTTCTTTATATATAGTACTACCTTTAATAGCTAGAAGGTAATTAAGATTCTTATAAATTAAGTAATACTATATAGCCTAAGTAAAAAGAGCCCTTTAATAATAGACTATCTAATTAACTACCCTATATATTTATACTTAGGGATTATTACTTTTCTAAGACTTTCTAAGGATTATACTAAATACTAGAGCTACTAAGTACTTAATAATAGGCTACCTATAATTCCTAGTATTATAATATATAATACTAAGGATCTAACTTAATAAATTAAGGGTAAGTAAAGTAGTTATTAAGTTTAGAGAAGGTATACTAATTATCTTAATTAGATTAGTTAATATGCCTACTCCCTTTAGTAATATTACCTTCTATATAATTACTATAAGTATGCCTTTCTTAATATACCTTAGGATATAGGCTAATTAAAGATTAACTTTATTATTACTAAGAATATACTATAGTAAGGGAATATTAAGGTCCCCTTATATATAAATAGGGGTATATATAGATATTACTAGGGTAAAATAAGAAGTTAATAGTATAGAACTACCTTACTAAAGTTAAATTATAGCGCTTATATTACTAATTTAGTTATTCTTTAGTCTAATAACTCTATAATCTTCTATATAAATTAGGGTATAAGATTAATATTAAAGCTATTAAGGAGCTAATAAAGGTGTATTACTAATACTAAATAAATACTAATAGCCCTTACTACTTTAAATTCACCCTCTAGGATAAATATATATTTAATTTTAAAGTAATAGTAAATATTATATATCTTAATAGTAACTACCCTACCCTTTATGCTATTAATATAGCTATAGTATTTAATATAGTAAGATTCCTTAAAGATATCTTAGCTAGAATAACATAGAAGACCCTTAGGTTATACTAGATTAATATATACTAAGGACTCCCTAATTAGATTATTACTAATACTAGCACTAACTTCTATAGTTAGGAATTCTAATAATTTATAGTATTAATATTAATCTCTATTAAAGAGGTTCCTATTAAAGCGCACTATAGTATTAGTAAGGTTAAGAGATATTATAGGCCTCTCTAAAGAGCCTATAATATTATCTAATATAAATACCTAATAACCCCTAAGCCTATAGCCCTATAAATAGCTATTAAAGCCCTTAATAATACTATAGGCCTAAATAGCCTTATTTTAACCCTCCTTATCTTTAGTGCTTACCTATAGATAATAAGTAAATCCTCTATCCCTAGAGATATTATAATATATAATTATAGTATAAAAGGCTATAAAGGAGATTAAGTAGCTATATACTCTCTAGAAGGTTACTAAAGCCCTTATAATAAGGAATAACCTAGATATATTAGTAACCCTTAACCTCTTACTTAGATTATTAGTCTAAGTATAGTGTAAAGGTAAAGGATAGTAAGGCCTATATAATCTCCTTATTATTAATAAAGAAAGCTATATACTTAACCTCCTAAGAGGCCCTAAGACTTTTAGGTTAACCTCTATATAACCCTATTATAAGGACCCTTATAGGAAAGACCTCTATCCCTAATATAAAGCAGTATTATAATAGAGGCTAAGGGAGAGCTAATAAAGACTAGGGATAAATATAAGGCCCTAGGACTAGAGATTCCACTAAAGTAAAGACCTAGAAGACCCTATAAGAACCCCTAGCTATTATTAATAAGACTAATATTATAATCCTTATATTAGTAAAGGAGAAGGCTAACCTTAACCTTATAATCTAGTTATATAAGGAAGGCACTATTATAGCCTTAGGGAAGCTATTTAAGCTCTTTACTAAGACTAAAATTAATGCTTTAATTAAGTAGGGTATCTTTAAGTTTATTATATTTAATAAAGAGAAGCACTATAGCCTAAGAATCTTTAATACTTATATTATTTATAAGGTAAAGGGAAAGATAAGTTAACTATATAAGAAGTTATAGCTTATAATCTAAGGATTTAGGGATAAGGAAAAGTAATTAATCTTAATATAAGCTCTAATAATCTAATAAGCTAGTTAATAACTTATCCTTATAATAGCTCCTTCTTTACTTATAATAGAATACCTTATGTAGATTTATAATATTATATAAGCCTATATCTAGTTATATATAGCCTTAAGCTAAGTTATCCTTACTAGGCTCCTAATCTAAATCTACTACTAGTACCTAGAAGGTATAATTATAATTATAATTAAGCCTCTTTATAGTATTATAGAAGCTAGAATACACTAGTAAGTAATATATTATAAGTATTATAGAGAGAAGCTCTAGATAAAGATTTCTATATATAACCTATGCTTACTTATAATAATAAAAGAGAGCCTAGAATTTACTTATATAGGTATATAGACTAATAATACCCTAGGTTATTAGATAAGGAGTTCTCTAAGAAAGAGAAAACTTAACTAGTTACTACTACCTTTACTATAAAGCTAAAGTAATTCCTTAGGGAGAATAACTTACTTATATTTAATAAAGGAATTATTACCCTAAGTAATAGGAATATTATATTATAATAGAAAGGGTAAAGTAGTAAGCTTAAATTAATCCTATTAACCTATTTAAAGTAAAAGTATATTAAGTAATAGGCTTAAGGTACTTATATTACTTTAATTTACTAACTAGAAGCTTACTTTAATTTCTTAATTACTATATAATACTAGGAACTAATAGTTAAGAATATTAAAGCCCTTAACCACTAAATCTAGTAGTAAATAGACTACCTAGAGAGAGGCCTAACCTTTATTCTAATTAACCTTACTAAAGTAAAAATCTATACCTTTATAAATAGATTATTTACTAATAACTAAGACCTTATATTATAGTTAGGATATATACTAATCTTAGCTAATAAAGATAATAAGGATAGTAAGTTTATAATTAAAGGTAATATTATATACTTTAGCTTAACTAAGAGTAAGAGAGTTATATAAAGTATACTTACCTTAGAGATCTATAGTATAGTTATAGGTATTAATATAGCCTATGTAATTATAATAATAATTAGATTAATTATAGGTTAACTAAAGCTTCCCTAATCCTAGTTATAGTATATATAGATTTATACTCTCTATATATGCCTTATTAAGCTTAGTACTACTAAGGAGAAATGCCTAATAATTAATATTATAGCCTTATAGTAATTATATAAGCGCTATAAGCTCTATAAGATCTATTAGATTAATAGAAGTAATAACTTAGCTAATACCTTTATAAAGGTATTACTAAATAAGGCCCTTAAGTAATTTATCTTAAGTAACTAGATAATAATCTAGATAGAAGGGTAGGTTACCTATATAGAGAATAGTTACTATAGATAATATCCCTAGAGGTTTTAGTCCTAATACTATAGGAGAATATAAAATCCTCCTAGGAGGAAGAAAGAGAAAGAACTATAACTTTTATTAGGTTTACTAATTCTAATAAGAGCTATACTTATTATTACTCCTAACCTAATAAGAGTTATAGGAAGACTTATAGTAGTCTCTTTAATCTCTATATAATATACATAGAGTATAGAG
The DNA here is from genome assembly GCA_023650705.1 of Epichloe brachyelytri. Taxonomy (NCBI): domain Eukaryota; kingdom Fungi; phylum Ascomycota; class Sordariomycetes; order Hypocreales; family Clavicipitaceae; genus Epichloe; species Epichloe brachyelytri. Next base: position 1,293,834 of record CP097977.1, on the reverse strand, counting down.
GAGAAAAGACTATTATAGTAAGTAATACTATAGTAGTAAGGGGAAGATTAGTGCGTGGCTAGATTAATCTTATTTAGTAGATTAAGGGGAGGCAGAGAAGGCTCTCTTATCCTAATTTAAGGCACCCTAGATTATAGGTTATTATTTTCCTTTCTTTTACTTACTATACTTATATAAGTATCTTTATTCTTTTATTTCCTATATTCCTAATTAACTATAATATAGTCTATTATATCCTTTCTTCTTTCCTATTAATATTATATATTAATAGTTATATTAAAAGAGAGAGTTTCTAGTGTTAGAACACGCATAATATTAACCGCGCTTAGTAGTTATAATTATATAGTTAGTAGAGTAGTTAGCCTACGCGTGCGTAAGGGCCCCACACGCGACCTTTAATGCGGGCTTATAATAGGGCAGGGCTTGTGGTCACGTGACCTACACAGCCCCCTTTGCGTTTTATATCTCACAAGAAAACCCTTACTTTTGCCCTCTCTTTCCCTCTTTCCTCTGTAGCTTAGAATAGATAATCAATAACGATACTATTCTTAAGGCTCACAACATCGATAACCTGATATCAGGCACCCTGTGTAACCAACAACTTACTTACTTAATATATAAAGCTAATAAGCTATAGAAGGACTAAAAGGTTAACTTTAATACTTAATAAAAGAATAATAAGGATAATACTAATATAAAAGGTAAAGGTAAGGCTCTAATAAAGAAGAATAAAACCTCTAAGACTATTAAGCTAGATTATAGTTATTTAATCTCTCTAGATAACTAATTTATTTAAAGGATAATTACTAGAAGCTTTATCTAGAGAAAATACCTAATTTAATAAAGAAAAAGGTAATTTAACTATAACTAATACTACTACTTCCCTAATATTATCTCTATAGGAAGTAATCTCTCTTATAGTAGTTAATTAGGACTATTCCTTTTAAACACTTATAAATTACCTTACTAAGAATAACTATATTCTTAATACTAGTTATAACATATATATATTTAACTTAACTAGATAGTTTACTTACTTAAACACTAATATTAATACTAGGCTAATAATAGCTAGTAATAGTAAGAAACTAAATATTAAGGGTATTAGTAATATTAAAATCCCTATAGGAGAAGGATATCTAGAACTTCTAAACACCTAATATACACTAAAGGCTAAAGTTAATATAATTTCACTAGGACTTCTTATAAGGTAAAGTTATTATAAATAACTTTAAAGATTAATTAATCTTAATACCTTTAGGTATAGTTATTAGTAACTATACCTAGAAATTAAATATTTCTATACTAACTCTTTAAGAAAAGAAACCCTAATTTAACTTTATAGCCTTATTAAGTAAGTCTATTACTAAATAGGTTAAATTTAGTCTCTTATATAAGAGACTTAGTTATATAGGAAAGAGTAAATCTTACTTATATATAAAGAAGTAAGAATCTTAGTTAATCCTACCTCTATAACTAATTTTTATTACTTAGCCTACCTTCTATTAAAGGCTCCTTAGATAATTTATTAAGAGGAATTTAATAATATAATAAACTTTCTTTCTTATATATTCTAGGACTTTATTAAACATAAACCTAAAGGGTTTAGAGGGAAGAAGCATACTTATATATAATTAATATTTATACACGCTTCTACTAGGTAATTCTAACTATTAATAGGTCTAGTGTAGTTAAAGTAATCTAGGCTTATAAAACTACTATTAAAAAGATAAGTAATAGATTTACTATTAAATGCTTTTATATAGATAGTATAACTAAATTCCTTAGAGGGAAGTTTAAATCCTTCTATTAGAAAGAAGGAATTATCCTTTAAACTAGCGCTCTATATATCTCTACCTATTAAGGTATTATTAAACGCGCTAGTTAAACTCTTATAGAGATAGTAAGAGCCTTAATAATTAAAGCGGAATTACTAGAACTCCTATAGCTATATACTATAAAGCATATAGCTAAAATCACAAACTTATTACTTACACATAGTAATAAGAATAATTAGTTACCCTAATAGGTATTATTTAATATCTTAGGCCTTAATAATAACACATTAATCTAATATTTATAAATATAGGATATATTATATATATATATATTCCTAATAAACGCTGTATTTAATCCTAAAAGATAGCACTAAGAGCTAAGAAGGGTTAACTTATAGGCATAGATAGTCCTAAATACTACCTTTATAAGGTTTAGATCCCTAAAGAACAGAGAATTATTTATATATAGGATATTTAATTTAATAAGACTAATGCGTATACTACTTTTAAAGACAATAAAGTCATTTACATCACGGACCTTATTAACCCTTCCTTCGCTAAAGAAGGCCACTATATTATTAACATCCTATATATAACATAGGAGAAACCTTATTCTAGCACAAAGAAGAGAACAGTCCGCTTTATAAAAAGCTCCTTAGGCACCTTAGAAATAGATAAGAATTACCACTCTTTTAAGGAGGAAGATTATTGAGAATTGGAAGGGGAAGGTATTAGAGGGATAGGAAGACCTCCCTAATAGATTCCTAGATAGGTAGCGCAATGAAGGGCGAAATGACCTATAGATAACTAGATTACGGTAGATTGTTCACTTTAAGAGCTTAGATAGTTAAATATAGTTATATTCTAACGTACGGACAGTCTAACAAGTAATAAGAGAATATTTTAAGTCCCCTTATAGACTTACTAACTATATTAATAGAAGGGGTTACTAGGAGAGTTTTATAAGCTATTTTTTATTTTCTATAAAATTTATTTATATAGGAAAAGTAAAAATTAACTTATAGCTATATAAACTAGACGCCTATGTAGACTAACTTATTACTTTTAAAGTATACCCTATAAATAAAAACCACTATTAAATCCAGCAAAATTCAAGGATTTAAATAGTATACGTTAGCCTTTTATATAACTACTAGTTCCTAGTTACAGTTAATTTTAGCTTCCTATAGGGTAACCTAGTTAGCTTAGTCATACATGCCGTAGCTTACTTTAGTGGGTGGCAACGTAAGTTGTGTGGTAACTAACGCTATAACTAACACTGCAACTAACGCTGCAGCCTAGGTTATAGCAACGTAAATAGGTAACTAGTGGGCCTATAAAATAGTGCTATAAATAGCATTATTTTAACACTCCTCTAGAAAAGTATGAGGTAACTAATTCAATGCCTAATGACTTAGCTCTTTAATAGATATCTAAGTCATCTATAAATTCCAATAAATTCAATTAACTTTTCAACTATAATTCTAGTGTTTTTGTTGATTTATTATTTTTCGACTGTTTTGTTGATTTTGTAATTATATCTAGGTCCTTGTGTTCGTAAGGCCTAGTAATTTAATAAATTATTAAAATTTATTATTAGGCAGGGGCTTAGTTAAGCTATCTGTAAGCATATCTTTAGTGTTAATATAGATAACCTTAGCTATACCCTTCTATACCTTTCTCTAGTATAGTTAAATTTTAGTAAGGTATGCTTTGTTTTGCTATAAAGAGCAGGGTTATTAGTAATAGTAATAGCTCCTTAGTTATTACTAAAAATTAGGACTAAAGGGCTATAGGTAGCTTTATTTCCTTAAAAGGTTATAAAGCCACTTAAGCTCCCTAATAGCTTTACATAGGTATCTAATTTAGCCTCTAAGGTTAATAAAGCTATTATAGTTAATTTCTTTAATTTCTAGCTAATAGGGCCTTCTACTAGCTTAAAAGATAAGCATAGGTTAATTTTAAAGAGGTTTTATCTCTAGTAAAGTCACTATTATAGAATCTAATAAGGGTCGTAGAGTCTTTAGAATTTAATATAGTTCTAGACCTTCTATAGGTTATAGAATAACCTATAGTGCTAGATAGGAATCTAAGTAAGTGTTTAGAAGCATTTAAGTGCTCTATAAACGGCTTAGATAAAGCTATAGAAAGCCACTAGACTAGAAAAGAGATATTAGGTCTAGTTAGAAGTATTAGGTATATAATAGTTCCTACTGTACTCTAATATAGCTTATAATTAAGGGGTAAAAGAGGTTTAGTTATTGCTTATTTTATAATTCTAGGTTATAAGGGAATTTAAATAGGCTTATTATCCTTTAAATTAAACCTTTCTAGGGCTTTAGAAATATACTAGACTAGTGGATAGTAATAGTCCCTTTCTTTTAATTTCTAGTGATTTAAATGCCTAGGAAAAATTTAGCTAGTCTATAGTCTTCTATAGGATAAGCTTTATATAAAAGCTTCTTTAATCTATTAATATAGTTAAGGTCTAGTCCTATTAGAAGGCAGTTATCCATATAAGTTACTATATATATAGATGTAGTTAGGTTAAAGAAAACAGCTAGGTTAGATATAAGGGGTGGAATCCATGCTTACAAAGAAGGTCCTTTAAAGCCTACTACTACTCTCTAGAGCTCTGTTTTAATCTATATAAAGCTTTTAGAGGAAAATAACCTACTTTTAAGAGGGTTTATAGCTATACTTCTTAAGTAATTTAGCTAATTTAGGCATAGCTTTAGCAAATTTAGTAAATCTATCTAGGATTTATATATAAATAGCTTCCTTTAGTATGCTATTTAAAAAGGCCCCTATAAAATTAATTTATTTAACTTCCTAGTTATTAGAAGCTACTAGAGCTAGTAATATTTACTAACTAGGAGGAATGCTTATAGTAGTATAGGTCTTAAGATAATCTTAACCTTCTATTTACATAAAGCCTTTAGTAATAAGGTAAGCCTTGTATTTTAAAGGATTATTTTTTTATCCTTTTAAGCTTATAAATAAGCCTATTCTTTAGAATCTTCTAGCCCTTAGGGACTTAGTCTATCCCTATAAATTTAAAGGTTCTAGTAGTTAAAAGCTACTTAAATTTGCTAAAAGTAGTATTTATCTATTTTTAACTATCCTTGCTTTTTAAAGCTTATTTCTAGGTCTTAGGGGTATCTAAGTTATTATTAGTGGATAATTTAGCCTTTTCCTAAGCCTTAAAGTATAACTCCTTAACAAAAGAAGTTATATTAAAATCATTAATATCTATAGCATTAGAATTAACTAATAGATTTCCTATAGGTGCCTTATTAGGGGCTATAGGGCTAGGGCTCTCTAGGGTACTAGATTTTTAGGCTTTAGATTATCCTAAACCTCTAGATTATCTTATAAGGGATTATAAAGATTATTAATTCCTCCTCTAAAGGATAACTCCCTAAAGGCTTAGGGTCCTTATAGAGCCTATATTCTCTATAATTTTAATAAAGCTAGTCTTTATAACTAACCTTTTAAAGGGAATATAAATAAGATAGATATTAGAACCTAGAGTAGCTAGTAACTAACTAGGATAGTCCTAGGGCTAGCTTTTATAGCTTAGATCTCTGCTCTAGAGGTATTAGAACCTTATAATAAGACCCTATAGCCCTAATCTTAGAAAAATTAGGTATATAGGTAGTCTTAGGTTCTAAGTTAGCTAGATATAGCTGCTTAGGGGTTAAGGGCTTGGTTATATTAGTAGTGATATTAACTAAATCTACTATAGCTAGTAGGATATAAGACTATAAATAAAGGGGCAACTTAGACTACTAAAGAGTAGCCCTAAGTTAGTTAAGGATAACCCTAATAGCCCTCTTAACTAGCCTATTCTATTTATAAATATAGGGTAAGAGGTGCTAAAACAAATTCCTTTAGAAGATAACTATAACTACAGTTTAGTATTAATTTTAGTACCTCTATTAAAGTAAAAGTGCCTAGGATATGTGTTATATTGGTTTTTAGGGCCTAAAGAAGCCCTTAATACTATTATAAAGGGTCTAACCTTCTTTATTAGCTAATAAAAAGCACTATTTATACCGGGATTTTTAGTTAATAAGAATAAGGACTAGGCCTTCTTATTGTGTGGTATAGGTTTAATTTTAACCGTATCTCCTCTAGAATATCTAAGACTCTAGGGGGTCCTAAATAGGTCTTTTGCTAGGTCTTCTAATAGCCTTAGTTTACATATAGGCTAAGCAGTTAAAATCCTTTTCTTTAATAGCGGAAAATTAGGGATCCCTTTAGCTAATTTTAATAATTTCTATAGTAGGGAAGCCCTATATGTCTAAGTTAAATATGCTAAAGAAGGGCTAAATCTAGTAATATCTTATAACTAGAATCTAGCTACTTTTTAGGGCTATTATCCCCTAGCTCCCTATCTTGCTAGGCTTCTTAAGAATCATAGGCCTTAGGGGATTCTAGATAGCCACTATCGTTATCTAACACATTAGGATATAGACCTTCTAAATCCCCTATAGAAGATGCCTAACTAGGAGCTTTAGTAAGATATAGGCTAAATCTTCTTCTTTAGAGTTAATTTCTTTAATTTGTTAATATTCCTTAGGATCTAGGTAGGCTACTATAGAATTTAAATCTCTATAGGGTAGGAAAACCCTATATAAGTCTTATAGGCTTAATGTTTAGTGTAACTTTAAGAGCCTATAAAGGAGAGGTAGGTTAAATGCTTATAAATCTTAGGGGTTACTTACCCTTTAATCTGCAAAAGAGGCTATATTTAGCAGGTTCTAATAACCTATAGGGACTTTTATTAGCTAGGAATAGCTAGTCTTTATAAGATAACCCTAGAAAGATAGTAAGTTAAACCACTAACTAGGTTTATATCTATACTAGGAAATATAGGGTATCTAGTAGAGCTAAAGGCCTATATTCTAGTGGATTTTTCTTAACTAGAATGTTAAAAATAGCAGTGCCTTATCCTTTAGGATAGATAGGTCCTCTAGCTATAATTATAGGGCTAGTTTTACCTTTCTTAAGGGGTTTAAAGTCCCTAAAGAAAGCCCTATTATTATATATATAATAAGAAGAACCTATATTATATAAAAGGGAGTTTTTAACTACATTATTAGAGTAGCTAAAAGTAGGCTTACTAGTAGTATTACTAGTAGTACTAGAAGTATCTAAATTAGATTTAGAATTACTACTATTATCGCCGCTAGATTCGCTAGAATCTAGTTCTTTAATATATCCTGTGGCTAGGCTGTAGCCTAAAGTAAAAGTAGCTTCTTTTCCTTTTCTTTAGCCCTATTTTTACTACTCTTCTTCTTCTTTTTAGAGGCTTTAGAAGGGTTTAAATCCTTCTTATCTTACTCTTTCTTAGTATTAGAGTCTTTCTTAGGGTAGGATTAGATGAATTCTTTTCCTAATCCTTAGAATTTCCTTATTATTAGAAGCCTTATAGCTAAGAGCTTTAGCTATAGGGGAGGTTTTATCTCTTTATTCTTCTAATAAGTCCGCTATAAGGAACTATAAATTTAGGGTATTTATAGGCAGGCCTTATGCCCTAGAAGCTCTAATAGTAAATCTTTATCTCTTAGCCTAACTAGGAAGGTCTGCTTTAATATATTAATATAATAATTTAATTAATTAATAGGTGTGATCGCTACATTATAAAGTTATAATCTAGCTAGTAAATTATTAAAATTATTATTAAAAGCCTCTAAAGATCTCTTATAATTTAAAAAATTTAGGAATAGTAGCTAGTATATAGCGTACTACGCTAGATTTTAGCCCTCTATAAATACTACCTAATAAGGACTTTATAGGCTTCTTTAGGGGATATTTGCTAATATATAGCTGCTTAAGGTCCTAATTAGTAGCTACCTCTAATATTATTAAAAGAATAGCTTAATTAGAGTTAGCTAGCTAGCTTACTATGCTTAGATTATCTAGAAATTTAGGTAATCCTAGGGCTCTAAATTAGATATTTAGGCTTACTTCCACTAATTATAATTTTTAGGCTTTTTAGCTTAGCTCCTCTAGAATAGAATATACTCCTTATTTAGCTCCTTTATAGCGCTTCTATTAAAAGTAGCTTAAAGGTTACTAGAAGGTAGTATAGATATAAAAGATTTAGTAGCTAGTTCTTCTCTAGGAACCTTAGTATTTTCTTCCTTAGGTCTAGAAAAGGCCTAAAGACCTTATATAGCTAATATAGTTTACGTTAATTTACTTAGAAGATTATTAATACTAGCCTTGTTTTTAATATAATTATCTTTAATATGCCTAATAAAATTAGTTAAGGTCTTGCCTTATTGCTTAATTTAGCTTTATATTTATTATTTTAAAGCACTAGCCTAGGTAGCTAAAGGTTATTAACCTTCTATATCTATCTAATCAGAGTCCCTAGGGGGCTAGAAAGGCCTACAGTAGGTCTAGAAAGTCCTATAGTAGGGCCCTTACCCTTAAAATTAGGTAGTGCTATCTTCTAAATTTTTAGTGTATAATCTCTAAATTTCTTCCTATTATAAATAACATATACTAGGAATTACTTATGTTACAAATCTGCTTGCGCACGTAAAATGCGTGGCAGGGCTGTTTAATAGGGTAGCCTTTAAGGTTAAAAAGTAGGTCTAGCGTATACGCGGACAAAACGGGCTAGTGAAAATTCTTAGGAAAATTTTCTTAATACTAAAAGCCATAGATAGGAATATAGGTAAAATAAAACATGTAGCGTAACGTAACGTAATTATAGTGTAATATAACGTAATATAATAGGTTAAAAAGCCTAGTATATAATATACTAGAAGTCTAATGTAATATTAAGGGAAGTGTAGTGTATTTATAATGTAAATAATATTAATAGCGGTCGTAATAGTGATTAGAATTACTAAAAGGTTGTGGTTATAACTAGTGGTTATAGGTGCGGCTTATAATGAATTTTAACACTAAGGGTCTAATATTATAATGCGTGGTACTAGTAAATAAAGGGCTTTAAATTCTAGCGGATTTCTTTATAATCTTAAGAGCCTATAGTGTAGTAAAACTATAACTAATAGCTAAAAATCTAGTAATTATAGTAGAATAACGCAGTGTAATAAAGTAAATCTATAGGCCTTCTAGGCTTATAACTGTTAAAATAATGCTATTTATAGCACTATTTTATAGGCCCACTAGTTGCCTAGTTGCGTTGTTGCAACGTTGGTTACAAGGCGTTGCTTGCAGCGTTGTGGCCTGCGTTGCCTCACAACCAACCCACGGCTTGTATGACTAAGCCAACTAGGTTACCCTATAGGAAGCTAAAATCAACTGTAACTAGGGAACTAGTAGTCGTATAAAGGCTAATATATACTATTCGAATCCTTAAATTTTTCTGGATTTAATAGTATATTTTATTTATAGGGTTGTATATTAAAGTGCTTAGTTAGGCCACGTGGGCAGCTAGATTATATAGTCGTGAGTTGATTTTTTACTTTTCGTATATAAATGAATTTTATAGAAAATAAAAAGTAGCTCCTAAGACCCTCTAGTAACCCTATTCCTCTAATATAGTTAGTAAGTCTATAAGAGGACTTAGAAAATCCTCTTATTACTTATTAGATTATCTGTATAGCTAGGAATTAACTATATTTAACTATGAAAGCTGCCTATCCTAAAGAATATAATGTATTATAGTGAATCTAGAAGCTACCGCAACAGAATCTACTAGGAGGTCTTCCTATCCCTCTAGCTAGATTCCCTTCCACTTTTAATAGGTTATAAGCCTAGAAGGCCTATAGAATTACTATATTACTGCGTTATTCTACTGCGATTACTGCTAGATTTTTAGGTACTAGTTACTCTTTACTACACTATAGGCTCTTAGATTACAAAGGAATTCGCTAGAATTTAAAACTTTTATTTACTAGCACTACGCATTGCAATATTAGACCTTTGGTGTTGAATTTATCTACAGCCGCACCCGCAACCACTATATTGCACCTGTAACTATCTAGTTATAACCATAATATCTAGTGATTTTATTTACTATCGCAACCGTTATATTTAATACTATTTACAACAGTAGATACGCTACATCCTTTGAAATCATCGGATATCTAGTATACCTATACTAGGCTTTTTAACCTATTACACTACGTTACATGCACTATACATTACGTTGCGTTGCGCTACATGTTTTGTAATACCTATTATTTATAATTCCTATCTGATATTTTTAGTGTTAAGAAAATTTTCTTAGAGAATCTTCTCTAGCCTGTTTTTGCCTACGCATACTAAAGACTCACTTTTAATCCTAAGGCTGCCCTTTTAAACGGCTCTACTACACATTTTGCGTGCGTGACTAGATTACAACATAACTAATTTCTAGCGCACGTTATTTATAATAGGAAAATTTAGAGATTTTACATAGGAATCTTTAGAAGATAGCGCTACCTAATTTTAAGGGTAAGGCCCTGCTATAGGACCTTTAGGACCTTCTATAGGCCCTTCTAGCCCCCTAGGACCCTAATAGGATAGATATAGAAGGTTAACTAGCTATTTAAGCTAGTGCTTTATAACTATAGATATAAAGCTAAATTAAACATTAAGGCAAGACCTTAAATAATTTTATTAAGCATAGCAAAGAAAATCGCCTAAAAACAAGGCTAGTATTAATAATCTTCTAGATAAATTAACGTAAACTATAACTATTATGTAAGGTCTTTAGGCTTCTACTAGACCTAAGGAAGAAAATACTAAGGTTCCTATAGAAGACCTAGCTACTATAACTACTTCTATAAGTTTACCTTCTAGTAACTTATAAGCTACCTTTAATATAGGTGCTATAAAGAAACTAAATAAGAAGGTTTACTCTATTCTAGAGAGAGCTAAGCTAAAAGGCCCTAAAAATTATAATTAGTGGAAGTAAGCCCTAAGCATTTAATTTAGAGCCCTAGGATTACCTGAATTTATAGATAATCTAAGCCTAGTAAGCTATCTAGCTACCTGTGATTAAGCTATTCTTTTAATAATATTAAGAGATAGTTATTAATTAGGACCTTAGGTAGCTATATATTAGTAAAAATCCCCTAAAGAAGCCTATAAAGTCCTTATTAGGTAGTATTTATAGAGTGCTAAAATCTAGCGTAGCACGCTATATACTAGCTACTATTCCCTAAATTCTTTAAATTATAAGGGATCTTTAGAGGCTTTTAATGCTAATTTTAATAATTTACTAGCTAGACTATAACTTTATAGTGTAGAGATTGCTCCTATTAATTAAGTAAATTATTATATTAATGCATTAAAGTAGACCTTCCTAGTTAGGCTAAGAGATAAAGATTTACTATTAGAGCTTCTAGGGCATAGGGACTGCCTATAAATACCTTAAATTTATAGTTCCTTATAGCGGATTTATTAGAAGAATAGAGGATAAAACCTCCCTATAGCTAAAGCTCTTAGTTATAAGGCTTCTAATAATAAGGGAAATTCTAAGGAGTAGGAAAAGAAATCTTCTAATCCTAGCCCTAAGAAGGACTCTAATACCACTAAAGAGTAGGATAAGAAGGATTTAAACCCTTCTAAAGCCTCTAAGAAGAAAAAGCAAAAGAAGAAGAGTAGTAATAGGGATAAAGATAAAGAAAAAGAAGCTACTTTTGCTTTAGGCTATACTCTAGCCATAGGATATATTAAAGAATTAGATTCTAATGAATCTAGTAGTAATAATAGTAGTAACTCTAAATCTGATTTAGATACTTCTAGTGCCTCTACTACTAGTAACACTACTAAGCCTACTTTTAGCTACTCTAATAATGTGGTTAAAAACTCCTTCTATATAATATAGGTTCTTCTTATTATATTTGTAATAATAGGCTTCCTTTAGGACTTTAAACCCCTAAAGAAAGGTAAAACTAGCCCTATAATTACAGTAGGAGGACCTATCTATCCTAAAGGAAGAGGCACTGCTGTTTTTAACGTTCTAGTCAAGAAAATCCACTAGAATATAGGCCTCTAGCTCTATTAGATGCCCTATATTTTCCTAGCATAGATACTAACCTAGTTAGTGGTTTATCCCACTATCTAAAGGGAGGATATCTAGCTAAAGACTAGCTATTCCTAGCTAATAAAAGCCCCTATAGGTTATTAGAACCTACTAAACACAGCTTCTTTCTATAGATTAAGGGCAACCTACTCCTAAAATCTGTAAGCATTTAACCTACCTCTCCTTTATAGGCTCTTAATATTGCCACAAGGCCTATAAGACTTATTTAGGTTTTCCTACCCTATAGAGGTTTAAATTCCATAATAACTAACGTTAAATCCTAAGGAATATTAACAAATCGAAGAATTAGATAACGAAGAAGAGGATTCAGCCCTATATCCCACTAAAGCTCCTCCTAGTTAGGCATCTTCTACAGGGGGTTTAGAAGGTCCATACCCTAATGACTTAGGTGACAATAGTGGCCGTCTAGTGCCCCCAGAGGCCTGTGATTCTTAAGAGGCCTAGCAACAGAGGGAGCTAGGGATAATAGCCCTAAAAGCTAGATCCTAGTTACAAGAAGCTACTAGATTTAGCTCTTCTTTAGCATATTCAATTAGGCCACATAGGCCTCCCTTTACTAAAGAAATCATTAAAATTAGCTAAAGGGATCCCTAATTTTTCCGCTATTAAAGAAAAGGATTTTAATAGCTTAGCCTATACGTAATCTAAGGCTATTAGATAACCTAGCAAAAGACCTATCTAGGATCCCCTAGGTTTTAGATATTCTAGAGGGAGATATGGTTAAAATTAACCCTATACTGCATAATAAGAAGGCCCTAGTCCTTATACTTATTAATTAAAAATCCTAGTATAAATAGTGCTTTCCATTAGCTAATAAAGAAGGTTAGACCCTTTATAATGCTATTAAGGGCTTCTTTAAGGCCCTAAAAACCAATATAACTCGTATCCTAGGCACCTTTACTTTAACAGAGGCACTAAAATTAATAATAACCTCTAGCTATAGTTATCTTCTAAAGGAATTTGCTTTAGCACCTCTTACCCCTATATTTACAAACAGAATAGGCTAGTTAAGAGGGCTATTAGGGTTATCCTAGACTAGCTTAGGGCTACACTTTAGTGGTCTAAGCTACCTTTATATCTATAGTCTTATATCCTTCTAGCTATAGTAGACTTAGTTAATATTATAGCTAATATAACTAAACCTTTAACCCCTAAGCAGCTATTTTTAGCTAACTTAGAGCCTAAGACTACCTATAAGCCTGATTTTTCAAAGATTAAGGCTATAGGGTCTTATTATAAGGTTCTAATACCTCTAGAGCAAAGATCTAAGCTTTAAAAGCTAGCCCTAGGACTATCCCTAGCTAGCTGCTAGCTACTCTAGGTTCTAGCGTTTATCTTATTTATATTCCTCTAAAAGGTTAGTTATAAAGACTAGCTTTATTAAAATTATAGAGGATATAGGCTCTATAGGGTCCCCTAAGCCTTTAGGGAGCTATCCTTTAGAGGAGAAGCTAATATCTTATAAGATAATCTAGAGGTTTAGGATAGTTATCTAAAGCCTCTAGCGCCCACAGCGCCCACAGCGCCCGTTACAACCGCTATAACGCCTGTAACACCCCCTGCGCTACCCCTAGAGAGCCTAAGCTCTAGCGCCCCTAATAAGGGAGCTATTAAAACCCGTTTTTAGATTTAGATTCTTTAATTAATTCTAATTCTATGGATATTAATGATTTTAATATATCTTTATATGTTAAGGAGATATGCTTTAAGGCTTAATAAAGGGCTAAGTTATCCACTAATAATAATAATAATTCGGATACCCCTAAGACCTAGAAATAAGCTTTAAAAAGTAAGGATAGTTAAAAATAGATAGATGCTATATTTAGCGAATTTAAGTAGCTTCTAGCTACTAGAACCTTTAAATTTATAGGGGTAAACTAAGTCCCTAAGGGCTAGAGGGTTCTAAAGAATAGGCTTATTTATAAGCTTAAGAAGGATAAAGAAAATAATCCTTTAAAATACAAGGCCTATCTTATTACAAAAGGCTTTATGTAGATAGAAGGTTAGGATTATATTAAGACCTACGCTATAACTAGCATTCCCCTAGTTAGCGGATATTACTAGCCCTAGTGGCTTATAATAACTAGGAAGTTAAATAGGTTAATTTTATAGGGCCTTTCTAAATAGTTCACTAAAGGAAGCTATCTATATGCAAATTCCTAATGGTTTTACTAAATTTGCTAAATCCACGCCTAAAATAGCTAAGTTACTTAAAAGTATAGCTATAAACCCTCTTAAAAGTAGGTTATTTTCCTATAAAAAGCTTTATATAGATTAAAATAAAGCTCTAGGAGTGGTAGTAGGTTTTAAAGGACCTTCTTTAGAAGTTAGGCTTTTACCCCTTATATCTAACCTAGCTATCTTCTTTAACCTAACTATATCTATATATATAGTAACTTATATAGAAAACTATCTCCTAATAGGACTGGATCTAGCTTATATTAATAGGCTAAAAAAGCTATTATATAAGGCTTATCCTATAGAAGATTGTAGGCTAGCTGAATTTTTCCTAGGCATTTAAATCACTAGAAATTAAAAGAAAGGGACCCTAACTATCCATTAGTCCTAGTATATTTCTAAAGCCCTAGAAAGGTTTAATATAAAGGATGCTAGGCCTATTTAAATTCCCTTATAACCTAGAATTATAAAATAGGTAGCCTACTTAACTAAACCTCTTTCCCCTAATCATAAGCTATATTAGAGTATTATAGGGACTATTATATACCTAATGCTCCTTATAAGACCTAATATTGCCTTTCTAGTTTAGTGGCTTTCTATAGCACTATCTAAGCTATATATAGAGTATTTAAATGCTGTTAAACATCTACTTAGGTATCTTTTAGGCTTTATAAGTTATTCTATAACCTATAGAAAGTCTAAGTTTACTACTAAAGCCTCTATAACCCTTATTAGCTTTTATAATAGTAACTTCACTAGTAATAAGTCCTTAAAATTAACCTATGCTTATCTTCTATAAGCTAGCTAAAGTACCTATTAGCTAGAAATTAAAGAAAGTAACTACAATAGCTTTATCTATATTAGAGGCTAAATCTAATGCCTTATATAAAGCTATTAGGAGCTAGAGTGGTTTTATAGCCTTTTAAGGAAATAAAGCTACCTATAGCTCCTCTAGTTCTAATTTTTAGTAATAACTAAGGCGCTATTATAACTACTAATAACCCTACTTTATATAGTAAAATAAAGCATACCCTACTAAAATTTAACTATACTAGAGAAAAGGTATAGAAGGGTATAGCTAAGGTTATCTATATTAACACTAAAGAGATGCCTGCAGATAGTTTAACTAAGCCCCTGCCTAATAATAAATTTTAATAATTTATCTAACTATTAGGTCTTATAAATATAAAGGCCTAGTTTAAAATTAACTAAAAAGTCGAAAATCAAAAACAACAAAACACTAGAAGTCTATTAAAAAGTTATTAATTTTAGTTAAAAAGTTACTAATTTTAGTTAAAAAGTTATTAGAATTTATAGTTAACTTAGATATCTATTAAAGAGCTAAGTCTAGGTATTAAATTAGTTACCTTATACTTTTCTAGAGGGAGTGTTAAAATAATGCTATTTATAGCACTATTTTATAGGCCTACTAGTTACCTAGTTACGTTATTGCAACGTTAGTTATAAGGCGTTACTTATAGCGTTATGGCCTACGTTGCCTTATAACTAACCTATGGCTTATATGACTAAGCTAACTAGGTTACCCTATAGGAAGCTAAAATTAACTATAACTAGGAACTAGTAGTTATATAAAGGCTAATGTATACTATTTAAATCCTTAAATTTTTCTAGATTTAATAGTATATTTTATTTATAGGGTTATATATTAAAGTGCTTAGTTAGGCCATGTAGGTAGCTAGATTATATAGTTATAAGTTGATTTTTTACTTTTCCTATATAAATGAATTTTGCGGAAAATAAAAAGTAGCTCCTAAGACCCTCTAGTAACCCTATTCCTCTAATATAGTTAGTAAGTCTATAAGGGACTTAGAAAATCCTCTTATTGCTTATTAGATTGTCTATATAGCTAGGAATTAACTATATTTAACTATTAAAGCTGCCTATCCTAAAGAATACAACGTATTATAGTGAATCTAGAAGTTGCCGCAACAGAATCTATTAGGAGGTCTTCCTATCCTCTAGCTAGATTCCCTTCCACTTTTAATAATAACCTATTAAGAATTAGAAGGGGAAGGTATTAGAGGGATAGGAAGACCTCCTAATAGATTCCTAGATAGGTAGCGTAATAAAGGGCGTAATAACCTATAGATAACTAGATTACAGTAGATTGTTCACTTTAAGAGCTTAGATAGTTAAATATAGTTATATTCTAACGTACGGATAGTCTAATAAGTAATAAGAGGATATTTTAAGTCCCCTTATAGACCTACTAACTATATTAATAAAAGGGGTTACTAGGAGGGTTTTATAAGCTATTTTTTATTTTCTATAAAATTTATTTATATAGGAAAAGTAAAAATTAACTTATAGCTATATAAACTAAATGCCTATATAGACTAACTTATTACTTTTAAAGTGTACTCTTATAAATAAAAACCACTATTAAATCTAGTAAAATTTAAGGATTTAAATAGTATATATTAGCCTTTTATATAACTACTAGTTCCCTAGTTATAGTTAATTTTAGCTTCCTATAGGATAACCTAGTTAGCTTAGTTATACATGCCGTAGCTTGCTTTAGTGGGTGGTAACGTAAGTTGTGTGGCAACTAACGCTGTAACCAACACTGCAACTAACGCTACAGCCTAGGGCCTTCCTAGAGGAAGAAGCTAAAGATAATAATAATATTAATTACTAATAACTTAAATCTAAATCCTAAATACTAAGATAATCCCTTTAATCTAATATATATTAAGATTACCTTAATATTATAACCTCTAGTAAGAAGAAGGCCCTTCCTTAAGGCTCCTACTATTTAAACCTTATAATTTATTACTATAATAATAACCTATATAATAATAAAGTAAAGGAAATAACTATATTATATACCTTTCTAATAATTAAAGTAGCTAACATAGCTAATATAAAGATTAATATCCTATCTAACTAGTTTAAGGCTAAAGCTATAAATAACTATTATATATTCTAAAGACTTACTAAGAAAAAGGAACTCCTTAAGATCTATAAAAGAACTACTAGAGCTTATTTTTCCTAATAAAGATATAAAGATCTTTAATAGATAATAAGTATATATAGTAAAATATTTAATTAATTAAGAACCCTATATAAAGGCAAGATAGGTTATAAGAGGGGACTAGAACCTAGAGATCTTTAATAATAAGGACCTCTATATAGTAGTTATATACCTAGTTTCTTTATAAGTATTCTATACGCTTATTATAGTCTTTAACTTTCAATAGTAGTAATATAATATTATAAATGCCTTCCTTAATACTAAAGTATAAGGAGATATCTATATTAAATAACCTTATAGTTATACTAATAGCATAGCTAGAGTATATAAGCTTAATAGAGCTCTCTATAGCCTACCTATATCTCCTCTAGTAGCTAGAAGATATTACTAAGGAACTTAAAAAGTAGGGATTTTATTAACTAATAAGTAAACTCTATATCTTTTAATATAATAATATTATACTTTTTCTTTATATAGATAATATAATTATTATAGGAAAACCCTTATAATTATTAAAGATATTATTAAATAACTATAGAAATACTATAAATTAAAGCACCTAGGTAAGGTAAAGTTATTCCTTAGTATTAAATTTATCTAGAACTATACTAACTAAACTATCCTTCTTTATTAAAAGCTTTATATATAGAGTATTATAAAGAAATTTAATATTAAGAATATTAATATATTAAATATTCTATAGCTTCTAAAGACTATAATCCTAGCTAATTAGAAAGAGCTTAATATAGCTTATAATCTCTCTAACTAGGTAAAACATATAGGAGCTTTAATTAGCTTTCTATATCTATATAACCTAATATTTTATTTATAATAAATTAACTCTATAGTGTAAACTCTACGCTAAAGTAAGTTTATATAGATCTTTAGAAATATCTCTAGTAATACCTTTCTAGATTAGATAATTTAGGATTATTCTTAGAGAAATAAACCTTTAGACCCTAAATTAGTACTTTAGGTAAAGGGATTTAGTAATACCTTACTTACTAAAAACCTAGATACTAGGAGATTAACTATAGGCTATATAGTAATACTAGCTAGAGGATTAATCCTTTAGTAATTAAAGAAATAAACTCTTATTACTCTTAGTTTAATAGAGGTAGAATTTATTAATCTTACACTAACTAGTTTATCTATGCTCTAGGTTACTAATTTTCTTAATAACTTTAGGATTAAGTAATTATAACCTTTAATACTATTTACTAATAGCTAGAATATAAAAGCTAATATGCTTAATAAGAAGCATAAGGGATATACTTATTATATTAATTTACGCTATAAATAGATAGTATAAAAGGCCTACTAAGGGATTTTTATCTCTAATAGATTAGTATAGAGAAAATAATTATAGATAGATTTATAAAGGGTTTAGAATAGGTTAAATATACTAATTTTATATGCCTTCTTTGTATAATAAAGGCTAGGACTTTATAAAGGGAGATATTTTAGAAGGCGCTTTGTAAGAACCTTAATTTTCCTGTTTTTCCTTTCTTTATTTTAGCTAGATATACTACTAGGGGTAGTGTTAAGGATATTTATAGCCTTACATCGCAGCCTTAGGCATTATCCTAGTTATCTTTATTGTTTAATAATGTAGCTTCCTATATCTTATTTGTTATTGTGTTTTATTATAGGCTTCTGTTTAAAGACCTAGAATTATTAGATTAATTAATTTAAAGCTTATAATAAGCTTCCTTTTCCTTGCTAGATTCTGGAATTCCTAGATAGTAATTCTACATTATCATCTTCTCTTCCATCGTTCTTTGCCACCAAATCACTCAACACCTGGCTCATCCAGCCGCGCGACACACACCTACAGGGCTCACCCGGCTCAGCCAAGGTCGCGCGACGTCGCGCGATTGGCCGGAGCGAGGGAGCCAAATCCGCAAGTTCCTCGGAGTCCCACACTGACATCTCTCACAGTAGCAGTCACCAATTTCTTGTTCACACTTGTCGCTTTGGGACTTGTTGACAAAATTGGTAGGCGCCGTGTTCTGTTATATTCGATACCTTTATGATACTGGGCCTGCTCTTCACGGCATTTGGTTTTTCATCTCTTTCTATAAACGACACGCAGCTAGACACTCCACTACAACATGGTGACAAGGAAGCAGCGTACATCATCTTGATCAGCATCATGATGTACGTGGCGTCATATGCTATTGGTTTAGGAATGTGCCCTGGATGCAGAGCGAGCTGTTTCCATTGTCAGTCAGGTCTCTTGGGAGCGGGATTGCAACAGCCACGAATTGGAGCGCCAATCTCGTGGTTGGACTCACATTTCTGCCTCTGATGGACACTTTGAGCCCACCGTGGACGTTCATATTGTATGCATTTATTTGCGGCATTGGGTACGGACTGGTCTGGAAGATGTACCCAGAAACAGCCGGACTAAGCCTGGAAGAAGCGACGGCATTATTGGAGCGTGGCTGGGGCGTTTGAGGACTCTTTATACTTTCTGTGTATTCAATATATATATATATATTGTAGATTCTCATCTTTCTCGTAAGTGGATGTCCAGTCATGTGATCAGGTATCGTAAGCTTTGATCACAATGTACTCCGTACGGCGTGTAGATTTAGAAGCTTGCAACGAGTCATAGATCCGAGGCAGAGAAGTTGGGACATGACCGGTGAACAACGTCAGGACATACTATGATAGCTGGGACATGTACAGATGTACAAGTTTGTCGGGCTTCGTATGTAGTGTCGTGCCGCGAGCCTTGGAACCTCGCTCCGTCCGTCAAGTGCGTGAGTGCTACGCATAAGAAATGATTCCAGTGTCTCATTTCCAAGAGCGCCCTGTTTTATTGTTGTTTTTGTTGTTGTTGCTGTTGTCTCAAAACACTAGCATTGTTGCCCAGATTGAGTTGCGCGGAGCAGTACTGTGCCACACCCCCACCTTCACCTAGTAAGGTGGGGGCGGCACGAGTAGTTTTGGCTTTTGAACATTCAAATTTTTTATTCCCGACGCCATCGTCATCGTCAGAGGCGTCCGCCGGGGTCGACCACCTTCCTTACTTTAGTCTGCCCATTTCACCCTCTGTCTATTGCCATCCACACAACTCAATTTCATACCTTGACGCATGGTGCAGCGACACATCGCTTTTCTTTCTTTAGTATAGTATAGGTGAGGAGGGATATGGTATCTTGATCTCCCTTTGTCAGCTGCTGCTCTAGTAGTGTTTAGTCTTGCTACGCTATCACAAAGAAGAAAAACAGGAAAACAAGCACCATGCCAATGGACATTGTCGATCGCGACCTCGTCAGCGCAGAGCAAGCAGCCTCACCAGAGCGCTACCAAGGCCGAGCCAGCAATGAGATTGAGCGCGTGCCTCGGCCTCATCTGCGTCCACGACTTCCTCATCCAACAACGATCATGTCCGCCGCAACATGAGTCGCGTGTCGACGCAAAACGATCTCGAGCGACATCCTACAGAGCTGAGCCGAATCGCTACGGCGCGAAGCCAACACAGCAACACTGTCGGAGGGGGCCTGCGCAGCAGGACTGCAAGCAAGGCGTCCAGGAGACCTTTACCCGCGTTCGGCGCTGGCAAACCATACCCTCCCCTCTGCCCGATCGTGAAGAATATGTCGTTGAGTTTGATGGACCGCACGATCCGTTGCATTCGCAGAATTGGCCGATGCGGAAAAAGGTCCTCACGGCCGCCATGTTAGGCTACACCACTTTGACGTCGGCATTCACATCGTCCATCTTCTCGCCTGCCACGAGTGTCATTGCGCAAGAATACGACGTCGGATCCGAAGTCGGTCTGCTGGGGACAACCTTTACGTTCTAGGATTTGCATTTGGCCCTACCCTCTGGGCGCCCATGTCTGAGCTACGCGGCCGCCGCTTCCCATTGTCGTCTCCATGTTTGGCTTCTCCTCTTCTCCATCGCCTGTGCGACGGGCAAGGATATCCAGACTATTCTCATCTGCCGCTTCTTCTCAGGCTTCTTCGGCGCTTGTCCGATTGCCGTCGTCGCCGCCGTCTTCTCCGATATGTTTGACAACAAGACCCGAGGTATCGCCGTGACGCTCTTCTCCATGGCGACCTTTACGGGTCCCCTGCTGGCCCCCTTCATCGGCGGCTTCATCGTCACGTCGCATCTCGGCTGGCGCTGGACAGAGTACCTTGCCACGATCATGGGCTTCGTCGCCTTCATCCTCGATCTGTTCTTCCTGGAAGAGACGTATCCACCCGTCATTCTTATTCAAAAGGCCGCCGATTTGCGACGCCGCACCAAGAACTGGGGCATTCACGCGAAGCAGGAAGAAATCGAGGTCGACTTTATCGAACTTATCCAGAAGAACTTTTCGCGTCCCATGCGATTGCTCTTCACGGAGCCCATTATTCTCTTGCTGTCCGTCTACATGAGCTTCATCTACGGTATTCTGTACTTGTTTTTGACGGCGTATCCGCTGGTTTTTGTGGGCGTTCACGGCTTCTCCTCGGCCAGTCTGGTCTCACCTTTTTCGGTATGATTTGCGGCCAATTGCTTGCTGGTGCCGCTGTGCTTTTCCAGCAGCCATGGTACAATCGCAAGTTGACCGGGAACAATGGTATTCCTGTGCCTGAGTGGCGATTGCCTAGTATGATGGCCGGTGGTGTAGCTTTTGCTATTGGCATTTTCTGGTTCGGATGGTACGTTATTCTCTTGTCCCCGAAATTAACCCTTCCATGAGTTCATCTAGATTGAGTCCCACCCACAATGGGCCACATCCCGAGTCATATTTTGGGAGTCTATCGATCCTAACTGATTTTTACCAATTTTTTTTTCATCAATGGTTGTGGTCAACACATCGGATTTCTAGTATTGAGATTCTGGGTATCGCTAGCAATAATGTATAAGAATGCCTTGGTAGAAACCCGATGCATTAGCCACAACCATTGGTGAAAAGGATCATAGTAAGAAATCATTAACTTATGAACAAAAATCACAAGAAAACATCTGATTGAAAATTTTCAAAGGAATTAAGCTAATGAATTCCTCTTCTTTTGTAGGACGGGATTCGCCAGAGATGTTCACTGGATCGTCCCTGCTCTCAGTGGCATTTTCACCGGTTTCGGCCTCATGTCCATCTTCCTCCAGGCCCTCAACTATCTCGTCGACGCTTACCTCATGTTCGCAGCCTCCGCTATCGCCGGCAACACCTTTATGCGATCTCTGGCCGGTGCCGGGTTCCCTTATTTGCGCGTCAGATGTTCCAAGGCATGGGCATCCAGTGGGCCGCCACGCTGCTGGGCTGCGTGGCCGTCGCGCTGGCTACCTTGCCCTTCATTTTCTACAAGTATGGCGGCAAGATCCGAACCAGGAGCGCCTTTGCGCCGACGTTTGCGGCCCTGCCATGCAGAGAAGCGACGATGAAATGAGCGAGTCGGCGGAGAAGTATGACGAGAACGATGCTGCCATTGCGAGTGCTCCTCCCAAGGACAGCGAAAATGGTGTCAGGCAAAACGTATAAACATGTCCATGGTAATTGTATTTCATCGTTTGGATACAATTATATACATGGCAGATAATTTAAGAAATAGAATCGGTTTGTTTTTCCATCTACTCGTGTTATCAAAAGCAAATGACATTGTTGCGCCAAGTGGTTGATGTCAATGTTGCAGATGTCCTGACGGGTTCTCGGTGGGAGTATAGACCCTTACTAATAATTATCAGAGTGATGTGACTTTCCACAATGACCCCAAGGCTCGCTGCTCGATGTACGAAGAATTCTACACCAAGACCTAGGGACAACTGTTCTGCCTCAAGTGTGGATTGATGGCGTCAACATGGTCGGCCCGGCCAAAGTCTTGTTGTACACCGGCACCTCCCACGCACCCACGGTTGTCGATCAGCTGGTTTAGAATCCGGGTGTGGCATCATTATGGAGCACAGATTACAATCAATTGTTCAACCGACCGTTTTGATGTAAACACGCCACACGCGCTCATTTTTAGCTGCCATCAGACACTGCCAACGGCAAGGGCGGGGTGTGATGACGGCCCACTGCCCACTGCTTGCCTCTCACTGCTTGCCTCTCACTGGTCATCGTTCATCGTTGGCAACGCAGCTAGGCAGGGAATCCTGGAAGATGGGAAAGTGGAAAACTTGGAATTTGACGGGCTCGAATCTTGGCCAAGGCGCAGGCGATGTGACGGTAGATGTGCCCCACATGAGCTTGTTTGTGGAAGGGTGTATGTACGGAGTACGGAAGTAGACCGGAAGTGGATCGCCTGTCAAGGGCCGAACTACGTCATCGATAGCGGTCATGGCTACGCCAAGGTCGGCCGCATAATAAAAATCACTTTGATTGATTCCGTCCCTTTCCATTCATCTTTTCGGACATCATTTCGACCTCGGAAGCTGGGTCCTGGATGCGTGCCCTGAGGTTTACATATCCGCCAAATACCTAAACCCGCCATATATCCTCACTCAGACCACATGGTCGCTTGGCGGAGAGTTGATTGCCAACTACAGTCGACGTCACGCTCGCAGCTATCATGAACGGTGACGAACATGTTGTGCCTTCGGGCCAACACTACAGCGGCCGGAATCGCGTGCCTAACATTCAGCAATTCATGGACCAGTTGGACCAGGAAAAGAAAGAGAGGACGCTGCCATTGATTCTGAATTGACAAACAGCAAACATGGCAAGGAAGTTCAGGATCACAGAAACGCCGAGAAGCCCGCGCGGAAGGATCTACGAACTGTTCGAGATCCCGTGACGGGGAAGGACGCAGATTCGGGACGCCAAAACGGATTTCAAAGAAGTGGTGGAAACCCAATGGTGAGGGAGGCGCAAAGTAACGATTGCATCTTTAGCTGTTCGGTGAAGACTAATACCCATAGTCAGATGTCCATTCCCAACCAAAATCTAGGCAAGCCGGCAACAATTGCTGCTTCGTCAAAACAATCCGGCGAGGAATATCGACATGCGCAAGACGTTACTGCTCCTCCAGACCCTGTGCAAGAGGGTGCCACTTCTGACGTGCCTATTCGCAGTGAAAACGTCGGTGTTATTTTTGAAACCCTTCTGTCAGTTACGAGCCGATGTTTGAAACATTAGAGAAGAAGGGCACTGTCTTATGCGGTGGCATCTTTATCGCCATCATTCTTGTCGGAAAATTCTTTGGTGGCAGACTGCTTGGTCTTACCCCACTGGCTTTCTGCATCGCTTCTGGTGTATTCTTATGGATCAAAGACCTTATTCGACAAGGCCGTGACCTCGAATGGTCCAGCGAACAAAAACGCGGCGAAACCGCCACGGTGAATCTCATCCCAGAGTCTGTCGAATGGATGAATACCATGATTGGATTGATGTGGGATTGATCAACCCTGAAATGTTTGCCTCGGTCGCGGACACGTAAGTACACGCAATTGACTGGTAGAATTATGAAGCAATCGACTTTGACTAATTCGAAACAGACTCGAAGACGTCATGGCAGCATCTGTGCCTGGTATTGTCGAAAACGTTCGTGTAGCCGATATTTCGCAAGGATCCAACCCTATTAGAATCCTCAACATGAGAGCCCTGCCAGATAGCCATGTCAGGGACATCAAGGACGAGATTCACAAAGAAAACAAAAAAATGGACAAGGACGAACTGGCAGCTGTCGAACAGGCTGGCGAGTTCTACAACATGGAGGTCTCTGTTGCATACCACGCCAAGCCCTCTGGCGCAGATGTGGCATCCAAGGCAAAGAATATGGGAATGCAACTGGTCTTTTATCTTGGTATCAAGGGTCTTTTCGGCGTCCCTCTGCCCATTTGGGTTGAGTTGGTTGGCCTTGTAGCCACTGCTCGAGTTCGGTGTCAATTGACCCTGATCCCCCTTTTGAAAACCGTTTCATTCACATTGATGGGCGTACCCAAAGTACAAGCTGGTTGCACGCCGATGATTGAGAAGGGCGTCAACGTTTTAAATTTGCCCTTGATTTCTAACTTTGTGAACTGGGCTATAAGTGCAGCAGCCTCCATGTATGTCGCGCCCAAGAGCATGACCTTGATATGAGCAAAATGCTGCAGGGCGATGATGTCAAGAAGGAGACCCAGGCGATGGGTGTCATGTTTATCCGCATTCACAAAGCAGTCGGACTCAGCAAGCAAGACCAGAGAGGCAGCAAGGGCGGCGGGTCTGACCCTTATATCACTGTGAGCTGGAGCAAGTTTGGAAAACCTCAGTTCTGTACTCGGGTTATTCAAGACAACCTGAACCCTGTCTTTGAAGAGACTTGTGGCCTGCTGGTCACCAGTGATCTCATCAAAGCGGACGAGCAACTGTCCATGGAACTCTGGGACAGCGACCGATCGTCGGCAGACGATGTTGTTGGCAAAGTGGAACTTAGTATTCAGAAGTTGATACAACATCCTGGAAAGATGTTTCCTCAGATTTCAAAGCTTCGTGGTGTCAAGGCTGACAGCACAATGCCGGGAGAACTGCACTGGGAAGTCGGCTTTTTGAAAGACGCAGTTCCGGAAGGCCCTGCGGACCCACGGCCAAGGTATCAATTTACCCAAGGAGCTTGCGAATAAAGCTGAATTCCAAGATGAAAAAGGGACAATCAATACCGAGGAAGAAGATGCCGTCGCACACACGCCACCTGATCCCCTTTGGCCGTCTGGTATTCTCAGCATTGTCGTCCATCAGGTTGTTGGACTTGAACTTGCTAATGTCAAAGGCTCTGATGGCAATCGCAAGGGTAAGGAGTACCAGCCGGCTCGACCGGAGGCAGGTGAGGTCAAAGAAGAGCAGAGCCGCAAGCTGCCGAGTTCTTATTGTACCATCCTAGTCAATGATGACTTAGTTTACAAGACTCGTGTCAAGGTTGTCTCATCTCAGCCCATATTCAACGCTGGAACTGAGAAGTTCATTCGAGATTGAGATCTTCTATCGTGACAGTGTCAGTGCGAGATTCTCGCAACCGTCAACATGACCCAATAATTGGCGTTGTGCCACTGAAGCTTTCTGATATCTTGCAGACAAGCAGCGAGTCCACCTGATGGTATCCGCTTGACGGCGGTGTTGGTTTTGGACGTATCCGAATATCGATCTTGTTTCGCTCCGTGGAGCTGAGATTGCCACCTCCACAATTAGGTTGGGATATCGGCACGTTTGAATTTTTGTCAAGCTTCATTACCACGACCGGATACGCCCTGGCCACAAGGTCAAATTGAGACTACGAACAGGAGGATCCTCGGCCAGTGTCAAGCGACAGTTCTGCACCCAAGAAGGGAACGGGCTCAAATTTGATGTCTCTGGGGATGAACATGATAGGAAGCTGCGTCTGCCAGTTCGCCATCGTTACAGCTCACCAATCTTCGTTGAGTTCCACACCGCCGGTCACCGAAGTGCCGACGCCTTCGCTTCGCTATGGCTTCTGGAGCTTGTGGATGGAGAGGAAAGGGAATTCGACCTTCCGATTTTCAAATGCGACAACAGTGTCCGTCTGGCGCAGAACTACATCACTCAGGAGAATTACAAGGAGATTCCGGACACACAAATCGAAGAGGTTGGTCGGGTAACGTTCAGGGTCGTTTCTCTGCAGGTACCGACACCGACCATGTCCGATTTGTTAGTGATAACGACTCCCGTGAAACCATTGAGAGCTGGGAGGCGTGCTATGCGGAGGGTGTCCGACAGCAGGAAGTACATGCCGAAGTGCCTCAGCTGGTGCAGAAGCTGCATGACGATTCCCTGACCCATGGCCGAGATGTGCTTGCCCAGGCTGATGAGAAGGAGAAGGAGAAGTGGCTGACAAAAGACGGAACTGACTGGAGCGGTGCCTTTGGACAAGACCCAAAGGAACTCATGGCTCGCAAGACCAACCATCACGAAGACAGCGAAGAATATGACGACTTCGATCAAGACGACGATGGCGATGACGACAGTGACGACGACGATGAGAATCCAGATCTCGGTATTCAAGATGCGGCGACTGATGGATCCATCGGCACCGATGAAGGGAAGTTGGGCGAAAATCGGTCGACACACAAGCCACCAGCACCAGCGGTGCGTCAGAAAGTGGTGGCACCAGCAGCAAAAACCCATACAAGGCATACAAGGATTACAAGGATCGCAGTCGCGACCTACATCGTAAACATCGGGGTTTGATGCAATGGCGACCAATGCGCAATGCGCAATTCGTCAAAGATGAGGCTAAATTTGCAGTGAGAAAGGTGAAGAATCTGGGTGCCCTCGACGGACGACATCCAGATGTAGAAACAGAAGTATAGCTTGAGTGATTACCAAGACCCCAAAAATTGATGACACGAGTTGCCTCAGGGCTGTTCTACTTTGCACTTGTCTCGGCAAGAGGGGGTTCGTAACGAGACGCACCGGGGTCTCACCAGACAAGGCAGTGATGTTGTGAATATGCAGTATTACATACAAGTAGTCTATACATTACCTAGCATTATCACTCAAAAGTCTTGAACTAAAAATCTCTCCACGTGTGGCCTCGTGTCCATTTCCAGGATAAAGGCAGATCCATGCTAGGTGTGTAGATGCCAACAGCTTTTGGCAGGTGTTGATACCGCCATTACTTTCATTTATAGTGCCTTTATAGTGGGGAGGAAAGGGTATATTAAAGTAGTGTCTCTTCTCAATAGAAAGCCTCGCTAATTTATAGCCTTATATATTTTTTAAACCTAGAGAAGGAAGGAGAAGGTGAGAAGGAAGGGCGCGTAGTGTGTAATATATAGAAAAGAGGTTATATGTGAGAACGGTTAATAGCTAGATAAGAACGTATAGGAGCACTTGATAGGGGCACTTGATAGGGCACTTGTGTATTAACTAAAGCTTGCTAGGTCTCAAGAAACAGAAGAGGGACAAGAGCCATCATGAGCCCAAGCTGTTCGACTACAAAATCTTCTCGTGCAGAGGCAGATGCGACGCGTTGTCAGACGCAGCACCACGGGAAGCACGCATCCCATGTCGCGCCGTCATGAGATCGCGTCTATTTGCAGTTCAACATGTGCGATATTTCAAAACCTGTCATCAGTTGTGGTTGGTGGGCGCGGGCTCAAGCGACAAGTGGTCAATCAAGCTGGGTTAGATTGTCGTCGAGGCGGGTCACACGCACGCATGGCCTCAAATGCAGATGACCACCAGCATCGACCACACTGGAGTCCTCCGAGGGTATGTCTGTTGCTCTTCGCGGACAAAAATAGAAAAGGGGGGCAAGGAGAAGAAAATCAACGACTCACTAATGGAAAGCTTCATCTATAAACAGAATGGCAGAAAATTAGGAACTCGTGTAAAAAGAAGAAAAAGATTGAGAAATCATAATGAATATTGATCTGTCTGCTAAGTTGAACGTTACCTCTCATGGCCTAGTGACAGTATACACTGAACTTGGCTCTTCACCCTCTTGCCCTGCCGTAAACGCCTGACAAGGAACCAACGATAAATATGAACGCCGCTTCTTCCGTGAAAAAGATGATGACATAAGATACCAATAAAACCGGAATATCATAGCTAATGAGAGTTTTGTTCCACCTGCGGACTGGTTGCTACCGCTGGGCTGATGCCGAATGACAAGTGTCCAAGTCACCAGAATCGATCCACCTCGTTTCTTTCTTTTCTTTTTATTTGCCCCTTGACCAGTGTTGCATATTGGCAAGTATAGTAGCCAATGATGAGCAATGCTAATACGTACTCGGCAATATTGCTGACGTGAAAGCAATAGAAACCAGAGCGAAATTGAATATCAAGGAACAAGCGCCCCAGAAGATTTGAAATGAATCGCTCCTCGTCAAGTCGTCTGCTCAGCTTGGCAAGGCATCTAGCCGAGCCAAATATCCCCACCGCTTGGATTCTAAATCGTAAGCGTAATGCCGCACTGCCACTATGATGAAGCACTGGCTTGCTTGGCGGATACCGGATGAATGATGTGATGATGATGGTCATCACCATCATGATGTAAGGTGACGCTGTTGAACTCGCTGAATGGATCCATAAGTTCAGCTCCGGGAGTCGCCAGGCCACTGTCTAGTGGAACGCCCTTGAGTCTTGATCCACTAATGTCCACGCTTTCGCTCTCCTTGACATTTCTGAAGTTGACCGTGTCGATGCCCTTGGTGACGTGGGGACGATGGGAGGCTTCATGTGACGGATAAGAGCCCACTGAGTGGTGCGGAAGAAAGGATGCACCTTGATATCGGAGGCACCGGCTCGAGCTCCTAGCCTGCGGTTCTCATCCTTGATCAAAAGTTTCCGGATCAGTGATTTACAAAGACTGCCGGCTAAATTAGCACTTATTTATGAATTCGCAAACAAAGGATCATGGGAGCTAGATTGCAAAAGTTTCCAAATGACCTACTTGGAAATTGGTGGTGCTCCGGCGTGATCAGGAATGGGATGTCCTCTCTCAGGATGTTGGCAAACGTAGCATTTCTGTTCTTACCCTTGAAGGGCGTCGTGCCGTAGAGCATCTCGTAAACGAGAATACCCAAGGTCCACCAATCGACAGCGCTGGTATGCCCGCTACCCTTGATAACTTCGGGGCTATGTACTCTTCGGTGCCGACAAAGGAGTTGGTTCGGAAGTTAGCGATGCAAGACCTCGTATCAATCGTCGGCAATGCGTCTGTCCTAGCACCATTCTTGCCAACAATCATTGTGGGCTTGCCACCAGGGCCAGACTGTTTTGACAAGTCAAAGTCTGAAAGCATGATGTGACCTGATTGATGCAACAGGATATCTACGAATTGGGATTAGTAAGTCGCATCATGAGACTCCAGGTAGACCTGCGAGAGGGGGTGGTCATCGGATTGCACATACTCGGGTTTCAAGTCGCGATAGATGAAGCCCATCAAATGGAGGTATTCCAGGGCTGCGGTGACTTCCGCGGCATAAAATCGAGCATCGTCCTCGGGGATGCACTTGCCAGGGCGAGTTTGAAGAGCACGGAAAATTCTCCACCACTGCAATACTCCATGCACAAGTACAAATGGTCCTCGGACTGGAACGAGTGATAAAGTGTTACAATGAATGGATGGTTGCTGGTCGCCAAGATCTCCTGCTCAGCCAGGGCTCGCTTGATCTTATTTCGCTTGATCATCTCCTTCTTGCTCAGCACTATCCAAGTCGTGAGTCAGTTGTTCGATATCGCTCTCAATGTCGCAGATCAGGACCCAGAAATAGAAAACACCGGATACGTACCCTTCATAGCGTAGAGCCTGCTGCTCTTCTTCTCCTCACCAGGTACACCTTGCCGACGTCACCTTTTCCAATGAGCTTGATCTTGTCGAAACTTGCTGGGCTGACCTCAACGTTGCGAACTTTGATAGAATTGGAGCTGTATGTCCTCCGAAATGCCAAAGAAGTACTAGGGGCCGGCAAGGCAGTAAGAACATCCTCGCTGGTAGCAGCAGTACCGCCCTTCTTGAAAGAGACCGACCCGGGTTCCAAAAGGCCAATACTTCCAGCTGCATTGTTCTGAAGCACGAGGGGATCTTTGCCAAGCTCAGCAGTGGCAGGACGCTCAGCATTGGGCAAAGCAGGAACGGATTTGGCCGAGTCATTAGAAAACAAGCCCTGCGCATTGGGGGCACTAGCAACCCTTCGCAAACGACGAGCCAATTCCTCCTTGGTTTCGCTAGTAGCCTGCTCGGCAGGCACACCATCAGGACCGCAGACTTTTAATTCGGGAGTGTCAGGAGGGCTAGGCGGCACAGAGCCTTCGTTGTGATGTCGAAGGCCCGGCTGGCCTTGATGGGCGAAATAAGGGTTGGCGTGGGCAGTCGGGCTTATTGCTTCTTCGAGTTGATTGCCCTCGCTGGCAACTGTATGAGCGAAGTCTACCGACGGTATTGCTGAAGAACTTGGTATGGCGGGAGGGCTTCGGCGCTGATAGATCGGAGCCAGCGGCATTGCCGGGGGCAGTGGGCGACGCATTGAGTGAGGGGGCGCTCTTGTCCTTGTCGCTGCCACTGCTAGTGGCACTGTTCATTCGAAAGAAATTTCGCAGGCGATGGCTCACCTGCCCACCCGATGAGCCGTTGGACTTGGAGGACGGCATAGCGGCGGCGGGTGGTTGTTGATGAGTGAGTGATGTTGGTTTCGGTTTTAGACGGTCAATCAGTCGAGGCCATGGTCCGTACTCTTGTCAAACGCCGGCGAATGGAAAAGATGAGGCCTGGAAGGGGGTCGACCGAGCGCGTCTGGGAAATTGAGGCGGAGGAGGATGGCTAAGAGAAAGGATCGAGATAAGAGGGTTTGGCTACGGTTTGATGGCATTGATTGAGGGAGATGCGGTGGTGGTGGTGGTTGTGGTTGATGCAGGCAGGAGCGGGTCACTGACTTGCCGTCTCTTTGGTTGTCCACTCAGGGCATAGCATGAGGCCCTCGTGGGTCAACCGCAAGCCAAACTCCGTCGCGATGGATCCCGCCGGACGGCTGGTGGGCTGGCTGGGCTGGCCGCGCACTCTCAAGAACAAATCTCAAACAATCATCTCAAACTGATGCCCTCCCTGTTTCCCTTCTTCACCTGGTTCCTTCCCTCGGCAAAGCCAAAGCATTACCATCAATATGCAGGAAAGGACAGGCTCCCAGACATGAATCGGATCGGGACACTGTCCGTAGCCATGCGTTCCTCCAGCTCTTTACCATTCCAAGTCTACAGTGGGTGCACTGATGACGTGCCACATGCACACTGGAAAAGACCAGGTAATTGGAAAAGACCAGGTAATAACTGCAGGCGGCAGGAAGATCCTGGCCGTGGCGCATTAAAGTGTTTCAAACGATCTGAAAGGAACACCCGCCGACATTGCACAATCTGGCGCAGAACGCGAGTACTTGGGTAGATATTGAACCCTGATGAAGGGCACATGTTCCGCACACCATGGCAACACTGTGCATGGCTCCAACGAGTAGTCTATTCACTTTACAGTGTGCAAGTAATCCTCATTGCCTCCCGCTGCATACAATCAACAAGTACGTATAGCTCTAGTCGGATTCTCGGAAGAACCGGACGACAGATCCGGTAGATTGCTATCTCGCAAGACCAGCAATTTTTGAGCTTCCGCCTGTTTTCTCTCCACGTCACAAAGTCCTCTAATTGCTGGTCCTTTATAGACGGCGTGACCTGCTGCCCATCAGATCCCCTTAGATAATCCGGCAGGTCATCCTGCGACCCGTCCGGCAGCCCGGCAAGCACGTCGCTCGTATTGCGCGGCCCGTCACCCATATGCCATCGGAATGGCGTAAAATGTGTTTGGTCCAAATGACTATGCCAATCGTGTGCGTTTGTAAACCCCATCGTCTTGCATTGTCCCCAGCGACAGGCGGAAGGGGCATGTCGTCGGCCATGGACAACGTGAACATGCCTTCGGAGCGTGTCGACATTATGTAGCTCTGCCTTACAATCAGACCACTCACATAGAAACGTCATGAACTGCGTATTCGACTTGTGGTATAGCTCCCATGGGGTCGGAGACCGTGGCTTCGGCGGACGTCCTGCCCTGCGGCCCCAGACCAGCGGTGGGGCGTTCACACGAGCCTGGCGAGGCTGCCGGGGCCTTTATTGTATGTTTGTGGTGTTTTACCACGCATGGCAGAGTATGACATGCCAGGCTTCCATCCCTTCGGTCTCCCTTACCGCTGGACGCTGGTGTTAACGACGTGGACTTTGGTGCGGATATGGACATCGGCATAGGCACGGAGCTTGGCTGGGAGCTATCGTATTGTATGTTTGTCGTGGTGTTTTACCACGCATAGCAGAGTATGACATGCCAGGCTTCCATCCCTTTGGTCTCCCCTTACCGCTAGACGCTACTGGTGTTAACGTGGACTTTGGCGCGGATGTAGACATTGGGATAGGCGCGAAGTTTGGCTGGGGAGCTGTCGTATTGTATGTTTGTGGTGGTGTATTACCACGCATAGCAGAGTATGACATG
The DNA here is from genome assembly GCA_023650705.1 of Epichloe brachyelytri. Lineage (NCBI taxonomy): Eukaryota > Fungi > Ascomycota > Sordariomycetes > Hypocreales > Clavicipitaceae > Epichloe > Epichloe brachyelytri. The sequence goes on along the minus strand of CP097977.1, from coordinate 1,260,954 downwards.
CCAGGCTTCCATCCCTTTGGTCCTCTCACCACCACTAGACACTAGTGGTGTTAACGTGGTCTTTGGCGCGGATGTAGACATCGGAATGGGCACGAAGCTTGGCTGGGGAGCTGTCGGCTCTGAGGGCGGCAGAGCAGCAACCAGTTCCTCCTTGGCGCGTCTCGAGAGCTCGTACATCTGAGGAATGGTTCTCTGAACAGGGACATCAGGTTGAAGGCGTGTTGTTTGGTGTGTGGGTGAGAATGTCAAGACGACGGCAAGCCTTGGGGTCGCGACGGGGACGTGCAGGGAACTTGGTGTTCCTTGATTATAGATGGTACTGGAGTTCTGTGATGATGTCCCGCGGGCGCAGAGCCCATCGTGGCAGTTATAGCTGTGCACACGTCACCAGGCGCGCGAGCCGTGCTGCCGCCGGGATCGTCCATCGTAGGCGGCATGCGGCATGCGGCATGCGGCAGCTTGCGCATTGGTGCCGGCAGACTATGCGAACTGATCTTCGACGGGTGCGAACAGGATGGCGCATGGGATCTTGGGGTCGTGGTAGACTGATGTTGGATGGAAGTTGCGAGCGGGTGGCTTGACCTACTTGTTATTGTTCTGCTCTACTAATACCATTGAGGTAAGCACGTGTTGGATATTGCAGCCTCACATTTTAGGCATTACTTTTCCTCTACTGCGTTTGCTAGCAGCCTTCGCATCGCGTTTGATATCGCAATCTGTGCTGTATCCGTGCATCGTACCTGAAACCCTCGCTTTATTTGTTCATTCACCTTTTTGATTATTGTTGGAACACGCATGATATCAACCACGCTTGACAGCCGCAATTGTGTGGTCGGCAAAGTGGTCGGCCCGCGGGCGCGAGGGCTCCCACACGCGACCCACAATGTGGGCCTATGATAGGGCAGGGCTTGTGGTCACGTGACCCACACAGCCCCTTTGCGTTTCACATCTCACGAGAAGAACCCTCACTTTTGCCCTCTCTTTTTCCTCTTTCCTCTGCAGCTTAGAATAGATAATCAACAACGATACTATTCTCGAGGCTCACAACAACAACAACCTGATATCAGGCACCCTGTGAAACCGACAATTATAGTCTTCTTTAATAAATGTAAAAGTATATGTAAAGCTTCTTTTCCCTTCCTTAGTCTTAAATATATTTAATAGATTTTATTACCTTCTGCACTGTGGGTCTTAGTGACGTAATGCGCGTATCTTAATTTACAAATACGGTCCGTAATCCGTACATATTTGCTTACGGAGATTTAGAGGCTAATTAGGAAGGATTCATAGGCTAATTAGAATACAATATCACGCCACTAAGACCCACAGTGCATTAATAAGGTCAGGTTAGGTTAATACCTCAAGTCAGGTCACTCCAAAACCCTTATAGTTTTATCTACATCCTCCTATAGATAGAGAACTTTATTACATATTATAGCGCATCTTCCATCCTAATATATGTGAATTTCCACAAATATGTCTACACGTATTCTTTATGCAGCCTTTTTCTTAAACTGCATCTACAAACCACCATAAAACTACAACGCCATACTCCCCTTTGCCCCTCAGGTACAGCGCAAACCAGTGGTAAATTAGTTTACAATGCCGGAAAAATCAAAAGAGACTACCAAGAGCACCTTGGTCGGGAGAAATGCTCAGGGCATTCACTTCTCTTCTTGCCACACCATATGAGACCAACAGCCGCAACTGTTTTCTATGGCAGGGCGGCAAAACCTCAAGAGGTTACGGTCAAGTATATTGATATCCTACTCCCTTATCTTATCTTTATATTCTAAGTAACAGTAGGTCACGCTAAGGAGCATTGTCGACTGCGAAGATGCAACCTTTCTTACACATATCATCGCATACGTGGCTGGTCATGGAAAACCTAATCAACGTGAATACCAGATTAGTCACCTCTGCCAGCAACCGAGTTGTTTCAACCCTCAGCACCTTGTTGAGGAAACTGCTAGCAAAAGCAAACTGAGAAAGCATTGCCAAGGGCAGATATGCCCCTATGGACGCGAGGACGAGGTGTTGAACTTATGCGAACACCCACCACATTGCATTACGCCCTTCGCAAATATGTGCCTCCGCATTAGTGCTTTGTGTTGGGGCCCGCGTCTCTGGCACAACACAATTTACGATATCCGGCACCTCACATTGGCTAGAAGAGGCAAGGCATTTGGCATCGAGCATTAAGTGTAAATTGGCTATAGCAAAGAAATAGACTTCGCACTATAGTCTCTTGATACATGCCTCGTGCTGTTGTACAATCTTACACTCAACGCTTACCCGAGCCATCCTTTGCCCAGAACGTCACCTCCTCGCGTTTCTCTGCTTGCCGATCCGCCCGATCCTCTCTTTGCCGTCCATCCAGGGCTGCAGGACTTTGGGAATCGCCACTGTGCCCGTCTCTTCGTCCCACCCGTTCTCCAGCAGCGCTGCAATGACGCGCGGCACAGCCAGTGCCGTTCCGTTGCACGTCCACGGGAATGTCATCTTGCCATCGACGCGGGTGCGTGTGGCTAGCCGTCTGGTCTGGTAGCCAGTACACATACTCGACGAGGTGAGTTCTCCCCAGCCCTCGTTGTTCTGCTGCCTGCTGGGAAACCACGCTTCGATGTCGACCTTGCGCGTGGCGGAGGCGCCCAGATCCGTGGCTGGCATCTCCAGTACCCGGCAGTACAGATCAAGGGACTGCAATATCTCCGTCTGGATATCCAGCATCTCTTCATGGACATCTTCGGCGTCGCGTTCATCGGGGGCCGTCCACGCAAACATTTCTACCTTGGTGAACTCGTGCACGCGGTAGAGGCCCTTGTGTCGGCGCCGCGAGCACCAGCTTCGGCGCGGTAGCATCTCGATACGGCGACGCGCTTCAGCGGCAGATCGCCTGCGTCAATGGTCGTGTTGGCCTTCATGCCGGCGAGGGCTATCTCCGACGTCCCCGCGAGACACATCTCCGGCACGCCCCTTTCCACGTCGGCCTGGGACTGCGCAATCGAGTACACTTGCTGCTCGCCGTGCTGATCGCGCGGCTGGAAGCCACAGGCTGCTCCGATGTGGCTGTAGACCATTGTCGGCGGGGCGACCTGCGTCCAGCCATGCCTGGTAGCCACGGCGAGGGCATACTGAACAAGAGCCTGTTCGAGTTGCGCCGCTTCGCCAAGCAGGTAGTACCATCCCCAGCCGGACGCGGTCGCCGCGCCGGAGAAGTCAAACAGGCCCAGCTCAGAACCGATGTGCACGTGGAGCGCCAGGACGGCGAATCATGAGCCTTGTCGAACTCGGGCGCCTCGTTAATATAGCTCAGCAAACGGGGCTCATCGCCCAGAGGCGTATTTTCGCTCGTCAGGTTGGGGATTTCAAGCGCCAGCGCTTCCATCTCCGCCACGGCCTCTGCCTCGCCTTTTCGATGACTGATAGTCGGCCCTTCAGCTGCCTGGCCTCCTCTTGCACCTGGTCCCTGCTCATTTCGCGAATGCTTATCATGTCGTCGCCTCCGCTGCTCGTGGCGGGATCGGCGAGAAATTTCCGCAGTAAATTGACCTTTCTCGTAGGGAGCGGCCTTGCTTTTGAAGGTCCTGCCACTGGGAATGTAGTTGAATGATTTTGGCGGGATGTTGCGCTTGCGCCTTGTAATTGCGCTCTGTGCATGTGAACTCGTAGAGCTCTGGGTTTTGACGAATGTCCTTGATGTCGATGATGGGTTTGGGCGCCACAGACGGTCGCTTGTTAGCTGCAAAGTTGCGAACTGGGGTGGCCGCGGCCGCGGCCGAAGTGTGCGACAGCGCATGCATGTCAGCGACCGGTTCATCGTGGTTGATCTTTGAAGTTGGATGCTTCATGATGTTCACGTCTAGCTTTCATTTTCAGCAACGTAAGGTGAGGATTGGAAGCTGATGAAGAGCTTTGGGGGAGGGGGAAAACAGGGGTCTAATGCAATTAACCGATTGTCGTGACTTGAGGGGCACAAACTGGAGCGTGGAGTGGCAGTCACCGCCCCGGACCGCGCTTGAGATATCCAATAATGTTTTTCATTGGCCCTTGAAGACTGATCTGCACAGCTTCCTCGTCCCTGCCAATCTTGAAACCTGCAAAGCTCCCAAGTAGTTCTTTATGCGCCGTCCCCAGGTACTGGGCCACGGCCTGAGAAAGCTTGCCAATTCTCCGGCAAGCTGTCGACGATATGTGACGGACGCCGACGTAGAATCAGCAAGGCGATACTGCTTGAAGCAGCTTCAGTATGGCCACTGCCGTCTTGTATTCAACTGATAGCCTTCAACTAAGTGTCTTCACAGGACGAGCGACTATGATGCCCATTTGATCCGGCGCTTCGTCCCGCCTCCCGTCCAAGACACTTATGCGGCTCTCCGGGCTCTGAACCTAGAACTCGTTCGACTTCCCGAGATCGTATCTAACCCGACAATCGGCGCTTTGCGAATGAAGTTCTGGCAAGAGTCTCTCGACAAGACCTTTCTGGGGTGCCCCTCGAGAACCCATATGCCTCTTACTCCATCACGCCCTGCAGAGTCTGGAGGCACGAGCCGGAACCTCCACCAAAAAGTCGATTCAGTTCTGGATGTCACGACTTGTGAAATCGCGGAAAAGCACCTGGCCAGCAGGCCGTACCCGAGTTTATTAGCACTAGAGGACTACGCCGAGAATACCTATTCGACCATGATGTATGCGACGCTGGCGTCCATGCCCTTCGATCTATGCATATCGACCATTTAGCCAGCCACATTGGCAAGGCTTGTGGTATTATCGCTGTGCTGAGAGGAATTCCCATCCTGGCTGCGCCAGGCCAGCCCATCAAAACGCCCACTGGGTTCGATGCACCGCCGATTCGAGAACCATCCCTATTACTTCCACTCGACATCATGGCAGAAGAGGGCGTCAAGGAGGAGGAGGTGTTCAGGCAAGGTCCCAGCGCACCAGGTCTGCAAAATGCTGTTTTCAAGGTGGCCACTCGTGCCAACGACCACCTCATCACCGTCAGGGAGATGCTGAAGCGCTTACAAGCCGGCGAGGACCCAGGACACGAGTTCGAACACGAAGGAGAGGCTGAGCATGTGTACTTGGAAGACAGCGACACAGCGAGAGAGGTCAGGCAAAGCTTTGGCGTGCTTCTAGAAGCCATTCCTGCCGGAAATTATTTGGAGAATCTGGAAAAGGCCAATTTTGACCCATTCGCCGTCAAGACAGGGGGTGGAAGCTGCCATGGAGGATATGGCAGGCGCTATCAAAAGAAGGATTATGATGAGAATGTACAGTATATTATTGTTACCATAGTGTATTTCTACAACATATGCCTGCGCACAAGGAGCTAGCATTTATTGATTGATTTAATCATAGGCTTTTTTTTTCCTCAATGATTATTGCCAACACATCGGATTTGTGGTCAGAACATCGGTATTGCTCCGATGCGTTGGCAATAGCCAATTGAGAAAAAAAGACTTATCAAAACTACCAATGATCAATCAATACATCCTAGCTTCTATTGATTCATTTGATCACATAACTACTCCATCAATCGTTTCTCGTGGAAATAATTGCACGACTTTTCATCGCCAGCTACACCCACCCGGAGACATTGAAAACCATTCAGTCACCGCAGAGATGAACCCTCCGACGTGACGGTGATCCAGTATAGGAACAAGAAGCTTAATCACCTGTGACTACACTGCCCGCCATGTTGCAACCTATAATAGCTCTTGCAGTCATCAGCAGCGCGACAATGCCTCCACCCGGCAAATCATCGGCCCCCATGTCGGTCCCGAAATTCGACATGCTGAACAAAACTAAGAACTTCACCATCCACCAGGCCGTAACAATCCCAAAGCGCAACGTGCCGCCAACATGCTCTACGAACTCATCGCCATAGTAAGCGCACCGCTGGGGCGGGGAGGGTGGACCAGACACGTCCCCTTCCGCCGCCCTCCCCATAGCAAACATCATACTAACGTACACGTACCCAGGTCCGACCAGGCAACCTCGTCGAAGTAAAGGAGTATGTTCCGACCACGCCATTTCCATATCCAACCGTATCATCACGCCTGGAAGAATAAGAAGGAGAAGGAGAAAACTAACGAGCACGCAGAATCGCCCAAACCGTTGGATCACTCGTCCTCCACAACGGCGGCGTCGTCCGCGGCCTCTCAAACTGGGGCGTCTTCTCGCTACCGAAGCCCATCTCCGTGCACCAGATGAAGCACACGCACGGCCATTACTTCGTCATGCGCTACGATTCTTCGACCAAGGTCCATCAGGATCTGCGGACGACGCTGCGCCTGGAACCCCGCATGATTAGGTCCGCGCATGTGAAGCTGGGGATGGGAAGCTGAATACTTTGTCGAGATTTGGCCCGCCGAAGTGGAGGACGCAGGGGAGTGAGGCGTGAAGCTCGTCTGGGGAGCGGAACGAGCGATTGTGCGCGCGGTTGTGCTTGAGAAATAATGTCAGAATACCACATGGTTTCCTTGCTGAGCAAGTAATCGTGTGAGAACGTGGACACGTGTGGTCCACGAAATTCGGGTCTGTGTCCATGTTGGATGGCACTCATCTTGTATGATAAGGAAGCCTTGGTGAAAGAAGAGGGGCTACGCTGTTCGCGTATCACACCAGGAAAGGGTGTTGCGAATTCAAGGAGTTCAAGGATCATCTTGTAGATTTGGCTAGATTTGTTATCTCTCGCGACAGGAGCATATTGCAATGCAAACATCTTGAGTCAGCAACTAATTACTGTACAGACCACAAAAAAAAAAGTTCACGTGGACCGAGGTTTCAGGATATTCATATTTGGCAAACTTCGGATATAACATGACTTGACTTCTTTGGTCATCGTGGTGTTCGTAAGTATCTATCATAAGATGTTCCAGCTGCGCAATTTTATGATTGCATCAACCCGAAACGTTGTTGTTCTAGTCGCAGCGTTCAAAGATCGAGATTCTTCGCCAAAGATCCCAAAGTCTTGCGCCACCCTATTCACCGTCGGCCAAGACGATTCAACACTGCAATGACGGCAGAACCACAAGACCGTTCAAGATGCGCTATGCAGTTCCGCCGACATTCTTCATTTCCTCAGTCCTCATGGTCCACATCCATCGACTCAGACTTGCCAATACCTTTGGTTCGACACCAGTCGACGAAATCATCGATGACACTGGGCCAGGCACCATCTTCATTCCAAAACGAGAGGCTCTCGTCTGCCATGGATTGAACGGCGAATTCCAACACCATGTTCCACATATCCTTGTTGACAGACCGGGTCCATTTCTGGTTCAGATACGTCTTCCAGAGTTCCAACCAATCGTGATTCTTGCTCTTCCAAATCATGCCAGGCGGCGAGAAAAGCATGCCCCAGTATACCATGGCGTTTTCCAAACTGAGTGCTTTTTGATCGGCTTCTCGACCCGCTACAAATGTGTAGCGGTACACCTTCTTGAAGAGGGCCGGGTCCGTTGATAGCGATGATGAAAGACTCTTTATGTAAGCGGCATGTTCTTGGTTCGTGGTCCCGGCTCTACGTCCCAGTGTCAGTTAGTGCCGCGAGTGACAATGGCATGAAGAAAACATGACGTGAATGCATATCGGTTCAGAAAGTCTCACTCTGTGGCCTTCCATCCTCAACAAAACCACGGCGACTAATCTCACCAACGTTGGGAGCTTGTACTATTTCTAATGCGATGAACAGTTCGGCGTTCTCTAAATTGACCTTGAGTTTGCTGTCAAGGTAACTCATCGTGGACTCGAGTTCCATCTTATCCTTGTCATCGCTGCCGTCATCTGCGCCGTGTCAGTAAACCGATTGCGAAAAGTTCGCACATAATTCCTGTACCCTTAGTGAATCAAACAAAGCCTCCAATTGAGAGTCGATCGGCGACGGGCCTTTGGCATCGTTTGAGGAGTAGAACCTAGCAACAAGGCGTAAAGTTAGTACCCCGTCGACCCGTCATGTCAAAACCTATGTCCATGAGCCACTTGGCCGCGAATGTGAGGAGAGGCTTGTACCGTGATTTCGGCGAAGACCAGAAAGGAGCTTCTCAGAAGAAGGCAAATGACGCTTGACTTGATTCTTCCAACCCATCTTCCTGACCCAACCGTGAGGACAATTCGATCCGAGGTTTCAAGCAAGGTGGCTTAAAGTGCCCAGGCCATAGAGAGGGAAGGGACCACGGGTGATTTCGAGCAAGTTCTTAAGTGAAGTGAAGAGTGTATTTGACTGCAGCCATTCGCGGAACTCAGGCTTATGATGCGTCCAGAGGGGCAGGGTGACCACAAAAGAAGTATTCGGTACAGAGAAGGAGGGCAGATGGAGATGGAGGCAATGTTCTTGACATTTGTTTCAAAACCATCGGCGTCACTCGGCCCTACTAATATGTCGTGTGTCGGGAGGGACGGGCTACGTCAGTTAGTGGGACCCCACTGATCACCCACACAGCTTCAGTATGGAAGACACGGAGTACATCCTCGGAGATGTCCCTACGAACAGAGACAAATCAAAGATAATTAGAGCCCACAGAGGACGGGCTGGTCCGAGGAGACAGGAGACCATGGCGAGGAGACGGGGAAGTGTGATTCATGTTATGCTATTGTAATTTCGAAGGAGCAGGGCAGCCCGGTCGAGGTGCAAAATTTCTGAGAGGGTCGAGGAAATGGCCAAGACTTACGCATCAACAGCCTCGTTGATTTTGTAGCCAGTCGATTTTAAATACTGTACCCCACGCAGATTAGCTTCAGGTTTGAATTAGGTTACGGGCGTAGAATTTGCCTAGCCGGATTCAACGATAAACCGACGGGAGATAGTTGCAGCAACCCCAGTAATGCGACGTCCAAATGTACATCACAATCGGGCCGGCAGAGGGGCAATGAGGCAAGATGGTTGATTAAGCTTGTCGTTGAGCCCGTGTTGTTAATTTATCACAGCGTACCTTGGTCGCCTGTCGCTCAGATGCGCCGGTGAGGGCCACGAACTGGGCAACCAGGACCTTTGTTGACTTGATGATGGAGGTGGCATTTCTGCTGGAGTGTCGGCCAGACGTCTGGCACAGCCTGTTTCGGCTTGATTGAGGGACTCGTTGACAAGGTCGTGGGCTGGGCCGTGAGCGGCCTTGGGTGTAAACGTTCGGCGTAGCTGATACGGGACAGAGCCCAGCAGCGCGAATGTGTCGGTCGCTGTCAAGCAAGATAGAGGCCGGAATTCTCGGTGAGGTAGGTGTTGGGCTCGGCAGACACCACTCTGACAGAGCGAGTAGCAGCAAGCCGTCCAAAGTCGCGAAATGGTAATCGGAAAGAAGACAGGATTGGTGGGGTAACTTGAGGTTGTCTCTTGCGGGTGGGTGGAACACGGTCCAGCTATTACTAAAGTGTTGAGTTACTTGACCAATGAGCACCAACGATTTGCTGCTGAGTGCTCACTGAAGGTGCGGCCACTGAGAGCACTGCATCGCCCAGACATTCCGTTCCACATTCACGAGTCGAGTTGGAAACGCGGTCGGACCCAGCTCGACGCGTCCCACTCTCTCATTCACTTTAATGAGGTTTGCCATTTGTCATGTCCACGATATATGATAAGTAATAATACACCACGCTTGCATCCCGCTTGCATCCCGCTTGCATCGCTCTCGTAGGGAAATCGTCGCGTCCATCGTTTTCACTTGGCCCGCATCGCCCGCGCTCATGCTGTTGCGAAAAGAATATGGCGTCGCTGCAACCTGCCGATGATGAAAGGCACTCGATAGATCCAGCGCAGCCTTTTCGCGACATTACCGCTTGTTGCACCAGCATTCCACCTGATCAGAGGGTTTGTCCCATCCCCTACGTTACCCGTCCTTCCATTGAATATAGCCCTCAAAAACAGTCTTATTTTTGCTGACGGGGATCCTGATTGCTTTCAATTAGACCGACATCGCTGCCAAGGTCGAAGAGCTTGGAGGCGTTCACAAATACGATCTCACGCCAGACGTAACACATCTTATTGTCGGCGACTATGACACTCCCAAATACCGTCATGTTGCCCGCGAGCGACCTGACATCAAAGCCATGGACGCAGCTTGGATTGAAGCGGTGGCGAATTTCTGGAAAACGACGAGGAAATCGATTTCGCGGCACTCGAGAAGAAACACCAACTAAAGGCGCTTGAGAAGTGTGGCATCGAGGCTACATCACCACAGCAAGGGCAGCCTGACGGCCGTCAGTCACTGTTGATATGCTTGACGGGCTTCGGTGAGCAACGAGACGACATTGCCTCGCGGATCGTGGCAAACGGCGGGCGCTATACGGGCGATTTGACCAGAAGATGCACCCATCTCATCGTCAGTAAGCCAGAGGGCAAAAGTTCACTGCTGCCAAATCCTGGAATGTCTACACCGTGACACTAGACTGGCTAGACCAAAGCATAGCGCGCGGTATGATCTTGGAAGAGACCAAGTTTGATCCGTTGCTGCCTGCCGAGGAACAAGGTGTCGGGGCTTGGGTTAAGAGGGACCCCAATGCACTGGGTAAACGGTCCAGGTCGTCCGCCTCAAATGCCACAGAAGAGAGAGGGGTTCGAAAATTGCGCAAGACTGCGAGTATGAAACTCAGCTCACAACGAAACAATCTCTGGGGAGACATCCTGGGTCGGTCTAGCTCAAGGGATAATTCCTTTGCCAACAAGCCTACCAGCGTCGAAGCACCACCAGATCAAGCGACCCCGAGCCTACCATCCGACAGGCACACCACCTTCCCCAGCTTGGAACTACCCAAAACGAAGGTGTCTTTGCCAGGTGTATTTTTGTAATCAACGGCTTCAATGACAAACGGCACACGGTGCTCGAAGATACCATCACCACCTTGGGTGGCTCTGTGGCCTCGTCTCTGCGTGAAGTGGCCGCTGCGGCAACCATGACTTCAACTGAACTTCCACACCGGTTCTTGGTAGTGCCCCAGATTTCAGCAGCCAGCTCACACCCCAAGCTGCCAAGTGATGATGTGGAGATTGTCACCGAATTCTATATTGAAAAGTGCCTGCACAACAAGCAATTTTTCCATCCGAGCGAGCATGTCTTGGGCAGACCGTTTCCCGTTTTTCCCATTCCGGGCTTTTCCGATCTGGTCATCTGCAGCGCGGCATTTTCGGGCCTGGAACTGAATCAAATTGCTCGCAGTGCGTCCCAGCTGGGGGCCAAGTATGAAGAAGAGTTTAGACAGACAACAAGCGTCTTGGTATGCAGATCTCTCGGCGCGATGCGAAAAGATAAGTTGAAGTACGCTCTCGAATGGGCGTGCCCGTCGTAACAGCCGATTGGTTATGGGAGTGCATATCGACCGGGTTCAAGGTGCCGATGGACAAGTTCATCTTCCCTGAACTCAGAGACCGACATGAGCCACAAACGCGTCCAGAAACCAAGACGGGGGCAACCAAGTCAGAGCAAAAATCACGGCCCAGTTCTTCGCGACCAAAGATCATGGGGGATTTGACGCAAGTGGTTTTGATGAGGATTCCTCCTCGGAAGAGACCTCTCGCTCCAATCAAGACGTGGCCCACAGGTCAAGACTGAAAGTTCCTCGAAAGGAGCTGACAACTTCAGCCGATTTCATCACGGCAAACAGTCAACCTGCCGGTGTCACTGGTAAGCGAAGGGATACTCCGCTCGCTGAAGTGTCTGGAGCGCAACTCAACAAGTCACCATCGCCACCGAAGCATACCTTCCGGCCCAGTCGTACAAAGTCGGAGCCCTTCCGGGGTGAGACCATGGAGAAGAAGCCCGTCTCACTATCTCGAGGTCCGTCTGCACCGCCACCCGACGTCTCAATAGAGCCGACAAGTGGTCTCGGCAGCCGCCAAAACGATGACGATGAGGATGAAGAACGAGACGAGGCCGAAAGAAGGCAGCAGCAGAGCAAAGCAACAGAACGCCAGGTCTTGTCGTCCAAGCTCTCTGACCTCATCCAAGTTGCGACGGGGTCGGCATCAAGTGACAGCAAGTCCCATACGCACACGGCACCCGTGCGGCCGCGTCGTCGGCAGCTGCTGGGACGTGCCGTCAGCAACGTCTCCAACGGCAGCAGTGCAGCAAGTCATAACGGGGACGGAAGCGGCGGCTCGGGCCTCGACAAATGACAGATAGTCTACGCGCCGCAGTGGCGGCAGGAACGGACGAGGACGACATGGACAAGGAGACACAACCTCCTGCCACGCAACTCGAATATGCAGATCCCGATGCCATGCAAATGAAGGAAGAAATCATGAATAGAATGATGGGAGTGGGCACCAATCATGTCCAGAACGCAAAAGTCACCACCGAAAGTTGTCAGCAGTAGATCTCTGCGAAAGCAATGAGCACCATAACAGCCTTTTTTGATTTTTTGATTTTTTAGTATTATTATTATTTTTTGGAAATCTTTCGCGAAGCATGGATGGTTTCTCTCATTACCATCTTGGCTTATCCATAGCGTGTACTGAATCCTCATATTGGAAACACGTGTCTGAATCACGATGAATTGGGTGGGCGGTGTACGGACTTCTGTCAGCCAGAATAGATGTAGATGGATGCATGCAAACACGGGCTCAGTCCGCAGCAATCACAAACGCAAGTTGGATGCTCTAGCCAACCCCATCTATCTTGTCTTGAAACAGCCATTTGGTTGTGCAACCCAACGTCCATGATCACTCGTTTGATTTTCCGCATCTCACCACCCGTCAGGCCTGGATGGCCTACACGGAATAAAGTCGTTCGGCCACTGACTCTCTGAACCCGTTCCGGTGAAGACACTCACATTGCGTTTACTTGGACAAGTGCACATGGCGTGTTGGTTGGCTACGCCGCCACAAGTTGTGCCAAGGGCCAAGTAAGTACAAGTACAAGGGGGAACCGGAGAAGCCATGTGGGCGGGGTTGCTGATTAGTCCGAGGACCGACCGACACTAATGGTAAAAGTCAAAAAGTACAACTTCTGCACGTCATTATTTAATTTCCAAAAAAAAAAAAAAAAGGTTGCTGCTTTCGGCACATCATCTTTGCATAAAAGCATCGTCGTGGATGATAAAAGCTATACTGCTATCAAAGACATGTCCCATCATGCCTTTCAAAATATGCATCAGGACCGCGTGTGCAGGTCTGTTGCACGTCTAAACTGGAAATGTAGGATAGCCAAGCCACCACATCACACATCATAACAAGGAGGAAGAAAATCATGCGAGTGAGGGCAGGCGGACCCCTCATGTCGGGTATATGCAGCATCAGTCAGGAAAAAAAAAAATTTGAGCGGTGCCCACGGGAGAAACCCCATCATGACAACCGTAGACCGGATGAAATCAACACCATCATATCCCACCCACAAGAAGAAGCATCATGTGCAACAACGAGTCGTCCCCTGCAGACCAGTATTTCTCGACTCGGGAAAAGAAGCACAACAACATGAAACAACGCCAACAGAAACAACGCCAACAAATTCAGTAAAAGCAAAAGGAAAAAGAGCAGGCAGTATTTCGCTGGGTATCAACATTCATATCTACGACGTGTCACTCCTCCGGCCGGGAAAGCTATTCCCTGAGCGCAGGGCTCGCCTCGTCGTCTATTACTGGCAGCTTATAAGATGGCATCGCCGCCCATCTTTTTCAATCTCGTCCCTGGAACATGCAAAGTCAGCCGAGGTAAGCCAATAAATACTTCTAGGAGCTCAAAAAAAAACTAACGCTGTGATGCTCGTCAACTTCAACCGGCGTTGCCGGCAGTAGCTCAAGAATCGTCGCATGGTTGTCGCTCGTTTGAATGTTGCCATCACGTCACCTCTAGGCTTGCCATCCTGTATGCATCTTGAAGAGCCAAACTGGCTCATGACAAAGTGCACCTTTAAAGCATCCATGTTCCAGTCAACCTGCGCAATGTCGTCCAGGGGAATATCAAAATCAATGGGAGCTCGAAGGAGACCCCAAGTAACAGGCTTAGTGTCCTTCAAAACCTGATGCTCGAACACCCGCTTGTCTTCCTTCCAGTGCCAGTATTGTGTCACTTCGGTTTGACTTGTAAACAGTCTCGTCTTTACCTGATACACGCGCCAATCAAGCTTTTGAAGCGGAGCACCGCTCCAGGAGTCGGTGTCCGATATATCGTCCGTGTAGAACTCGTCGCTTGGGGGCGCCGAGACGGGGACGACGGCTTCAGGCGCTTCGGAATGGTGTGCGCTGGGTCAGCAGTATGTGTAATGCTGCTGCTCGGAACCGGAGATGGAATGTATTCTTCTTGGGGATTAGTGGTGAGTGACTGGCAGATGGCGTAGCCCGAGGCGTATCAGTCTGTGAATGCATGCTCTTTCTCTTCTTCACACTAGTAGGGGTGCCACTTGTGCCCCTGCCGCCGCCGCCTTGGCCGGCCTTGAATCCCGACGGCCGTCCTATGCTCTTGAAACCATTCCTGTCACGAAGAGCTGCGAGTTTGGGATCGTGATAAAAGTCGTGCATTGTCTTGGAATAGTTGAAGTTGGCCCTTCTTCCAAGATGATTTCGTGAAGACGATGTCGAAGCCATTCAACAGGCGTGATGTCCAGCCTGAATTTGGCCAACTCCCCATCGTCTCGCACATTCTGAACAAGGTATCGTACGCAGTTATGGTTCCCTTGCCAGTATGTGTATATTTTTGGAGAGGAGCTGGTATGGACTTATGTCGCCCTGTTCGAGGAATTCGAGTATCTTGACGCCCCTGTTGACTTGGCGCCCTGTCTGGAATTTGGCTGATCCTCCTTCGCCCTTGGCCTTCCTCTGAACGGCTTCGTTGTACTTGATTTTCCACAGATCAAGTTGTGGCTTGATGATGGACTGGATAGATGGCCATCGGGGATCCCAGTAGGGATGGCGTTGGTCGATCTTAATCAAAGGGACGCCTTCCACACATTCGGGATAGATATAAGCAGTACCGTCATGTCTGAGGGCCAGGTTGCTCCTCGTGATTTCGGCTTGTGGCATAGGTTGGGGCGAGTTTTCGACTGACTGGATGGATGGCGTCGGTATGTCGCGGGATGGCGGTCGACTGTGTGCGTTGGCCGGTGTCAAGACGCTTGATGCTGGATATTGCTGCTGTTGATTATGCTGTTGATTATGCTGTTGCCGGTGGCTCAAAAGCCGTATCCATTCGGTGTTGGCAGTCGAACGGGCTCTGAGCCACCGCTTGGTTCATGGCTCGCATATGATCGGACCATTGAGCGATCCTGCCCTTGCCCTGTCGGAGGTGGAGGAGGAAGAGGTGATGGTGGTGGTGGTGGTGGTGGTGCTCTAAATACAAGCATTTCCGATCGTTTAGTAATCGTACTGTCCCCAGGACAATGCATACTAGAAGATGTGTTCGTTTTCGTAGGCATATGACAGCCCTGTCTATTCCACTCGCAGTTTCCGCATTTTTGAAAAAGAGGCCCTCCCAAGATGATGCAGTCATCAAAGGCACCCTGGTTCTTATCGCAGGAAGAACATCTCTGCTGCTGAATTTGACCAGTTGCCTGGATCATACATGCTACCCACTTCACCCCTTGGCTTCAGAACGATCGTATATGGTTGCCAGGTGATCCTGGGTGAATTTGCGGCCGCGGCGAATTTTGACCTGTCGTCTGATGGGTACGTCCTGGATAGCTTCCACCCATTGGTTCCAGGGTTCGATCTTTTCAACTGGGCCAATGACATGGCCATCGGAATTAGTAACATTAACAAGCACATTTCTAGGTTTAGATTTCGAGATGGATATTTCTGCCTTGGTAGAAGGTAACGCTTGTGTTGACCTTGTTGCCACTTCGTTTGCCTGTTGAAGTGCCTCTGCATGAACGGCCTCTCGATTCGGAATAATTCTTTGGGGAGTATTGTTCACAATGTCATGAAAGTGCTGCCCGTCTCGCCTTGAGGGTCCTCGGGTCCTTTCCTTGCTTCTCGCGGAAGAACGTCTCCATCCTTGTGGCAATCTGGCTGCGTCTTTCGAGCTTCTCCTCTCACACTTCCTACAGTCTTGTTCCAAGGTATGCAGTACCGCGACTTTGTTGTCGCATACTTCCACCACCCGGGCCAGTTCCTCTTCGACTTGGGCGAGCTCCTTGGAAAGACGTTCCTGGCTGTCTGTGAGCTGGGTCCGCTTGTTTGTCAACTCATATAGTTCACCCTTGATGCTCGATGCCTGCATCTGATAGTGCGCTTCGGACTTGGCATCATGGATATCGTTATCGTTATCAAACTTTTGCCAAAAGTTGCGTCCAGTTTCATCCCATACAGCCCGTTGCTCGTCCCTGGGGAGCGCATCCATGTCGACGACTGTCATCTCTGCTGATGAAAGTCGACCGCCGTATGTATATACCTGGGCCAAGTCTCGTGCTGTCTGGTTCAATGTTGGCAGTGATAAATGGTCAATGGATGGCATTTCAGGTTGCCCAGGCGGATGCCCAGGCAGGTGTCAAGCTAGGAAAGATGGCACTTGACGGCTTGGGAAGGCGCCAACTCGCCGGTCTTGGATGTGGCCCGGCCCAGCCCTGTTTGCCGTAGTGGCGTTGAAGCAATCCTCAAGCCTCAAGCTACCAGGCCTCAAGCTACCAGACCTCTGGTTCTCGTGCCCGGAGGAGGTAGGGGTGAGTAGCAAGCCAACAACAAGGGCAACAATTGAATACATACAACCGACCCAAAAGACCAAGATGCCAGAAATGTTGTTGATCAGGAGGGTGGGCCTCTTTGCTATGTCCGTGATATACGCGCGCTCTCCAGCTAGAATACGACTGCCCTCACTTTCTTTGCCGTCTATGACACGGACACGGCCAGTGACGAGGCAGTATAGGTAGGTGCAAGGGAGATGAGCGAACGACAATAATACAGATGGTTGATCGACGGGTTCTATCTTGGAGTACAAGAGTTTTAAATTGGAGCACGCGGAAGAGAGGAAGGTTGGGAGACAAACCAGGGGGGAACAAGGATTTAGTGCGGTGCAAGTAGAGAAGGTGGGAAAGGTGGGATTATGGTGAATCTGCTGCCTTGCTGGAGAAAAGCACTGCCCAACGCGAACATGAAAACTGGAACCTATAACGACGAAGGTTACAGGGAGACAGACGAGGAGCCACTCCTTCTTGGATCGATTGAGTTACACGTCATGTTGACTAACACTGAATAAATGGTTAAAATCTCCGCTCAACTCTCTCCGGCCTCGACTTCACAGACTGCCCTGCCCTGCTTGGATGCTCATTGCCTACCTAGGTCGACGGCGGAGCAGCGGATTTTGCCTCAAATACCTTTTTTTTTTTTTTCCCCATAGTTTGCGCTGTTAATAAGCTCGGGCCACGCCGAGGATCGCACATGACTAGGGCTTATCCAGCTCCCCTATATAAGAGAAGCACACGAACCTTCCTTTTGTACGCCTAGATCATAGGTTCAACAATATCTTCACTTTGTATCTACCGATTACTACGTGCAAGACATCCATAGTCGACATGGGGGTGCGACTGGGGTGTGGGGCGTGGGCGTGGGCGTGGGCGTGGGCGTGGGCGTAGGGGGTAGAAATTATCCGGCTTGGTAAAAGCCGTACGGACTACCAAACCTCACAACCAGGGTTCCTCGATAACTAATCGGAGCGTGGTCTATTCACCTTCCATGAATGTCCATTGCAATTGCAGACTTTGCAGTGGGGCAGTGCAGGGCAACCAGTGTGCGGAGGAAGATGAACAAACAACAACGAGATTGCAGATTGCAAGCCATGACTTCCTTACAATGATCTAAACCAGCCTCATGATCGATAGACGAATTAGTACTTGTGTAATGTCTCCTCTCCTCTGCACCCCACCTACACCTCCCACACCCCCAAGTCGCGTCGTGTCAAGTTGTGGCCAGCCAGCATACATAAGAAAGCACTGTAGTCCGTACGCCTTATGTACTTATCTACATTATATGCGCGCAGCTGTTAGCGCCACGTCCCTGCCCACACCCCACTGTCCTCGTCTGGTATAAACAGGGGGTAGTGGTAGTTGTTGATTGCATCCCTGTTGTACTCGGTATCAAGCGTTTTTTTCTTTTTCTTTTTTTCCTACATGTTACACACACCATTACATGCTATCTATTGTTAGATGACGTGCTGGACTCAAGGCTACCCATGCACGGCACACAAAGTACATGCTCATGTGCGATGCGATGCCGTCCCCGGAAGATTTTTTTATCAAGGGCGCAAGACAGTAGGTAAAGCAATGTTGACTCGAGCCCTCCTCAGCAAGCCTGCATTGATTGTGCCAAGTCGCAGAAGGGAGGCAGAGTTGGTGCCATCTCGGATCTTTCCTTTGTCGGCCAGGGACCAGGGTCCACCCATAGTACTGATCAGTGAGTCGTCGATTTCATATTAGTAGCTGCAGTAAGCTTAATTGGGAAGAATATATGTATTCTGCATTGTACATACATGCTCTAGAATGATATGGGCGTGCAGCAGCCGAATCTTACCAAATTCTCCATGTGTACTTGGAAATCATGTTTTTTTTTTGCAAATGCGATCAGGTCGCCTAGCCGGCCAACTCAATTTAGAGAAAATGAAAATGCTCCGTGTCATGTACCTCCCGGCCGAGTGAGTACCAAGCCACGCTGCATGGCTATTTCCATCAAGCTGTACTCCGTACTCCGTGGAAGGCACTTGGATTGTCGCTGTGCCATGTGAGCGTACAGCAGGCTGGAGAGTGATTTGTCCCGTCATTGTTCCATCCACGTTTCCATGAGCGCGACGGGCGACACGGCGAGGTCCCACAGCGTGCATGTGGTGGGCATAACAACATGTACATGTGAGCATGGGCATGATGAGCATGAGCATGATGAGCATGAGCATGATGAGCATGAGTGACTTATTACTCTAATTAGAGAGCACACGACCTACGATCCATTATCCCCATCTCTACAGAGCCGCTCGGCCAATTCCCATTACAGCCCAGCCCTGAATCGGGGCAATGCTTGGCATATCTATACCTGGCGAGCTACTTGCCTAGTTGGCAGCAACTTCTTCTGCTACATGTTCCCTGGCCTGTGAAAATTATAAGCAACTTATTGAGGGGTCTCGTGCTTCCCTGGCTGGCGTCCGAGCTTTGATTAGCATAAAGCTCCTGGACTCAAATTTCTCACCACAATGACATCGATCTTATTCCTCCCAAAGAGATAGAGTGAATAATACATATTGCATTGCGTGCAAGCTGAGATACCCACCCACCACCGACAGCATGAGCATGAGCAAATGGTGCATTTCGGTTGGTGACATGTCAGGTTTTGTCTAGTTCGAATGTTTCGCAATGTTGGCGCAACTTGACCAATGGCGAGACAAGCAGGGCGACAAGTTCCCGTATTTGCCAAGCTCTGCCTTTTGATTTGGTTCCGACTGTGCGGTTCGGCGCTAAATGATAGGTCAGAGAACAAACTACCGACTTAGTGCGGCACACCGTGCGTCGTCTGCCTGGAGCACGGAGTACGTTTGCGTTGTTTCTATTGTCCCCTCCCCTCCCCCTCCCCATGTCCTTTCCAAGTTGTCGCCGACGGGCCGTCGGATCTCTTTTTGGTGACGAATAACAAACTCCGTAAGGCCTCGCAAAGTCACTCGACCCACAACACCCTTGGTCGCCACAAGAGACAGTGGCATCTACAGTAGAGCATACACTCTACCCCTGAATTTATTTTACAAATCTATGTACATGACAGGCGCCAAAGTCCCTCCTGACAGGCATTTAAGCCGCGCAGACTAGCCACTATGTATTAGAGAGTTACACGCAGAGAAAACAGGGATTAAGCGCCACTGAAAGACACATTATTTTCCATGTAAATTATCTACAATTCCAAGGTACTTTCAACCCTGGCCCTTGTCTCCTTCATTTCCTATATGAGGAAATTTAGGTACTTACTCATCCTAGCCTCTATCTCCCTTATGTAGATTTATAAAAGAATTCAGGGAGTGTAGTGTAGGGAAAGCCCAATAAATACAAGGCATCTTCCTAAGACGTAGGTACTTATAGCTCTGCATCTGCAGATCGCATGGGCATATAAATGTAGCTTTAGTTGGCAGATGTTTGATTGCACGCAAGCCCATGTAGTGACCGCCGCGAGGGCCTTACCGTCACCAACAATCAAAGACATAAAGAGATAGAGGAGGGGGAGGGGGGAGGGCACGACCCGGTCTGTTTCTGTCTGACCACGTCTGCCTGGCCAAAACCCAAAACAACCAAACCCCGGCAAAGGAACCTTTGCAGCCAACGCGACGCTCTGAGTGGCCAGCAGGTCCCGACAGTTTGGTTCGGCCGCCCTTTGAAATCACACAAGTACTCCTCATCAGCTAGGCAGCTCGCCCTTGACCGCTCTCTCGCTTGGGTATCTGTCTGGTCTGGGAATGCAGCAGCAAGCGAGGGAAGGAGAGGGGGCGGGTGTGGGTGTGGGTGTTGGGCGAAAAAGTCCATGATGAAGTGGGAAGTGAAAAAGTGAGACGGAGAGAATGAAACACACACGACAGAGCGAGAGAGGGACAACACGCAGGGACTGGCAGAGACAGGCTGAGCAAGCATGTCTGTTTCTTTTGGCATTTGAAAGACGGTAGCAGAAAAAAGCCTTGCCTGTTCAGACTCACTCGCCAGGGTTTAACGTCGTAGTCTTTGGAATTAGCTCTGACTTGTCGCCGCTTTTCGCTCTATGCCATTGATGAGCTGCGATGAATAAATAGTACACACTGGAATGGCTCTACGGAGCTGATGGGCCAGGAGTAAGGGAAAGCCCTATATGAATTAGGATTTACACACTTATAGAGGAATATATATACCTTTATTTATATTTATAGGAGTGGTGGTTTAAGAAAAGAAAGAAAGCCTTTTCTTTAATATCTCTCTATAAGTTTACTAAGGTAGTCACGGGAAAAAGACAGGCAGGAGAAATTAGAAGGACCACGAGGCCCGTTTGACCACCCTGATAGTTGCATTTGGGGCTGACGCTGACAGGAAACATTGATATCACATCAACGCTGAGCAACACACAGTGGGATGAGACATGGAGAAGAATGTGATATAACAGTGCAGCACGGAACACCACTTCTGTCGTTGCAGGACCAATATCTTCACTCTTTCCTTCGGCAGTGCACTTGGACTTGTACTGTGCTGTTCTGTTGCAGCCCAGATACATATTTCTGGAGTTGTTGCGCCTGATAATAAGTAGATTTCCATCTCATAGAGCATACACGGGGATAAGTCGACATCCAATAGTACAAGTACAGACAAGTAAATATATGGCCAATGCTTTGGATTTACCCTGTACGGATATGACATGTCTTGTCGGACGGCTGGACAACGGAGTAAACGTTGGGACACGTAGAGGCCGAACTTAAACACACAATGAATATGTCTCGTTGACTTGATACCTCGTGCAGCATCTGGCATGTCGGGGCACGCCCAATTGTCCTGTCCATCTGCATAAATCACCGAACCGCTGAAAAGGAAGACATATGATGAATCGCTAGGGACAATTAGTTCCCCTTTGCCCTTGATTCACGTCTTCTCATCAAACCATGCTGTACTTCTTTGCTATCAATGACGCCTCTCTCTCAAGTCGTGCTCATCAGGTTGGCCGCTACCGTACCCAGCTTTACAGAAAGCGTTTCATACGAAAAAAAAATTTGAAAATTGGAGGCCAGATACACAAGAATAAAAACCGCGGGAAGAGGACAAACAATCTAAACTAATTACAGTACTGAGTGTACAGAATATAGTACGTCGCTTGGATAAACAAGTCGGGCATGCGACAGGATGAATGTTGACATGCCTACAACAAAAGAAATCCCCAGTATATAAATGCCCCCCCAAAAAAAAAAGAAAACCTTGAAACCAAAAAGAAAATTACGACAACTTGCACAGCATGTACGCCTATAATGCATCAATCCCGTCGAAGACGACCTGCTCAGTACTTTGCAGAGTAACGGTGAGCTGAGGGCGAGTAAGGGCCGTACGGATCTTCCGTGTAAACGGTGGCTCGGCGCTCGTCCTCTTGCAAGAGCTCTTTGACTTCCCAGTTGTTCATGCGTGTTCCTACGGAAAATTCCAAGTCTTCTTTGGTGATGGAGTCCCAGTACTGCGAATCCAAGTAAGCCAGGTACGTCTTCGAGCTGCGTTGTTATTGAAAGGGGGAGGGGTTTATTCACGATGTTGTTCAACGACATGAAACGTGCCAGTACAGTTGTATGTAGCAGACAACTGTCCATAGAATGGAAGACTATATAACAAGAAGCGGAAGGGAATGAATATCGTACCTTGTACACCATCATGACGCCGAGCAAATTGCAAACCGTGGCAAAGAACAGCCCATCGAGGTAGTGGCTCAATGAATTGCAAATCTTGCTGCTAAACGCGTAGAGAATGACCTGGCCGACCACGAAAAAGAAGACGCCAAAGGCAATATCCCCGAGGGCCATCGGTCGCGCAGGGTTCTAGTAACCAGAAGAACCTGCATGCCCACGTAGATAAACAGCTCAATGGCGTTGAGAAGATAGAGAACGACGAACAAGCCCACCGTGTTGGTTGGGTTGAGACCAGCCCATCCTTTGAAAGTCGCAAGGGAAACGAGGAAGCTGATGATGAAGGCCACCAGGAGCAGACGCGCATCATCCAAACGGATAGGGCGTGCCGTCCTCGTACAGCTGGAATCCAACAAACCCGTTGATAAGGAGGCATGTTATGAGTGCGCTGCTCAGACCATTCTGTATGCTGACAAAATACGGAAACGGACCGCTAGCTGGCGGGACAACTCCGGCATCGACGATCAACGAGATGAAGGTCAATAGCATATAGATGTAGAAGAAGGACAGAATCTCCTTTCGGCCGACGGCCGTAAACTTGCTACGAACATGGAGAATCATCACAATCGTCATGACAAGTGCCACGATATGCATAGCAGAAGCAGCGCCCTCAAAGATGATGGTGTTGGCCAGCGCAATGTTGCGAGCATAACAATCTGGCTCTATGCCCACGTGGTTCGTCGCGGGAAGTGTAGGCCCGACGTTTGCACATAGCGGGAGCGGCGCATTCTCGCAGATAGAGGTGAAGTCTCCGAAGCTTGACATCGTTGCCGATACGCTGAAATTTGGTTTGACTGTAGTGATTCCGTTTTAACCCCAATATCGGACAGGCAAGGTCCGTTCGATGGCCGAATAATGCTGCCCTTTGGTAATCCAAGCTCTGTTCCTATCGTCGTTTTAATTCCAAAAGTCGGGAGTGCAGGAAGTGAAAGAATTTCTGTCCCGCTTCAATCCACTATCTACACAGAAAAAAAAAAAAAGTGTACTGAGCCGGGGAGACGGAAGGCTAGGCTATGCGAATTCGAGAGTTCGTACAAACAATGAGGGCCGATTGTTCGCGCAGGTCGAGGAACGAAAGTCACTTCTTTCTTTTGAGGCTAGACGCATGGGAGAGGCAAGAATGCCACGCCGATTTCGAAAAGAAACTGTATCTATATCCCAAACGTTCAAACCCTCATCGTCTTCCCACTCGGCCTTGTTCGTCGTCTCGCTGTGTCGAGGGGGAAATATCGACGACCGTGCGGCCGGGCGCTTGCCGGGCCAAAAGCGAATGTGAGGCTGGCGAAATGTCGAGGATTCGAAAATCAAGTAATGGCTGGAGCGAGTGTCTAAGACAGCCCAAGGCGCTTTGCTGCGGACCTGAGGGAGATGGGAAGTTGAGGAGGGTCGGAGTGCACATAAACAAGCGATCGGGATTGGGAGGAGGATGCTTAGTCAAGATGTCGGCCACCTGACACAGACTTGTGGTTGGCTGACGGCTGGTTGGCTGCCCTTCCATCCCCTCCCTTGGAATACATGCACCCGCCACCACGGCGCCCATAATATAGCGCCCATATAAAAACATATATCCACAGGGAGGGGCCTTGGCTTCGATCAACACGAGCGTACGACCTTGTACCAAGCGACGCACTTGCCAAGTCATCTGCCTTGGTAGGTATGATATTGAAACATCGACAAGGTGCCGGGCGAATCTGTAAATCTTTTTCGAGCTTTGTGTATTACGAACAGTGTTTTTATTGCATTACTCTGCTTCGCCCTTGCATCTTCCATGATTACATCACCTGAAAAGGACTTTTCGTTTTTAAAATCAAGCAGTGAAATGTCTCAAATAACTCCAATCATATGCACTGGTTGCTTTGCGGATATCCTTTAACAAACAAATGTACAGGGCAGTTCAAAGAACCCCCAAAAAGCCAATGAGCCAATGTCCCTGACACACCAACGCCTATGTCCATGCCAGCCGAAGCCCTACCATGCTAATACCACACCATGCAAAATGGCGCAGTGTCTAAAAACAGTCATAAAATACATCGAAAAGCCGCGTTCATTTGAGCAGTGGACGGTTCAAAGCCCTTGCGTGTAGTGTAGAGTGTGCCTTCTTTGACCAACTGGTAGGAAGATGCAGCATCGTGCTTCAGCGTCTGGGTAGCCTCCGTCCCGAGATCAATCCACATGTCACGTCTTCCAAAATCAGGGGCCGAAATGCCATCTTTCCTAGGATGGATAATGTCCTGGTGGCATGCCGTGAGATGCCAACATCTGTTGCTGGCTCCGATTACACACCACAAATTCCGGCACAATACCAGTTCGAAGGTCATGTCGGCGCCCAATTGGTTGATAATGCATCTGATTAGGGTGAACTGGTATCGAAAGATGATACCGGTCCAGAGATGCAGATGGCGGAGGGTACAACAGACGGTTGACGTGACGGATAGGCTTGTACGGACTAGCCCTGTCTTGCAAATACACGCTCGGAGAGTTGGAGATTGGGGTATGAACCACGGGTGTGTGCACAGCGGATCCCGGTCCAAAGGAATCAACAAGAGGCGATGAGCCATAGTTGGGCAACAGTCTTCCGGGACTGTGATGCTTCGTCGGAGTACCATAGCCCATGGATGTCTGTGTTGGCAGCGTAGCCATCGAATAGGACGCTCCTGCTTGTGGTATTGATACTGGTGCTGGCGCTGGCGCTGGCGCTGTTGCATTTACAGGTACGACGGATTGTGGCTGCTGCACTCCTCCAGCTCCTGAATTAGCTTGATATACTGAAGACATGGCTCGGATCCCAGGCTGCAATGGAGGCAACGAAACCATTTGTTGCGAGTTACCAGCGTTCGAGGGTGAATACAGGTGTCCAGTCGATAGCTGCTGGTTCGTCACAAGGCTAAGGTGCGGAACGGGCAATCTGGTGTTATCGAGAGACCCGTTCAGTCGTGCACTGGGCATGGATTGCAACGCACGCGCTCCCTGTACAGATTGCATGTGTCGTTTGGCTGGATGTTCTGCCAAATCCGTGTCGGGGCTGCGCTTCCGGCTCGAAGGTCGAGGAATCGAAACTTTGGAGGCCAGTGGAGATGTTGCGTTTGTCTGGTAGGCAAAGACGTTTTGTGATTGTCGAGAATTGGGTGACAAATTCGACTTCATCGAAGGCGTGTAGGATGGAAATCCACCCGTGGTAGGGGATAGTACGGGCGCATGCACCGCTTCGTGCGTGGGTGAAAGCTTCTGAATAGGTGATGCCGCGACTTTTGAAGCACGGTCATAGTACTCGTGGAAGCTGGAGAGCTTCACGATCCAATGTTCCCACTCCTCTTTGGAGGCCAGTAGGTTGTATCGCATGTTGCTGAGAAATTCGACTTCCATGACATGGATTTCTTGAACGGCGAAACATGATACTTCGGCCCAGGTCTTGTTGGTGTACGTGTTGTCATCCAAAACTAGCATTACTGTTAGATAGCCCACACGTGAACAGTATTTTGGCGTGTCCTTGCCAGACTTACATTTGTTGCCAAGCATTAAAGCCACTGTGAGCAGTCGATATTCACTGCCGGCCCGACCCTTGATTTGCGGAGTTGACATTTTCAAACGATAGATAAAGAGCAATGCCAGGAAAATGACATTCTGCGTGACTTGTGTGGTGGATAGTACATTGTACACCCATTTTTGAAACTGCTCGTGTGGTCTAGCCAATTTTGGCAGTCGCGAAATCAACGAAGGATGGTTTTTCAATCGAATCGTTTCGGCATTTCTTAATTCGTCAATGGATTCGAACCAGAATAAACATGTCATCTGGTGGCGTCAAAAGACCCGTTAGTACATACAGCATTAGGGGAAGCAGTGCTGAAAGGATTCAATAACCTGTGCAGCAAAATCAGAGAGGCTGCCCTCAGCTGGACTGATGCATTTGGGTAGCTGAAGACTATGATATATCAAGGTTTCCGACCCTCTTCTAGACGCCATTTTGGAAGCATCAGGGGTGCCTGTTGATGGAGTCGCTGGTCCGCTGGCTTGAAGGGCAGTCGGATTCGCAAGGTGAGACGAAGTTGAATGGTGCTGTGATTTATGCTGCAGCTGCACCTGTTGAGATGGATAGCGGTACTGCTGAGAGGTTCTGACATCGTCCATGACAGGCTTCAGATGGTTGGGTTGAGACAGAGTTGTGGTGCAAGGGTGAAGAGGATGGCCATTGTACGCTGCCATAACAGGCTGATATGTAGCACTCATATCGTCGACCGGTGGTGTTTCCAGCCCGTGGCCTGAGCTCGTGGATGCGAGTCCTCGAGATAATGTCTTGGGAGAGACGAGGCCAGATTCAAAGTTCTGTTAACGGCTGAGGTGCAACGATGGCGATGAGGGCAGGAACGGAGCCGTAGAAGATATCTTGACAGACATGAGGAGAAATGGGTAGGCGAATGCCGTTGGCCCCGAAGGTCGAGTCACAGAAATGTGACTTGGAGATAGCGACGTCGATAGCACCGAGCAGGGTCGTGATGAGGAAGAGAATTGACATTCCCTAGTCCTGATGAATGTGCACGAAGGGTTGTCGACGACATGCAAGCTCTGAACGAGCCGAGCAATCAAGTATATTCGAAGGAAGGAAGCCGAGCTGGTAAATCAACGGGTCGTGAGTGTTGTAAGCCGCAAATGCCTTTTTGTTTTCGGGGCTGGCTTCCACGGTGTAAGTGTGGCTTCTCCAAACACCCTCCTCCTCTTGCCGTCTTTATGATTTTTATTAACAAGCAGACAAAATGACGGGTACGAGAGCTGGATCCTCATTAAAGTAGCACCATGTTTGAGAAACAAAAAGGGCAGAAAGACCCGAAGCGGCCCTGAAACGAAAGAGACCAGAGACCTTGCTCGGCTGATGAGGGACAGAGGGAGAAATGGACGACGGTCTCGGCGTAAGTGGTGGTGTGGTTGGTGGAGGGTCATGGACGGAGTTCTAGGTTCAAACAGGGCTGTGGTTGGCTGCGAGGCGCCAAGGCAAGGGCCACTGCTGGTGCTGGATGTGTGTTTATGCTTCTGGCTACCGGGTCGGTGTTCGATTGGACCGCACATGGGGGCGTGTGGGAAGAGTGGTTGATGTGAATGAAGAAGGAGTGAAGTGAGTCTGTGGTGAACAGTCAGGAGGTACCTGCCCAGTTGCCCCCGTCTGCTTGGACTACATTCAGTCGGCTGGCAACTGGCCCGGCAACAAGAGGAAGGCACCCTGGAGGCGCGCGGGGCGGGGAGGGGGAAGCAGGCAAGGAAGGCATGGTGGTCTCAGGCACTTTGCACGCACCACAACAAGAGACGGGGCACTTGGAATTGCAGGTGATCTTCCTCCGTGTTTACTCCGTATCGATGGCAGGATTCTCTCGCTTTTGTTCAAGTGGGTGAGAACACGAATGTCGAATCACTTGTTCGCGCGCGTCCCGTCTCGACACCCGACCCGACAGAAGCTACGCATTTGCGTGGCGCAACTACGGAGTAATACGTCTAGACACATGATACACCACTCACCTTCTGCAGCCCAAGAATCATATGTATGTAAAAGGGTTTCCACTTAATCGGAGTGCTCCCTTCGAGACGATGGCAACCGACCATCGCGCCTTGCTGGCGCCGCATTCCTCTTGCTAATCAGACTTTTTAGTGTCTGTCACTCACTCACTGGAGCTATTCACATTTTTACTCTTATGCCACAAAGTTAGCCTGGCGTGGCAGTGACCATCTGAGTCTGTGCAAGCGGACCCATGGCAAGCCCCCTTGTTGGCTCTGAGCGTACTCCGTACATATGTATGTTGTTTGGATTACTCCGTACGAAGAGGATTCTTTCCTCCCTCGTTCATCTATGCGAAGTCCTGGTTGGAGCGCGGCGCGACCACCCACTCCTATGTATCGCACAAATGCAACGCCTCTTGGCCTGGACCCATACGGTTGAGTAGTTGTCAGCGCTGTGGACTGTGGCAGTGGGAACATTGAAGCCTTTGCCGCCGTTGTGGACCAAACTGAAAAGATGGCGGGTGCTATTATTCTTCTCACGACTCGCGTGGGTCATGCTAAAAACAAAACCAATACTTGTCGGTACGGTACTTGTCCGGCACGGCACAGACCCTGGTCTTTTTGCTCTCTCTTTCGTCTGCAAAGGACTCTGTTCTTTTCTTTTCATCATAGCCCATCCCAGTATTATCAATGGGTCAAATGGGTCAAGCCAGAGCATGACGATCGAGAGAAGGACATGATTCATAGCGTCCTTGTATCGATGGATCGAATCCTTGCCATTAATTTGAGATGCTTCACTGCAACTCGGACCAGACCTCAGAGGCACTTGAGCCGTGACCTGCCACCTACAACACTAATAACAGCTAACAACACATCCCTTTCGTCGTGGTTGCACAAGCCACGCTAGTAGGGCTGCTGAGTCTGATGTCCTACGGCAGACACCAAAGCGTCAAACATGGTTGTTGCAAAACTAATGTGTACCAGGTATGAAGTGCATACGCTTCCTCTTTATCGAGCGACGCTATCAGCTCGCTGCGACGGCCATAACATAACTGCCGCATTGAATACTTATTACTGCGCAAACCGAACAAGAGTACTCCGTATGGTGTGCTTCCTATCCAAAGCGGGACATTCCAAACATTGCTGGTCCTGTTGAAGCAACCCTGATTCAAGCCAGAACATGACGGCGGGGACATCGCTGCAGCAACCTTTGTGCCTCCATCTGTACGGAGTACACGAGCAAACTCCGATCGGCTCCATACCCTCTGACTTCAGGTCACATTCTCAAGAACCGAGTTGCATTTTCAATTACATGTGAGTGGCCGTCCTGCAAAAATGAACAAGAGCTAGCTAGATGGGGGTGCACACTTGGTCAGTAAGCAGTCATACATCTACGATTCCGACGTCTTTTTTTTTAAGTTGGTTTGAACATCCTGCCTGCTCTCCTATGTAAGTTTGTATGTAGGCCCCTCCTCCGTCTTGATACTTTGACATGACATGCTACGGTACCACAGGCCCGCCGTGCAACGGTTATCAGAAGAGTGGATTCATCATTTGCAGCTGACGCTGACTGCGACGCCGCTGCTACCGCCCCTGTTGGGGAAGCCTGATCTTATTTATGATCCAGGTCTACTCCGTAGTTAGGTCAGGATTGGGAATGAGCGACAAGAGCACAGTGACCCGACGCCAAATTTACCAAGTCCTCCCTCCACTATAAGCTCAGCAGCGTGCACTCATTCTTGGAAAATCTTGGATCAGGATTCACCTCAACCTGATACTTTTGGATTTCCTTCATTTACTTTTCCAAGGTATTATTGAGACCGAAAACGTCTGGCCAGGCAAAGCGACAATGGTGTGTCATGTACTCTGTATATTCCCCGGCCGACGAAGAATACATGTAGTGATACATACACTGATGTGATGGGTCCAAAGGCTGAGAGGAAAACCACAGCCCCTGCAGATCATAAAGACCCAAGACATCGACAAACAGAGCAGCCCACCAGACGCCCAGACGCCCTGCCTGCACTGACCTCAATTGGCCTCGGGTCGTTTTTTGTTCCTTCTGAATGTCTCGCTTCATGGGGCTCACTTCGGGCTGACCTGCTACTCGACTACAGATATCCGAGGAAACCAAATTAAGAGGAATTGATATCAATGTTAATACTAGACTGACATACGAAAGAGGAAAAAGCCCAGGGCCAAACTGCAACCTGGCTAGGAGACTCCAGATATTCCGGCGCAGGGTGGCGCTTAGGCTCCTTCAGAACGAGAACGGTAATACGTATATGTACGGAGTACATACGGAATACTCGCTTGCCTCTTCAGGATCCCAACCATGTCCAGCTGGGCACCAGCTCGCGAGCCGGGTTCGTGCTGGCTGAAATGAATAGCCGTTTCATCGATAATGCCATTGGTGAGTCGCGTGTCATTGAAGGCATTCTTTTGCGTCTATTTTGGTCTAGTTGAATACAGGTCTTTGGCAATTTTGGACGCTCGCTAGACCAGTCAATCGTGGTGTCCCCAGCAAGCAGCTCAAGACTTGCCGTTGGGTTGTAACTTGTGATGCAAGAGAACCCACTTCGACCAGCAGGCCACCTGGACTATGCTGCGGCAGTGCACCCAGCTTGTTTTCAATTATTTATTTGATGGACTGACGTTTGGCTAAACGCAGTTGGGTGACCTTGACGACATGACCTTGCACTGACGGCCTGAAACTTACTCGGTAATAGGGGTATCATCGGCGGAGCAATACTCCGTAGTCGTGGCATCTGCCCGCCTACATGTATATGCTCTGGTGCTCCTCCATGCATTCTGCATTGAACCCTAATGCCAGGATATGGCCATGACTTTCGTTCTTTGTGAACACCAAGGACGGTACAGCTGACAGAGTGCAGAGTATTACGGATCAGTTAGTCCGTCAACGATGGAAAGTAACAAGACTAGGTACATAGGTGTCAGGAGGACCGAGGTCTCTATTTCCGTCATGCGGTCGAGGTTTGTCTAGGGCCCGAACCAGTCGCTTGTTGTTGTGGTACTCCGTACAAAGGCAACAAAGGCAACAAACAAACAGGAATGGCAAAGTTGCTGCCAATCCGATCGTCACGAGTCAAGCCGGCAATAAAAGAGTGCTTCCTTTTGCGACTATTTTAAATAATAATCATGGTGGGTGGTCCAGCAATGATACGAGCACGGCGACATGGCTGCAATGCTGCATAGTCACCAACCGCGCATGCTCCTCAGTCAGGATCGAGAAGTGCACGCAACGGGTCGTGATAATTTGCGTCAAGGCCGAACCTTTGATCTCGTCCTCATCCTTGCAGTCAAATCCGTGACATCGCGGCCGCCACGTATTCCATCCCGCCAACCACCAGGTTTGCTGCACTGACTGCATTGATATTCCGGCGTGCGGCTCGCCAGCACAGTAATGAAAAAGCGAAAAGCAATGCGTAAGCACATACAGTCATCTGCCTTCCACTCTTCCGGCTGTGAATTCATGGAGTCATTTATTACTACTTAAGAAGGGCCTTGAAAAAGTGATGGAAGATGCACAAGCTACCGCTCGTTGGTACTGTGTATGTATATCATCCCCCTGGGACGGAGCAGACACACCTGACAAATGATATTTGTTGGTCCTACTGGTCCAAGGGGTCCAAGGCTTGTGCGGGCATGCTTTTAATTGGCCACCTTTTGCCACCTCCACTGGTCACTCGCCCTGCTTTGAGAGAAGAGACGACGAGGGAGCACGGCACACAGAAGGATAGGCTGGTCACGTACGGCATGATGCTGATAGTCCCATGAGCTGCCTCGCGGTTGGAACATGAACAGAAGGCCAACACGCAGCAGCATGGACATGTTCGCTTTGCTGCGTCCGTCACAATCGAGACTTATTGCCGGAAAGAAGGGTGAAACGCCACCGATGAGCCAACGGAGGTGCGGAGCTGGCCCTGGTTCCCCTCATCAGACTTTATGCCAGGCCTGCTTAATGAATGTTGCTCGTACCAGCTCCGGCGGAGGACGGAGGAGCTTCCCGTGACCGTTCGGACTCAAAGGGAGAGTCTGAACATGGCAACCATCCTATTGGGTGGAACCCAAATATCGCCTACAGACCTCCCTTTATTACCATGGCTTACGAAATGCATGGCACAATAATAGTGATATGCCTTGCATATACTCCGTAACCGAACTAGCTAGTTTCTGCTGGGCCAAAGGCGGAGATGAAGACTTTGCGAGTTGAACGGAAACGGACTGGAGCAGGGCAGACCTTGATGTGGTTCAGATTCAAATTTCAGTTCAAGAGCAAAAAAGCGAGCAACAGAATTTCACGGTACACATGATCGGCTTGCCGGACCAGACGTTTCTAGTCAACCGCCCCCTCCTCCGGCTCATGGATCAGGCTGTGAACAAGTACAGAGTACATGAAGCGATGACTCGGATGACGGTGGTGATCTTATTTTATTGGCGCGTCGTTCGCTGTTCTTGGTTACTTTCCCACCCCTCAGCCTCACACGACACGACAACCCGTGGCGCACTCGCCTCGAAGCACAGAATGAATCCCCGTATTGATGCTAGTTACTCCGTACAGCTCATGCCAAGTCAAACTGGTTGGTTCCCCGCCAGCCACAACTTGCCGCATTTCAGTGGGAAGAAGAGCCAACTGCTCCGTCCGTACGGAGTAGACAAACCAGACAAACCCCCATCAAAAGACGGCTTCACTTCCAGACATCCAATCCCTGGCCTCGCCTAGACCAAAAAAAAAAAAAAATTCCCTCATCTCAATAAACAAAAGTGGGTGGCCAGCAGTGACGGCGAGCAGTTTCGTTTCCAATCCGAAACGGTCCGTGTGGTGTGCAGACTTTTGACAAGATCAAGTGCCGTGTACGGACCTGCGAGGAAAGGAAACGGATCTCAGGATGATGCCGTCGCAAGTTGCAAGTTGCAAGTCCCAACGCATCGATGTCTGGTGTGTCAGTGCACACCTGACACCTAATAATATGCCGTGAGCGCAAGTCAACAAGCAAGCAAGCAAGCAGAGACTGATTCACGGCATGGATGGATGGCAAGATGGGGTCCAAAGGTTCACACCGTCGATCCGACAGCGACAGGTGAGCGACAGGCCTTCTTCTCCAGCCCTTGAGAGGCTCACATCATCGTATCCTGCTGGGAGAGGGTTCAGTGACCGCGATAACGACTTCTGCATCCCTACAGCCGCATCTGGTTTGGCACGCCCCTGATTGGCTTGCACTAGGCATATTACAGAACTGCGTTGCTTCTTGTCTCACCTGATGTGGAATGCTGCCATGTCAAAACGAACAACGAGAGAAAATGACCGTCACCATCCATGGTCTGGGGTAGGTGTCCGACGGTGCAATGAGGTTGCTTTCCCATTCAACATGTTTTGTTGAGAGCCCTACACAGTCCGAACAACGTCGACCCCCTCTCTTTCACGGCTCTTGCGGCATTTTACCTGGTGCCATGGAAGCCGTCAACGCCTGCCTTGCACGGCTTCAAGTTCGGCAACACCATTGGTGAATCAATGTTGGGGGCGCACCAACCAACCCAACCTCTTCTCCCCGGAGAACAACTGATTATTTGACTTTCCAGGAATTTGGTCCCGCCGGTGTGGTACGAAGTACTCAGATATATGTATATCTATATATGTATGCACGATGCTGCCCCGACTCGTCAGGGCCTCGCCCAAAGTCCACCTCCCCGCGCAACATTATACATGTTCCTCGCGCGCACATTCACCCTCACACCCACGCTCACGCTTAAGCTGACAAACGCCATCGCCATCGCCATCGCCATCGTCGTCGCCGTCGCCGTCGCCCCCGGACCCAGCCCCAGATGCAACATCCCCAGAGACCCGTCCTCATCGCGGCGCAGCAGCAGCGGTGGCGATAAGGAGCACTGGGAGAACAAGGTCAAGCAAGGACAAAAAGTTTTCGGGCAAGGATGGCGGCGGCGACGGTCCTGACGGGCGTCGAGACGGGCATTGCAATCACCGTGCTACTACACCTACGGGACATGAGGGGACGCAATGAATAATACATGTACATATAGGAGAGGGCCGGATTGGATGGAACCGCCGGTGAGCACCGAGGCGTGGAAATCTTGGGTGGGAGAGAAAGATTTCGAACCCTACATGTACGTTCGCCAAAGGGCAGGGTTGTCGGCATTCCCGGATGATCAGATAATCGTGGTGGAGGAGCACGGGCAGCGGCACAGCAGGCGGAGAGCGAATAGATGACCGGGAGAACAAGGAACGAAGAAATGAATACATCATCACTCCCGGCTTTTGGTCATCGGACTAACAATTAGCAATTACGTTGCAAAGTGCGAATATCTATGCTTGATATCTGAGGATGCTGCCCACCCCCTTGTGCAAATGTTGGCTATTTTTTCTCATCTTTTCCACATCTATATTGGCTTGCCCCACCATTACTCATCCATGTTTGAGGCCTCACGTCTTCATCGCCAACCATTAAGTTTCTAGATGCATGCATGCATGCAATGCTATTTATATATGCATATCCAAGATTCGTGACGTCTTCTCTTCTTGTGGGCGGATTACTTTCGGCTTCATCCGCCTCCATCCGCCTCCATCCTGCTATACTGCATTGATACAGCGACAGCATCTCGCCAGCAGGGACTACCGGTTCGCAGAACGAGGCTCGTGGTGAGGGAATCGCCAAAGTACCGTTCCTTGCGAGTGCTTCTCCTCTCGCCGCCTTCCAATGCCGAGTAGGCACTTCTCGTGTTACGCATGCGCTTTCTTGTGGCCCCTTCGCCGAGGAGACTGTTCAGCTTCTGTCGCTGTTGCATCAGCTGGGTTTCAAAGGAAACAATGCCTCGAACCCACGGTGCAACATCAACAACGATCAGACGCATGGTCCGGTCAAATACAGTAGGGTCGAGGTGTGACGTCGGTTGTGCTTTTGGTGCCACGGCAATCGGGTCGAATGCGTACGCAATGTCCATTCTCGTCGTGTCTTGGGCTTGGTAGCCGAACGAGGCTTCAAGTTCCGCAATGGCCGCAGACTCATCCATGGAGCGCAGTCTGGGCTTGTCTAGGGGCTGTAGAAGCCTCTGAAACTCCAAACAAAGCTGATGTCGGGCTTGACATCTCAACGCTAGCGAAATTGACTGGCTGTAAGTTGTGTGATAAGAGGCCTCTTGTGCGTCCAACAAGTTCCGCCCGATGATGAAGTCGTCTCTTACGCCGGTGGCCATCTCAGGAAGAGTGGCATCAACCCGTTCCTTCAAAGGCTTCGCAAAGATGCCACTGGAAAAGAGGTCCGCATCACTTTGCGTTTGATAGAAGTCATCAAACGCTTCAAATGCCGTGGCTCGTTTGCCGCTCTGTTTCCTGGCTGCGCACCATATATCGTTTGCGAGCACGCTCATTTCCGCCGATTGACACCAGTCGCCCGTATCTACTTGCCAGAAGCTCCACGATTGCTGCAGCACCTCCATCTCTCTGTCAAGCCTGTTGCGTTCTGATAGAATGGCATCTCTTCCTATCCAGCCCATACCGTGTCGATAGGTGTCCTGGCTAATTACTCTTACAACATCTCCTCGCTCATCCAAATCGCAACCCTTCGGCCACCGGGAATAGAACCAGTCAAATCCTCCTTTGCGATCCCCAACACCGATTTGACACCAAAAGTTGAGATCGGATATGGTGGCTCTCAAATCAAATTTCCTGGACTGGTACAGAGCCTCTACTGCGCCTCTGCGCAAGGCATGTCCTTCATTGGCAGCAATAAGGACGCACAGATCAACGGCCGAGGGATTGGTGCTGGCGTGAAGCGGAAGATACCATGCAAATTCAGGCTTTGAAGTGGGATGAGGCTCTCATCGTTGCATGTGACCACAAACGGCCGCCTGGACTGGTTCATCATGCCCATAAGGGTTGCCCACAGCTGTTTGTCTTCCTCGTATAGTATGTCTGCCTCCTCGATGAGAATCAGGGACTGTTTCTGTGCCTGGGCTGCGGATGCTTTCTTGGGCTTCTTGGGGTTAACTTTGCCCTCTGGCTTTTTTGAAGAAGGCAGTCATGACGCCTTGCTTACTGGACTTTGACTCATGCAAAGCTGCCGCGTCGGTTGTATCGTCGTCTGCAGAGGGTGGCTGAGCTCGGTGCTGTTGTACGAGATGGTTCCTTGTCATATCGCCAATCCTCTCCAAAACGTCTTTGCCGCTTCGCCTGCTGCTAGCGTTGATTTCAAAGACCTCAAAACCAAGCTCTTTGGCTATAGCGTACACGGCGGCTGTTTTCCCACAGCCATGTGGACCGCTAAGCACAATGGTGTTCTTCAGCCTTCCAAGTTCTTTTGACCTTCTGTTACTGGATCTCATGACTGACTTCTGAGCTTGCCAGGAATCAGTATCATCATCTTCGTCGTCGCCATATTCAGAAATTTGTTCCAGCTCGCTCGCTTCATCTTCAGTGTCGAAAATGAAGTCATCCACCTTGTTCTTCTTTCGCCTCTTCTTTGGCACCACATCTGCTTTTGTTTGTTCCTGTCACCCATACTATCACTGCCACCGGTTTCAACTGATTGCACCTTCATTGCTTCTAGCCAATGTTTGATATAGATGGCGTCTTTTCCCTTTTGTAAAACTTGTGCAGCAGAGACAGGCGCATATTTTTGATTCCAGTCCATTCTTTCGCAAGTCGATCTATCAAATGCAGACAGTTGCTTCACCAGGAGACATAGTGTCGACTGATTGCTGGATGGGCCGCTGCTGGCGCTGGCCCGGCCAACTCGTCTTGATTAAGATCTTCTTCGCCGGCCAATGCGACAGGCGACGAGATACTGAGTTGAGGTCTTATTCTATGTTGCAGTCTCAATCCACTCTCAAAGTGTCGTTGCGGCATACGCAGCTCGGATGGCGCTGGTGTAAAGAGTCCTCGTCCCGTGGTAAGCTTCCACGCAAAGCTTCTACATCAATATGTTCCATGACAGCTGTCAAAACAGATTCCGCCTGCCCGATGGCCGTTACCTGTCCCTTGGATTTTCTGTCGCCCAGAGGTCTCAGCTGTGGAATTGCTGTTGACAAGTATTCACAATTATCTCCTCGAACGTGAGACATGCCTTTCGGCGGCCACATGGGGTACTTGGCACCAGGAGTCCTAGTTCCTCCAGATTTACTACCAAATTGCGGTGCTTTATTCTGATTTATCGAGATGAATGGATTTTTCGGCTTTCGTGGAGATACTGGCGTGGACATGAAGATAGAATGCTTCCTGCTCGGCGACTTTGCTGTTGCTGCATCTGTTGCGTGGCTCGGGGCCGATGATTGAGGCTTTGATTTGCCTGTGAAGAATGGATGTGTCGTTTTTGAAGACGCCAAATTCCAGGACCGTCGTTGGCTTGTGCTTTCTTGCGGGTTGACCGCGGCTTTGTTGGGGTTGTAGGAAGCCGAAGGTCCCCATTCAAGATCTGTGTAATCTTCTCCCCAAACTCTCGCCGTCTCGAGTCATCCTTGCCGTAGCGCACACAAACCATTCGTGATGGCTTTTGTTTTTGCTTTGCTTTGGGCGGTGATCTAAGGGTTCCCGTTTTCATGTTAAATTTCAAAACTTTCCTCCCCGCTGATGGACCGGTTGATTTTGTATCCTTCGCATCGAAGGAGGTTGGTCCAGGGCTGTCTCGCTAGGCTTGGCAGAAGAGTGAGCATGAGAAGTAGTTGGAAACTCTGGTATGGCAAGGATTTCTCGATGCTGGATCGGACCTGGCATCGGCTGTTGCTCACTCTGCCTCATCACGTATTCATCGGGCAAGGGTTGCATCCAGCCCGCGGCCGAGACGGTATGTTCTTGGCCCGATGTCAGAGCCTCTGCATTGTTGGTAAACTGAGAAGACAAGTGCTCCAATTTGTGTCTTTTTGCTGAAGGACTGCTATGGTGCGGCCCTTTTGGAGGATCTCGGACGTCGTCGAGTCCAAAATGCTGGCTTAGAGGCGCCGTGGCCAAGTCAGATGGGGACCCTTTCGCAAAGAACGGATGTAGCTTTTGCGTCGAAGGCTCGCCGACGCCGCTATGGCTCATGTTGATGATGAGAACCGGTCCCATACCGGTCCCATTTGAGGATCGGTCTTGCGCTGTTCGGTTATTCAGCATTGCTGACGGGTGAGGCTTGAGCATGCGAGTCTTACAGTTGTTACTTCAGGCAAACCATGACTAGCCTTCGAGCAGGACTAGATGATTCAATGGTGAGCGAAAAAAATTAACAAAGGAAAAGAACGTGTCGGTTTTAAACAATGCGGAGTGATTGGGTCATAGTACGCAATGGTGTGATAATGAAGATGGGAGCATGGACTGTTTCTGCGCGATGCACGCTGCAATGTAGATGCTGCCTACGCGTTTCGCTAATGAAGACGCGCCCTGACCATTTAAAACGGTACGTATCTGAGTGGCTGCGTGCTGGCTTGACTTGACCCCACTACGGGGCCCTCACCACCGGATTTTTGCGTCGGCCCGCAGCCAACTTTTTTTCTTGGTCGGTCTTGCGATACTGTGATGATCGCAAACACAATCGCTGCCCACGCTGCTTCTTGTTGTAAGCACTATTTTTATAACCATTGACAGCAGCGAAACGATCTGTTTAGGAGCAGAAGCCTGTTGAATAATGGCCTCGGAATATAAGATCCATCGGCCGTACGTGCTGGCTGCATTGCCTCGTCCTCTTGATCACACTGATGGCCGCATCGTAGCCCGCGAGGTTTATGGCCAGCGACATGGAGAAAAGAAGAAGAAACGCATGGAAGTTGTGATTGGAGTTGACGGGGAAGCAGCAAGTATATATGATGTAGGATGCCTAATCACGAGCTGCAATTATCTCTGCAAAAGCTTGAGCTAACTGCTGGATAGATCCCTGCATCTCGCCTCATCACGTCGTACCCCATTCCGCCACAAGAGTCTTTTACTTGCGCTCCCTATTCAATCAGAATGCGCCTTTCGGATAGCCAAGATGTGTACAGATACACATATATTGCCACAAAGGATGCCAAATTTCACAGGATCACGTTGTTCAAAGATGTTGTGCATCCAGATGGCAAGACCACATCGACAAGCGCTAGCCAGACCGTGCGAACATCTCCGGTCCGATTCATTACCGGCTCATCCTCCACGATTGTGAAGACACGCCTCGATTATATAGTGGCTATTTGTGAAGATGGGCAGATTGTACATCTATCGGCCGAAGACTTGAAATTACAATGGTCAGCTGCCTCTAAATCCGCTGTACAAGAAGCCTTATCCGGAGCCATTGATTATTTCGAGGTGGAGTACGTCTCGTCAGGCAGTGTGGCCGATTTCAAAGAAGGCATCTTCAAGACCAAACTCGAGATCTTCACTGCTTTGCCGGTGCTTGTCAACCCTGACCCGTCGCTCATCTTCCTAATTGTCAAGAGCGTCTCTCAAGGTCAAATAGCCCGTCACATTTTGATCTTAGCTGCTATGCCAAGTAGCACGGCCACTGCATCTGACTTGCAAAGTTGATTCCCCTCGAAATTAGCCCATTTGCAATCGATTCTGGCCCAAAGGCCGATACAAAAGTGTTCCAGGTAGACATTCAGTCGGGAATTTTGATGGAACTGGCCGACGGACGACTCACCACCTACGATCTGACTGGAGCTGTTCCCAAGAGGAAGTCTGCGGTTCAAATGGACGGTGCACAGTCTTTGGCACGGTTGTCAAGACCGTTCCTTCTTTTGGCATCTCCCGATTCTTTGGTGTTGTATAACCACCATTACCGTTCTGTACACGCAAAGGCCGAACTGGATCTTTCCGAACTGCCTACGGATGGCCACCAAGCTCGATGCTGCCGATTGATTACCCACCTACGCAGTCAAGATCTTGTCGTCGCCTTAATCGACAATGTTCTTGTCTCTATACAAGTGGAGCCACCCTATCTCCTTGGCAAACGACGCAAGGAAGGCCTTTGATCGACTCCATTGGCAGAGGAACCTCTTAC
This sequence comes from Epichloe brachyelytri, assembly GCA_023650705.1. NCBI lineage: Eukaryota > Fungi > Ascomycota > Sordariomycetes > Hypocreales > Clavicipitaceae > Epichloe > Epichloe brachyelytri. The sequence goes on along the minus strand of CP097977.1, from coordinate 1,221,207 downwards.
GAGATTCAAACAAAAAGCTGAAGGGTGATAAGGTATCAGCGGAGTTCTCCCGTCTTCTGCCTGGAACCCTGACGGATGCATATTTAGCCAAGTACCAATCTGAAACCAATGAGGCCGACAACATGCTTTCCAACGACGAATTGGACAAGTGGGAGGATCTTATCCGACGAAAATTTGCTATGGGCATTCGAAAAGAAACAGAGCAATCCAATCCCAGCACTGCAGATGATCAAGCACAAGAGCCACCGGAGTGGGACTGGCTCAAAAGCCCGGAGCTTATCCCGCCGTGGACCGTCGATGGGTAATCTACGCGATAAGTAGAGTTTTTACTGTCGAAGTGTCTGCCTCCGAAAACCCCATCCCCGAGTTGAGGTTGGTACTGCCAGACAACAACGTCACAACCTACCTCGCTGTGGCAGGCCACTTGACACTCTCCAATCTGGTGTCAGCGTTCCGCGAGGAGCCCTCGGCAGATAGTTCGGAATCAAAGACACTGGCCAGGCAATTAATTCAAGGTCTTACAGATGCTGACCCTTCTATGACTCTCCTTCTCAACTATCTACAGGCCACTAAGCTTGGGGAAGTGGAGCTTCTGCTTGCCATTAGAAGCATCATGTTGAGCATGGGTTTGCTTCCAGATGCAAAGAAGGTGAAGTCGATGAAGCTGCTGACCAATGAGGCCCATCAAGAAGCCGAAGATGAAGCTCCAGAGACGGACTTGGATGACCTCGAAAGAGATATTGCAATCACCGAGCACTACTTGGGTGATGACTCTAGCAGCCGATCCCGAGGACTGACTCTCGCATTCACAAAGCTATGGCGCATCCCGGCGTTCAGGACGGTGAAAGCTTTACGGGCAACTATCCAAACTGAAGAGGTTTTGTCGTTCATCTACTTGCTTAGGTAGAGCTCGTTCGCGGAGCTTGGACCTCTCTCTACGTTGATCCCACGAGCTTTGAGTCAGAGGGGAACGATCCTCCCCGGATGGCATCATCACACTCATTGCAGACCTGCTCGGGCGATGTCTGGATGCCGTCGGTGCGGGTGGTTGGCTTTTCAACGATGCCATGTCCTGGGCTGAAAAGGCTGAGGCAGGCGACTTCTTGACAGCCCTCAAACTTGAGGTAAGTGCTGCTTTAGAAGGAATACAGGAAGCTGTCGTTCTGAATGGTATTGTTGGAGAAGCCGTGCGATTTGGACTTGCAGTCGAAAAACTGGGCGGCAAGGCAAACTTGGAACAAACCAAACATCTTGCAGGCAGTTAGCAGGGAATCCCGTCTGTTGCCACTGGGTTTGAAGATAAAGTTGATGCCCACGCGGGAGAAAGTGGTGTCTGGTGGCGAGATTGTCCAACGCAGCTCTCGAGAGACTGGCCATCTGATCAGTCAAAAGGTGGAAGCTTATTCGCTTGAGAAGCTGGCTGTTTGAGCCGCATCCAAGTTGATTGTCTTGTCTTGCGTGCGGCCGAGTATGGCGCTCGCGAAAAGGAAAACACGTGTGCCGGAGAAAAGTCTCGGGCAAATCTGTTAGCCCGAGCATTATTTGAGGGGCATTGTTTGTGAAGGTTCAGTTCTAAATTTTGCTTGCATGACAGCATGAGCTAAATAGCCTGAGGAAGGCGTTCTATGGTGCTTGACATTTACCCTTTTGTATATATGCCGATATCAGATATACTTGATCATGATTCTACATGGACTGCTAATTCAAGACAATTGGTGAAGGTATCAGGACGAGCAACGACACAAAGACTTATATATCCTATGGCTCGTTTGCAAAATAGACACACGTCCTGTCTGTTGGATTTGCCGTGAAGGCTAAACGAACGTTGCCATGACCACGTGGCCATATAAGTGAGGCGGACGTTCATCAATCGCACGGTCGAGAGAAGACGTCCACGAGGATTTATGACAGGGTGGCGTTGCGCAATATGGTCGAACGCCATGCTCTGCCATTTTAGCAGACTCCCCAAGTTTGTGAAACAGACCGAGACTTGGGCACATCGTAACGCTTCAATTGTGATGCGTCCGTGCATGATTATGACATGACGTCCAATGCAACTCAAGGCCAACGAGTGAAATCTGTGCCTCGATAGTGTTGTTCTTCTACTAGTTTGCCCGGTAAACCTATCCGATTCCGTGGTTCGCAGAGAGAGGCGCAGCAAGCCGGGCGAGCGCCGAGCACCAGAGCCACATTCTAGAAAAGATTCAAGGGCGTGCGTGGGCTTGGACTTGAATGACGACGAACGGCCTCAAGTCTGACTTGCTGAAAGCCTTGGGCCAGCGCTGTTCTTTGCTAGCCCGATGAGGCTAGTCGGAGACGAACGAAAAGGCCAGCCAGCCTGTGGTTAGAATCGGGAAATCAATGATGGTGGCAATGGTGGTGAGTGACTCAGTCGTCCGGTCAAGTAGCCGGTGATCAACGTTGAACGTCCACGTCTAATATTACGGAGCCCGTCTGCCTCTTTCCTTAGCTGCTTGGGTCCTTGGGGCTTGGATCCTTGGCTTGGATCCTTGGCTTGGATCCTTGGAGGGGGCTTCTCTCTGGCTTCTCTCTGGTCGTGGGTCTGGGCAATGATCCGCTGGTCCAACGAGGCTTATGTTTGGTCGGCGGACAAGACCGAAGCGTTGACGCGCACAGCCCCAGTCACCAGCTGCAGAAGGGACCGGCCATGCTAGTAATTACGTGCACACGGCATAGACCGGGAAGTGGAGAGGACGGCTAGTAGCGAGCAATGACATTTGTGGTCGTCCATAACGAGTCACTCCTCATTCTAACGGTTCGAGGCGAGTGCAGCCAGTTGGTGGGCGGCATCACCTCTGGCGATTTACAACGACGTGACTATTTCTGTGTGCCTGCTGAGGAAGAAAAGCAGCAAAAAAAAAAAGGTGGCGCCGCGACAAATGAACAAAGCAAAGTGGAAGCAGTAGCCAAGCGAATTCCAAGACCGAGCGACCTGACACGTGCCAGTTGGTGTTGATCCGCCGAGCCAATGGCGATGGCACTCAGCGGATCATGACCTGTCGGCTTTAGTCGACGTCATTGGGCCGAGTCCGAGGAAGGTCCAGGTATTCGCCCTGCAGCAGTTCATTGCAGGGGTCCGACACGAGACCTACATATGTACGTCCATATGTACGACTTACCAGCTTGCGTGCAGTCTGCAGCATCGCCGCCGTGACCGGACATGGTAGTATGAAGAAGGGGAGAAAAAGGTGCTGGCGGCCTTGTCTGCAGTCTCGCGTCCAGCCCATCCACAACATACTCAGTACTCCGTATACTCGACTCACTTTGTTACTATCCTTGTTATCCCGCTCACCCACCATCTGGCAAGTGCCACTTGGCCAACTTGAGAAGGAACCACCCACACCTGTGTCTCGACTCTCCAGACACCAGGCAAAGACCAAGCCACCAGACGTTCCTCGCAGCCCAGGAGGATTCCTTTCCTTCTCTTCTTCCACAAACTTCCCGATTTTCGAATAAATCAACGAGAGCCTAATACCTGACCTATTCGACGCCGCTGCTGAATCAACGTTGCCATCTTTCCTTACACGCGCTGTGGCCAGGTCATCATCCAACGACTCGCGAAGGGCGTTCATGACAAACTACTCTGACGTACCTACCCACTCATCACGAGGACCTATCCCGTATTAGTACTTGCGCGTGAGCTTGGCAGGCTGCTGGTTCTTGTTCATCCTGACAAAGCCTGTCTGTTCACACCTGGAGAACACGACAGACCACGCACTTGGTTCCCCGAGGTTGATCAGGGACATCAACAGTGGGGATCTCACATACCACTTACACCAGCTCCCTCAACCCCAAGGAGCAAGTCATGAGCGGCGGTACACCACTTGAACACATCGACGCCGTCGATGCTTTCGCCAGAACCCTTTTCATCCGCGTCAAAACGTGTTCGTCACCACTTTTGCAGAGGTCGCTACCACCGTACGCCAACTTCACCTGGTACTTCGACATTTGCGGGTAGAAGCCGCTGACCCGGATTCACTGCTCCGAAGCGCCGAAGCATCCATCTACGCCCGCCAGCTTCGTTCCATTGTCGAAGACTGCGAGTTTGCCCTGCAACAACTCGAGACAGTTCTAGAAAAGTCGAACGCCGCCGGAATCGGAGGGACAGATGGTTTGGCAGATCGAGTAACCGCGGTGCGATCACGGCTTGCTAGTGAGACCACGAGTGTCGACATGTTTCTCGACACTGTTCAGCTACACAACCCGGCAAACAATGCACCGGAAGTAGTCATTCGTGAAGATGATTCAAGCTTGGAAAATATCAAAGACAAGGTGGACGTTATCGCCAATAGGCTGTTTCGGCGACGGATACCAGTGGCGGCGTCAGCGCAGACAAGGACCAGACGTGGCAAGATTTCAAGTCTGAGTTGGAGATGGAAGGCTTCTCTCCCCAGGTTTTGCATCAACACAAGGTAAGGATCACTCCGATCGTGACTAATGTATATAGTTATCACGTCGGGTTCTAATAACCTGGTGAAACGTAGGATATCTTGCGAGCCTATATCCGTGAGCTTCAGTCCATGTCATCTGCCAACGGCGGAGCACCACCGACAGTGAGAGGCCTACTCGAGCACGAGGCCATGAATCGATCTCCACCACCACTCCCCGAAGGAGCCACTATCGCCTTTGTTACCAAAGGAAATTTACCCCTGTGCAGATAACGACAAACATATCGTTAGCATGAAGAAAGAACGCCGTATGCCTGATCACACACCATCCGTGGATGCTTCGCATGATGAAGCAAGCTACTCTTTCTCTTCAGACGATGGGGAAGCAAAGCGAGCAACTCCCTCGCCGTCATTTCCACCAAAGACTTGGTAGCCATGGACAACATGAATACTCGCATGGCTAGCATGCACTTACACCCAGCTGTCTCGCATCTCGCTGCTCCGCAGATGAGAAGCAGTCCAAATCTAGCACCTCCAGGCATGGCTGGAAGCTGGCCACCACCGCATATGACCACAGGCCAATCTCTCAATACACACTCACTGAGCGGAACTCCTTTTGGCGGGCATCAGCAATCGGCTTATGCTCCATACTCGTCCAGCCCAACATCGGTAGCCCGCTTGGCGCCAGATAGATATGGCAAAGAAATCCTATGGATGCTCCATGGACAAGGGTGAAAAGGTCACTGATTAGTCCTGAAGTGCTGGAACGAGCCGGCGTGCGTTATGAAGCACGTCCCGACTATGTTGCAATTCTGGGGCGTCTCTCGGGAACAGATTGCCGAGTATGCTAGGCAAAGTGCCAATTGTCGTGCGGCTCGCTCAGGTAGTGGACATGCCCCGCCACGTTCGAACGACCAATATCATCACCGTCGCGATCGGGCCGACTCTAAAAGCAGTCACGAAGAGAGTGATGATGGGAGCGTCTTGTGGGACGAAAGCGACGTAACAGACTGCGACGACGATAAAACTTCGGAAAAGGGAACCAAAAGCTACCTGTACATTGTCAACCCCCGAATAAGAGCAAGACCTCCCCGTCTGCGACCGTTATGCCAAAACCTATTTTGAAGAACAAGAATGAAAATCATGTACGATTCGATCCAGAGCCTCATGAAGTAGTAATAAAGGGTCCACGGTCTTACGACGATGCTCATGACAATGACCGGAGACGAGAAAATGGATCAGGACGACACCGTGACCACCGGGATAACGGCAGACGAGACGAAAGATCACGCTGGGATGAAGATCGTTCCAGACATTGGAACCGTGGTGACCGTGATCGTCGCAGAGACCGCCGGGACGAGAGGCATACGAAGAAGAAGTCGTGGGGACAAACAATAGGTGCCGTTGGTATCGGTGGTGCAGCTGCCAGCCTGCTGGGGGTATTGGCCGAAGCAGCAGTTGGGATCTGAAGATGAATCGGGCACTTGCGACAGGACGTGTTGAAATTGCGTCGTCTACACCTTTACTTGCAACTGTGCTTGTTATTCAGCTTGCGTTTTGCAAACCCATCTTCTCTACAGGACTCCTTTTATCTCCTTTCGCCGCCCTATGATTTGTATGAAGCGATGGGTATTACAGAAGCATGTACGAAAATGGAAGGCATTTATCATGTAATATGGAGGGCATGTTAGGCACTATGTATGTGCGGGACACACGAATTATGAAGACACGACAAGTACAGCTTTGATGACGGATACGCAAGCCTATTTGGCGCGAAGTGGTTCTGGGACGGATCTCCGGAAGAGGCTCTCTGTATTTTTCCATGAACTGTTTGAAAAAAATCATTCACAGCCACACTCTGAACAGAACGTCCTTGAGTTATGGTGAATGACTGCATGCATGAATAATACGTAATGCCAAACGAAACACGCCTTCATGTTTTATAATGCCTACCAGCAAAGTATATCCCACATCGTACCAAGGTACTGTCCTACAGCATCATTTCCTCTTCCAGCCTATCCCACCATTTCCGTGCCTTTGCTCCGTCTTTCGGTGCTCGTCCCAGTCGTGTCATGCGCCGCCTCGGCACGCGCCGCCACTCAAGCACCTTCATAACAGGCACGCGGGGGTATTCAAAGTCGGGCAGATCAGAGCCCTCCATGTCACGGGCGTAGATGCCCGCCTTCTTCTGCGGCAATGTTTCTCGCCAGTTCCTCGTCCAGGTGAATCTGCGCGTGGCCTCGGGACGATCCATCCGCACTGTGCCCTGGGCGGTCCTGTACCGAATCTGGTGGGGAAGAAGTCGCCGAACTCGAGGAGTAAGTTGGGTATCATGGTTCTCATGACGGCCCTGTCGCGGTGGCCCTTGTTTGACGAGGCCGTTTTGAGGAGCTTGTCGAACCAGCTTGCCATGCGGTGGTGGATGTAGTCCTTGTACAGCTGTGCTTGGTTCCGACGGTGGGTGGCTTGCGGGGCGGGGCCGAGGTCGTTTTGGAGAATCTCGTCGTGCGTTGCGATTTCGTAGTCGGATAGGACGCGCTCGTAGAAGGGGAGGATGTCGCTTCGGATGAGGGTGAGGGCGCGTCCGAAGGAGCGCTGGGCGAGGAGGGTCTTGATGTGGATGTCGTAGTCTTCGAATGTGGGCGTCACGAGGTAGGGGGCCGAGGTCATGACGGCCCAGACTTGGCGGACGTCGGCGGCCGAGGTGGTGGTGGATTGGAAGTCTCCGTGGAGGCGACGCATGGGTCTGAAAGGCTTGGATGCGCATAGGTAGGTCCAGTTGAGGAGGTTGGACCACGTCTCGTGCGGGATGGGGAGGTTGTATCGTCGGGAGACGAAGTCGAGGAGCTTCATGCCTAGAGGGATGTGAGACATGGAACCGAATGCTTCTACGATGGCATGGAGCAGCCGCGGTGTTGGGTGGATGAGGGATGTGGTTGGCAGCTCGTTGCCGCCTGATATTTGCATGTTTCCTGGCGCGGACGCCTCCCGTCGATGGTGATGCCGTAGTAGTTTTTGAATATCAGCGTCTTGATGGCGTGCAGGGAGCTGGATCGGGCAAAAGCGACGAGGGACGCACAGATGAGCTCTTCGTCGACCTCGTGGCCGTAGTAGAGAGCTCGGATCCAGTGGCCCCTGTAGCCGCGGAAATCGGCTCTTCGTCGAAACAGTCGTCGCATGTCCTCTTCTACCTCGTCTTGGCGCCGATTCCACGGCTCCTTCTTCATCGCATTCATGCTCAATCTCATGCTGTCCATGCGCTTGAGCGTCGCCATGGGGAGCGGCTCTCGATTGCTGTATAGGTCGCGGGCCAGGACGGCGACGCGCGAACGGTCAAACTGGTAGTAGGTGGGCTCCGTCATGAAGCGAGACTTGATGAACTCGGTCCATGTCTTGGCCGTGCGAGAGTCTTGGAGCCCGCTTGTGGCCATGGCCGACCATATGCTTTTCGTTGCCTGGTAGTCGGCGGCCGCGCCGGCGCAGCGCAGCAAGACTTCGTAATCTGCGGTGCTCAGTCCGAGGGGAGAGCCATTGCGTACTGCCAACAGGGTTTGCATGCCTCGCAGGACTTGACGGTGGTGGTCGCGCACACCAAACTCATCCACCCATTTGCAGGCGTCTGTGAACTGGGCCTGGCCCTGTGTCAGGTTCAGCCCGTGGGCGATGTCGTGTTTGTTTGATCGCCGAGGAGAAGGCAGAGGATCGAGGCTGCGCAGGATTTCGGAGAATGAGGGACCCGGAAGCTCCTGGGCTTGTCGGACGGCAGCATCGTGTAGAGGTGAGCTTGGGTCGCCTAAAATATCCGTCCACAGGAGGAAAGCCTGGTACACCTGATCGGGGTCTTGGCCCTGTACCGCGACCAGTACATCGTCGAGCTCTGTACGGTCCCGCGGAGGGAGGAACTCGGAGAAACGAGGTTGGCGAGGAGCCACTGCCGCGTCCGTTGCGGTTGCAGCAGCATGCGTGGCCATATGTCGTTGGCGTCCTGGATGTTTGGGAGCACATCTCGCGGGAGATTCAAGACGTGGTGCCACAGCCCCAGGAAGCCAATTGAGGCTCGACCTGGGCAGAAACGACCGCCTCAAAGCCATGTTCGCAACGTGTACGCCATTGGCAATGCGCTCCTCGGAGAGAATTTTGCCTTTCGCGCAAAGGAAGCGCAGCCGTGGTGGTGCGGGCAAGATGGGGGCCGACGGACGGGATAATCAATTATCTGGGGTAAATTTATTAGCTGTTCGTCAACAAGGAGGGAGGAACAAGGGACTCAGATCCACAGCGCCAAAAGATGGAGACCGGAGCTATTATTATGGGGCGATGGGCATTGGGGGACGGCAATGGGCAAATAAATGGTTTGCTTATTTGCATAACTCCGTATTACAGGCCCTGCTCGCCCCGACAGGTGCATGGCTTCCCGAGGATTTTCCATCCCCACGTAGCGCAGAAATCATGAGTTGAGTGAGTGAGTGAGTGAGCAATCAGTGAGCAATCATCGACATCGGGTACATGGTGTACCTTCCAGCCTCACCAGTCACCACCACCTCCCTCCCGCGTGCTTGCAGCTGCTGATCGAGTGACACTATAAATTTCCTTTGAAAGAACATCAGATCGATCAACGATGGCCGACCCCGGCGATGATACCGGTCATGTTTCCGAACCTCTCGACCTCGTGCGGCTTCTGCTGAACGAAGTTGTCTTTGTGAAGCTCAGAGGTGATCGAGAGCTCAAAGGCAAGCTTCACGTAAGTCTCTGTCCTGCGAGGCTATCATGCTTCCAGGCTTACTGACGCTAGACAGGCCTACGACAGCCATTGCAACCTTGTCCTCGGGGAGGTGGAAGAGACCATCTACGCCGTGGATGATGACGATGATCCCGTCAGTCGCAAGTCGGAGATGTTGTTTGTCAGAGGTAAAGATGGATGACTAGATCCCCAAGAGGTATCGATCCTGACTCGTGATTATAGGTGACAGCGTTGTGTTAATATCACCGCAAGTAGCCTTCTAAACTTGGGCTGAACCAAGGATCAATGTCCGCCGCATTTGAGTCTGGTACAAGGATAATGAGGCGAGTCTGAATGGCTTCCAGGACGCTGTATAATAGAGGAACCCTGTGCAATAACGCATTTACATTGAAAGACATTATTCTCATTGAGGGGAGAGTCGAGTTGTTGTCGTACTATGACGGACGGTGTCTAGCGATATGACTCATATGAGACACTCAGGAAGGGTAGATAAAAAAGGAGAGTGGTCTATTTACGGCACAGCACCTTGTCAAGTCTCTCGATTTATACGGTGAACAATGAGGTGGAACGGGGACAATTAGAAGAAACACATAGCGACAGAAATTTTTAAAAAAACCGAAACTCGCACATCGGGGCAATGCAAAGGTACTCACTCCGTTCATGCAACTTACCTCGCACAGTGATGGACTAGGCAGTTATCCGATTCGGACATGGCAACCCATTCTGCCCCGCGAGCATTATTCGGACCTCCTCGGAGCATCGATGACTCCTGAATGCGACAAGAGAATCAACTGGCCGAAGCCGTGGCGCAGCAAGTCTACTGTGATTCATCAAATACGTATACATGAGAGTGGCCCTTCGTTCGTTCTCACCTCATCTTCCTTCATTACGTCAAATAAGAACTCCAATGATACTCAGAATATTGAGACACAATACCTATCTGGTCTAGTCCAGTGAGAGCCATGTCGGCCAAGAATATAAAAGCATTGGCGCACGAGAAGCGGAAAGGCGAATCGGTATGTGTACTTTGCTTCAGTTGTTTGTCTTTACGAAAAGGGTGTACTTCTAATGGCTTGTAGGCCTTGAGTGACTTTGCCGAGTATGTAGAGCAGCAACAGAATCTGCGATTCCCGGTGTCGAGACAGACCAATACCGCGACCGCGACCGCCGTGGCCGAGGCCGCCGCCACAGCCTCCAGTACAGCTCATCCAGATCACCATGAGGAATTGGACGAACTCTTTGACAATCTAGACCTGGCGGATACTGCGCCAAGGATACCTCTGAAAGACCTCGTCCTGGGGAATGAGGAAGACACTTTCCAAAAGCTTCGTGATATCATAGCCGACCGAATAGAGGAGGGCATGGGAGAAACCGTTTTCGAGCTGGGATGCGAGAATAATGGGGAATCAATGGCTCTGAGCTTGGACGAGTGGAACTCGGCTTATAAGAGACTCGCCGAGGTAGCCAAGTCCGCCGGCGCCGATTGCGAGCTTCTCCTCACCAAGAATGTCGGCGGTAAGGTAGAGGCCGAAGGTACAGCAAAGGCAAACAAGCCTGAGAAGGGGGTGGATGTAATGGAAAGATCCTGATTCGGCGGATTCCCACCAACGTCGAAGATGTTATTGAGACAAGAATCGCCGTTGTTGGCAATGGTATGTCGTTGGGTTCTACATAACTTTTGCTATGTCAATACTGATTTCCACCTACGCAGTGGATGCTGGAAAGAGCTCCATGCTCGGAGTTTTGGTCAAGGGCGACCTTGACGATGGCAGAGGAAAGGCCTGAGTCAATCTATTTCGCCATAAGCACGAAATTGAAACTGGCCGGACCAGTTCAGTGGGCATGGAGATTATGGGGTTTGACAGCGTTGGTCAAGTTATCACTTCTGACACTCCAGGGCGTAAGTTTTCCATGAGCAACGCTCTTCCCCCTCTCTTTTATTTTCTGTCTTGATCTTTTTTTTTTCCTTTTTTTTTTTTTAATTAGAGCATCGAAACTTTGCTAACGCCTTGTTCCCCTATCATGACAGGCAAATTGTCCTGGGAGGATATTGGCAAGCGAAGCGCCAAGGTCATCACATTCAGTGACTTGGCTGGCCATGAAAAGTACCTGAGAACGACAGTCTTTGGGTTGCTGTCGAGCAGCCCAAACTACTGTCTGCTCATGGTGGCGGCGAACAACGGACTAGTCGGCATGAGCAAGGAGCACTTGGGAATTGCTCTGGCTCTCAACGTCCCCGTCATGGTTGTTGTCACCAAGATTGATATCTGTCCACCAAACATTTTGGAGGAAACAATGACCCAAATCACCAAAATCATGAGAAGCCCAGGCGCCCGAAAGGTACCGACCTTGATCAAAAACCGCGAGGAATGCATCAATACTGCCACACAGTTTGTCAGTCATAGAATATGTCCTGTATTCCAGGTGTCGAACGTCACGGGACAGAATCTCGACTTGGTAAGGACGTTTCTAAACATTCTTCCCCACCACGGACGGTATAATACGGATGCGCCGTTTGAATTTCACGTTAATGACACATTCTCGGTGCCATTCACGGGTACTGTAGTGTCGGGGATTGTCAAATCCGGTGTGATTCATGAAGGAGACAGCGTTCTCATTGGACCGGACTCCTTGGGGCAGTTTATCCCTACAGCTATCCGATCCATTGAACGGAAGAGAATACGTGTGCCGGCCGCCATTGCAGGCCAGTCGGCTTCGTTCGCGCTGAAGAAGGTGAAGCGAAAAGATGTGCGGAAGGGCATGGTTGTGCTGCCTAAATCAGAGGGCCAACTAAACCCCAAGGTGCACAAAGAATTCGTTGCAGAAGGTGTGCATCTGTCTACTCAGTTTGGGAGGGTTGAAGTATGTTTTTTTCGTGCTGACATGACCACCAGTTTTAATCCTGTCACACGCCACGACCATCAAGAAGAAGTACCAGGCAATGCTGCACGTCGGGCCTGTATCGCAAACCTGCGCCATCATCGACCTTGATCGCGAGTTAATAAGAACAGGCGACAGGGCCACGGTCGCCTTTCAGTTTGTGCAGCGTCCCGAGTATCTGGCGCCAGGTGATCGGCTCCTTTTAGAGAAGGCCGCACCAAGGGCCTGGGCATCGTGAAAGCTGTTGGATACGATCCCAACCATCCCTTGATGGATCAGCCAGCCCACGGGAAGAAGGACGAGGGCAAGCCCCATACTGGACAAGAGGTTCAAGTGAGCGCTTAAGGACCACGTTACCGACCGTACGGTTTGCAAAGTAGAGTACAGTCTCTTTGGGTGTTTTTTTTTTTTTCCCCATCTTTCTCCATCTTTACACATGTATCGGACAAGGCCCTGGGAAACGCTCAACACTCACGACTGATCGGTTACATTTATGTAGCGCTTGTTGATATGCTACATTACAGCATTGCTTCTTTTTAGAACGGATGAGCACCAACGTTGCCCCATCACGTTGTATCAGTTTATTAAATGCCATGACTGTTCTTAACTCTCAGCCGCAGTGGGCGGGCTTGCACATGATGCACTTGCCCATGTTCTTACGTGTGATGGCATGTTTGAAATCCGGCCCAGCCACGCGTCAATCCATCCATGCCAAGTCGCGCCAAGCCGTGCTGGCCGAGGCCGATAAATCGATCCGACGTGGTTAGTTCCATGTTCCATGTCCATTTTGCAGATGCGGGGGCACGGAGAAATGCAAGATCAGGGCAACTTGGGACGGGGACAACAGAATTTGGAATCACATTGTTGGCGCGTCTCGTAGTGGGCAAAGGTTGCCGCCGACGAGTCGCAGGAGCTGTGGTGCCCTTGATTGTGTTGAAATTGGAGGACAGCACGGCTGCGCGTTGTGTGAAGGACGAAGGATCTACGTAGTGTGCGTGTTATCGGGGCAAACGGAGGCTTCATATCACCGGCCGGCTTTCCGGATCATACATGGCTGCAACAAGTCTGCGGAAGAACCGGACGGACATGATGGGTTGTGTTATCGAGAAGAAACACGCCGAGGGGCCGACGATACTAAAATAGGCTAGGCGGCTCCACTGTCAGGTGACTCAGATCGGCCTGGTTGAACATGAGTGGAGATTTTACGTCTCGGGCTTGACACAGTACGGACTATGTACGGACTACGATATGATAAGGCATGAGAAGAGTTTTGCAATTTTTCGGGGCGCGTCTCGTCTTCTCGGATGAGCCGGCATCATGCTTTCCGTCCCAGCATGCATCAACAAGTTCTGCCAAGCCAAGGCGTTGACGGCATCAACGGTGCAATAACAGCGCTTGTTGGACGTTGTGGACATGGCGCTCCGGATTCCGGATTTCGGTTGGTTTCGACTTGATAGTTCTCGGTCGTCGATTGCATCCATGATTACGTAGGTCCCGGTTTCTCCGACCCAAAAAGTTCCCCTTTCGACCATCGCACCCATACATATAGGTAAGGCAGGCATCTATCTATCTGCCTGCCCACAGGCGACAGCAATAACAGTCCTTCCGCAATACTCCTCCGTACACGCGCCCTCAGCGCCAAAACAGCCATTACCAAATCAATCAATACTCGGTAAGCAGGGAGACCAGGTATGTCGTGGCTTATTTTATTATCTTAGCAGAATCATGCGCGTGGACGAACACGGGTGCTTGACTCGGCTCGACGCTCTTCTTCGCCAGGCTTGCAACAAGGATGGATGCCGAGGAAGCAGATTCAGTCAGATTCAGCAATCGTCATCATCTCCACTAGCTCCACGGTGTCATTCACCCTTGACAGCATTTCGCATTTCGCATTTGCCTTTGCCTGTGGCAGTTGGGGTCCTTCAGCCTCTTCAGCTTGAACACGAATTGTTGGCACGTCTGTTAATCAGACGCTGACTGCAGCTCACCCGCAGCTCACCTGCAGACTAGACGACACACAGCATCGACGACTTTTCGGCCGCAGAGAAGGAAAGAAGAGACCAGTTGACGGTCCCCAAGAAACTAGGAGGCTTCATTCCACTTCATTCCACTTCACGCCTTGGATTTGGCCTGAAAAAGCATTTGGGGCGAAACCCATAATATTACGAGGTGAGCAAATTGAAGAAGCGCTTGGTCCTTTGATGTAATCCGCACCTCCCCTCCCTCTCCGTGTCCGTACAATCAGCAGCGCTGCCGAGCACCTTCCCCGTCCAAGTCACAGTCACAGTCACAGAGAGAGCATTGACCGCATGCATCATCATCGTCTCATCCATCCCTGCTGACATTTCGATTCGAGCTGTCTGCCGGGATTTTCTTCTTTGCTTGATTTTATCCAATTTTTTTTTGTTTTTTGCTTTTTGCTTTCGATTTTACCCCTTCCACTTCTGGTGCACGCACGCACGCACGCACGCACGCACCCCATCTGCACAATTCACAGCACAAAGCAAGCCACGGGAATTGGAAAACACGTTGTCCATTTTGGTCCCCACTCTGGCTCTGGCTCTGGCTCTGGCTCTGGCTCTTTGGGGCTGGCCGTATCGGGTAATTTGTCCCATAATTTTCACTTTCCGCAGTGGCGACTGGCACACGCGCACGTTGCAAGTGGCCGACAGCTGCAAGCAGCAACTGGCTGGTGCTTCACTGTGCTTCACCTGTGTGTGGTAATCAGTAACTTGTGGTTCACCCGAGCAGCATTGTCGTGTCTCACTTGTCTCACTCTGCCCTGTTGGCGCACCTCTCACCCACCCTGTGTCACCAGACTCACCTGGTGACTTTACCACCCTGCGCCTATTCCTGCTTTCTGTTCCGCTTATTATTGTTGGCCTCGCGTGTCGGCTTGGTGCCTGACAGCGTCCCGCCTAATTGGCTTCATGCACTTGGAGTCGACTTGCATTGACAAGCCAGCCGCATCTGTGTACATGATCTTACTCAACAAGGGCCACCCCCTCCCCTGCCAGATCTACCAGAACCGGACGAGAATGGGCGGCCAGTGCCGTTCGACCTAGTCAGCGTCAAGGAGCCAACAAGGACGAAGAGAAAACAAAACATCGAACAAGATTTCTTTCCCTGGATTATTTTACTACATCCCTGCCCGCCCTGCCCGCCCGTGTCTCGTTTTGCTCTCTGCTGTGGTCGGAGCCATCTAATCCATCTGATGAGTTCCTTGGGCTAGTGCTATCACCGCTATCACCGCTATCACCGCTGTCCCTATTCCGCAGTTTCCAGATAGATGCACTTCGTCAAAGGCAACAGGAAACATTGATTAACCTGAACATGGACATGACGGCAGCTTCACGGCAGCACCAGCGGCAGCACCAGCGGCAGCACCAGCGGCGTCATCGATCAGATCCTTGGCAGCCCACAAACAGCAGCGGCATCTACTATCGCCCAGAGCCCATCGCCGACCAGCGAACATCGTCTCGAGAACATTTCCCTGCACCGCTCATCGGTCCCAGACGAGCCAGGCCGCACGCAATTCACGTCGTTACCTTTCCACCAGGATACATTCCTCGTGAGCTTCGATCCGACGCCAAGCCCAGGACTCCATCACGGAAAGGACGAGGCGGGAGATGGTCGGCAGCAAATCCTGAGCCTTCGGCGATCCCATCATCGACTAGATCGACTATTAGCGCCGACCACAGCAGGCCCGGGTCCAGCACCACAGCCAGTGCTAGCGGCGGCGGCGGCGGCGGCAGCAGCAGCAGCAGTCACCGCAACAGCAGGAGTTACAAGCTGGGCAAGTTCATTTCATCCATTTCGGGACGTTCGTTATCCAAGGTTGAGAGCTTGCATCCTTCACCAATCCCCACGACGACTATTACGGCTGCTGCGGCGACAGGGGTACCATCCCCGGCCTATGACGACGTGCTTCAAGAGTCATCGGCTGCTGTCCAGACCCGAACCCAGGCCCGGTCCCAGTCCCAGTCCCAGTCCCAGTCCCAGTCCCAGTCAGCAGAGCCCGCCCCCACTCAACTCGTCCACCTCATCATCACCCCTCGGCGGTAGTAGACATGGCTGCCGTTGGGAGCGTCAACGTCCCCTCATCTGCCTACAACGTCTCGGGTCAGCGGAACAGCCTCATGTCGATTCGCTCAGCCAAATCTGCCGTGAGCTCGCTGGTGACCGAGGTCCCCAAGCCCGTCGCGAGTGGCAGTGGCCTCTCGTGCTCCATCTTGCTCGCCGAGCGCAACGTTTTCTTGCACGGCTTCGACCATGACGGTCATGTGGCCCGAGACGGCCACAGCGGAACTGCCCTCCTCCGCGGCAGACTGCGGCTTGATGTCACAAAAATGTCAAGATCAAGGCAGTCCAGCTCAAGTTGATGGGTCGCGCCCGTACCGAATGGCCCGAAGGCATTCCGCCACTGAAACAGGAACTCTCCCAGGAGGAAAGCCTGAGAACCCAAGTTCTAACCTTCTTCAACGTCATGCACGACGGTTGGGAGACCGAATACGGCAACCAATGCACTTACAAACTAAAGTCGGGCTCGGCAAACTCGAGCAGCACCAACCTGACTGTCCTGCCGCCGCACCAGCGCCAGCGCCAGCGCCCACGCCCAGTCAGTTTATTGCCCTCGGCGTCATCAGGAAACGGTTTGACAGCCAAGCAACTCAAAAGACTGTCCCTCCAAAGTAGTCAGTCGCGCAGTTACGGCAAAGGCGAAAACGGTGTGGCGTCCACGGCCCAAGCCAAAGGCTACAGAGTCTTCTACCCGGGGACCTACGATTATACCTTTGAGCTTCCCATCGACCACCACCAACTGGAAACTACCAGGCTGCAGTACGGCTCTGTCAAGTGGGAACTCCATGCCAGCGTCGAACGTGCCGGCGCATTCAAGCCCAACCTGCATGGCATCAAGGAGGTGTCGATTGTTCGATTGCCGGATCAAATGTCTCTGGAGACGACGGAACCCATCTCCATTTCGAGGCAGTGGGAAGACCAACTTCATTACGACATTGTGATATCGGGCAAGAGTTTTCCCATCGGATCCAAGATTCCCATTGCCTTCAAGCTCACCCCTTGGCCAAGGTCCAAGTGCACAAAATCAAGGTTTACGTCACAGAGTCAATAGAGTACTGGACGAGCGATAAACGAGTTACCCGAAAGGACCAAGGCCGCAAGATTCTTTTGCTCGAAAAGTCTGCTGGTAAGCCACTCGACCCCAACTGGGCGACATCTGAAGTGAACACGTTACATGGCGGCGAGCCCAGTCCTGAGCAACGGCGTCAAGCCCGAGAAATCGCCAACCTTTGGCGGACAAGAGACGCTGCACGACACGGTCGATCCGCCGAGCCCTTGCCAGAGCCAACAAACAACTTGCTCGGTGACTTGGACTTGGGTTTGGAGCACATGTGGGTGCCACGGAGATGGAAGCAAATGTGCAGCTCCCTACTTGCCAAATGATGGCGAAAAACAAGGATATGCGGCTTCATCCAGACTGTAGCTGGAAGAATGTGAATGTATATCACTGGATCAAGGTGAGTTGCTCCACCCCCCATGTTTTCTCATCACCCTCTCATTTCCCCACTTGGCTCTGTTAACACACGGTTGTTTTGTAGATTGTCTTGAGGATCAGTCGCATCGACCCTGAGGATCCAACAGGGACCAAACGCCGGCACTTTGAAATCAGTATCGATTCGCCCTTTACCGTACTCAACTGCCGTGCTACTCAGGCCAACACGAACCTGCCCGCTTATTCCAGTCCGACGAGCCAGCCAGCTCGCTTTCAGTCCACATGTGGCTGTTCCGATTCAGCCACGTTCGCAGCTGATGGATCGCCGAATTCATCTACCGGCACGCTTCCTGGCGTTGACATGGGCAATGATGATCTTCCTCTTCCTCCACAACCAGCTCACCTTGCACACGCGTCCCCGAACCCGGTGACTGAGACCGGCAGCAGTCCGTCGCGATCTATGGGTAACCCCGGAGGTCAAGGCGAGCCGCGTCCCATTCACCTGCTCCGGGTACCCAGTTTCCAGCCTCCTGCGTTCGATGAGGACACAGCTCCTCCTCCCGCGCCGGTTCTCGTAGCGGATACCCCGGAGGCAGCCGTCGCTTCTCTCATGACGCCTCCTCCTCAATACGATGTTGTGATCGGGACACCAAGCGTCGATGGTCTTGCCGACTATTTTACGCGCCTAGCAGATTACGGCTACATGAACGAGCATGACAATAACTCGGGGTCCGACTCGGACGAACAGCCACCGAGGATATTGGATCGATCTGGACGAGTCAACGTCCGCAATCCCAGGACGCCCGGAGGCAGAATGCCCAGCAGGAGTCTCGAAATCACTCGCCCTCCATCAACCCCAACCTGGCCAACCTACCGCACCGCCCAGGGCAGGCGCCGGCGGGGATATAACAAAGTCGGCTTGGCGCTGACGAGAATCATGTGGAGCGAAGGTACAGCGATTGGCGGGCATGGTGTTTGGACATGTGTGTGTGTGTGTGTGTGTGTGTATACGAAGCATTGTGATTCAAAGAGGCGTTTCTTTTCTTCTTTTTCTTGGCGAGGTTAGAGAGGTGGGTGATTCAGGCGTTGTCAAATGGTGAGATATAATATACCCAATGGGCATGAAGGGTCTATTTTTACTTTATTTGGCGGGCATCTTGTTGCTGGTGGGAATGATGAATGGTGAATATGGGCGCAGCCACACCGTCTGTAAATAATTACTTACTCGAACAAATTGACGAAGTATGAAGCCATGGAAATATACATCTTCGCTGTAGTTGTCGCATATCTAGTCGGTGTCTGTGCAAATTTATTCCATGCCGACCGCCTTTCTGGGCAAAGCATGAAATCGTCGCCGTAGACGGATGGGATGGGGGACGGAGCCAAAGGAAGGCTTGATTGCATCTTCAGAACACAAACGTTGATGGTGATTTTTTATTTTTTGGCGAGCTTGCTATTCACAAAACAAGAATTAAAAAAGCCAGCAAACCCACCCATCCCCTTGCTTGTACTTGTACTGTACATCATCTTGACTCGTCAGCTCGTCATGTCGCTGGCCGAAAGTTGCCGCGCCGCCACGTTATAGCCATTCGTTCCCCCAGCGCCCACCAGATTCATCAAGACGTTTAGTTGCTGCGTGACTCGTTACCGGCCGTTTTGAAGCACTCGTGTGAGCGCGACGGGAGAAAAATACGTCAAAAGATATAATATAGCGATAACGCATCCATGTACTTCGAACGGGCTAGAATTTGGACGCCTGCTATGTCGGAACATGGGTTCGCCAGAGCGCCAGACTGGCAAGGATGGAGGGCCAGAGAAGAGGAGAAAGAAAAAAAGAGAGAGAGAGAAAATCCGCACCATCATACACCGCCATGTCGTGTATTTTAAATAGAGGTCATGTGTCGTGCTGTTGCTTCAAACTTCAAAAGGGGTATCCATCTCCAGGCAAGACGACTCTTAACAGATGCAGCAAGTACTTCCACCGATAAAGATACCCTCCCACACACAAAGTAGATGCCCTCTTTCCTTGTCCCTGTATATCCAATTGGCAAGTCACATCATCATTGGGACCGAGCCCAGCACAGACTTTTTCTGCTCTGGCCCGCACATGATTTGCATACATGTCCAAGCCGTGGGCCGTAACGTGAGCCATGGGCCACACCGCAGATTTGTTCACCATCCATGCTGCGAGACGCAAGATCTTGGCCGCATACCCGTTGAAGCCATCTGGTGACAAGACAGATTCGGATCCGTTCATGCTGCCGGAAGAATCGGTGCCAAGCCGCATGCCAATTTTGACTTCGGCCGTGGACAGTATATCCTCAATCTTGCCCAGCAGCTTGATGTCCTCTTCATCCAAAAGGATGATGGCTGGGACCTGACTGAAATCAATGGCGTCCTGTCCAATGACGCCGATATACGGGCCAACACGGTCCTGCAACGCCGTGATCCATCCGGCCAGGACCTGGGCGCACTCGGCTGTGCACAGCGCTGTTTGCATGGGCAGTTCGTGGCTGGTCCTGTCAGCAAACGTGACACCGAGCTTGTCTGACATGGAAAGAGAGTCGACGGCGTAGAACGAAGCGGTTCGCAGACGCCGCTCACTCCGGGGATGCTGCGCCCTACCCGCTGGCGTCGTCATGACTTGTGCCAAAGGGCCTGTCCGCAGCCGTGCCGTTGGAGAAGTTCTCCGAGGCGCGGGGGATCGTCCATGAATCCATTGTTCAGCGATTGTTCTGTGCCAGGCTCGGACATGGACGTCGGCGATGGAAGTTTTCCTCGGGCGCCTCACAGTTTCGAGACAACTCATCAATCATGCCGTCCCAGTCCCGTTGCCACAACTTCTCCTTTGCCGGACCAAAGTCGACAAATAGCTTGACGTAGGCTAGATCCAAGAGCGGGATGGCATCTGCAGATATTGGGCCCAGCCCAAACGGGTTGGGTCGTTCGATGCTGTGCTGCGGGTTGCTAGACCATGCAACCTGCCACGCCTTCAACGCTGGCTCAACATGACGATGCATCTTTTCCGAATCCAGGTGCGTCCAGGTCCTATTCTGATGTCGTTGACGCGTTTCCCAGATGTAATTGTGCAGCGCATAAATCAGCACTAGACATCCAAAGGCGCTCGGCTTGATTTCTGTCAGCGGCTGGTCCGGGGGATGGCCGTGGGCGACGTGAACTGCTGCTGTTGCTGCCTCTCATTTGTGCAGAGGAGCTCGCCCAAAGAGTCAAGAAACGTCAGGCGATTGTGGTTGGCGGCTTCGACACCGCCCTTAGCAGCAAAGGCAGCGCTGGATTCGGCCGCAAAGAATTCCTCGTCGCAAGGCAAGTCGATGGAGATTTCGGAATTGGTCAAGGCAGGGCTGTGGTTGAAACCGGCAACGGCCAGGCTGGACAAGATGAAGATGACATAGACGGTTCTTTTGTGTTCCTCGACTGACTTCCATTCGAGCCATTCTTTCTGCTGCCGCCGCTGCCGCCGTCCCCAGCTTGGCCCATCGGACATGTCGACATCATCTTGCGCAAGGCTGCTGCTGTCGCTGTCGCTGTTCATAGACGCATGTCCCTTGCCGTGATTGATCAACCCTGCTGACTGGGACAGGCCGACGAGCGCGGTGAAAAGCGTGGACGCAATGTCGCTCGTCACCTTGTCGGAACACGTATGTCCG